>OY560197.1:9825254-11064276 GCA_961405105.1 Perizoma affinitatum
CAAATTGTTTGTTTTTTAAAAGTAAAATCACCTTATAGTTTCTTCATGTTAGTATGTGTATCATACCCCGATTTCACACCACGTTTAAAATGTATTGAGATTTTGAAATACAATTTCGTAGGTACACTTGTCAACTTTGATTAAAAACAAAAATGAGAAAACTATATAAAATATTATAGGACGCCCCTGTACCTTACATGCAACGTTTTAACATGTTTTATTAAGTATTCCTAGGTATCACCCTCGATAATAAGATTCAATGGCACATATATAAGTTATTGAAGAGACTTAGTTCTGCGGCATATATTAATTTGTTTAAGAAATTTTGCGATAATCACAATGTTAATACTAGAAATAAAGTAGACTCCATAAAGTTAGTTAATCGTTTAAAGGGCAAGACGTACGCTTCTCTCAAGCGATTCACAAAAATTGCCAATTAACAAATTTAAAAAAGTAATTAAACAAAAACTTAAACATATTAATATTTTTTTTATTACTTTTCCATCCAGTTTTGTAAAAATGTAGGTCGTACCTACCTATTGTTTTGTAAAAGGATCATTAAAAAGAATAACCAATCTTGTTTTCTTTCCTGGCTTGGTCGCGGAGGACGGGCAGTGGATAAAACGAATGAACTAATGAATGACCTACGTTTCGAAATTAACGAATAAATTCATTTTGACTTTGACTTTCAAGTTGTCAGCTCTCAGGTATTACGCAGGAGAACCAATGTATTAAGTTTTCATATAAAATAAACGATAAATGTATTATAGTTATGCTTGTCTACATGACAACATGACAACATAGACTTGAACAACAACGTATCATGAATAAAATAGTTATGCAAAAAGTAGGAAAAACATTTCGTGGTTGGCTAAATAATTATAGTACTAAATACTATAATTATTTAGCCAACCACTGAATGGAGCAACATCAATATCTCAAAAGTCAATGTCAACCTCTCGACACGTATTGAGCAGTTTTATTTATTATTAATATGGCGTGTTTTTGTCTGAGATAATTAGCATTTACAATTATGCTCGGGTGAACGTTCGTCTTATAAAACTCGGTCATTGCTCAGTCGGTGTAGGTAGTTACTAATTTTAAATCCCTTTCTGATTAATCAGAGGGTAAATTAGTCGGTTTAGTTACAACTGAACAGTTACAGAGGGCGAATTGACCTATCAATTCGCTGTCGTTGTGGTGCCTATAAATTAAACTCAAGTGATTGAAACTAATTACAACCAGGGCCCGATAGTCTATCCTTTGTTTCAATTTAGATACCTATCTTGAATATAATAATGATATTTTATATAGATCTATGTAGGTATCTACAAAAATACAGATGAAACAGCTAGCTCTCTTGGTTTGGATCCCTACTATATTTCCCAAACCAGTTAGAACTGATATAGATATCAGATTCGAGATTAGCATCTCGAATGATAACCACTTATCGGACAAAGTGTAAAGGCAGCCGGATTGAGAACTTCTTCCTTTTTTTGAAGTCGGTTAAAAAGGGTCCCACCCACATGCCTACCTATAAAAATTAACATTCCAAAAGTAACCATGCAAATTTTGAATGCAACAATATTGAATGAAAACTTATAATTATCAGCATACGCAAGATTATATTTCCATCTTGGTTTCTAATTATGCTAATTTTTTGTCTCGTCGAACCTAATATTACTCGTTATGGCCCTCTCAGAGAGGTCTATGCCCAGCGGTGGACTTTCACAGGCTGTTAAGCTCTTCAAAGTTTTGAGAGTTGACTACATACGAGTTCATTAATTACCCAAGATTAGTTAGGTACTAGTTAGTGCCTAGTTCATTTGATTATGATTAGTGACTGAGTCGATAGTATCAACAGTAGGAATAATTAATAGGCTTGTGCGGTGCGTATATTAATATCTATTATGCTGATTAGTACACAGCCAAATCAATGCCTCGTGTTCAGGATTGGAAATGCTGATAGGTAATTAACAACAGTAGCGCTCCAGAAATAAAACTCCCAAAGGTCATGTTAACTATTGTTACTATTATTCTTTGAAGATATATTCCTGACAGAAACGTATTTTTCCTTGAAAGGTTGAATACTTATACATGTACATAGATATAGATGTGTACATGTATATAATAGGTTGGGGAAAAAGTTTCTTCGCATTTTTTAAGAAAATTCAAAACATTTTTTAATATAGTTTATTTACATTTAACTAAAGTATGTAGGTACCATTTTGTTCGATAACTTTTTGCCATTTTGTAGGCAGGGACATGATCCCATTGCTATAAAAACTTTGGGGCTTCTGTTCAAAATACCGCGACAAGTGGTTTTGGCAGTCCTCTCGTGATGTTAACCTGACACTGCCTAAAGAATTCTGAAGAGACCGAAACAGGTGGAAATCTGAAGGTGCAAGGTCAGGACTATACGGCGGATGCATTAACACATCCCAGCCAAACTCTCTTAATTTTTGCTGAGTGGCTAAAGATGTGTGAGGTCAAAAATGGTCAAAAATTTCTTCAAAAATGGTTCGGTTTCATTACGTCGTAATAAAGAATCACAAATGAGAACACGGT
The DNA here is from genome assembly GCA_961405105.1 of Perizoma affinitatum. Taxonomy (NCBI): domain Eukaryota; kingdom Metazoa; phylum Arthropoda; class Insecta; order Lepidoptera; family Geometridae; genus Perizoma; species Perizoma affinitatum. Next base: position 9,827,823 of record OY560197.1, read on the forward strand.
TCATTAGGTTTCTTTCAGTGAGCTCGTGAGGTACCCAAATATCGAGCTTTTTTGTGTACCCAGTTTTTTTAAAATGCGCCAAAACTGTTTTGTGGTCAATTCCCAGTTCTTCAGCTACGTCGTAACTACTGATATGCCGATCTTGCTCCACTTTTTCAAAAATGGCATCCATTTTATCCGTAATAGGGCGACCAGAGCGACGTGCATCTTTGACATCAAAATTTCCGGATTGAAAACGCTTAAACCAAATTTGTGCTACTCTCACAGACACTGCACTAGGTCCATAAACATCGCAAATTTTTTTCGCGGCTTGCGTTGCATTTTTACCTTTTTTGTAGTAAAATTTTAAAATGTATCGAATTTCTTCATTAGATTCACTCATCTTAACAGTACGAAAAACAAATAAAAATCACACATTTTCCTAATTTGAATTTGGAATTATCTTCTTTAAAATTTAAACTTTTAATGATACCAAAACCAGCTAGATACAAATAGTATAGCCAAAGATATTTTATTACAAGTTCATACATACAATAATGCGAAAAGACTTTTTCCCCAACCTAATATATACCTTTAAAAACTGCACCTACGTTAATTATATCTTAACAGGTGGAATTGTTAATCCTCAATCTAAATGCTAAAACTCAATTTGAACTAAAATGTTTAACGAAATGTTCAGAGCTTCTGAATGATAAATGACAAGTTTCTAAAGAAAAACTGCGAAACGACTTGCCAGAATCTTGCACATCAATAACAATGTTTATTTTTAACCAATGATACAGGAAATATTATTGTGGAGACTACGCACCTATGTGAATGTTGGGTGTTTATAATTTTTGCAAATCAGAACTTTTTAGACTTTAAATCTAAAGGGTGTTTGTAAAATATGTATATCCCTAAAGTGTAACAATACATTCGCATAAATTGTTTCAGAGCAGCAGCCTTCATTTGTAATGAACATTATCTTCTGCTAATCTAAAAGTAGGCCGTACTAAAAGCCAATTTAAAACTGAAAAGATAAATCGCGCGACCTCATTTGCCATCAGCATCCGTAAAGGTCAATGCCATCATTAATAAAATAACCAGGCTGCTCTGTGCCCTCCTCACACACGGCTTTTCATTCGTTTACGGAACTTGAAATGAGCGTCATCGGATTGAGTGGCTCACGTACACAGTATCAATTTGTAGAGACGTGATCTAGGTGGCAAATGGCAATGGACATGCCAGAATTACGGACCTATTCTTTGCAATGATCACCGCTTAATTAAAGCTAATGATCTGTGTGGGATCGTTTATTTGTGGCTAACTCGGAGATAGCAATATAATCTGAAAAGGGTTTGCTTTATGAAAAAGGACTTGAGTTTATTTCCTCTTTGCTACCTTACTATGTATATTACTATGTTTTATAGAAGGGTATAAAATTGGGTATGGGACTTACATATTTAGAAAGTTAGGAAATTGATTCGTAAGCAAGACGAAACATACATAAAAGTAAATAAATTGTTATGAGAGTTTTACATAGTATCTTTTAAAAACAGGAATCGATTAAAATGATGTTGGCAATGCAGAAATAGTTTGAGTTTTGACATGAGCTTGGATATAAGGGAATTTCCCTGGGGCTTATCAGAACATGCTTGAACGAGACTTGTTTGGCAGCATATTTATACTACATTTCTAAATCTACTCTCAATGTTGAGTTTGCATGTTATGTGCGGCACGTTGTACCGTTTATTTGAACAGAGTGTCCTAGAACATTTACAAAGGGATGAAGAAAAAAAAGTCGAATTTTCAAAATTTTCTTGTCAGGAACGAAGTTGAATATGTAATTTGAACTCTTTTTATAATTTTATCATGCTAGATCGTACTTCATTTTAGACCGACTACCGCTGTAATAATATATTGTTAGTACTTTCAAAATCTAACAATAATGTAGCTCGAGAAAACTATACAACATCAACGTAAAAACCCACATATACTGAAACGACTAACCAAACATTTCTGAGATGACGGCCTGCGTAGTAAAACGGTGAACAAAGCGATGTATATTTTTGTTTGAAGGAATTGGCTCGCGCATGCCTGATGCGGTCAAATTTGTGTAATCAAATCAATTTTACAGATTGCTATTTCTTATACTTAATGTAAATCTTATAATAAATTACATCATAAATTTACTTACTTCGTACACTGAGTTATATATACCTATATTATGTTAGTTCGGAGATTCACTTTTATTAATGGTCCCAGTATGTGAGGTTTTATTGAACAGGTAAATTGGATAAATCACTTTGAGGTTTTTTGCTTGTTAACGAAAATCAATTCTATGAATTACCACTGATAACTTTAGGCCATTAAAGGCAAATTTGGGATTCGTCTTGTCAAGACTTTAGCAGTATATTTTTAACCGACTTCAAAAAGGGGAGTTTTTAATTAGGTTGTACTTTAATTAGTCGATTTCAAGAAAAGGAGGTTCTCAATTAAGTTTTTTTTTAATGTTTGTGCCCTAGCTGTAAACCGATTTTGACTATTATTTTGTTGTTGTATATTCCAAAAAAGTTTAATTTCTGAGGGATTGCTACTTTTCCCGTAAAACTAAAAAACAACATCTTATGGAATCACGAGTGGTCGAAATATTTATGTGGTCTTTTTTACTTTTGTTGTTTATTCGAGCACGTGAGGAAGTCTATTTATTGACATATATTGTGTTATATTTAAGTTGACACCAAAATGCCCACCATAATTATGACGGCACCGGAATAAAAGGAACCCCGCTACATCCAACAATGAAAAGTCCGTTCGCACCAAACTGCAACAATGATACGAAAAGCCAAATGAGGTTGAAAATTTCAACTTTGCTGAAACAACTTGCGAATAAAAGCCACTGTTTTTAATTAATTCACGGAACGGTGCCTTTACTTAATTTAATAGGAACGTTGATTTTAGTTATATTCTGTGAGTTAGCTTTTTGTTCGTAGTCAAAAGCCGTATTTAGTGTAGACTATTAGGTGCCTGGTACTTCTAAAACGGCTTTAGGTTAACCAATTTGAATTAAAGTATCAGGTTTTACTCTTGAAATTGAAAATAGTGTGGCTTAGCATATTTAATGAGTACAATGGTGGGCGCATAGCCGGCAAAGGCGCGAGGTATCGATTTCCTCTGCGGTGATTCTGCAATAATGGTGTTTTCAAATTCTTAGGGCTTTAATATAAGAACAGTTTCCAAAACTCAGGGCATTTTGAACTTAGATTCTTATGAGACAGTTATGTCATCAGAATATAAATACCCGACTTAAAACGACGTTCAGACCGTGATTCCCGACTAATTTGTACTGATAAAATTAAAAAAAAATAAAAAAACAATAGACTATTTAATTTTACTATTATTACACTTATTATAACGTTCCACTCAATGCCTAATTATTGCTTATGTTTTGTTAGGTGTTGTTGCTACCTAAAATTGCATTTAATTAAAAATAGTTAATATAATTAATTTTATCGAGAGTAGGTCTTATTATACGCAGCGTGAGTAAGTAATAATGTACCTAGCAACTTTTGTTTTTGACTACTTATTACTATTGAAGAAAATGGTGGTTAAAATCTGCCACAATCGGTAATATTAAAAAAACCAAAGGTGCATATCAAGGTCATACATATTTTTCGTTTAACATCACCTGGGCAGGCATAAACTTAAAAGAACATGTTTGATAAAATATCTACATTGCTTGAATTTTATTTTCAGGTTAACTAGATTTTTATTTTTTTATTTGGATATTCGAGTTTTAATTAAGAAAAAAAATTCGCACTTTCATGAGCAGAATCATATAGATAGATATAGATAAAAAGATCAAAATAAAAATGATTTCTGAGTACGATACGATGGAATTGAAAGTAACGTTTGCAGGCTTTACTTTGCCAAATCCAATAGACTTTGAGCAAATCCTATCAAAGGCAATCACCAATCTCTGCAAACTCGTTACTTGACGAATTTAACTATCTCATCAGTTGACATAATGGACCTACTTGAAGATATGTGACTACATTTTACCTACTCGATTTCGCTTTGCAACATCGAACTAAAGAGACTGAAAAGAAATAAAAAAAACATACGATTATAATCGTATTAAGTACGGATTTATAAATTGATTAACAGTTGTTAATGAATAAAGAATTAACAATGACGAATTTTTCCTGCTAGCACGACAAAACAATTTTGAAAGTTAGGATGGTGGGATAAGTTATGAAAAAAATAATACTAATAGGTAGCAATATCTAAATAAGTTAAAATAGCCTACTTATAAGTATAACTGAAACAGAAATGCCCCACGCACCATACTAATCCATCCACCAAGACAGTTCAACGTCACACCAAAAAGGTGATACCTTTTTGGTGTAGGTGATGGCTCAGGATAATGCTAGGTAGGTACTTAGCGCTGGTATTCTGCTGACCCTGCGCAGTGACGCCACAGTCATACATAAATGTTTGTATGTTTGCGTGTTCCGAGTATGGGTGTTGTAGTACCACGGTACTCGGTAGTTCCTGATACCCACGATACAGGAAATCCTAGTGTAACTTCAAGACTATGTATGAGCCGGTTACGTGTTTAATATAAAAAAAAAAAATGAATTATTTATTTATTTATCAATCAAGATAACTTCCGAACAGGCAACTTTGTTACTTTTTAGCGAAAACGAAACGGATAATTTTGTACCTCTAAATAAACAATTCAAGCCTATCCAAGATGTTTCTACCAAAATACGGCATCTAAATAATCAGATTAACCATGATTCAAGCTTTTACGACGCTATTAAATTTTGGCGAGCACGGCGAAACCATTCCAAGGCAACCCATTGTAAGTATGACAGTAATTAATCACAACCTGGCTGGTTGGAAGCCCTTCGTGAGAAACATGCCGAGCTATACGGTTGGCAGCCGTGGTTGACGAGAGAAATTGTATATGAGTTGTTGGTTGCGCTAACCATGTTTCGTTGTTATGTTGTTTCGTTAAGCATAGTCAAGCCCTCTTTAAAACCACCTAGATCGGTCTCGACTGTGTCACAGATTTGATTTTAATTGCAAAACCACGGTCTGTAGCCGTATAATGACATAAAACGGCAAGCTTGTATTGTTTTGTTAAATTAATGCAGTAATTTAAGGAAATATTATTAATTACCGCTTAGTCTGGGATCAATTTACATTGTTTATTTGGCAACCAAACATATGCCATTATTAAGGGTTCGTTTCTTATTTATATGTATACAAAACTATAATCAGCACCTGTCAATTAAGGTACTACAAATATTCTACTGTTTTTAATATTCCTTTCGTTCCACCTGTAAAATTATTAGCGGAAAAGTAGTAGGTACCTACTTTTTTCTTCTGAATAATTACAACTAAATGCGGGACCTTAGTACTTACCTTATTTTCAAGTGCATGATGAAGTGCCATTCAAATATCTATGACAAGGGCAATTTTCTAAATACTGTCACATTATTTTAAGGGAATTTTCACGTACCGTACTATCGGTATCGTATCGACTATAGAAGAGCTGTAAGTTTGCTACTTGATATTTTAGGAATGTGAAACTTTTAGGTATTTGTAGTAGTTAGTTCCTGATATAATAAAAAAAGGTCATTGTAAATCTAAGGTACTTACTTGGTAAAAAAGCTTGATCCACGGTTAAAAAATGTCTGCTGTACTAAAATCACATAATTTATGTTAATAAAAAAAATTGTTACCGATTATTACAAAACCATAGATACTAAGTTTTAGAAAGTGCAACACTCATAAATATTAGTTTTGAAAAGAAACTCATAAAGGCGCCACAGCCTGCTGAGTTATGTTTAACGAGAACGTTATGTAGTAGATGTGTCTAGTTATAAATTGAAATTGTAATATTTTATGATAAACAAAGAAGTTAGTTTCTGAACCCCTTCGTCTCTTGTGAATCCCTCATATTTTTTGTGGACAGCCAGAATAAAGATTAATTACTCTAAAATCAAATGGAAATATGCATCTATGTTGTAACCGAGAACTATAGAAGAAATACCTTATAAACTAGTAAGGTATTGACCACTACGTATAATGAGATGCCGAATCTATTCTTTATTCTTTATTGTACAGATAAATTCTGATAATATAATATATATATGATATATATATTTATATATATGATATATACAATATGTATGCAATACTCACAAGGAGAGGTAGTACTTTTTTACTCTGAGCTTGAACGCACTTAGCGATGGACTGGCGCGGACAGAGTGGGGAAGAGCATTCCACAGTTGTACCGTGTGGACAGTGAAAGAACCACCGTAACAACTGGTGGAATGAGAAGGAGTTTTGAGAAGAAGGGACATTGCTGTCCTGCAGGGCACATCACGCGGGATTAAGAACTCAAAGCGCTCACGGAGGTAAGAAGGAGACAGTGGATTATAAAGAACGCTAAAGAGAAAAGTTAAGACGTGAAAATCACGCCTACGACGAATAGGGAGCCATTTTAAATGAGATCTGAATTTGATCAAAGAGGTTCCAAACCAAAGGTTAGAACCAAAGAGTGATCTAAATCACAAATTTTCATTGTTTTGCGAGTAATTTTTCTGGGTTCCTACAAATTCAAACAACAAAAAAAAACATTTTTATCAGCTGTCCTTTTGACTCATTCCGAGGTGTCTTCATCAGGGTGAGTGATTGCGATGCTTTCCATCCGCGTCACGTCTTGCACTGCACGCTGCCGCCTCTTTGTATGCGGGGCGCTGATTTTACAATACAAATGATCTAATTCACAATAGCTTAGAGGTTAGGCAGGGTGAAAGAACACTATTCTTAAGTAACGCCACGGCTACGTGTAAGGTAATTCGTTGTCAACGCCATTCCGGCATAATCATCGTCATCAACAGCCTTAGAAGTCCATTGCAAGGCGTAGGCCTCCCCCAAAGAGTTCCTTGTCGAGTGATCTTGGGCCACCCCAGTCCTCCGTCTTCTTTCAACGATGTTATAGGTCCATCACATAGGGAGACTTCCTACACTGCGTCATCCGATGCGTGGTCGCCATCGAGAACCTGTTCTTCCCTAGCAGTTGTCAGTTCTGTGAGATATATGGCCTGCCCATTGACACTTCGAGCATTAGCAATGCTAAGTGCTATGCCGGAGTAAGTTTCCATACAAAGTTGAAAAGCTCTTAAACATAATATATTCTATATTCTTGTAAAAAAAACCATACCCCAATCTATGTTGACAAACTTTAACTGCAACACAGGTCCCTATTAACCTATCCCTTCACTATTTAAAATCTTAACTCGCCTATTTAATTTCGGCTCCTTAGACAAACACAATATCCAGACGGAGGGCATTGGTACGCCAATACACAGGCTATCCTAGTTTGGGTACCGATGTTATATATAAAGAAATATCTTAATGATAATAATGATCCCACCAAAAATATTTCATGTAAAATAAGTTACCACGATTCACAAACTCATACCAAATTTCAGCATTCTAGGATTTCAGGAAGTTCCCTAGAGGTTCCCTAGATTTTAATGAGTGAGTTAATAAAATATAACGTATAAAGCTAGACAAATAAAACTTTATGCGTTTCATAAGTCTGCTAACTAAATCTTATCCTGAGAATTTAGGCTTTCTAGTATTATCCGGGCCAAAGTTGTGAGGGTTTGGAATACGACGAAACGTGTCGAGAATCCTGTTTATTTGTCTCCTCTTGACAGGGTAGGTAAAGAAAATTAATGTTTTAGTTACCTACCTTAATGAGTCCATACCAAAAATATGACGACAATACATTCTTGGAGCTTTTGTTGTGTTTTTAATGGTCCTTTATCTAAAGATTTATACATTAGTAAACTCAAATAATATGCGAAGAGCACGTTAGGTGAGAAATGTTTCTTGACGTCCTCTATGGGCGAAGGCCTGCCTGAGACACAGAAGCTTGCGGGTTCGATTCCCGCCTTGGAACAAATGTTTGTATGATTTGCAAATATTTGTCTTGGGGCTGTGTTATTTCTATGTATAATATGTATGTAAATATAAATATTGTTATAAGTATTATATCAATCATGTAGTTCCCAAAACACAAGCTCTGCTTATTTTGGGGCTAGATGATGCTGTGTGAAAAATGTCCAGCATATTTATTTATTTATTATCTACTTATAACTTTCTATACAAAAACCACGCCTTTATACATAACAGTAATAACCAATAGATGTAAGTTTAAATTCACGTTGTTTATAAGTTATGTAGAATATGTCCAGTTTTATTATATTATTCCTATTATTTTTGTAAATGACCTAAAGAATACAAATACTATACTAAACCATTCTCCTGCTGATTTCGTTGACCATTAAGAAGTCCTTCTTCATGAGCACCGTTCGCAACTACGCTCAACGGTCGTAAGACAGGATCTCACTGACTCTAAATAATATCCTAAAATTATACCTTTTAGGATATTATTTAGAATCAGTATATTAAACCACAATAATTTCAATGCTGAGATGAAAACGATTAGGCCTTCTGACAGTTCAATTTGCCTGCTTTGCTACTTTGTAGATTAGAATAATGAGACACAAAATAACACATTTATAACTGACACGAGAAAGTACACTCTGTAAAGCTTCGTTTTCAATTCATATTGCTGCAAAATTACTTTGTCTGTAAACATAATTTTACCTTGATTGTTTTTTAAACCAAATACAAAAATTATAAATTGGCCAAAGTAATTGCTTACGTGAACAATGTTTAATTGCAAGAACTAGTGCCATCATCAAAAAGCTCAACTTACTCTTTTAAAGTTTGCCACGATGAACGGTCTTGAGCCACATCCATTCACAAACTTTTCGCAAACTTTATGGTTTTTAGTTTACTTACGTAACCTAATTATTATAATACCTACTACCCTCTGCACATGGTTCCATCCGCTTGGTACTCATATAAAAAGAAGCCCATGTGTTATTAAAATTTCGCAGAACGGTCGCGACCGTATTTTTTTTCATACTCCCTCTAGGAGTAGAATTTAGGAAAATCCTTTCTTAATGCACACCTACACAATAAAAAAACATATTCTCCAAATATGAGCTCTCTAGGACTTACAGTTTAGGCTGTATGTTGATTGGCAGGCAGTGAGTCAGTCATTTAGTCAGTCGGTGAGTTAGTCAGTCAGTCCGCAGCAACTTCAATAAGCATTACTATTCAACGTAGCAAGGCCCGTACATTCTTACGTTAACAACTGATGACAGAGATCGAATGAGTTATCTTTGATGACCTGTTCCTTCAGACAATTCATTCAGATAAGATTGATGATAATTCAGTTGATTTTAAATAGTTTAGTTGTATCAAGCTGTTTTCGTTTTATATCTGTATCTATCTATCAAAAGTAGTTGGACCATAATAATTACCATTAAACCGAAAAACTTTTGTCAAAATTCCAGAATTTTTATTTTTTTAAGTAAGTATTTTTGAAATATGGGCTAGCACTTGACCTGTCGGCCTAAAAATCTAATGGTAAATCGTACCAGGGCTATTATGGATTTATTACTATAATCTCATAAAGTTCAAAGTTGTTGGGTTTGATGGTAGGAATAATTGACCGAGAGCTTTTACGTAATTTACAAATAACTCTGCATACTTTTCGTCTTTATCGGTGTTGGTAAACTTAGCAAAGCAGAGTGCCATAGTGCGCTCCAAAAATTAGCTGAAAACACACTGTAATAATAAAATAGACAAAAGGACACGGCCGCTGTCCGGATAACGATAGGGCCGACTCCTTGGCGAAGGAGCCAAACTCACTCCAACTCAACTCCAGACGATATCAGCCTATCTAGCCCTCCAACGGAAGAAATAAAAAACAGGCTGAAAATGAACTTCGAAAAGAAGCACCAGAAAATATGGGATCAAATACCGGACAGCAAAAATACAAAAACTATGCTACCGGCAAAAAAATCGCAAAATAACGAATGCCTTACTAAAAATGAAACGCGACGACCTGAGGATGATGGTGGGCATCATCACGGAACACTGTGATCTAAACCACCATCTCCTTAAGACTGGGGCCACAGACAGTGGACTCTGTCGAGGTTGTCTCCAGGCTGAAGAGACTGTGGAGCATGTGGTGATACACTGCACCGCCACAAATAAAGTCAGGTCGAACACGGGACTGCAAGAACTCATCAACACATGCTCTCCATCATCATTAACTGACAGGAGGTCAGGGATACTGGAACGATGCTGTCATCAATCCAGAGTCCTTCTCCGCTACTTCAAGGAGTTGGACTGGTTGGGGTCAGGTTAGAAGGGGGATAATGCACAATACACCCCAATGCGGGACGTCAATGCAGACCTTAGTTCCCCCACTTAGAATTAGAATTAGAACTTAGCAAAGTAGACTTTCTACTTGGCTAAGGCTACTTGTTTGAGCCTTTTGGGGTTGAGACTCTGGATCCGTGGGGAACAAGGGCCCGTAGCGTATTAAACATTCTTTCAGGGCGACTGGTCGACCAGACATCTGGCTGTTATTAGACAAATTAAATGCAGCCAGAATATTTGGAACGCCACCGTCTGGTAGTGATCGGGATCAGTTGACCTATCTATAGACCGTTTGCAACGGTCTTTAGACAGCTAGCTGTTTCATCTGTATTTTTTTGTATATACCTACTTGTACAAACCTAATTGCAGAAATAAATGTTTTTCAAACAATAAAAACACTTACTGTTGGCACATGCCTTCGATTTTTTGGTTATAGGGCATGCCGGTTTCCTCACGATGTTTTCCTTCATTGTTTTGAGCACGTGTTGATGCGCACATACATTTTTCGAGTGGTATAATCCATTGGAGCATGACCGGGTTTGAACCCACGACCCGATCAGAAGTCGGAGTATCGCCCACTAGGCCAACATGGCTGTTTTTCAAACAAAAAGTTTTATAATTATGGTTTCCCTCGAACTTGAGGTCTTTCATTCTCACGATTCATGTTTATAGCGGTGTCTTTGTGGTCGTGACTATTTGTTTGAATCATAGCCTCTAACTTACCAAAGGGAAGTTTCTTATCTGTTCCTAAGTAGATTGAAGTCGTTTGTTCCAGGTTCAAACGAGAGATTATTTTGATCAAGTAGGTACCTATCTCCAGTGTTGCCAAAAGTTCTAGTCTGAGAGTTTCCCTTTGTTTGAACAACTATTAAACTTTACTGATTGCAACACTTAACTTCATATTTATAATAAATAATATTATTAATACTTATCATCACCACTGTCTATCCTTCGTTATTTTTTTTTTCTATTTTTGTTTTCAATAATGTGTTTTAGTTCTTAATTAAACATAATTTGTAAGTGGTGGTTTGAATAAATTATTATCTATCTATTTTATCTATTAAATATAAACAAACTGCATTCTACTGATTGTATTTCCGTGCTGACAATAAAATTCTGAATAATTAAATGATTATCTATTAAATGAAATTAATTATTCAGAATTGTATTGTCAGCAAGGAAATACAATCGGTAGAATGCAGTTTGTTTATAGTCGATTCAGAATGTTAGTTAACTCATCCCATCATCTTGCATTTGTTTCGATAGGCAAGAGTCGTCAAATTAAATGTTTTCATTCCATCTATTTGAAAAACGACGTTTTGTTCCTCGATAAGTGCGAGCAAAATGGGTCATTTCGGCGCACTTAATAACAGTGACGAAATGACTTTTGAATTTGGAACACAATTTAATTAAAAAGTTTGATCGCAATTCGCTTCGATAAAGTCCTGGCTAGTAATAAAAAAAGCGCGGCATTGGTTAACTATTAATTAAAAAAAAAAACGCGGGAATTTCTTATTCGTTTTTTTATTACTTTTTATCAAAATATTGCAGACAATATTAATTTGATTCACACAATTTTTTTTTGTAATATTTGTAATTTGGTTATGTTAATATAATTTTACATAACCAAATTATACTGTGTTGTGGATGAAAAGCACAGTGTACCACACTGTACCAAAATTATTTAACCTCGAGTGATGTACCTACTTTGAATTCCTCGCTACGCTTAGGATTCTACTCTAGAATCCTTCGCTCTGGATTCAAACAATCGCTCTCGCCCTCAATACATTATTTTGGTCCCGTGTGACACAATCTACTATAGTTGTCTAAATAATGTTATTATTCTTAGTTACCCATTCGTGTGTCATTAGTCCTACTACTATTATAAACGCGAAAGTTTGCAAGGATGGATGTTTCTTACACTTTCACTCAAAAACTACTGAACGATTTTTTTTTTTAATTTACAGCTTATACATCCGTATAAAACATAGGCTACTTATTATCCGGGTACCGCGCGGGCGATGCCGTGGGCAGAAGCTAGTACTGAAATAAGACTATTGAATATGGATCGGACCTGTTTTATGTTATAGAAATTTAATTTTTCAGGTGTTCTCAAAAACTTCACGGCTTTTTTAAATTTTATGATAAAACGCACTCAATAAAATTGCTGCCACAGAAATAATTGCGTCTTAGCCAGCCCACATTTTCGTCAAATATGAAGCGTAGTTGTAACAAAAATGTGAGACACTTCTCTAGACGCGTTAAATCTACGGCGCGGCGGTTAGTTGCGTTAAGCGGAACTCGCTTATCGCAGCGAACAGCCACCAACAACAACTAGGTAAAGGCAAATTCACATAGTGCGATACTGATCTCGACTACTGATCTTTATTTTTTATTGTACACACAAATAAACACCTACAAAAGGCAGAATGAAATGACATGTACAAAGGCGAATAGCTAATAAAACAGATACCATAGTTAAGTTACTTTTTTTCTTCTTTCAGCTAACAGACACATTGCAACCGAGACCCCACACTAGGATTCCCTGTATCTGGGTATGGAACTACGAGCACCCACCTCGGTTCAACACCTATACTCGAAAAAAATATCGGACATATGTTTGCATAACATGCAAACATATGTCCCGCAGCGGGAATTGAACCCGCACCTCCAGCTGTGAAGCTGGGTAATCATTTGAGTCACAATTAAGTGCAATGCAATGTTTGGCCGCTTATATGCCCTTAAATTTGACAGTTGTAATAGATTAGAAAGGCCTTCCATCCACCAATAATATCGTAAAAGTTGCAAAAAGTCAAATGGTGAAAACCGTTCTTCATAAGGTCTATTAAGCTGATAATGATGAAGAAACTAGATCAACTAGTATAAGTGGAACGCTTCGAGATTTTGACCGTGTAAATATCCCCATCAGCGCCGCTTATATTGCCTTGAATTTGATGGTTTTTGAATAGTATATACGGCCATACGCAGATTAGAAAAGCCTTTCTTCCATCTGATTGACCAATACCATCTTAATATTGCAATAAATCAAATGGAGATGAACGTTCATCATAAGTTCTATGTCTAGGAAGCTGATAATAATCATGATATCAACTAGTATCACTGTGCAATCCCTTGTAATACATTTGACGGTTCACATTTCACCACGAGCGCCGTGCGTATTACCCCTTCTACCTAACACCTGCAAATGAAACATACCGGAACTCTATATAACTGCGAGGAATATATTGCAAGATTCCCAAGACTTAGAGGGTTCTGCGCTAACAAATGATTTCAATTATATGCATTGCAGAACATTTCCTTGTGACAAATGTAGGAGTTATGTGAAATTCTGGAATTTATTACACATTTTCTCATGTGAAGCGGCGATGGGCTTGCAAACCTGTCACGTGGAATGCTAACTGCTTGCAAAGCGCGAGCATATGCTAAATATAATGTTTGGACGTGCTTCTTGACTACTCCCTACTTGGTATCCACAAAAACAAATGCACTGAATTTGTATCGGAAGATGTCAATCACGTTTGTTTGTTTCTGTAAAATATTACAGGTAACATTACATGGGGCTCTTGAAATTAAAAGTTGCATCTAACAGTATGTTAAGGTAATCAGAATAGCTACACAAGTTACAAGAATAGCTCAAAACAACATGCATAAAATATTTTTTTCAGTTAAAAATTAAAACCGGCTTCAAAAAACCGGATGATGATCAAAAGTCCAATATGAAATTACATCCCTTATTTTATCACCCATTGGGATAGTATTTTTTCATAATATTTATATGGGACCACCCTTGAAGTATCATTAAAAAATAATCATCTTAGTCTGCCATAAACAAACATTAATTAAAAAATAATCACCATAATCGGTTTAAAATTGGAGAAGATATCGCCATAAAAACACAGACAAATTGAGAACCTTTTATTTCGGTCGGTTAAAAAAAAACTATTTAGACAAGTTTACAACGACTTTATTTTAAGGTGAGTGGAAATAAACATTATATGTGTTTTACACAACAAATCTACACGTTCATGATTAAAACTCGTAGTCTATTCGTCCACAAAGCCATTTGAAATTTATGTCCGGGAGAGTTTCGATCCGAAATGGCTCTTAGATTTCATACAAATAGTTGTTCATAGTTTGGAACTTTTGCTGTTGTAGGTATTGGTACCATTTGGAATGTTGTGCTGCTTTTGTACTAAACTTATTTTTCTTGTCAATGCTACTAAATATATCCATAGATAGATAAAACACTTATGATTTCATACTCAAATAGAGCACTTATTAATACGGTCATGTAGTTTTATTTTAGGAAGTACTAAAAATAAAAAATGATTATTACTCATAAATTATAACATTCGATACCCTCCTGACCAGATTCTGTTACTTTTTCTTAGTAATCTTTAAATCAATAATATCAATATTTAAATCAAATTTCAATCAGTTTAAAAATGTTCCGACCAATTAGGCTTAGTACCTACCATGTTTCATCAATATTTCATAAAAGGTTCAGCAGATCAGTATCCTTGGACAAAGAAAAAATATAGAAACATACATACAAAAATAGATTGTCGAAGATTTTTACTGAATCTACGGAGGGAAAGATTCATTCAAAGGTCAATTTTTTAGCTTTTCTAATTTAAATCGATTGGCATGCCGTCATGCATGCAATATGGTATGCAAAATAAAGGTTAAAAGTGAAAGCAGATTGAGAAATTTAAGCTATGCCGAGCTACATTATTTTAAAATTGCATTTTTTCAAACGCGCTTCCACGCTCAAGCGCTCTCATTTCAGAGCTTTTGCATCTGTTATTCATTTCAGACTATTTCTGCTTTTTTATTTGCGTTATTACTGTGAATAGTACTGTGCGAATTTACTTTACAAGATTATTTCTTGGCAAGCGAAGTTTGAAAAGGCTGCTTTTAAGTAATAGAAGGTGAGATGTTTCTTTTAGCTTTATGATCGACTAGTTAAAATTCAAGGCTCTCAAAAATAAAATAATGAACTGATGGCTGAATTTTCAGTAAATCCTGAATCTTAATCTAATCATTAACTTTTATACCATTATCATCATCTTCAACATAGCCTGTCGAAGTCCACTGCTGGAAATAGGCACTAGCTCTCCTCCAACCACCTACTTTTTAAAACCTTGACACACAGCCTTGAAAATGAAGTTTAAAGTTTTGTTTTTTTTTGTACTTAAGTATTTAAAAAAAACAGCCAACAGACACATATGTCCTGACCGCAATCTGGAATACCCTGTATCGTGGGTATCAGGAACTACTGCAGAACATGCAAACATTTGAAACTCTTAATAAAATAATAAGTTAAAGTTTTTTCAAGAAATATTCGAAGAGAAAATTAATATCGCTGTGTACAGTCAGCCCCGCGTGCCAAGGACGCGTCACGTGCGCCAACAAAATTTGTAACTGTAATGAATGAGAATAATAAATATCAGTCTTAAAAATTAATCATTTCCCAAGAAGAAAAACTTGGGCCCAAGTTGTGCAAAAATATTCAAAACGCACCCCCGTTTTATTAATCTTCTTCTCGTTAAAAATAAATAAAACGTAGATGAGTATAGGTACGTATAGGTACGTAATTACACAGATACTATCTCAGTATTGTGATTTTAATAAAAAATCTCTGCTCAAACGATTCTAAGAATCCGTCTTAGTAATCATAAACACACCATATAAGTACTTATCTAGTTATTTATTTTACTTCGAAGTACGATCACTTATATTTGCAAGATAACATCTCATTCATTAACGAGAAAAAGAAATACGCGTTGTTGTTATAAAACACGTTGCCCTTTGTACTTGTTGACACAAAGCAATCTCTGTTGAACAATGAGTGTACCACTCATTGTGCCTTCTAAGAAAAGGTTTTTTTTACTTTTGTCACTTCGAGGTACGAAATTAAAAGTAGATAGATTATCGAAAAAGTCTATTTTTTTTTTAATTAGATTTTCTTATGGACTTGCATCACTATGTTCAGAACACATTGACGGAATAATCCATACGGTAGCAAGCATTCTATTCTCATTCATGGCTACATCACAATAACCTCTATTTTACAGCCGTGCTTACAATCGGCGGTGGTTTGATAATATTAATAATAATGCAGGACATTTTCACACAGCATCATCTAGTCCCAAACTAAGCCGAGCTTGTATTATGGGAACTACATGACTGATATACTACTTATATACATCTGCTATAAGCTATTTTTTGCTAAACGTATTCAGACAAACACTTTTGGATGTATCTAATTTAATGTCTAGTTATCGTAATAATTGTACCATTTTCACTTGCAAATGCAAATATGAAGCCAATTATTTTGCTAATCCCAGCGATTTCAAGATCTTTTTCCTTACCTTTAGATAAAATGCTATCAATCTATGTTCAGTTATTCTATCTTAGATAATTGAAAAAAAAAACCTTTGCGTATTTTTGAACGTACTAATTTGGCCGTTTATAACATTGAGGTTGGGCAAAGATTTGTCATTTGGGCTTCAGAAAACCGTTTTGCAAACTTTGATGTCTCCTGCAAGTAACATTACTCACACATTACATGCAACAAATAAGCTCTCTTCAAGTGCTTTGGGAAAGTAACGCTTGAAAGTTTAAAAGCTTGCAACTTTGACGCGCGTCGATTTTGACTAATCCTTGAGACGCTGAAAAGTTTGAAGTATTTGTAGTACTTACCAAAGAGATTCTTAATAGAAAAGGTGGGCGATCAAAAACATTAAAAACTTTTTTGGAAAAATGGCCTTGCACCTTGGCACACTCAAGCCACTCTCGATAAATGTTTAAAACAATTGCCACGTAATCACATGCAAGGTTTGTATTACTGAAAGCTGTCGCTGTATGTGGGAGTTAATTAGAAATATTGTTAATTGCCAGAGCGTGATGGCGTTCGTAAACATTATTTCAATAAAACGCTGACGTATGTTCCTCTGCAAGTTTCTATTGAAACCTGGGCGGGGTGAGGTAAGACGGATTAGCGGGAGGGGGTAAGTGGCTATTCTGTATTTAGTACTATTATGTATTCTGTGGCCTTGGACCGATAACACAGAATACATAATAGTTTCTTACAAAAGAACTTAACATTTAACAAAATCGAGGTTTTGTTTTCTTCTGTTTCCTCCTAAACATGACCAAGTTTGATTTACTGGCGTTTTTTAGAATGTTTTTTTTTAGATAAACAGTTTTTAAAATGTTTTGAAGAATCATAGCTTATTTATGGTAAGAATAATGTAAGAGATCATAATATTGAGACAAGTTTGTTGCCATTATGTATAATATTTAAAAATAATTCAGGGGAAATAGGGGAATACGTTGTATGGAAAAATGCTGGTGACGTCATAACTAATAAAAAAAAAACATAAATAGTGCTGGACATTTTCACACAGCATCATCTAACCCCAAACTAAGCAGAGCTTATGTTATGGGAAATACATTACTGATATACTACCTATGTAGTTTTTTTTTGTAAATACATACATATTATACATAGAAAACACCCAGACCGAAGACGAGATATTCAGAGATACAAACATTTGTCCCGCGGCGGGAATCGAACCCGCAACCTTCTGCGTCTAAGGTGGGGCTCCGCCCACTGCGCTACAGATCTCGTTATATAAATGAAGGAAGATGACTTTAACGAACTATCACAACGAACCACGTTTTCTGGATGACAATGCACCTATGAAAAGTACCCTCTGTTTAGTCAAAGAATATCTGTAACATTTGGGGGTAGGTATATAATAGAAATAATTGTAGTTTGGTATCATTTTAGGATACCAAAAAATAATATTACCACATAATTATCTTATGACATTTCGTTTGGACGACGGAAACTGGCCGTGGAGCGCGGTCGAGTGCAGCTTATAAGGAAGGACCTCTTACGGTCAAAAAAACGTCAGTAAAAGAATAGCAAAGTAAGTTGTCTAATCCTAATGATATCCTAAAATTCGGGTAGGTACCTATCTATTAACAAGTTTAACCATTTATTTGGATATTGAAGGAGATAATGAACAATGAAATCCTTATAAGGAAGAAGAACCGTAAAAATAAAAAAACCTTGAGTTGTTTTCATTTTTTTTCTGGCTTATTTGTCGTAAAACAGTATTTTTTTATCCTGATACTGTAATTTACATTATGTAAAGTTTGTATTGTAAGAAGAATACCAATAGAGAATAAAGCAAGTTAAGGAGCCAAAGAGGGCACATAACTCGCAGAACCGATAACCGGCAGAAATAAAACTATTCGAAAGGGGACCACAAACCTGACGACACGGTGTAGAAAGGTCCTCCAATGGACCGATGATATTTTAAATGTTGCGGAAAGTCGGTTGATGGAGGTGGTAGTTCGTCATAGCACTCCGTGTCCAGGAGTCGACTTCAACTGGCTGATGATGATGATTATATTTTGTAACACAGAGGTAAATGCTTTGAAATTTGGAAACCATGCGATGATCAAACTGCAAGTGAGGACTATTTTGGTATTTAGATCACGTAATTTCCACAAGTTTTCGTACATTTTCAATATGGTACTAACTTTCCATGCTCTAAAAGCTTTCAAACAGTTATTATTGTAAACGTGTTTGGGAACACTGGTATCCACGTACTAGCATTCCGTACAAACAGATAACCCTTGGGAGTTATTTTTTAAATGGAAATTTTTGTTGAGTACGCATTGCACTGTGGAAATATTCGCGAAGCATAAATTTCACCGAAATCCGGTTGTGGGAATGTTTTTTGTGTAGGCTGGTATGTTATTTTCAAGAAATCTACTATTTACCAAACAAAAATGCTCACGCCTGCTATTACTAGTGATGTACACAGATACTGTTAAGAACCTCGGGGTTATCTTTGACACAAATTTAAGCTGGATACCTCATGTAAAAGAGATATCTAGAAAGTTTTATGCTACCTTGCACTCCATAATACGCCTTAAGAACTTCCTTCCCTTTTCGACTAAAATTTCTCTTGCAAACTCATTTCTTGTGCCGATTATTGATTATGCTGATGTTGCCTTTATCGACCTGACTGAGGAACTTCTCAGTAAACTCGATCGTCTGCTTAACACCTGTATCCGCTTTATCTTTAATCTGCGCAAATACGACCACGTTAGTCATTTCCGTGCTAAACTTAAATGGCTTTCCATTCGTGACCGTAGAAACGTAAGAATCCTGTCTCCTTTTTTCCGTTCTAAAAGATCCACACACCCCTAGTTATTTGAAGGATCGTTTCAGATTCCTGACTGACGCACATGACAGACAACTTAGGTCGGCTGACAACCTTCTCCTTTACACCCCTTTACATAACACCTCTTTTCGGACTAATTCCTTTTCAGTTGTGGCAGTTCGGCTGTGGAACGCTTTGCCCCTCAAAATAAAACAGATTGACTCAAAGGAATCTTTTAAAAAATCGGTCCGGGAATACTTTCTTGGAAAGTTAATCAATTGATTACTTTGTCTCTTCTACCCCATCTGATGCCACTACCATTCGATATTTGAGTTCTTTTTTTTTTATAAGTATATATATATATTACTATTATATTTCATATATATTATTTTTTATGTTATCTTAAGTCATACTGGACACGCCAAACCATCTTTTTGCACGCCCAGGATGACTGGTAGAAAATGCTTTAGCATTAAGTCCTCCTAGCACTACATTGTTTTGTGCGGAAGTGTAAATAAATAAATAAATAAAATACATGCTCAGTGAGTAGATCTTTGAAGATACCAAGTAGGAGTTAATCAGAACCACGTTTAAACATTACATTTGGCATATGCCCGCGTTTTGCAAGTAATTATCATTCCACTCGATGTATACAAGCAATTTACCAGTTGCATACTAATGTCTAAGTCATAATGTAACGCCCCTCTTCTCTCTCTAGAGAGAGATCATTATACACAGTATGGACGTCCAAAATAACTTGGAACCTAGAAGATAGATCTTCTCCTTGTTCAAAACACCTTAAAGATGCTAAAATAGAATCAATTTAATAATATATATTATGTTCTCAACATTATGTATCCACTTAAAAATAATACATCGAGTCCTCAACTGTACCCACTTAAATTATATTGAACGTAAAATATACTTTAGTCCGTTCATTTCTTTCTTCAAAGGATTAAGAGGGTATAATCTTTTATCAAAAGTGTGTTGCTCATACGGCTTTCGCATCCAAGGAAATTAATTTTAATGTTATTTAATACTAGCGACTTCGTTTGCGATTGCCATCCCTGCCGAATAATTATACGCATTTGACCACAGTTTGTCTCATATTAAGCAACGCTATAGACTGCGGTGAAGCACCCTTATCAACAAAGGAGCTTTTTACTTTGGATTTGGATGGAGAAGACAGTAAACCAGGATTAAAAAAAGAATCATAAAAAATCGGTTTACAATTGGCGAAGATATCGCGTAACAAACACACACGATAAAAAAAATATACAGTCGAATTGATAATTTTTCAGTTAAAAACTACAAAAATATATTTTAAGTAAAAAAAACGTTCAGGTTTTACGTTCGGGGTGGCGCTATTAACTTTGACAATAGGACTACCTACTCAGCGTACACTACAAAGTGCACTACAAATCATACGCCAGCTTAAGATGAGACATGTACTCGAAGGTTCCTATACATTCTAGGTTCCAAGTTATTTTGTACATACGTCCATACTGTGTATAATGATCGTTTGGCATTATCTGACTCCTTTGGAGTGGTCTGACTTTGACAATATGCCTTATCCATTATGCATATACGATAAAGTGTTTACGCCAGCTTAATAAGAGCCATACGATCAAAGATTCCTGTACATTCCGGGTTTCAAGTTATTTGGATCTAATACTGAGGGTAATGTCTGTATTTTCTGAACTACAAAACCGATGACCATGAAATATTTACGGGATATATATATAACAAAAAAAGAGATAATGAATTACAACCAAGTACACATTTTGACTTTTATCCCCTCTCCCGAACCGATCTGAATTTCGGGCTAAAAATTGTCCTATATAGTATGTACTCAAAACATTGGCATAATGAAAAAATATCTTCAATGTACAGAATTCGACATGTTACATTCTTATTATAATATATATTTCAAACAATCTCTTTCATGCTAATTTCTCAGGCGAATCAGTAATATTCGTTTCGTAGAGCAGAACTAATTATTTTGTTGACCAAACCTAGCCTAAAGTAAAACTAAACTATATTCTACAAAATATAGCGAAGTTTTTTAGTCCTAAAATAACCTTACTTCAGTATAAATTATACCAAAAGTTGGATAACATTCTCTAAGTGAATCTTAAAAACAGCTGATTTATTGCAAATCTTACTAAGTAGATCGTGTTTCGTAAAACTAATAGCATTTGGAATAAATTCATTTTATTAGAATGAAAGAAAACATCTGGTATCAGACCTTTTGGAAAGGCTAAGATAAAGTCTAGAATACATATTTCTTTCGAGCAATTATACGCAAAGGTAGATTTAGTCAGGTACTACAAATACAGATTCTATTTCCTTCTAGTTTAGAGATTTACTATATAGAAACTGTATTTGCTTGTCCAGACACTAGATAAGAAACAGATCAACCAGGATCTGTTCTTTGATCTTTTAATTAGGACGGTAAGGAAAACACTTTTTTCTCAGTTAATCCTTCAAGAATCTAATACTTAACTAGAAATATCAACTAGAAGAGAACATTTCATCATTATAGATAAAATTTATGGCATTTACCACGATTCAAATCTTACTTTCCTAAAAAAAGTTTTACTTTCTCAAACCTTCTAACCTGGATGGAATCCCAATATCTATCCTCCAACAGCTGAAGCCAGGGATTTGGATAGGAGAATGACAAAGGACAATAATTCCTACATCTTATTCGAAGTTTAGAGGCACTCTACGAAATCATATTTCGAAAGAAGAACTATTAAATCACTTACCCCGAAATCCGAAGGAATATCAAACTTTACGAACTCACCAACACACGTAATTATTTATATACTTTAACTAGCATAAACCACATATAGATTATTGATTAGAATCTACAATGCTATTGATTTTACTTTCCTAGACTACTTAGACAGATATTGAATAAAATATTGAAAACTAAAAACAATTATAAGAAGCTGAATATTATTTTGTAAGAAACCGTTTTGTTTTATGTTTTACACATAAAATTTTATGCCTGGAGCTAGATAGCTCCAGTATTATCAATGACTGTCAAAACAAACGTATTTGAAATTCAAATTTTGTTTTAAATTCTTCAAAATAATTTATTGCTTTAAAATGACTTGTGTCATAATTTCAACAAGAACCTTATTTTAGAACAAGAAGTTCGCTATTCAATGAAATACGCTTTTTTTATTCAGAAAAGTCAACCCGAAATACATTTTCCCTATATTTGTGAACGTGAAAGATTCCGGCCTGGATCGTTAAAATCAACTCTTATTTTACGCAGGTGCTTAAAATAGCTTCAGCAAATATATATTGCGGAATGCATCTTACAGAATGTCAAAAGAAATATTGTAAAACCAGCTCAAAATATATTTTTCTATATTTTTGAGAGTGACGAACTCCACTACAGAGGTGTGATTTGATAGCAATGCTAACATGGACAGCAACTCAAATGACTCAAGCTGTTAAATTTCTAGTATAACTAGTCTTAGGATAAACAGAATTACATAATATAATATATAAATAAGCTTTTCTCTGAGTTGTTTTTTTTTCAGCTCAAAAAAGAAACCAAAGTGCTTCGCTCATGCAAAAATATCCCTTTGTTACTCCGTTACGTCCTTCATAATATAAATTTTTTGCCTCGCCCAAAATGGAGGATAAACAACGTGGATTCTCATTTACTCTGAAATTTGCTCGTTAATCTGTTTAAAGCTTGTTTGATAAACTTGAGAGGACTTTATTTATTTCCGGTTTTGAGTGCGAAATCGTTCAAACTGTTTTTAAAGTATTTATTGTATTTTGAATCGAGATATTGTAGAAAAGTTTTAAAAGTTGGTTTTGTGTTTAACTAATTTACACATGATATTTATATTTGGTCTTTAAATAAAGAACGTTGCAGTGAGTTACGGTTTTTGGTGAAATTTGTGTTTCTATTGGATGATGAGAGTTGTTGGTGTCGATAAGATCTTCAAAAGATTTTAATCTACGCATAGCATGTTTCGTTTTCACAAAAAGTTTTAAACAAAAACAGCGTGCGTGAAATACCATATTACAGTATATTATAACTTGATGTCAGTATACTACTATCAAGAAAACGTTTTCTCTTTTTAACACTCTTATATTAACTTAATTTTTTACTAACTTAATAACAAACAATGCAAACAAATCTTGGAAGTCAATTTTTACCTACTTCTAGTTGTCGTATCGAAATGAAACTTTGTATGTTTATGTAGTTTGGATAACAATACTATAATTTGGTATCTTGGAGCTAATCTGATGATGGAGCCAGGAGTGGAACTCTTCAAAGGCTACTCGTAAACCCCCCGAGTTTGGTCTCATATGATTCATTTTGACGTGTCCAATCGGGCTTGGTAATGAGGGACTGATGATGGAGCCAAGAGGTGGATAATGGAATTATGTTTTATTATTTTAAGTACGTGAAAAAGCGTGCTTTTTTGGATTTTTTCAACTACTTACTTTATTATAGTAGGGACAAGTGAAATATATTGTTTGACAGCAAAGAATATATAGAGATAAGTTTTTAAAGCTGAATTACAAATTCATTTCTTCCAAATATTTTAATAATCGAGTTGAAGTAAACTCTGATATTCTATAAGCAAAAGGTCGTCAAAAGCGGCTTACCTACTATTATATTCTGGTATATTTCTGTATTGTTAGGTATAGAACGTAGGAGTGGAGGACACACGGTGATTCATAAATACGTAGTAATACGTTTAATGTTTCGGAATGTACAAACAAAAAAAATATTTTAATAACCCTAGATTTAGACTGGCCACCGTTAGTTTTTATTGCTTATATGTATGTTTTATGTTGCAAATTTTGCAACAAAATAAAGAACGATATATTTACCGTTTATAATAAAAGTATGTAGTACTTTAGTTGTACTAGTGGAAACTACTCAAAAGTAGAATATTTGGATAATGAACCTGGTGGGTACCTTAACTAAATAATGCTGGTCATTTTCCCACAGCAGCATATAGCCCCAAACTAAGTAGATACATACTACTTATAAACTTTTTTGTAAATACTTCCATAATTATACAAAGAAAACACCCAGACCCTTTAAACTTAGTTTAACTTAGGTACCTTAATTTGGTACATTACAAATATTTTTCTTTTTTTTATTACATATTTATATTGTCCTGACCTCATACTAAGATTCTCTTTATCGCGAGTATAAGTAACTACGAGTACCTTGGTACCAAAACAAATTGGTATTACTACACTTCTGCAAACCACGTTGTATACTTTCCCATTTATTTTGTCCAGATTTCGTGAGGCATTAAATTGGTTTTGCGGATGGCCGCAGATGTCTTCGCGGCAATATCTGTGAGCGGTCGGAAGCGGGCCTATCTGTATCACTCCGAAACGACCTTTTGAAAAACTTAAATACGCTGCTTGCGAATCCAAGCCATACCAATGTCCAATCCATCTCTGAGCGTCCTACGTGTTCATAAACGACTTTATCGTTTTACTACGATATAATACGTCTAATGTTATACTAATATAATAAATGCCAATTACCAAGCCCAATTGGAATGTTTGTTACCATGCATCTCCGTAGCTACTAAACCGGTTTTGATGAAATTTGGAATGTAGATAGTTGAGGTTCTGGAATAACACATAGGCTTAACTAATTTTAAAAAATCAACCCCTAAGGGGGTTAAACAGGGTAGTAAAGTTTCTATGAAAATTTTTATCCTTATTTTTATTCGCTCAAAACTCGGTACAAATATACTTTAAAATAAATAATAAAACATTTTTTTAAACTACCCCTTGGATATGTGTGCAATAAAGTACTTAAATTTGTATGAAAAAAAATATTTCCTGGTTTGATACACTCAAAAGTTGGTGGTTTATCAACATAACACGCGGGCGAAGTCGCGGGCAGAAGCTAGTATATAATATTATAAAGGCCTATGTCCTTACGGGATGGAATTGGTACATGTTCAAGAGGTTCTGAAAGCGAACGGATATGTAGGTAGACATCAGCAGTCGAAGTGCACGTGTAGAGAAAAACAACCAGATGTTAGTAGACAGCCCACGTTCTGGTAACATCTTGAGGAGGTTCTCAATCAAGTCTGTGTTCATACCGCTCTCAAAAGTGGCTATGCAGCTTCAAACAACAAAGGACGTTGTACCTCTGCAAATGCCAGGTGTTTATAAAATAGACAGGTGTTTGCGTTGCGATCCAATTGTGCTGTGCGGTGATACGGTTAGTTTACTGTGCCGTAATGTGAACATGGACTTTTTTTATTCTGAAGATGAAATGAGGGACTGCTTTTATTTCTCGACGATAGCTCCGTATACTCCAGTCATCCCGTGACCACGGCTGTTGCAATGCGGTCGAAACGTCGGGAATATAATAAAAAAGGTAAACGCGATAAAGACCCGTTAAACTTATAATTATTTAGGATTTCTTTGACGATGTTTCACCCTCTAGCTTTGTTGCCAGCGCACATGTATAGCTTAGTTACAAGAAGACAGTTAGAAATTGGTTCTGGCATCTATTTCATTAGACTGTAACTTCTGGCTGTGAATCTTTTGCACAGTATTATTTAGTAAACTGTGCCGGAAGCGCGTGGGTCCGGATTTGAATAGGTCCTGACCTCTCTCCTTCACCCGGCCAAGCCATTTCACCCACAGCATACATTCGAAGCCAAAAACCTTATAAAAAATGACACACATATATTAGAGCTATGCGCATAAATATAATAATCGTTGGATCATAGGCCTAACGCAACAAGCAAATGGGCAAGAATTTATAATGATATTTTATATATAACAAAAGATGTGAATTTACTCATAACCTGCCATAATTATCTAAAAAACATTACTTATTTTAAAACCCTCGCGACAATGGAATCATATTTGTGCTATCTATACACAGTTAAACTTTTATGAAGATCAGATTTGAATGGTTATCTATTGATCTATCGTAATTAAACAATTCACGTATTTTTTTGAATAAATAAGAAAATTCAGCAAAAAAACTTATTGGAAATTCGCCAAACATTTTTCGGCCGCAAGCTTACAATCCCTAGACATTTTTATGAATGTACTTATAAAGGCAATCCTATGATGTACGGCTCAGACGATACCACAAAAGGAAATAGCAGGTCTCGGTGAGCCGCTGAAGGGTTAATCAAATTCCTTTTGATACCTACTCGTATTATTATTTTCTTTTGTGTATTTTATTTAGTAAGTAGTAGAGCTCCTTGTGAAAGAGCTCGTCCGGGAAAGTATTACCACCATACCTATTTCTGCTGCCAAGCCGCAATGCTCACATTGCTGTATTCCGGTTTGGAAGGTCATGACTCTGTTTATATTCATCCATAAGTTACGGTAACAAAATCTGCTTAACAAAATCTGGACTTATTTGCCACTCTACGTGTACAAAAAAAGACTCCACAGTTTACGTTTATGACGGCTTGGCTACATCTGCAATCAACGGAACCCTTATTAATATTAGACGTGTTTTACCTCACCAAACGAACCAAGCGAATAAAATTAATAAACGCAAAAGGGCGTCTAACTCTTTTACCGACTGTAATTACCCTGTTGTTTGGGGAAGACAAATTACTGGCAGACTTCCTGCATCATATTTACGACCACTGTTCCGTATTTATTACTGTTTCTTTTGTTTTTCAGTGTGAAAATGTTTTTAATGGAAAGGGTGGAATGTGGCGAACTCCATTATTCGTGGAGACCACTAGTCTAAGGTGACCAAGCTAAGCTCAATTTTAGATTTAAGTTTGAGATAGCTAGTGATCTAGTATTTGACAATATTACGAGTACTTTATGAGAAAAGGCATTATTCCGTACAATTGTATACCCTATTTTCTCACTGGTTAGCAATTATTTTTAACGTGGTATTCAAACATTCTTATCTGTGGATCAGCACCGATTTACAGTCAAGCATGTGTTACCTCAAAAAAGCTTCACCCTACGTAACTTAAAAGCCCATCACCAGTGATGGCACATTACTTCGAATGTTTAAGAATGTTCTTGTGCATTCCAGTTTCTTTTTTTACCATTTTGGGTACGACAATGCGCACATTAATTTTTTATAGTTGAGAAAAATATAGTGTATGACCAGGTTTGAACCTACGACCTCTAGATCGGATATCGGTGTAACGCCCAGTAGGCCAACACGGTATCAGTAAAAATAAGAGGTAGACACATAATTTCATGCACATTTACGTGTGAGAATGACTTTTTTAATGGAATAATGGTAAAATACCTAATACTACAGAGCTATTTATGGCGTGTGGTGGGTCTGCCGTTTATTTTCTGAATGATAAAAAGGGTAAATATATTTTTAGAAAAGGACGCCAGTTTTGTGATTATATTTTACCGTCCTTTTATACCTTTGCTTTTGAGGTCAAAAATGTTTGAAACAATGGAATCCGGCTGTGGGTGTGTATTTAAAGCTCTTTTAGAGCTCTTCACAGTGAATATATTTACGTAAATAAACTACCATAGGTCTATAAGTAGATTGGTTAAATATAAATTGCTACTTTTAATGACAGTTTATGATTATTACCCTATACAGTGTAAGTAGAATTATTATTTTCTTATAAAACGCAAGATTATGTATTTTAGTTTGCTTTTTTTCAGCAAATATTTTTTCTCATACACAACCGGAGCCTTTCGCGTTTCTTTCAAAATTCTTTCAGGGCGACTGGTCGAAGCGACGCGTGACAAGAGAGCTGGCTCTTATCTGGGTCAACGCATTAGCATTGCCATTCAGCGTGGCAATGCGGCCAGTATTTTGCGAACGCTTCCGCCTGGTAGTGATCTGGATCAGTTGAGCTATCTATTGATCAGCAACGGTCGTTAGATAGCTAGCTGTTTCATCTGTATTTTTTGTATATACCTACTTGTACATAGTTTTATGAATTAATGTCGCATAATTATATTTCTTAATGTGTTAGTTCTATTCCAATAAATTATTATATTCTAAGTATTGTTTTTTATTCTACTTTATTGACAAGCAACAAACAAATTATAATGAACAGCGATTGACAACCGGAGGAATCGGAGACACGTTTTCATCCTGGGTTGAACATAGCAAAACATTGCAGCATGTACCAGGCTATCACACTATTTAAGACTCCTTATCAGTTGAATTGAAAGCGTTTAAGAACTTCAAACTTTGAAATCGGATCTAAGACAACTTTAGCTGAAGGAATGTATCTTACTCTATTGATGGCTTTCTGTCTCGTGAATTGTAGCTCTATTTATTAATCATTGCGTGAGCTGTATTTTAATACTAATTTTTAAATTTGTCTAGTTTAGTTTAGCTCACTTCAGACAAAATTTAAAATTATTATTAAATAAATTAATGCACCAATTTATAAAGAGATTCTGTAAGTACGTCTTTTTTAGGG
Organism: Perizoma affinitatum; assembly: GCA_961405105.1. Taxonomy (NCBI): domain Eukaryota; kingdom Metazoa; phylum Arthropoda; class Insecta; order Lepidoptera; family Geometridae; genus Perizoma; species Perizoma affinitatum. The sequence goes on from OY560197.1 coordinate 9,856,759, forward strand.
TTCCGTACCTCAAAAGGAAAAAACGAAACCCTTGTAGGTTCGCTTTGTTGTCCGTTTGTCTGTCTGTCTGTCAAGACCCTTTATCTCGGGAGCGCGTGGTGTCGAGTTGAAATTAAAACCATATACTCACAGTCTCTTGAAGCTATGAAAAAAAAGAACTAGAAGTTTGTTTTTTTAAACTAGAAGTTAACGTAAAATAAGATACAACCGTTTATGCCGCAAAAAACGTATATTTTGACACTCTCAAGGGATTCAAAATTTATAGTATACAATACTTTCCGTTGACCTATATAAAGAAACTTTATAAAGAAACAAAATTAATGAACATAATAATAAAACTTACAAATACTATACATCCTTATTATCCGGAAAATACTACACAAAGACATATAACTTTTAAATCTAAACACCATACCCAGAACATGCGACTAAGAAGCGCCAATAAGCTAATACTACGTCCTCCAAGGACTAATTATGGTAAAAAGAATATAACTTTTGAAAGTGCAAAAATTTATGACGAACTAACGAATATTATAAAAGAAACAAAAAACACGCATAAGTTTAAAATGTTGCTAAAAATGTATCTATTTAATCAAGGTCCAAATCAGTAATAATAAAAAAAAACTTTTCTTGTCACTTTTAGTATACGCTGATCTGTATAGTGTTTTTTGTCACTTAGTTTTTACCTATTCTAGATTAGTTTATAACGCACGCTCGCGTATGCAACTATTTAAGTAGGTACCTACCTACGCAATGTTTTGTTAGTTATAAGTTATCATTTAAGTGAATTATAAATTCTTAAACCAGACCTAGAACTATGAAATTTAGCAAGTAATATCGCCTTATACTACAAGTACAGGGAAATATCTGAAAACTATACATTTGTAATTAAAGCATTAAAAAATATAGTAATCAATCATCGAGGTTAAGCAGCGGTATGCGCGGTCATAATTGAATGTACATTTCGCGACGTACGGAACCCTCGGTAGGCGAGTCTGACTCGCACTTGTCCGGTTTTTTAATATTATGACCTCATTTTGCATCGAGAACATAAACCTAGCTCTAAATTTCTTCTGTATATAAAATTCTGTTTACGTTTTCTGAAAATAGGTTTTCTGAAGTAGGTTGTTGTAAATATTAATAATATTTATCTTATAAGGGCCAAGAATGTTCTTGAATATAGTCGTCATTTTTATTCTTGACGACCTACTTTATTATAGTATCTCTTTAATTTAATATATGCCAACTTATTAAATAATTATAAATTTATTCATACAACTATGTACAAGTAGGTATATACAAAAAATACAGATGAAACAGCTAGCTATCTAAAGACCGTTGCAAACGATCTATAGATAGCTCAACTGATCCAGATCACTACCAGGCGGAAGCGTTCCCAAAATAATGGCAGCATTGCCACGCTGAATGGCAATGCTAATGCGTTAAATCGTACTAACATCTAAATCTCTCGTAAAATTATTGCACTATCAGATTTTTCTAAACGTTTTATGTCCATTATAAAATCCACTGTACCGCGAACAATACCCAGGGCACTAAGCACCAAAATCTGTCTCGAACACAAAGACTGCTTCCAACTGGCATAGTTCCTTTGTAAAGGTCGAGTTTTAAATCACGATTAGAACGGCAAACGCAATTGTAACCTAGATGAGTCTCACAGATTTAATAATAAATGTCATCCTTTAAATAAAAAAAGACTTAGTAAAAAATAATGATCAGGCATTTGTGGAACTACGCACAGTGAAGTCAGTGAAACTTTTATCTAGCGGCGGGAATCGAACCCGCAACCTTTTGGATCTCAAGCGGGCTTTCGCCCACTGCGCCACAGAGGTCATCATACATGGGAGGATGTTGGTGATAGTGACATAACAGGGACAAAGTTGTTATCATATGATTATATGTGAAAACACTTCGCGTCGCCAGAGTTGAAACAGCACCTTATCAAGCCAAAGGTTGGTCGCGAGTTTCGCATTCTTTGGCCTGATTTATTGAGTGGCCGCGGTATTTGATCTAATGGTAAACTCTTCTATCAGCGATGCTTAGATTCAATTTGTTTAACCGCTGTCGGTGCTTGTACTTTATTTGAAACGATGGCGTCTATTTACGTTACGTTGAGTTTGTATTTGCAACATTCGATTTTTTTTTCATAGGTGTACACTTTAACCCCCTTATTCATAATCACTTATAACTATATGTGCTCACTAAAAGTATGTACCTCTATCTTTAATTTCATGTTAGAAAAAAACAGGGCTAGAGTTATCGAGCCGATAATTATAATGAAAAGATTATGAATATGAGGATGATATTCGTTTCAGGACAATTGAGTAATTTTCGGTGTAATTTCTAAAACTAGTGAACACAGAATAATAATAAATACCTATCTAAACTTTCTAACTGAAGGAACTAGCTGTAATAGATAACCCAGTCATCATTATCTGTCGTTAGCATTTTGGTAACGTGCCCAGATTATTGGCGGCTTTGACGTTTGAGCGTTTGAATTTTGTATATAAGAATCCACTCACTTCGATCAGAACGTAAAATGTGTGCGGTAGCCATCGTAGCTATACAGTTGTCGTAGCACTCGCGTAGCACTTCTCGTAGCACCTCTCTCGTACGCGACGAGATTATCCATCGCAGTGGAAATCAAAGCAAGCACTTCGGCTCGAGACTTCTAGGAACAGACAGTGAGTAAATTCAGTTTGATTCTTGAAAGAGCTTTTACTCGTGATTTTACAGCTATTTTAAGCAACGATCGTATTAGTCTTTCGTTGACTGAAAATATATTTGCTACAATCTAAGGTTTCATGCGTTCATTATTTTTTAATACTTTTGTATAGCCTTACTCATTTACACACAGACAATACACATTACACTTTTTTCGCCAGGACGTTTGACGAATGAAAACGGATGAAAACGCGTAGTTCCATTCACACAAATGTCAACATGCATTCGTTTCAAGCATATGTCGCCAGCTTATTGATAAAGCCAATCACAACACGATCTTAAGCAACATACTTCATAACCAGCGATCATTGATGCCTGATGAAAAACGTCGCGAAACCGCACTAAAGCCTTCAGTGACTCTTTTCACACAGACATGCTGGACTTTTTTTGCAGCTGTGCTGTGTGTCTATTATCTGTGGTTGTTACTTAGGGGCCAGATACAACCACTTTTTATCGACGATAACGCCTGCGTAAAGGTTGAATTGTATGGAAATGACATTAGCTTTTGAGATGTCACGTGACTGCTGCCAAGTTTTCCTTTAAATATTTGCGTTTGCGTGAAAGGAAAACTAAGCGTGAAGCGTAGATTTGTCTAGACACCTTGGTCTAGTAGGGCCAGCAGAATACAAGCGCTAAGTAGGTAGGTAGGCTACCTATCATTATGCTGAACTGTTTTTTTTTAGCGCGACATTGTTCGGTCTATGTACTCGTAGATGGATCAGCAAGGTGCGTGGGGCATTTTTACTTATAAGCAGGCTAATATATATATATTTTTTTGATTAATTTATATTATATTTGTTTCCTAACTGGCCCATCATCAATATGTTTGCATAATGTGTTGTTTTTTATGTCGTGGTAAATAAATGTTTTTCATTTCATTTCATGTCTGTGTGAAAAGGGTTTTAGTGTCGTCGTTCAGTATGTATTAGTGTAGTATTCACGTTAGAACGGAGTTTCTTGTTTAGATAAACGTCCAACCACAGGAACAAGAATTCAGCAACTTGCAACTATGGACTCGGTGTATAGCTACGAGAATGTGCTGCAGATGTAAATAACGAGTTTCGTATAAACCAAGTCAGTTAGAAATTTTGCTAATGCTATTTATTAGGAAACAAAATTATCGTCGTTTTGTCTGTTGACAGTTATGGGGGCCGTGTTGCGCTGACTTCCGATCCGGCCGAACCGGAGATCATGGGTTCAAACCCGGAAGAGAAAGAGAGAAAGTCAACGATTTTTTTCCAAGTGCCTCAATTAATTTACAGTTATGTACCTTAAGTGATGTCATCTCTTGGAAACAACATATTATTAATTGTTCTACTTACGATGGCTCATATTCTTTGTACTTGGCTACGATAGACTAAAAGCACATTCAATCTTTATTCTTTTTATGGACTTTAACAAGATCGGTGAAACCATAATAATGTTTATTTTATAGGCACCGATACCGATATCCATAATGATTTAAATTGATTTAAATGTCACTAAATTATACTTTTTATATTTCATATTAATATGACACTCAATACTTTTTCTGCTTTTACCTTCCTGTACATAGATGGTGTTTATAGGTAGGTATCTCACATGAAGGGTTCATGTCTAAGGGTAGCAGATAGGTTGGCAGGCCGAGGTTTTGTGAAAAAAAACCAGTAGGTACAAAGCTATGTATATCAAAGTATCTTAGGTTTGGAATAAAATAATTAAGAAGGTTTAGTAATTTTTCTTTTAAATAAATAAATATCGCTGGTCATTTTTTCACACAACGTCATCAAGTACCATACTAAGCATAGCTTTTACTATGGGAACTAAATAACTGATAAATTACTTATATACATACATATTATACATAGAAAATACCCAGACCCCAGACAAATATTTGCAACTTACACAAACATTTGTCCCGCGGCGGGATACGAACCCGCAACCTTCTGTGTCTCTTCGGACCTTCGCCCACTGGCCACAGAGGTCGCCTGTTATATCATTAGTCAAGATACTTACGTCACTTTATTTTTATTTTTATTATTAAAACATTCAAGCATCTCAATATCCAATTATTTATATTTATAATATTAGTAGAAAAGCATAACTTAACAAGCACGAATCGAGAAATCAATAAAGACGTCTGGCTGTTACGGTGATCGTGGTTTCCTACTATTGGACGTATTCTTCGCCATTGTCCCGCGTGACGTTGGAAATTGTTTTTAAGCTACGGAAATGTCTGTGATATAAATGCTTTTGACGGCTGTGGATAAAGAATTTCGAATATTATACTTCTACAGCTATTTCACTTTTGCTAATGAATTAGATAATATGTACACGTGAGAAATTGCTAGGCCATCAGCACATACCTTTGAATTTTTGCTTCTTCGGCCTTCTTCGACCCGTTTTCTCAAATATCAAACGTGATATAAATTATTACTTTCATTAGAGTGGTCATACACTTGCCTGTTATTAAAAACAGAGGTATCACTTGAAACATTACCTATGCCTTGGTACAAGTCATCAAATACGACGACCTCTGAGGCGCAGAAGGTTGCCGGTTCGATTCCCGCCGCGGGTCAAATGTTTGTATGTGCAATTTTTTGTCTCGGCTTCTATGTATATTAGGTAAGTATTTAGTTTTGGGGCTAGATGAAGCTTTGTGAAAAAAAAAAACTTATAAAGCTTTCTTTTCTCGACCATCAGAGAACAATTTGAAATTGTCTCAACGTTTGCGTAATAAAATCTGTAATGACGTGACATCAGACAAATCACGGCCTTATCTAGTCTTACGACCTATTTATCTTTAGTACGTCTGTGAATTTAATTTTATCTTGCAAATAAGATAAGTGTGCTATTTTATTAAGGTAGAAGTTATCATCATCACTTTTATACTCGTCAATATAAAAGAGATATTCCATAGCGGCTGGACCGATTTGAATATAATTATGATATACGTATATTTTTTCCCTTGAGAAAGAACTTGCCTTGTTGGAACCCAAATATGCAAAACGAAAAACTTTTGATAAAACAATGCAAAATTAAGCTTGGAACTTAAATATCAGCACAATAGCTTCGTTAAACTTGATTCCGTTGAATACGATACCAATCTCTATCGAAAACGTTATTTTTATCGCAGCTGTCACGTTCAAATAACATTTCCGTCGAAAATAGAAATTAACTCGGCCACTATTCGCACCAAGCTGCACGTATCCAGAATCGATAGAGTCGGGTAATAACGCTCGTGATTTCGCATTTAACACATTTTTGGCTAGATCTGTGAACAATCCATTTTGCCCTTGTTTACATATAAATGTAAGAGACTTATACACTTATAGAGGTCCAGTTATCCTTGTTATTTTACAACCAAATATCGGTACAGCCGTGTTGGCCTGGTGGGCGATACCCCGACTTCTGATCCGGAGGTCGTGGGTTCGAACCCGGTCGTGCACCAATGGATTTTTCCACTCGAAAAATGTATGTGCGCATTAACACGTTCTCAAAACGGTGAAGGAAAACATCGTGAGGAAACCGGCATGCCCTAGAACCAAAAATTCGAAGGCATGTGCCAACAGTTAGTGTTCCAATAAGCGGCGATGGGCTTGCAACCTGTCACGTGGACTGCTTACTACTTGCAAAACGCGGGCATGTACCAAATGTAATGTTTGGACGTGCCTCTAACTACCCTCTACTTGGTATCCTCAAAGATCTACTCACTGAGTATGTATCTGAGGATGTCCACCATGGGGAAGACAGTCGTGAGCGTGTTATTATTAAATATCGGTATAAAGTTTTTTTTCAAACCGCTTTCAATCTTAGAAATAACAATTGGAAATAGTTTTTGAGTCCAAAAGTAAACGCATATTATGATTTAATTTTCTTTATTGACATTTGTATGCTTTCACCGTTATTTTACACGTAGAGTGAAAACCCCAAACCCACGGCTTTTACATGAGAAGTCACAGAGCTACATCAAGAGAACTAATAGGACCAACCGTTTTGTGTGAGTGAGCTGTGCCTGCTAATAATGCGGGCGTATTTTAATTGGCCCGAATTATGATCTGTGGTTCGTGCTCGTGGCATTGTGCGACTCACAAACGATGGCATTAAGCTCTCTTATCATTATCTGTATGCTGTGTAGTATACTTCAGGCTTCGCAAGCTGAGCGGTGAATGAGATCGACGACCCAATTGTACGGTGGTTTGTATGAGTAATATTACAATGAGTTATAACTCTCTAATCATTTGTGCGTTGAGTGAATTTATCTATCGTTAAATCTAAATTTCCAAACCAAAATTTCGAAGGCATGTGTCATTGGTTAGTGTTCCGATAATCGGCGATCGGCATGCAAACTGTCATGTGGAAAATTTTACGTTTGCAAAACGCGGTCATGTACCAAATGTAATTTTTGGGCGTGTCTCTGACTACCCCCTACTTGGTATCCTTAATATGGAATATGTATTTGAGAATGATCATACAATACTGTATTAGTATTGGGTGTGTTTTTTTTTGGAAATCAAAATTCACCTCCATTACGTTACGTTACCTCCATTAAAAAGCACTACTGCAACATGTATTAATTACACTGATATTGTATTTTCTGAAAACCTGATAGTTTTCAGGAAATACAAATCTAAATAACTCAGGGTATCACGTAGCCATTCCTTCTACCGTTTCGCTTATCGCTCTGTTCAGCAATACTGTATCTGTGGTAACTAGGTTTTAATTAGACTTGAGTCGCTATAAAGTCACTGCCATTGATGCGTTTTTTCGACAAGTCTCATTTGATAAAGTCACCGAAACTCATTTAGTAGAGTGAAAACCAACCAAAGGTAGTTTATTTCGCAGTCTTGAGTAATGAGAATTGGTTTTACATAAAAGGTTTGGTTAAATGTTTGTGAAGGTTTTGTTCGAAATTGATTGTATATTAGCTGTTGCCAGCGACTTTGCACGTGTCAGATATGAAATTATTATGAAACACTTTTAAAACTTATTCTAAGGTTTGTGCAATTTTTATAAATAATAGAACTACAATATTAACGACATACCACGATTTATCACTTGAGAAACTAAAAACATCAGGAAAGCAAAGTTTACATGTGTACAGTATTAAAAAAATCATGAATATGTTCGTGAACCACAGAGCATATTTCAATACAAAATAAATGACAGTGTTTACAAATCTTAAATACAAGGAAAGCGTTTCATAATAATTTCATATCTGACACACGCGTGGAGTCGTGTTTAAAACAGTCACCTCTATTTCTCCCCCTTGAAATGTGAAACCCTGAAACACATCTTTAATTATCTATGATGAGTATCTACAATCCAATATTCAAGTTCCTACATTTAAAAAAACCGATAGTGCTATACAAATTTCACCCCCATTTCTCCCTCTTGAAATGTGAAAATCCAAAAAAGTCATTATTTATTTAGTTAATTCATTTCCCCATTTCCCTCTCTTAAAGTAGAAATTTCCGAAAATCTTAGCACATCTTTCCATTATAAAACAAACCTATGTACCAAATTTCAGACTCAGAAGTATTTTTTTATATATATATGATGATGTCCTCCACGACGTTTCCGTCGATGGCGAACCTTGCCATTATATAAATTTATCTATTATGTGAACGAATGTGACTCGCAAAACCGAATTTTGTTTTAAACGTCCTGTCACAAGCCGAGCAATGTAATTGACCAGAATTGTTGTATGTGTAAATGTAGGTGGGTTTAGGATTTGTCTTTCGTTGCTGGCGCTTAGCATCAAGATGTTCTAGGCGAGTTCTTTCGAATTGCACAGTTGCCTTGTGAACGATGCTGCGCCAGTCAGACCGGTGTTGTGCAAGCTCTTCCCAACCAACACACGGTATGTCACATGTTGATAGATGGCGTTTGAGGACATCTTTGTATCGCAAAAACTGGCCCCCCGGCTTACGCTTTCCCTCTCTAAGTTCCGAGAAGAAAACTATTTTTGGAAGCCTAGAGTCCTTCATACGCACAAGATGCCCGCACCACCTAAGTTGACCCTTGATAAGCAGAGATTCTATTCCGCTCATCTCCGTCCGATACAAGATTTCTGAATTTGGGACGCGATCTTGCCACTTAATTCGAAGTATCGATCTGAGACACCTCATGTGAAAGACGTCAAGTCGCTTTATATCATCTTTGTAGAGGCACCAGGTCTCTGTGGCGTATAACAAGATAGGTAAGATTATTGCTATATACACGGAAATTTTAGTGTGTAGATGCAAGTCGTGGGAATCCCAAACTCTTTTACTTAATTTTCCATAAGATGTGGCCGCCTTTGCAATACGAGACGAAATTTCGGTGGCAAGGCGGTTATCGTTACGAACGAAACAGCCTAGATAGCGGAAAGTTGAAACTTCTTCGAGGGGTTTTCCGCTTAAGGTTAGGGTGGTCATATCTGCGGTTTCACCACGAGCTGACTGTTTTAGAACCTGGGTTTTCGACACGCTTATGACCAAACCAAATCTACGACACGATTCATCTAGGCTGTTAATATAATTCTGCAAACTGCTGATACTGTCAGACATCAGACAAACGTCATCGGCGTAGAGAACGTCCATAACAGAGACCTCCTGCAACTTGCTTCTTGCCCTAAAGCGTGAAATGTCAAAAACGCTTTTGTCAGTTCGTACATTAAGGAGTATTTGTTCACCACAGGCTCTGTAAGAATCTTTCAACACAGCAGCGAAATAGATGGCAAACAAAGTAGGAGCCATCACACATCCTTGCTTGACACCACTTGTAACGGAGAAAGGTTCGGTAAAGTCATCTTCATGTTGGACCTTAGCCATCATGCCTTCGTGGAAGTCTCTTATGAGACTCACAAACTTTTCTGGACAACCCGCTTTTCTAAGGACAATCCATAGTGCGTCTCTCGGCACGCGGTCGAATGCTTTCTCAAGGTCAACAAAACACATATATAGTGGACGTTGTTGTTCTAGGCTCTTTTCCTGTAATTGCTTTACCACAAAGATTGCATCGACCGTCCCCCTGTATGGCCTGAAACCACATTGAGTTTCTGGATAAATTCGTTCCACTAGGGTGCCCAGACGGCGATTTATGATGTGAGCCAAGACTTTTCCAGCTGTACTAAGGAGAGAAATGCCTCTGTAAGAGCCGCAGTCAGATAAACCACCCTTCCCCTTGTACAACTTGCAGATAGATGCATATTTCCAGTCTTGGGGGACTGTGCTGGACTCCCAGATCCTCAGAATTAGCTCGAAGAGACGGCCTCTAATGTTAGGTCCTCCATATTTGTAGACTTCAGAGGCAAGGCCATCATCACCAGGAGACTTGCTATTCTTGAGGCGACTGACAGCCTGATGGAACTCATCAAACGATGGTGGGTTCTCGAGTTCTAGTGAATAAGGTAGGGTCTCTAGTGCCTCAATGTGAAAGAGATTGGCATTTTGTGCTCTAGGGTTCAAGACTTCGTTAAAGTGCTCAGCCCACCGTGCTAGTATATCTGAACGTTCCGTTAGCCGTTGAGTCTTATCACGAGATAAGATGGGCGAAGTCTTTTTGCAACAAGGTCCAAATACATTCTTAAGACCCTCAAAAAACTTTGCACTTTGCTTAGTGTCTGCAAAGTGTTGTAGTTCAAGTGCCTTCTCTTTCCACCATCGGTTTTTGAGCTCTCGCACCTTTGTTTTGAGTTTATATTTGGTTTGCTTTCGCACATCATTTACAGGATCTCTCATCGATTTCCTCCAATCATCGACCAATTTTATAATCTCGATTTCAGATACGTCAAACCAGTCTTGATTTTTCTTCTCTGGCTTTCCGATTGTCCGTCCTGCAACTTCATAAAGTGAGTGTGCATAAGATTGCCAGTGGGTATCAATGTCCGCAGCTACGTCAACCGATTCCAATCCAAAAGCACAGTCCAGTTTATTTTGCAATTCGTGATTGCGAATGAGTTTATGAAAAGCTAGTCTGGGTGGAGCTTTATGGTTCGCTCTACGCGGGGGTTTGTATTGAATTCTAATTTTGGACCTTATCATTCGATGGTCTGTCCAGCCATGTGCACCTCTCATAGATCTTGTAATAAGAACATCCCGAATGTCATCTCTTCGCACAATAATATAATCTATGAGGTGCCAATGCCTGGACCTCGGGTGCATCCAGGATGTTTTAAATTTTTCTGGCAATCTAAAAAAGGTGTTCGTTATGCTAAGATGGAATTCTGCACATAGGGTAAGAAGAAGCATTCCGTTCGAATTACACTTGCCAATTCCATGACGACCAAGAACATTACGCCAAACACTGAATTCAGATCCAACACGGGCATTAAAATCCCCAAGCAAGACAACCTTATCAGTGCCCGGCACGGCACGTAAGACTGCCCCGAGAACGTCATAAAATTTAAGTTTTTCTTCATCAGGGTAAGTCATGGTAGGAGCATAAACACTGATAAGGTAGAGGTGTTTTCTTGGAGCGATGGTAAGTCTTAAGGTCATGATTCTATCGTTTATACCCTTGAGTAGTTCCGTGAGACATTTAGCAATGCTGGTTCTGATTGCAAACCCAACACCGCTACTGGCTCTCTCACCCAAAGGTTTACCCATCCAATAGTAAGTGTAGCCTCCACCATCTTCGCAAAGTTCTCCACTGTCACATAAGTGAGTTTCACTCAGTGCAGCTATATCAACATTATATTTTTTCAGTTCACGCGCAATGAGTGCGGTTTTTCGTTCTGGACATAAGTTGTTAGGATTATCCAGTAGTGTTCTAACATTCCAGGTAACTAAATTAAACGTTTTTATACTATTATTTTTATGTTTTCGACCGCGATTAAATCGGCTCCCAATGACCGCGGTTTGCCATCAAGGTTGGGGTGAGACGAACTATGTTTAGGCCACCTTTTCTAGGCCCCTCCCCTATGCAGAGGAAAGCAGAGCGATCCTAAATAGGGCTGCTTTGTCATAAGAAGTGCTGCCGAACCCGTAATCTCGTCTCATTCGATTTCAGGAGCGACCACTCTCTTCTTACCGCCTATATGCAGAGCGACAGCTAAGAACCGAATACACCGTGATCCGAATTCCCACCACCATCTCTCCGTCGCCATAGGACTTTTAAAGTTCAGAATCCAGTTTAATGGCAAGGTTCATCTGCGCGTGACTTTGTTTTAAGTGGGCCAACGGTTGCGCTGGTGTAAGACCACTCTCTCGTCCCATGCCACCATTTTCCGATGGGCCAGTTTCCCAGTACGACCGGTGGTGACAAGGATGCAGTGACTGACCGCAAGCCATTACATAGATCCTGGCAGGCGCCCTTAAGGCTGGTCACATAGCCTTGCTGCATCACCATACCACACTGATGCAGGCTTGTGTATGGTACCGGGGATCATCCGGAAGCCACTTTACAGGTGTTAGCTAAATATGGCCCCCTTCTCTAGGTTTAGCCCACAGATGTGGTTTACCAGGGTGTGGCCGCTGTGTCTACAGCTTCTTGGAGCCACTAGAGAAGAGATTGAGTATAGATCAGTCAGTCAGTCAGGACAAACGATTTTATAAGTATCGACAAAACCACGTTTTATTCACGACAAGTATTTTGTTTATGAAAATGGTTTTAAATACAATAATAAGTGTTTCAGCAACACTTGATGGGAATGTTTCGGGCAACATGACGTATTTTAGTGAAATGTCACGTCACGTTACATAATATAACTAACAATTTCCTTTCATAAGCATACATAAAAAAAACTGTTAAGCTGTATTAGGGACGAAGCCGTAGTGGAGTACATGAAACGTCTTGTGCGTGCTAGAGAGTGTGTATTTAAACTCTACAACTTCTAAAGGTCACAAGTGTGAGTTTTATGTTTCAATGTCGTGTCGTCTATAATTTACGCTAGCGACATATGCATTACCTCTATCCTCAAAATAGTAGTAATAAATTAATGGCGGTAGGTATTTTACTTGTCAGAACATGTTTTGTAACGTTTGTCGTTTAATAAAATGATTATTATTATAGCATATTATTATTTTGCAACTAACCCCCCTGTTGACCGAAATTAAAGATGTTTTACGTCAAACCCGTCTAAATCTTGACTAACTCGTATATCTTTGCGTCAAAATCTGCGTAAATGTTTATGCAGAGATTTTGGACACCGCTGCGCTAGTTGATTTTGTCAGTTCTTGAAGTTCGTGTAATTACGTTTGAATTTCAAGTTTCAAAGTCTTCTTTGTTGTTAATGGCATCACTTGTTCTAATATATCTTTTTAATCTCGATGAAATTCTAAAAACTAATTTGTTGGATAAGCTTCAAGCTATTCTCGAGAATAAAATTAAAAACAAAATTTCCTTAATATTTAAAAATACTTAAATTTGACATCAGTCTGGTGCCGTTAGAAATAATGTTTTAGTTTTGCTGCTAAGTAGGTCAGACTCCAATACCTTAAGTGCATGACTGCTAAGCAGCTAAATCGATAGGTACAGACAAGTTTGGCTCCGTGTTTTAAAGAAAGCATTTTAAGCTAATCTTCCCAAGGACCGGCTTTGTAACCAAACTGTGTGTTTTGATAACCAATGTGGTTACTGATGTGATGGAAGACTGAACCTCATGTTGCACGCTTTTTATACGTTTCCAAATAAAGCTAACTACCTACATCAAAAATTTGTTCTGAAAACACTTTACTCAAAATAATCATCGGAAAAATTTACTTTTCTACTTTTACCGTTCCACGGTTTCCTTGGACATTATTTTATTATATTTTAGAATTTTAGGAAAACTTACAGCTTAAAAGTACTAAATAATTAAAAAAAAAATTAATTAAGACAGTTAATTAATAAATAATTAACTGTCTAAAAATAATTTGTCCACAAGTAAGAAAACAGTTTTAACAATATACGCCTTCTCTATAATTCACTTTAAAAATGAATTCATACGTTGCCGATTTCTCGATTCCAGCGGTGTTTCAGACCTTAGAAGTCTGGAATACAATATTTAAGCGGCAATGCCCAGACATGAGGATGTCTGCGTATATTTTATTTATATTTCATATAAGTATGAGGTTGAAGAAGTGCGGCTAAGTAGTTTCATTATATTATCGCACGATTGCAGCGTGGTGAGGACGACGTCGATTTGTTAAAACCGCGGTGGTTAGTGATTTATATACAGATGTATGTAATTATTTTCATTTATTTGCTTACGTAGAAATTTAAGATACCTTCGTTTTCTAATTACGATCTTTTTCGTCTTTTTTACGATCTAGTAACGATAAAATATCGTTACTAGATCGTAAAAAGACGATAAAATATCGTTACTACATTTTACTTACTTTTAACGTTACGTTACTTTATTTTATAGAGTGAAAATAACAACCATTCAGATAATTTATACAGATGAAACAGTCTAGCCATCTAAAGATCGTTGCTAACAATCTAAAGATAGCTCAACTGATCCAGATCACCACCAGACGGAAGCATTCCCAGAATGCTGTCTGCATTGCCACGTTGAATATCAATGGTAATGCATTGGTTCCAAAGAGCCAACTCTCTGGTCACGAGTCGCTTCAACTATACACCCGAAAAAAATATTGAAGACGCGAAGAGCCCCGTTTCTACACGAACAAAGAGTTTCACCACTAAGGGAGACTTTAATAATTAAACTCTATCGAGACTTCCATATTGGCGCCTCTTGATGTCCTCGACCATTTGTTTGAGGGCATCAAGAGGTGCCAGCCACTACACCGGCCCTAAATGATGTCTCCCGACTGATCAAATGTAGCTAGAAGTACTTCGATTTTATTTAACTCTCTGTAAAAATACAAATGTAATCGTTTTGAGGCTTTGATAGGTCTCTGTAAAGTATCGATAAATGTTTGTAATTTCACTATTTTATTGCATTGTTTATAGTTGCATTCTCTGTCTCTCTCTCACATACACACACTAAACGAAACAACGTTTAGTGATCAGAAAACTATTATTCGCCTACCATTTTCTGCGATAATTATAATAACAACTATAATTCGCACGTGATAAGGATTTGAGTTAATGATATTGCTGTTCATTGAAAGCCATTAGAATCTAATGATAGTTATATACTATTTGATCTTAAAATGAACCGTAAGATATATTGTGTTTGCTTGAATTGTAACTGAGAAAAACATTTTTATAGCAGTTCTAGTCTCCACTCTCAGTGTCACTGGATATAAATTAGTAGCTTATGTGTATTTGAAGACCTCTGTGACACAGGGGGTGAAGGCCCGCCTGTGACGCAGAAGGTTGCGGGTTCGATTCCCGTCGCGGGATAAATGTTTGCATCTGCAAATATTTGTCTCAGGTCTGGGTGTTTTATATCTATAATAAGTATGTATTTACAAAATAAATATATATTAAGTAGTATATCAGTCATGTAGTTCCCATAACACAAGCTCTGCTTACTTTGGGGCTAGATGATGTTGTGTGAAAATGTCCAGCATTATTTATTCTCGGTCATAAATAAATAATGGTTGCGGCGATGGGCTTGCAACCTGTCACGTGGAATGCTTACTACTTGCAAAACGCGGGCATGTACCAAATGTAATGTTTGGACGTGCCTCTCACTACCCCCTACTTGGTATCCTCAAAGATCTACTCACTGAGTATGTATCTGAGGATGTCCAACATGCGGAATACAGTCGTGGGCGTGTTTGTTTGTTCTCAGTCATAAAATATGTTTTTTTCATTTTATCGAAATTTTTCGGTTACTAAGAATCAAATCCATTCTTTCGCAATTATGTATATAACGAACTGACCGGCCAGCTGTTTCATTCAATGGCGTGTATAATTACTGCGTCCTCTGCCTATAGAATGTGATTTGTACTGTTTACGGATATTACACTTCTTTGACTATATGTATATAATGAGGAATCGATACTTACATGCATCTTAGACAAACCACTATTAGGTGTATTTAGCATAACCTTGTAACTGTAAACTTTTTTTATGAATAAATTATTTTAAAATAATAATAATAATGAATATAGGTAAATAAAAAATAATTCATCTGTATTTTTTGAATATATTTAATAAATTAGAAGGGTTTTCTTCTCTTTTTTCCGAAATAGTTCACTCCAATATACCAGGCCACAATTATTATCTGAATGCAATTATAAAATTTTCGAACAAAAAATATTTTCAAAAAAGAAAAGGTATGTTCGATTACAAAATCGAACCTTTTGATGGAAAATAATACGCGCGCTTTATCCTGTGACGCAAAATTTTCCCGGTTGAACCTATTTAAACTTAAATAGTTTAAATAGGTTCAACGAGCAGCTACTGTCAAATAAGATCCTGTTCGGCTGTTTTGGTATTTCCAACACATAAATCAATTTTGTTGAATCTTAAGGACCTATAAGCTAATCTTAAAGATCCTCATGGCGACACTGGGTGACTATGAAATTAATAAATTATATAATTTTAGTTATAAAAAAAATAACTTTACAGAAAAAAATAATTATAACCAAATAACGTTTTGGATGAACCTAGCTAGAGGTGGTTTAGAGTTGAAACTACTATCCATTTAATTTCTCTTCTGATACCGACAATAATTTAGATAGATAATCATTTATTCAAACCACCACTTACAAATTATGTTTACATAAGAAATAAAACAATTAATTGATAACTAAACTAAAGAAGGCTACACAGTGGTGGTGAATCGGCTTTCAGCTCAGAATGTGTTACTACATGTTGCCATGCCACAGGTTTTCAGCTGAGACAAGTGTGAAAATTTGTGTGTTGTTTTCATATATGCCCTTTTTCGGCTAAAATAAGTGATTATCGTCATATCCGTTTGTTAAAAAAGTGAAACATAAAGTCACTGCTTCGGTCAAATAAAAAAAATGTTTAACAAAATGTTTCGTAAGCTTTACAAAGCGGCTTTATTAAAAAGAGATGAAGGATCGAACGTCATAAAAATGATAAATTTCCTGACATCCTTTATCCGGATATGTCAAAAAACAGCCCTAGTACGGGCCGCTTCATTAGCGACGTTTGTTCGCACGTTATACTTGCTTTAGCCCGGACAGTTGACCTACGACAGTTTAAAAGTATGTGTATTACCTATGTTATAACCATTTACTAAAAACCGAGTGTAGACTTTTGTAATTTTATGTAATTTTTTTATAGGTATTAATATATTCATAGATATATTTAATTATAGTCAAATACTTCAACGATCCAAATCGTTACTATAAATTTACTTTGTATTATATTAATAAATATAAAGTTAATGAAATGTATATTCCAATTAAAAAAAGCTCCATTAAAAACACAAAAGACATCGCTTAATCTGTTGTGTTACATGAAACAAATACAACTATATTCTATATTATTGTTTTTTTTATAATCGATCAAATTATTATGGAATATTAATAAAGTTTAAATCGACTAAAGCAGTAAATAATAATTCAGTGGGTTTAAAGGATTATTGCTATGAGAGCGTTGTAACCCAATTAATCTTAGTCACCGCGGATTATTTGAAAATTAAAGTTTATTTCAAAATATGTATAAGTAGATAAGATAGGAGTGAAATAATGTAGTGACAAGATTAGAAAAAGGTGGTATGCTAAGGTGGTTTAGGCATGTAGAAGAGATTGACGAAACGTGTATATTTGGAAAGCATGAACGTACTCTGACTAAATTGGAGAAGTTCAGGAGAAAGGTCTAGTAAAAAGGAAGCCGCTAAACATACGATGAATATGATGAGATTGAACGAAGCAAATGAGGTTTATCAAGATCTAAGCAAGTCGAGATCCGTCATATATGTATGCTTATTTAGCTAGTTTGCTTTATACAGGCTCGATTAGAACTTAAACCCTCCTAGACATTCTTGCCAAGATAAACCTACATTTTTTCCAAGCTCTTATGCCAACAAAATTTGAAGATATCTTAAGTTCTCTGTATAGTATTGCTATTCACGTAAAGTATTGTTAAAAAAATTAAAACACCGTTCAGGCAATACATAAACACACACACATGTCATACAAAAAAACAGAAGATAAAGCTTTTTAAAGCTCATAAAGAGCCTATCTACCACTGTATGCATCCAGCATTTTTAATCTCACACTTGGGTCATAGTCGACTGACAAGGGTCGACGGTATAACAATATTCGACAGGCTATTTTGTAGTCGGCGTGAACTATGGGCGTGAAGACTTGTCGTCCCAACCTCTCAAACGCCGGATGCGGAGTGATGTATAGGGTGCCTGTTTCGTGCCGTTTCTGTAAAATTGTCCGTGACGATGCGATGACCGCTCTACGATGCCATAACGTACAAAATTGCCTTTAGGAAGGAAGCCAAGTCGATGTCCGCCTGTTTTGGTAAGACGGTAAAAAAAGACGTGAGCGGGGAATACCTAAAAGTATTAAGTAAATGTGTTGTATCCTAACAAAAGAAATCAAAAACACACAAAGCTTCTAAGACGACCGCAGAAAATAATAAAACCAGGTGAAATTACACAACTTTCTATATTTCGTATTCGAAGACGAGATGTCTTATAAAATTATTTGTGAAACTTCAACTCTTTTGCTAAACAAAAGTTATTCGGGTAATAATTCAAGAAAGCCATTTGTGGCAAATAAACATTCGTTCACTGAGGCGTTTTTATTTAGAGTATTGTGTGGCAGCGCCCACATATATGCAATTACCAGCTGAACGGACTTGTGAGGACGACTTGTGTTTATTTGTAAAGCACCGACTTGGGCCTTTCTCTTTATGGCGGCAATAAACCGACCAGCAATAAAACTTAAGGTTTACGCCGTTTGCTTCGCAGCTTTACAAGCTTAGTGATGTAATGAGGCTCCGTTTCGAGAAAAACTATCCTTGTGAAAATATTTTTCTTTTTTTACGTTGTGTATCTCTGGTGGGCCTTTTAGTTGTGTATTTTTGTTTCTGTTATTATTTAACCATTTTTTTTAATGGAAGGACAATTGGGCCAACTGGGCCTTGCAACCTGTCACGTGGTATTTTAACTACCATGCTGTCAGACGAAAGTCCACACATTGGGCAAAACATGCCCAATGTTTGCACTTTCTTCCGACTATCCTCTGCTTGATATCCTGATGGGTCTACTCAGAACAGTTCAACAGTCTAATTATTTATTCTAAATATTATATGACGCCTGTAACATGTACCACATTATTTCATATCATGAGTTGTATAGTAGTATAAATAGATCTAAGGATGTCCATAATTGGAAATAAAATTAAACTGAAATAATCATGCTCACTGTGCGCAGTAAAGTTTATTTTTATTTTAGAAAAAAAAATGACTAAAATAAGGGTAGATAAATGTATTAATTAAAATTTAGTTCCATAGAAACTCAAACATTGCAGCTATCTTAAGGAGGCTTTCAGAACTTCCTATCTATGGCACCTTGATAAGAGTTTGTGCTCCGAAGGTGCTACGTGTGGGAGCGTACGTGCGATAAGGGATTGCTAAACTGAGTTAACAAGAAATAAAGAAGAATTAACTACTGATTGTGGAAAATATATACCGGTTGAGTTGCCAACTGCGACACAAGAGGGACGAGTTCGATTCCCGCTGTGGAGCAAATGTTTGTATGTTCTGCAGATATGTTTCGTTTTTCTTGTCATTTGTCTGTGCTGTATCCGTATTTTTTGAGTGAAAATTTTATCTATTTATGTCTGTTTGGTGTTTATTTAATAATTTACTGTGTACAATGTTTCGGCAGATCATCATTTGGATGCCACAACCGGTAGTGCCATTTACAACTGAGCCCTTTTGAGCTACGGTGAACACTTTTAGGCGTAAGTCCCGGCTACAACAGGCGCTAAGCCATGACGGAAGTCTTTGGGTGGCTAAACTCTGACACCAAAGTTGGACACTATGCCATACTAACGTAAATTTTTGATACGCGATGCAACGAACCCGTAGATTAATTTGATGTACGAGACTGTTTGTTTATTTGTTATCATTTATCTAAAAATGGCTTATAAGATTGAAATGCCGGTTTTAAAATAAACTGTATGAATTCAAGAGTAGCACTTAGATAAGTTTTATCGCTACAAGTCACTAGAGGGTACTGCAATTGAAGATGTACCGGCGGCGTAACAAATAAAATGGCAAAGGAGTTTCTTGAAATTATGTTTGACTTCGAGAAAGAGTTTTAGGTTTTAACGCCACATGTCACGCTGCTCTAACACGGCGGTTATAAATTTTAATAAAAATAAATAAAATTATCATGTTGTTTAGTTTACTTATGTAAAAAGTTTTTCTAATGAGCTTTAATATTATTTTGGTATTCTTTTATTCGCTCTCTAAGATCACGGGCAATGTCAAAAACATTTCCTTACGTTTTCTCAAATATTAGTTTTCATCGCGTGTACCTATAATTTTTACCTGTGTTGAAACACCAATAGGTATTTACAATATCGGTAACTACTCGAGAAATGATAGCAGTATCCGCAACTACACTTAATCATCATCATCATCTTCAGAATCAGAAAACTCCGAGTTAAATAGACGGCACGAGTGAGTTGACGGTGAAAATTCAAGAAACTACGAATGAAAAACTTCGTAGTGGCTTCTTTACAACAAAATATTACACAAATTGAACGGAGAACCAGAGGAACTCTGTTAAAACTTTATCACGAACTGGTATGTATTGAAGTTGTCCACTATGTTTGTTTTGTTGAGACATTTAAACGGTTATTAAGTTTCGTATTTTTTGCCAGTCAAGTCGTGTTTTTCAAAAGTAAAGAAAAACTTAAAATTTTTTTACTTATTTGCAAATAAAACTTGCTGTGCTTATCAAACTTAGTGGACCCTCTTCTAAAGACTTGAAGAATATGGAGAAAAAAAAAACCAGCGGCAGCTAAATTATCCAAACATTATATGAATGAAAGACAGCTTTGTAGCTGAATCTGAGCTGGTCGTGGTCATGGAAAATGCAGAGAAAAGCTTTGCAGTACTAACACATAGTGAATAAACGCAATTGCTAATATTATTATATTAAACAGACAGTGTTTATCATATCTGCGACTAAATTTAAAATAAGATATTGAAAAGTATATTTGTAAAAGGAGTTTGATATTGCAAATTTAAATAAATTTCATCTGTGTGTTTTCTATGCATAATACACGTATAAGTAGTATATCAGTAATGTAGTGTAGCTTGTGTTAACAAGCTCTGCTTACTTTGGGGCTAGATGATGCTGTGTGAAAATTGTCCAGCATTATTTATTTAATTGTATCGATAATCAAATCGATAAACGGTACAGGCACTTCAGACACCACTTAACCCATTCGTTGGTAACATACTAAATTTATACGTAGAAACTAAAGCATATAGTTAGCAGATTTGGGCAGCCTTTATTTAGCCTATTTTTACCCTATTGAAGATAAAAAAAGAAAGTTTTTCAAAGATATAAACATATCGCGGCATAAATAAAAAATAATGAACGCATCCTTTGAAATTGAATTTCAGTGAAAAGATCCGAACAAAGACTCTGCAGAAAACCCGGGGGTAGGATTTAGAGAAATACTTAAAGTGGCTTACAGTCCCAGATTGCGTGCGATAGGCAAATCCTACGTTCGTCTTTGGAGCAATATAAAATGGTTATAATACGGCACTTTAGGGTCCGGACATATTACTAAAAAACGTTATAATGAGTGATTTTTTTATAAAATTGTTTATGTATTTATTGTAATAGTGAAGGTTAGTTCGTATTGGCCAATTCTAATTTCGGGAATTATTGGACAGCAAAGCTGAAACTGGTTTGGAAGCACAGAAGTGATCAGCCCCTTATTAATTAATTAATTATTAGCAGAATTCATTATACAAGCACATAATTAAAACCAATTTAAGAGGCTTCTCAATTTCATTGTCTTATAAAGGGGATATTTCTTGACGTAAACTTGACCAATTTCATGTTTTAGAAGTTTTGCACGTTGCAAAGATCATTCAAAATTAGAGCCATTTTTCTCATAAGCCAACTCTGCCCGTCACTCATCCAAAGAGATTTAGCAGAACATTGCATTTGGAGCTACAAAACAAAGTATGTAAGAATAGGTAAAGTACTTAGGTTAAAAATCGTTAAAAATAATGTCCCGAATAGAAATGATTTATAAACGAACTGTACAAGATATTAGAAAATATTCAGCAACGTGTAAAAGCAGAATTTGTCAAAGTTATCTTATTAAAATTCTTTTCACACTGACTGAAGAATGTAGAACGTAATGACTAATTTCTGAAGGTCCGTAAAATTCAGTAATTTTGCCATAACTTATTTAATTTTCATCCACCGTCGCCTATCTTCGTGAGGAAAGCGACATGCCCTGAAAAAATATATCCGTTGCTTTTTTTTAAAGCTTAATTGATTTAACCGAATTATACATTCAAGTATAATCTTTTATGTAGTTGTAATAGATTACCACTTTATAATCCTAATCCTAATATGGAAAAAAATTCTACCCAAACTAGGATGACCTGTATATGGCGTACTAATGCCCTCCGCCGGACAAAGTTGTGAATATATTATGTTATTAAAATTACAAAACATATTTTTAGATTAACAAGCATAGAATGATAATAATTATGTGTGTATCACACACACATAAAAGCCAGAAAAAGTAAAACATGGCATCGTTTTTCCACGATCTCTCTCGATCATACTGACGACTTCTAAACTAATTTATCAGGCTTAAGGAGTATTTGACCACTCAAATACTCCATATCATGCTTGGAGATTTTAAGCTCAATGCTTTTCAAAAATTGAGCAATTTGCCTTTTGTAGTTTTAATATTTGAGCAATTTATATGTATATATTATTTTCTTTTATTTATGTTATTATATCCTGTATTTAAGTATTAAAATCAATAATCCAGTTGTATTTATAGATTTGCATTACATAATTACTGCATATTAATATTTTTGTTTTAATCCTTTCTGCGCACTACCGACACATCTTTTTCCACAAAACACAAAGGTTATCTGGAAGAGAATGCTTTTTAGCATTAAGTTCGCCTATGTACTCATATTTTTATGTGCAATAAAGAATTTTCTATCTATCTATCTATCTATCAATGCTATCTGGATCCATTACTGCAATAGACAGCTCTAACATTAATGCATTTATTTTATTGCCTGTATTATGATTATGAATAACTTAAAGCGGCTTATCGTTTAACCTAGAAAGCATTTTAATAAGCCTGATAAATTAGTTTAGAAATCGTTTTGACTTTTCCTGGTTTTTAGTTTGTCTTGTTTTCAGTGTTGTACACCGATACAATTCTTGTCTTTCGAGTAAGTTGTTTGGTATAATAGGTTGGGGAAAAAGTTTCTTCGCATTTTTTAAAAAAATCTAAAAAAAAAATTTAATATAGTTTATTTACATTTAACTAAAGTATGTAGGTACCATTTTGTTCGATACCTTTTTGCCATTTTGTAGGCAGGGACATGATCCCATTGCTATAAAAACTTTGGGGCTTCTGTTCAAAATACCGCGACAAGTGGTTTTGGCAGTCCTCTCGTGATGTTAACCTGACACTGCCTAAAGAATTCTGAAGAGACCGAAACAGGTGGAAATCTGAAGGTGCAAGGTCAGGACTATACGGCGGATGCATTAACACATCCCAGCCAAACTCTCTTAATTTTTGCTGAGTGGCTAAAGATGTGTGAGGTCAAAAATGGTCAAAAATTTCTTCAAAAATGGTTCGGTTTCATTACGTCGTAATAAAGAATCACAAATGAGAACACGGTTCATTAGGTTTCTTTCAGTGAGCTCGTGAGGTACCCAAATATCGAGCTTTTTTGTGTACCCAGTTTTTTTCAAATGCGCCAAAACTGTTTTGTGGTCAATTCCCAGTTCTTCAGCTACGTCGTAACTACTGATATGCCGATCTTGCTCCACTTTTTCAAAAATGGCATCCATTTTATCCGTAATAGGGCGACCAGAGCGACGTGCATCTTTGACATCAAAATTTCCGGATTGAAAACGCTTAAACCAAATTTGTGCTACTCTCACAGACACTGCACTAGGTCCATAAACATCGCAAATTTTTTTCGCGGCTTGCGTTGCATTTTTACCTTTTTTGTAGTAAAATTTTAAAATGTATCGAATTTCTTCATTAGATTCACTCATCTTAACAGTACGAAAAACAAATAAAAATCACACATTTTCCTAATTTGAATTTGGAATTATCTTCTTTAAAATTTAAACTTTTAATGATACCAAAACCAGCTAGATACAAATAGTATAGCCAAAGATATTTTATTACAAGTTCATACATACAATAATGCGAAAAGACTTTTTCCCCAACCTAATATATCTGTCATGTAGTAAAGACGATTTATTTATTTATTATAATGATGATGGAAATTGAATGTCAACCTCCTCGTCTAAAGTAAATTAAGTCCTATATATAGTTTATATATACAAACACAAGCAGGCTTTTGTTTAGGCTCATATTTTGCATTTATTTTCGATTACTTACATAATAAAAGCTTATTATTTGAATCATATTTTTAAACAAATACCATCTGATAACATCTGCTTAAGCCATCAAAATAATAAAAAATAAACAATTCTCTTCAGGAAACAAGCCTGAGCGCAGTCACTTGTGAAACCGGTTGTCGACAACTCTATATAATACTACTATATAGATAGATAAACTCTTTTGCACACCAAAGCAACATATAAAAACAAAGGAATACATAAAAAATAAAAGGTACACTGGGCGTTCTTATCGCTTAAATCGATCTCTTTCGATTTTAATCGAGGCAGCCTTTGGATGGACAGGATAAAATGGAATCAAAAGACGGCGTACTACTATGCTATATAGTTAAATAATAGTACCTACCTAGTTCTGGAAATATAATTTATTTGCACAGATTCGACTTATCAGGAGAATAATTGAACAACAAAACAAAACAATAGATAAGGCCGATCGGATAAGCTAGCTAGGATGAGGTAAACTTGTCAAGCTGTGTTTACGTCTGTACAAAGACGTATCTTTTTGACTGCGGACGCCGCAGAACTAACTCTCTTCGACAACTTATCCATGTGTGGCCATCATTGAAGCTTATTATCTAGGGTGATACTTAAAAATACGGTGTTGTCCACAAGAGCCTACTCTTCTTTTAAGAATTTAATATTTGCTTAAATTTGTGTTACATTAGGTAGTAATCTTATATACTTGTTCTCTTTTCATTTAGTAGAAGATTGTTTACAACCTTTTCACAACCTTTTGTATTTCCACTTTATTTTTACTATGATTGGAACCGTTCCGGTTGTAGGAACAACAATCTTTATTGCGCCACGCAGTCAGTTCAACAATAAAATGTATGTCCCTATCTAACGTATTTTACTGGACTTTATAACCAAATGTACGAAAAAATGTAAAAAATACGCTTTATGCGAATAGGCGCAGGGAATCAGTTTAAGATGCAAATGCTCTCTCATTTAACTACGCTTTGAAATAACCATAATTATTCTCTCAAGAACAAAGCCAACGCATTATTTAAACATTACAACATTACTGCGAGTCCCTTATAAAACAACAAAAAGAATAAAAGGTAATACAGAAATCCTGTCTGTATAAAAGGTGAATGCTGGAAATACAAAACACTCCGGTAACTTCGTATCCGTCGGATAACTCAATATAGAATGAAATGAAATAATTATTATTTTGTGTTGGGTAAAGCGTATTTTTTTTTCAGGTTCGTTGTTTGGATTGTTAGGAAAGTTATGATGACAATTGAATAATGCATAGTGAGCTTGCGCGATCCCGGGGATCAGATGGATCCTAACCACAACAGTTGTTTGTCGAAGGTATTATATATATGTTCAAGTTGAGTGAAAACCTCGCTTGCGCGATCTAGACACTTCGATACAATGTCATCTGTGCATTGATTGCGGAAGCTCTTTTATTTATGTAATGTAGCTTAGCTCAATCATGTGGCGAGAGATGTCGCTACACAATTTACGCTTATTTTATTGTAATATTATAATGGCTACCTACATAATATTATTTTGTGTTTCTTCTTTGGGCTGCTCCTATAAATTTTAATGTGTGTGTCATTAGATGCATAGATATATAGATAGATAACCCTTCAAGTTCACCACATTATGTTGCTTACAAATTGAAACATAATCATATTATAAATAAAGGGACTATATACAATGAACCACCATCGACCCTGTATAAATATATAAATAAAATAAGCTGAGACAGGGCCTGTTTGGTCCAAACGGGACTAATTGACTAATTAGCACAAAAATCTTCTTCTTTGTTTAAGTCTTTTTGTTAAAAATCTTACCTATTTTTGGTTTCTATTTTATATATTAATGATATTGTGTCTGTCTTTTCTGTGCTTTGTTGTTGTAAAATAAAACACATTCTATTTCCATTCTTTAAAAATTTTCGTTCTCATGTCATGTGTTTCTGACCTTCAATCGACAAACCCACATTTTTTTTTTTTAAGGCACAAACGGTTTACAATATCAAGATTAATGTTAAAAACTAAGCATTCTTACACTAATTAAGCTGCCCCTAATAGTAACACAATATTATTCAAAATCTTAAATAATAACATTTGATCTCTGATGGCGCGTCTTTTTTGTAGTGTATAAATATTAAAAATAATCCGTTGATTAAATCTTGAAATTTTGTATTTCAGATGCTTCAAAAATTTATTCATTCTGAATTCGCTCTAAACTATTGACATAAATTTGATATTGAGGATTCCATGCACTTGAGGCATATTCTAAGACAGGTCGAACTATTGAACTGAAAAGTGTGATCAGTGTATTAGCATTACTAAACTCCCTACAAATCCTTAAACGATATTCACGATCAGTAATATTTTCAATATGGGTACTGAGTATGAGCTGATTGTCTAGTAGTACTCCCAGATCTCTAACAAGGTTAACCCTGTGAAGCGATACGTCATTTAAGTGATAATCATAAAATATTGAGGTTTTCTTCCGTGAAAATGTAAAACAATTACATTTAGCAACATTCAAATACAAAAGGTTACCTCTGCAATAGTTACCCAAATTAATTAAATCATTTTGAAGTTCTTCTCAATCTTGGGGCGATCTGATGACTTTAAATATTTTTTTATCATCAGCTTAAAGTAAACAATTTGAGGAGCGAAAACACTTAATGACATCATTGATAAAAATATTAAAAAGTAGCGGACTCAGGTGCGACCCCTAAGGAACGCCAGAAGTAACAGGTACAAAAGATGAACAAAATCCTTTAAAAGCGACGGCCTGACTTCGTTCGCGTAAGTATGATTCCACCCAGCGAAGTAAGTCACCGTGCATACCGACCGCCCAAAGCTTATGTAACAGGATATCGTGCGATATCTTATCGAATGCCTTTGAGTAGTCCGTATACACGGCATCTACTTGAAAACCATCCTTCATTGAATAAAACAAAACATCTAAAAATTCACAAAGATTGGACTCGGTCGACTTCCTATCTACAAAACCATGCTGTTCTTGAATTATATGAGGCCTAATAATTGGGTATATTTGATCGTAAATTATTTTCGCAAAAAGTTTGGGGATAGTACTAAGCTTTGAGGTAGAAACGATATTTTTTTATAACCTGTTTATTACCTGACTTAAAGATGGGAACAACATATGACCTCTTCCAAGGTAATGGCATAAGACCTGAATTTAGTGACAAATTGAAAATAATCGACAGTGGTTTGGCCAAAAGGTCACTGCACTTAGTAAGGAACAGAGGAGGTATTCCGTCTGGCCCTGCGGTCTTATGGATATCCAATGATTTTAAATATTTCAAAACTTGCTCGATCGAAATGTGTAACGAATTAAGGTTAACTAGACTACCACATGACTCTACTTGATTGCACTAGATCTAGACGTAATAATAGCTGGTTCAAAAACTGATTGAAAATTATTATTAAAAAGGTCACAGATTACATTTCCTTCAGAAGACGAGACATTCCCAAGAAACATCATATCTGGAAAATCACTGAAGCTACGCTTTGATTTTACAAATCGCCAAAAATACTTACTGTACTCATGTATATTAGATTCAGCAAAACTTAAATATGACACATAACATTGAGATTGGATATTTTTTTGCCTTTCGCTTATCTATGATATTTAGATACTAGCGATACAAATATACAATTTCATAAGACCTGGCACCGTCAAACATTTAATATCAACTACGGCATTACACTATTAAATAACGTTGGCCACAATGACATGCAGCTACGAATTTAGATTACCGTGCACCGGGTGGAAAATTTTCATGATTGGATGTTACAGAGGTTCGAGAGGTAATCATATTTTAGCCGGCTTAAACAAAGGCCAAAGAGCCATGGAGCGCAGCGTGCTAGTGGTGAAGAGGACTGACCGAATCCGCAATACCACGCTACGTACGAAGACCGGAATCGTAGACGTCGGAGACACGACTGCCAGGCTGAAATGGAACTGGGCCGGCCTCGTCAGCCGAATGAACGAGGGCAGATGGACGACACCGACGGGGTCGGCCTAGGAAGTGTTGGTATGATGACCTCGATACTTTCCAGGAAGTTGCTGTAGCAGAAGTGGCAGTAGACCGCATGTTTTAGAAGATACCTTTTTCCAGCAGTGGAAAAAAAAACAAAAAACAAATGAGAGTTTGAGTACCAACAATAATCGATCCATTTAACCCACGATATAGATCTCCTTTTAAGATGATACAAGCATAATAGTTAATTCTCATAAAGTCCTGATAGTCTTATAATGAGTTAAAAGAAAGGGCGCCGGACTTGACCAGGAATAAAAAGTTTTACTTAAAAAAAAAGTGTTATGATGAAAAACGAAATCACCGTTAGCTCTTAAACTAGTTTATGCAACGCGTTGAATAAACTCATCAGGTAATATAAATGTAAATTTAGTCTATGAGCAAATTGACTTAGTGTTCATTTTTATAAAAATAATAAAAAAAATTATGTATAGTATGAAAATGTATTTTTAATTTCTTAAAACCCACTTATTGCCTTCCCAGAACAAAACTTAACTAGAAAATAATATGCAGGTACTTTTCTTATGATTCCCATTGTTTCACTACACTTAGAATATATAGTTAAATAGGACATTCTTTATTGCACCTAACAGTAGTTTATAGACAAAATGGGTAATAAATAATGTTTAACTCAAATACTTAAATAGTTAAAAGTAATACTTTAATACTAAGGACATAATAACATAAATTAAATATGAAACAAACGAATATATACAATATATATATATACTACTATGTAACTGTATTTACAATATATCAATATGATATATGCATATATATATATATATATATATATATGTATATTTATCTAATTCGTAGAGATACAGCTGGCAAATTGCTCATACTTTGTCTTCACCGAGGAAGTAATTGTAGTCTTGAACACTTTTACTGAAGAAGCTTCATGGAAAATAATAGGGATACGATTGTAGAGACGAGTTGCAGTTATTGTAAGAACTATGGACTCATTAATTGGAAACGTCGGGTAAATTGCACTGGTCGGCCTATACTTAGTTATTGTTCTGTACTTACTGATCTCAAGATTACAAATTCTGACGTCATGAATGGCAATTAATTAAGGTCTATTCACTAATCCCGGCTAATGTTTGCACTTGGATAACTATCGGCAATTGAGTGAACTAATCCGCGCTATACTAACATCCGCTATGCAGTTTCATTAAACAACGATGAGTAAATACTTCATGATAAATACTAATAACATATCTATTGACGTAACGGTAGAGTGATTTTACCGATTTTAAAAACAAATAAATTTTTACAAGTTTTTATTTTGTAATCCAGCGCCCCAACGTCTCTGACCTCAAAGATATGCGTATTGAATAGGTATGGATCTAAGGATCTTCATCATGGGGATTACAGTCGTGAGCTTGTTTGTTCGTTTTTACATACTGAAACACGGAAATCAAATCCAGTATATTTTGTATTATTGATTGACTACCCCTTACAAAATTAACCTTACCTATTATTTTTTACAAGTTAAATTAATTAAACAACATTTGCATGAACATAATTATGTTCCGGCAAATAAACGTATATTATAAAATACTTCTTTCTAGTTTCTTAATTGGTTCGTCTAGAGGTTAAAGTAACGCTGAAGACATACAATTCCGAGCAAATGAACTATGATGGTCCCGGGCTAGCACTGCGGTGTTTGTTTGCGGATGAATAATTTACTCTGATTCACTGTGAGGTTTCCATTGAAGACAGAGCCGAAATCAGGACATGTAGGGGTGATTATACGACAGGGATCATGCTCTTAAGAAATATTTTATACAGGCTTGGTATAAAGGCCTCTTGCATTTCAGTCGGCTACTCGCCTAACTTACCACCGAGATTGTCATTCAGGCTTCTTTATTATAGACGACCTCTGTGCGCAGTGGAAAATGCCCGCCTGAGACACAGAAGGTTGCGGGTTTGCTTCCCGCCGCGAGACAAATGTTTGTATCATCTGCAAATATTTGTCTCAGTTCTGGAAGTTTTCTATGTATAATATGTATGTATTTACGAAAAAAAACAGGAATATAAGTAGTATATCAGTCATGTAGTTCTCATATTACAAGCTCTGCTTAGTTTAGGGCTAGATTATGCTGTATGAAAAATGACCAGCATTATTATTATAGTTTTTCTGCCACCAAGCAGTAATGCTCGCATTTCTGTGTTGTAAAGAAACAGGAGATCGCATCTAAGATATTTTCTTCAAGACCGCCCATTGTACTTTAATTTTTTTTTAGTTTTGTTCAGTTGTATTTATTTTTCTTATGGTGTGCAATAATGTATTTTCATTGATTCATTCATAAAGGCAAATTATACTTTTCTACTTGTTTCTTTATAGCAGACTAAGCATCAGCAACGTCTCTGTTTATGTAAATTATGTCAACTGCTTACAATTTCGCGAACCGTATGCCTGTTAGCAAATAACATGGAAAAATTGTGTATCGTAAAAAGGCCGTCCTACGTTGAAGGTAACTAATTCCTACTCGAACCCACCTTTAATTTGTCACGTTTACCTACCTACTCGTACGTTACGACATGATATCAAAACGAGGAAAGTAATCGTGATTTCAATAAAAGGCCAGACCTTTTATGGCTTTCAAGAGTTAATATTCCCATAAAGTTTTCATACGCAACGACGTTTTCCTTATGTTTTACCTCTCAGCAGTATTTCTACGACATTACTTTATTGGTATAGGTACATGAAATTCCCATTTCGTAGATTGTCTCAAGTGGTATTATAGTAAGTGTAGAAAAGCTGTACCGAATCTACTATTAATACATAGATACATACATAGTTTTTAGATATATTATGTGATTTATTTGGTATCGTTGACTGGAACTAAAACGAAAAACCAAAGTATTTAGCTTTATCATCTCGTACTAAACATATAAAAAAAATGCTCACGACTGTATTCCTCATTATAGACATTCTTGGACACCTCAGTCAGTAGTCAGAGGCACTTCCTACATTTGGCACTTGCCCGCGTTTTGCAAGTAATTAGCATACCAAGGTTGCAAGTCCATCGTATTTCTGCTAGTATTTCTACATAAATAGAATAGAATAGAATAGAATATTATTTATTAAGACGGAATACACATTAACAATAATAACTTAATTAATATAATTGGTGTGACAAGAGTACTGCATATCAGTAGTGCATACTGACATAGTTCCGACCCCACACTAGGATTCCCTGTGTCATGGGTATCAGACTACAGACACTGGTAACTACGAGTACCGTAGCACCGCAAATTCCAGACCAGGAACATTTTTTTTATCTGGACATTTTTCATTCAGCATCTAGCCCCAAAGTAAGCAAAGCTTGTGTTATTGGAACTACATGACTGATATACTTACTTAAATACATTTTTAAATACTTACATATTAAGTATACATAGAAAACACCCAGACCCGAGACAAATATTTGTTGGTTCCCGCTGCGAGACAAATGTTAAACATTTGTCCCGCAGCGGGAATCGACACAGCTCTTGCGTCAAAGCTGGCTACTTGCGAAAACTAAACACTATTTGTCTTAGATTAACACAAGTAAAGATATTCATATTGGTTGTTGATGTAGTTTGTACGTAATTTTCTGTTTACTATCAGGACTTACAAAAGGAAATTAAATTTCACTACTGCCCGAACAATGAACATTCCATTTTATCCACCATTTCACCGCCTTTAAACAGTGATTCGTAAAATTCTTCGCGCATCAATGAGTTATCGACTGATTTATTTCGCTGGAAGTAATCCCTTAAGCCTTAACAATTCGCTAACGAGAAAGGTGTACGTAGGTATTAAAATGATGTTACTGATAAAGTTGAATTCGGCCGATGTAAGGTAAAATGTATCCAGTATTTAAAAATCCCGTATAGAATATATTCCATATGGGGTTTGTACATTTTTAACGACGTGTGCGCCCCCGGCGTACATGTCACGTATACTTAAATACATAGCTAGATAGTTAATAGTAATACCTAAATTCTACATAATTACTGACAATCAAAATCAGCATAGGACTGACATATAGCCTAACCATAAACTCCTGAGTCCTGATCTATAGAAGAGCACTAAGACTTCTTCCCTAGAGGGTGCAACTCGAGATAAAGATAGTTTGTTAAATTCAACGTGGACGATTGATTTTAGCGATAAGACCGCCCATTATATGATGTATATTTATGAATTTCTATGTTTTTTTTCTTTGGTGTGCAATATATTAAGTTTTCTATCTATCTATCATTATGCTGATCGGATCTTACGGATCTTACTTGGCATATATGCACGGTATATGCCAAGCTAAGTAAGATGCGTAACAATAAAATTGATGATTTGCATAGCACTTATGCATACTTATGCAAAAAAATATTACTACGACAGAAGTAGCTAAAATAAATAAAATAAAAATATATATGCCTGGGTTTGATTTTTACCTGTAACATCAACATTTAAAATGGTAAATAATACGATCTATATTGAGAACAATTTGGGATCCTTAATGCCAGGGACGTTCGGTGAATTTGTAGGCAAGTGTATTTATTCACAAAGTAACGTGAAAATAAATGTAACTATACAGAACTAAAACAAAAATTTTTTTCAAAAAGGCAAAATGACGAAATATGAATTTGCTTCTGTTAACACTATTCTACCATGTCTGTTTATAACTGCAACAAAAAGCGCACCTCTACGATTGCAGCCTCAAAGCAAAATGTTTTTGACGTTTGTATAGAAGTTTCTACTTAAATGAGGATACAACCTCGTACACAAATGGTAACTCAACAATGAACTAGAGTTCTCAAGCTCCCGAGGCTGCGTAAAATAGGAAAAGTTTGTGTGGATATTATCTTTTTATGCCGTATTACGTATTATGTTAAACAGTACACTTGTGCAGTATTTACAACTTTTATTTTATTATGACTCTAATCAGTTAGCACTTTAAGCTTAGTTAAGAAAATAATGACCGCCTGCACTAAACTGTCTGTCTAAAGTCTACCTCTAGACATGCTCAGGGTTCATTTTAGCTTAGTAAAGATGAGCTTATGCTCGTATTAAATAGCGTACTTATGTACGCTAGTTGCCAATTCAAGTCTGCAGGAATGCCCAATGTTTTAAAAGTTGAAGGATTGAAGTTATTTTCTGTAACGTTTGACAGCGGTACAACTCTATAATAATTGCGCCTGGTCTATTGCTTCACACTGCGACTGTTTTGAGAAAATAAAACAAGTTTAGTTTTACAAAATACTATGTATCTGACATGTGTATTCAATTTTAATACAGCCAGCATTTTGGGAACGCTTCCATCTGGTAGTGATTTTGAACAGTTGACCCATCTATATATTTTCTTTAGATTGCTAGCTTTTTCATCTGTATTTTTTACTCTTTTACTCCACTACTCAAAGAAAGCCCCCCTATTTTTTAGAGAACCCTCTAGTCAATGTATATTGTAACAATAATACCTTTCTAAGAAACTTCCTTGAAGGCACACGAAACGTTTGCAAAAAAACGCAGTGTTTTGTAGAAAATCATAAGAGACACGTTTATTGTTACCTTGTGGTGGATACTAAAGTATTTTCATTAATTCACACTTACAACAGCCTCTTATACCAAACACATAAACGGGCTCCTTCCTGCGGGTATAAAAAAACACAGTGAGACTAGATGCTTTATTACAGTAGGACTTTGTTTTCATGAACATTTCAACCCCGCCTCGCTTAAATAACCTTGGCTGCAATACAAACCTGGAGCGATATATTGCAAGTACACACAGTTAGAGGGCGCTGTGCAAACATACTTGATGCACTAATGGCCTGACCGCAAGTAAACTCAACGCTTCACTAGTTTTAACTCTCCTACATAAATACATTCTTAGAGAAACTAACCACAACGTATTACATTTTTCTTTCTACGTACTAAACTTTTGCAATTAGTATTATAAGTTTTTTACGGGTCTTTATCGTATAAGCTCCATATACTCCAGCCATCCCAACCACGGCTGTTTCAATAAGTCAAAACTTCGGGAAAATAATACAAAACATAAAATCCCGTAAAAACATATAAATACTTGGACTGATATTTTAGATTTTCACACAGATAGCACAATAGATTTGCACTGCCAAAAATGTGGCTTCAATGTTACCCAGAAAAATATCACCATGTCATACAATGTCAGCTTCAAGAAGCCCGAACAAGACACAGATTAAAAAGAAAACCTAATAGAGTATTATATACACTATTAAGCGATATAGTAACATCACTACTATATGACATAGCAACATAATCATTATACTATATAGTTATCGAATAACGATCTAGACGGACGACCGACGCAGTATAGAAAGGCCTAAATGGGTATAACTCAAGATCGTTCTTCATGTCACTCTTTTGCTCTTGTTGTTGTTGTTGTTGTTGATGATGATGATGATGGTGATATAAATCTACTAGTATTTATTATTCGACACATGTTATTAACCCATTTTACTTTACCTTTTAGAGCCGTGTTGGCCTAGTGGGCGATACCCCGACTTCTGATCCGGAGTTCGTGGGTTCGAACCCGGTCGTGCACCAATGGATTTTTCCACTCGAAAAAAATATGTGCGCATTAACACGTGCTTAAAACGGTGAAGGAAAACATCGTGAGGAAACCAGCATGCCCTAGAACTAAAAATTCGAAGGTATGTGCCAACAGTTAGTGTTCCAATAAGCGGCGATGGGCTTGCAACCTGTCACGTGGAATGCTTACTACTTGCAAAACGCAGGCATGTACCAAATGTAATGTTGGATGTGCCTCTGACTACCTCCTACTTGGTATCCTCAAAGATCTACTCACTGAGTATGTATCTGAGGATGTCCACCATGGGGAAGACAGTCGTGAGCGTGTTTTTTTTTGTTGTTTACCTTTTATACCAATCTACCAAACCAACGGTGGTCGGATGATATTGTGAAGGTGGGCACTGGGTTCGATTGACGCAGAACTGGAAACAGTGGCGTGAGTGGATGCATGTGGACTGATTACATACATAGACTAACCCCCAACTAAAACTGCAAGGTGATTTGCAAGAAAAACTCCGAGTGAGTTTGTCGTGCTTTGAATACACCGGTACAAAAAGGAGCACAGTATTAAATTAGTTCGTACACTACTCTGAATATGCATGTGGCGTTGTAAAGATCTCGCTGCATTTCAATGGCTTCGTTGCCTCACTACGCTCTGCTTTAAAATAATAATTATACTGAATTAGGGCTTTCTTTATTCTGGCAAAAGGTAAAGCCAGTGTGGATAAAGAATTTAGTATGCAGAAGATTATTTGATGCAGTCTTCAGACCCTTGGGTCACGATGTTTTACTGTACCTTTGTACATTTGCCATGTAGAAAAATCCATGGTAAGATTCAAACTTACGACCTTCAGATCGAAAGTCGAGGTCAGTACCCACTATACCTCCAGTGCTCTTATTAGGAGCTGATTTTAGCAGAACATTGTTTCTACGTCAGTTGTTTCAACATAATAAAAAAGGTCCTTCTGCTTTACTTCGCTCGTAACTTGACTTCGATGGCACGGCGTTCGAATAGCTGCGATGAAAGAGGTGGATTTGATTTCCGTTTAGGGGCAAAAGTTTGCATGCATTTGTGCAGGTATTTGTTCCGGATGTGGATGTTATGGTACCATGGTACTCATAGTTCCTGACACCCACGATACAAGGAATCCTAGTGTGACGTCTATGTATGTAAAACACTTTTCTTTCTTAGTTACCAAGATATTGCAAAAAATAGCGACTTCTATAAATTATGGTATGCATTGAGCATACCGTAAAATTAATTAATTGTTTTTCTCACATTGTTTTTTTTTTTCATTCCAACACGAAGGAACAATTATTTTCATTGTACTTCCTGCTCGATAGTTGAGAGACTGTCCAACTCTACGTCCAGGATTACACATTGTACGTGCCGCTAACTTTGCCAGCACTAGATTATTTGTGGCTGTTTGCTGTCTGAAGCATTTGATTTAGGATTATCGAACTTTCAACTCTGTTTGCGTTTAGTAGTCTGCTAGTTGGGTTTTAGTTTGTCTGAACATCATTGTTATCTGCTTTTGGTTCAATGATGGGAAGTTGAAAGTAGATGTTTTTTTTTTGTATTTTGTAAGTATAGGCTACTAAAGTATAGTTGGTGACTTGAACTGTTTTACCTGTAGTCCTATTACTACAGGAAGAAAACATTTATTGTCCTAGTTTAATATTATATAGACAGTTTAATTGTTTTTACTGTTTTTAAGTATTTGCTTATATGTATGTTTTAAGTGTATTATTTAATATCGGAGCCTCGAGATACACCACCTGCCCGATGGTCATATGACGTTGTGAGGGCTGTAGTTGAGCAGTTTTCTCACGATGTTTTCCTTCGCCGTCACGTGTTAATACCGACATACATTTTACGAGGGAAAAAATCCATTCATGCTCGATCGGTTTCGAACTCACCAACTCCAGATCGGATGTCGGGATACCACCCGATAAGCCAAAACGGCACACATACGTGTATTTGAGTTTATTTTGATTCGTTAACCACAAATATATATCACCACTTGCGAAAAACTGAGTTTATCAAAATAACATTAGCGAATCAAAACGCCATATCAATTGTGTAGCCCACAATCATAAAACGTATTGTCGGTAAATATGCAAAAACGATCCGCTTAGTTTTAGATAAAAAACGTCAGACCGGGGCCGCGGTGCCTCCCCATTCTCAAATCATAAGCAATCCCTAGCCTAGCGGGTTCCATTCATCAGCTATCCCATTTTTTGTCACCCTACCCCAAGTGGTATATATTTCATAAGAATACGTCTCTGCGCAGACGTGTTTATTATCTCCATGACCCCCGAGATGATTCCATTCAAAATAATTTGTGAGAGATAGGATTTGCGATTGTTTGCCTCTTACATTAAAAACATTTTTGTATGCAACCATTTATTTATTTAAGAAGCAAATCCTCTGTTATTTTTCAGCAAACATTACCAACATTTTATAATATTTGTTGGTAATTATTTGTTCAGGTTTACGTGATGTGTTTGAAAAGGAAACCCAATTTCAATACTTCACAGATTTAGAATTGTTTAAAAATTTAATAAATTATAATTAATTATTTAGCTTAGTTAAGTTTGCTGATACAGTTTATTAGTTATTTATCATCAGCCAACTTAAATAAGATGGATAATAAGAAAAACCATGGTAACGAGATAAAAGTCATAATATGTGTAATTAAACTACAAATTTTATCTAAATTGATGCTAGATCAATTGACGGAGATTATAATCAACAAGCATCCAAATGTCTAAACATCCAAACCTAAAACTTGAGAATTACACGACATAGTAGAATATGAAATAGGATAGGAAAATTAGTATGAATAAAGTGACTTTTCAATGGGGTCGTTTGTTAAAAGATTATGTGCGCGTTCAATGAAATGATGGTCCCGTATAGAATTGGATCCTCTCGTGCGTAAACTTATCCAAAGGGATCGGCTTTGAATCATGCATTCAGGTCGTTACTAACCAACAGCCTTTCACTTCAACAAACCTAGTATTTATCGCCTAAGACAAAACCTAAAAATATTAGTAATCCACTAATATACTAAACTACAATAGTTGTTTTACAGAACTCGAACCTACAGCTTTGCCTCTAATCAGCAATGCGATGACCATTTTTTATGGCTTGATCTCTATTATGATTGCAACGTTAAAAAAAATATTATGCCCTAACTTGAAAGTGAATATTCGACATTTTGACGACCCATTCAACTAAGAACTAGGTCAATATTCCTCAATCCCAAGTTAAATAAGGTGCACTTAAGGAACCCCAAGTGGCTTAAGACAGGTCAAGTGGGTCCTGCCTGACCAAATAACATTATTGAGTCTGGGCATTTTATGTTCACAAATGGTGGTTAGATTATGAACGAAAACAAGCATATTATTTTTCCTGCTTGTCTAGAACCTTCGTCAAACTTAATGATCACACGCGTTGTATGTTTGACAACTGCGAGTCAGACCTTATGTTTGCGAACAAACACCAAATATGATTGATCATAGATTACTCATTGTATTTAGTAGACTCTGTTGCACGCGACTCGTTGAATTATAAGTCAGTGCAGCTTACAATTAGTTAAAACTAGATAAATCCAAAATAACAAACCGTACACAAAATAACAAATGTTTTTAAACCCCAAAGTTGGGTAAACCTAGCGTGAAATTCGTTTTTTGCAATGCCAAAAGCACTCTAAATAGCTTTGTCTATAAAGCCACGGAACTTTACTAAAATAATTTATAGAAAATAAGCACGAAATTTACTGCTCCTGAGACTGTGGAGTTAAATTTACTGTACGCAGCGATTCTTGAATTTTAAACAGGGTGACCCGCACTGCGCTCCGGAAGTGTTTGAGAATTATGTGATGATTAGGTACATCCAAAAAAGAGACAACTCATCATGCTTACATGATACGTGATTTGAACTTCGCTATTTATTGTAAACTAGTATCTGCCTACTGCTCCGCCCGCATTCTACATAAATAAAAACCTATGCCTATGTGTTATTCCAAGTCAAGTCACTCTCAGTTTAAACAGGCTTGATCTGTTTAAACTAAGAGTGTTTGTTACTGATATTAATAGCAACAAACATCCAAACTTTCGCATTTATCATATTCGTAGGACTAGCTTTCTGCCCACCCAAGGCTTTGCCCGTGTGGTACCCGGATAAAGATTAGTCTATATCTAGATCAATAAAAAAATTACGTGACGAATTCAAAAATAGAAAATGCAAACGTTTTAAATCGTTTTCTTCCTCCCCAAATTTGTCTGCGAAGTCTGTTTCGGAGATAAAACATCCTCAACAAAATATAAAATATTACAATGGTACTTCTACCATTGTAATATTTTATATATTTTAAACTATTATGCTAAAAGGGTTGCCTTTTAGTTTATTAATAGTTTAAAACCTCACCCCCAGGAAATGACTCGGCCATATCGCGCAGCCGACAAACCCCGCTGCTATAAAGTAAATTGCCATTTTTGCACGTACGTACCCTTTACATTCAGCACGAAACCTTTTCGGATTAATAATAGCAGTACACTGAAGTGAAACTCCCACACGGGTGTACACTTTTCTCCTTACTTTTTTCACAACATTAAAAGGGCGCGCGCTCCACGATTTTTTGTCAATCTGACCGCAATTGGAGTTTGGTTCGGAAAAACAATAAAGAGTTGCGTCTCGCGTAGTTTCGGCTTAGTTACACGATAGTAAAATGTGGGAGTGCATTAAACATTTTACGGAAATAATTATAGTACATAATAATACACTTTGTCATCCATTGAGTTTCTGTTCTATTTAGTATTATTTTATTAGTACATTTTGCCTACAATATCCTAAGCTACAATTTGGTTTGACAACGGTTAACAATAAACTGGATTGTGGCTTGTCGCCTTATTGCTTTAAGCCCGATTCTCCTTGTCTAACTCTAAAATTATCCAGTTGAAGTCATAGCGACGGAAATGTTGGTCTCACGGCCTCACCCATAATCCCCAATTGTGGTTCACTAAATTCATTGAAATCACTAGGCTAAATTATATTATGTATCGTCGTCTGATAAAATAACTTTAAATTAAAAATATTCGAGTTTATTTTTTTCAATTTATAACGGCGAATGAAAACGTAGTCAGGAAACCTTTATAGAAAGATAAAAATGTTTTATTGCACAAGATAAAACAATTGCATAGACGAACTTAATGCTAATTAGCATATTCTTCCAGCTAACCTTTGTGTAATGAAGAGTTGGGCGATACTTCGGCTGTAGAAGATTATTAAAATAAGAGAAAACTTATGCCCTTCAACGGTATGGCCTAGTACCAAAAATTTGAAGGCTTGTGCCAATAAGCGGTGATGGACTTGCAGCCTGTCACGTGGAATGCTAACATCTATGCAAAACGCGGACATGTGCTAATGTTTGCACATGTCTACCGCCTACTTGGTATGCTCAAAAAACTGCGTATGGTTCTGAGGATCTCCATTATGGGGTACAGTCGTGAGCGTGTTTGTTTATTTTGGGTTATCAGTAAGGAATATATCACTAAGAAACCATAATGACTATTAAAGTCAAGTGACGTCTCTGAACATAAAACAGATTAATTCAGCTAAATATACAGCAGGAAATAGTGTGCTGTAAAGCCAGACATTACCGCAAAATAACTGCAAGAATAGTTTCCAAGGGAAGTTAGTGCGGGGTTTATGAACTGTAGCGAAGGCAGTCACAGACTTTTTGGTTGGTAGAAGTTTTTGTACATAATGAATGAGAAAAAGCAAACTATGGAAATGATACGTTTGACGTCATCAAGTCAAACATACAGTATGAAGAATTCCTTCTTCATACTGTATGTTTGACTATGTTGTGTATGTTGTGTAATAGACGTGTCCAGACATGTTAGGATCCCGATAGTTCCCTCATAACTTATCATCGGAAATCGGACGAATTTCATTGGAAGTTCCTATTAAATGCTACTCGTAAAACTTCAATGCACACTTCTAGGACTCAAGGTTAAAGTTAAAGGTGGGTTAAACAACTTTAGCTAATTCGAAGCTTGATATTTCAGGACGAAGACTTTAATTCAATAAGAGTTAATTTAACTTAAAAGTAATTTAAGAGACCTTTTTAATAATACCCCATACAGTGGGGAATAGTGAAAAAAGATCCAACATTTACATGTACGTGAAAAACTTACTGATAAATGTAATTTTCTATTTAGTTTTTGGGGAAAAATAAACACATCTGCATACCAAGTTGCATTTCGGTACGCTTTTTACTGAGCGATAAATCGGTGGACAGACAGACAGTCAGACAGACATGATAATACAATAAGGGTAAACCCTGTTTGACCAGACGTTTTTGATACACCGAACATATAACGTGCAACTTTTTCCGTTTTTGAACGTTAAAGTAGGTATTTCCATAATATTGCGTTCTCATTGGGTTGAAAAAATGTCAGCACTTATTAAATTGACCAAACTAATATATATATACATTTGTATATATAGTTATTTTAAATATTAAATACTTACATACTATACATAAAAAACAGCCAGACCCGAGACAAATGATTGCATTTAAAAAC
The DNA here is from genome assembly GCA_961405105.1 of Perizoma affinitatum. NCBI lineage: Eukaryota > Metazoa > Arthropoda > Insecta > Lepidoptera > Geometridae > Perizoma > Perizoma affinitatum. The sequence goes on from OY560197.1 coordinate 9,898,153, forward strand.
ATTTCTACGTCTCAGTCGGGCCTTCACCCACTGCGCCACAGAGGATAAATTAATACGCTCACGACTTTATTCCTCAGATCTTTGAGGATACCTAGTAAGGGTTACTAAAGCTGAAAGGATCATTAAAAAAATAACCAAGCAGAGTTTGTTGCCTGATTCTTCTAGAATCGGCGTAAATTCACTTAATATAATCTATCTGCATATTTTGCATTCCATGTGACTGGTTGCAAGCTCATCCACTTATTGGTATACTAAATAGTAAACGTAATTGAAAAAAAATCGACTGAATATTATTACCTTATATTGTTCTACGGAACCATAACTTGCTGGTCCAGCGAGTCCAGCTAGCTACTTAATAATGAAGCACTTTTATAATGTCGTACTTTCTCTCGTAATGAACGTTTAAAGATACAGTCGCTTCTCTCAGTTCCCTCTATTTGCATTTACAAAGAGATACAGCAGTGATATATAAACTCGGCACACTATTGCTCTATACAACACATTGTAGGTTATGAGACAGCTAACACACAAGCTGACTACTTTAGTTGAATGGTAGCACGTATATTGAATTCATACCTTCAATCACGTTAATTATAAACTGTTCGGTATATATTTTACGTCTTTTTGAGAACCTACTTTCTTTTGGTAGCAAGAAAGAAACACATAATCAAAATTATGTGTTTTTATTTCAGTTTAGAAGTTTTTTTTAAATCAAATGTACATCTGCCGGTTTTATATTGTTTATGACCTTAGTAACTTATCAATAATACTCTTTTGATAAGGTATATTTAAACCTTGGTTTTAGTGGATCTGACAGAACTTAAGTTCAACTTGAGTTTAGACCACGTTTCGTAATGAGATCCGTTAATTACACCCAACGGCTTTAACCTATTACTTATCACTTATGCTGCTACGAATATAAACACTTTAGTTCCAGAGTGAAGCCATGAGTGGACACTTGTAGGTTGAAACAGATCCAATCATTCGGAAACAATGTTGCAATTTGATAACCATTTACTTAGCGATCGAGCTACCCGAGACGTAATTATAGGAACAATCGCGTCAACAAAGCAGTATTTAAATCAATTTCGAAGTTAAATTTATTTACCGCAATCAATTTACGAGCTGTAATAAATTGTTTGTAAAGTTTTTCTTGGTAAAAATCGTGCATCACAGTTAGACGGAATGTTGAGTAGAAGTTTAATCCTAGAAAACGGGCTAAAGTCGTTCTCGTATTTGTATTTAAACTATGTCAAAACTTTCCTATTTAAAACATGATATGACTTTTGTGTTTACGAATCCGAATAAAATATAAAGAATATTAATTTTAAAATATAAAGAAGATCATAACTTCATCGCATACACCATAATTAGAAAAATACTATGCATAAGATCTAATTAAGTAGGTTGTGGTGTTTCATAGCTGAGAGCGAGCTCCTAAATCCATGATCATCATCAGCCTGTAGAAGTCCACTGCTGAACAACGGTCTCTCTAATATTCGATGACGAACGGTCGGCCCATCTACCTTCCCACGACCTCCAGCAATCGTGTAGCAGCCTTTATGCGTCGTTTGATTCGTTGACGCCATTAACCTTTATATTTGTTCGTGGTTGTCAGTTCTGCGAGCTATAGATAATGCTGGACTATAATGCAGGACATTTTTAACACAGCATCATCTAGCCCCAAAGTAAGCAGAGCTTGTGTTATGGGAACTAAATGACTGATATAATGCGTATATACTTTTTTGTAAAAACATACATATTATACATATAAAACACCCAGATCCCGAGACAAATATTTGTATATGTAAACATTTGTCCCGAGGCGGGAATCGAACCCGCAACCTTCTGCGTCTCAGGCGGGTCTTCGCCCACTGCGCCACAGAGGTAGATATGGCATGCTATTGCCATTTAAACTTTATAATCTTGAGGTGTACGACTATGCTGATGAATTTGTGCAAGCCTTCTAGTTTCGGATTTTGTGCAATTTTTATTTTATTTTATTTTATTTCGCAAATTAAAATTCGCATGCATTCACGTACGTTATTCGATATCATTTCACCATTTCGCCTATAACGAGTGACGCAAAATACACGCATTTTTTTACAAGGTTGAAATATTCCTACCGCAATTCATAGCTATTGAAACCCAAATACACCTAAATATAACTCTTTTGCATGTTGTGCCTAATTCTAGAAGGATGGACACCGTCTCTGCTACTCTTAGTTTTTTGGATACCTGCAAAAATTTTATAATATTCAGTTTAGTAGGTCTAAAAAATATGTTTATATACAATCGGTCCTACCGTAAAATTATTAATGTTCATTCTCCATACTTCTGTGCATCCTAAGGATGGCTGGCAGCAATCGCTATCAGCGATAAGACCGCTCATTATGCATATCTTTTGTCATTCGTTATTTTTTATGTTTTGTATGTTGTCGGAACTGTAAAATGATGTAAACAGTTTATCTATCTATCTACGAACAATCAAACATCCTATTGTGTAAATCCTGTTTCTGTTATTTTTATATTGTTTGGGGTCAGCCCCAAATGCATAGAAAAATTACAGTAACCAGGAAAGGTGATATCCACAGTTACTGTTTCGATTCCCGTAAAACAGTTTGCAGTAGATACCTACTCGCTATTCGGAGGCGCGATCAGCATAAACCAAAATAAATAGCCCGGTCGGAATAAGAAAGTAAATCATGGAAGCTCGCCCCAGGGGGGAAATATTGTTTTAGCTGGTAGTACTTTCCCAACATATTTATAAGTCTGCAGTGGGATAGCATTTTAATGCAGTTTTATTCTGAACGGGTTTGGGCGTGGTACCGGGCGGCGGGTGGAACCGATTTGCCTCAGAATAAAAACAAACACGCTCACGACTTTATTCCCCATGATGGACATTTTCAGAATACCAAGTGTCAATATCTCTCTCAATATCTTTGAGAATACCAAGTAAGGGATATTCAGAGGGCACGCCCACATATTACATTTGGCAGATACTCGGGGTTTGCAAGTAGTTAGATTTCACGTGGAATCTATCATTCAGGTTGCAACACCATCGCCGGTTATTGGAACACTCACTGATGGCGCATGCTTTGATTTTTTTGGATGTTGGAGGAAGTAGTCCTCACGATGTTTTTCTTCACAATTTTGAGCACGTGCCAGTGGAAAAATACATTTGTGCGCGACCGGATTCGAATTCACGACATCTGGACTGGAAGTCTGGACATCTTCTTAAATTCATGAAGTTCAGGGTTACTTAAATAATTCACTGTAACGTAAGGAACAGGTTTTGGTTTAAAATAATTTGATTTTCAGAATAAATCAATCAAACGCCTGAAATCTGACCTACCTCGCATGTATTATAGCGTAGGCTTATCATTTTAATTAAAATTAACTTGCACCACGCTCGGACGTATCAGAGTGCAATAAATCAAACAATGTACTTAGCAAACGTTTTACTCATAGTTGTTTGTGTCGTGAATGTTGTATTTGTTAGGACACAAAATCCTGACGTTCCGGCAAGTGTGTAAATATTGAGCATAATTTTAAGTATGGTTACTTGGTTTTTTAAATATGTTGCCCTACACTCGAGCCTTGGTACTTCGAAACATATCAAAACTTTCGAACAGGCTCATAAAGGTCAACAAACTGCCTTAGTTGGTATAGCCCCTGCGTACTGAACGTCCCATCCAGGTTACATTTTTGGGATCTAAGAAAATCTTATATTAAGTATATCATTTTATTGTAGCATTGTATGTATAAAACCTTCCAAGTGCATGTCGGACCACGCGCAGGGTTCCGTAGTTGCCTATTTTTATATTTACTTCCTGCTAACAACTTCAACTTACACAACTAACAACTGCATCTAAGTAATTTTCAATGGAATTTGTACGAAATTGACTTTTTTACTTCTACAAGTACATTTTATAACTATTATGGTCGACTTTTACTCGTTAACTTGTTAAATTGTGTTCTTAGCTGTGATAGTTTTCCTTTTAACTTCGTTAGGTATAATACTACCATGAAATTTTGCACTTATTCAAAAACAGCCGTTTAACAGGCATAGGGGAAGGGGGACACTATACTCTAACAAAAATAGCACTTTAAAGCTTAATATTCCACTATGATATATATCACACTAAAAACATTTTTATTTTATCACTTTGTTGGCGTGATTTCTACCCATGCCAAATAACAGCTTTCAGCTTTCATACAGCTTAGTAAAAAGAGTCTCTTAGCTAAGCCGTGGATAGACAGACATACAGATGGACGGACATAGGGTTCTTTGTTGACCACGAAACCCTAAAAAGCAGTAATAGAAGAGTAATTTTTTTGTTGCACTCTTGTCGTCTCACTCTCTCTCTCTCTCTGTAATTACTTATTTTCTCCAGGTGATGAAAATATAGAACCAAAATTAACTGAGCAAGAATTCTTGGATGATCATTCATTTGTGGCGTTAATAGAGTAAGTCAAAAGAAAAATAATTATAGCCAAGACTTCAGTCAGGCTTTTCTTTTTAAATAAATAAATAAGCAGATACCGAAGACCCAATTCTCGTTCAACCAAGTCTTTGATATTATGTCTACTTTCGGTCCACTTTTAATCTCAATGTATACCTGACTACTGGATTTATATATTATATGTACGAGAGTTGAGCGTTAGATTGTTCGGGGTCAGTGAAATAACGGTATGAATACAGTTCCAATTTAACTCGAAAAGCTCTAGTTTATTTCCTGAAAAACGGAATATCAATGCCTTTTTCTCTGAATAAATAGGCACTCAACAAATGTATATTCTCTGTGTCGTGGACAAATTGAACTACGAGTATGGTGTTACCATAACACCCAGACCCAGAACAGATATCCGCAGAACATAATAACATTTGTCGCGCAGCGGAAATAGAACCCGCTCATCTTATATCACAGCTGGTTATTTTCTCGTCCCACCACCGAGGGCGTCAGAATGACTACTAAAATGAAAAGAAGAATGAGTAGTTGAATGCTAGATGAATTCTAGTAATTTCTGTTCCAGTATTGTTTTTACCGACGCTTCCAAGAGGACTTGTACCGGGAGTATTATACACGATACTGTTGTAATAACCGCCGCACATTGCTTGCAAGTATTTTTTATATAAAATTTTCTATAGAGCCTGTACATTCTCTTAAAATACAAAAAGCCTTGAAAACTTCCAAATGAAAATCTACACAAAGTGTAACTTCAAATTAGAATCCCCCAGGCACAAGCGCAGACCTTTGTCAAGAAGTTAACTGCTGGTGTACAAATTGAGCAACTAGAAAATATGGGCAGTTAAGTTTCATTGCTTAAGGCAATATGCAACTTTCTCAATGATACAAATGTAAATTCTGAGCTGAACCGAGCATTTGATAGATAGATAGATAGAAAATGATTTACTGCACAAAATAAAACAAGAACGTAGGCGAATTTAATGCTAATTAGCATTTTCTTTCAGCTAACCTTTGTGTAACAAAATATGGGGCTGTAGTGCGTTTGAAAAATATGACCAAATTAACCGAGAAAATTTAATAAAATTTATAATAACTAGTACCTTAAAATAAAGGTAAACTGCATAAATAAACGAAAATAATGCATATATTACATACCTTCATCCAAATATATAGCAAGATATATATATGTATTATAAATTGTGGTAATTTTTCTTTGAATTTTCTCATGAAATCATAATTATCTTCATGAATGAATCGCATTCATATGCAAAGCGAAAAAAAAAGCGAAAGGTAGCAATAATCTTAAAAAAATATTAAATGTTAAAATAATTTTAGAAAATAAAATATGTCGTGAGCTTACAAATCAGTTACGAAACGTCAGCTAATTGACGTAAACAGTGGAAATTTTCGCTTTTTAATTAACATAAAATAACGAAAACATTCGATTGGTATTATATAATAGGTGTAAACATAATTGTACCATTAATGTATTATGTGTAACGATAAAGTTTTTTTACAAATTTCGGATACTTATCCTATTTATATCATAAATGCGAAAGTTTGTTGCCAATAATCTCAGAAATTGCTAAACCGATTTGGATGAAATTTCACCCAGACAACAACTCAAAAACTTTTTATCCGGGTATTAAGCGAGAACCTAGTGGTTTTATACAAAGAGGCAAACAAGCGTACGGCCCTGTTGGTAAGCGGTTACCGTAGTTTGTGGACGCTTGCAATACCAGAGGTATCACTCACGCATTGCCTCCCGAGATATCAAGATGAAAGATCTCATGTACTTGCAACTTAACTTGTAGATTTTTCAGTTTTATCCATAATGCTATGCTTACTTCGGTCGAAGCGAGTTTCCACTTGCTCATGTGGAACTAGCTTAAAGACAAAAACACCCAAATAAAATAAACAGTACAATCAGGCTCTGTATTTAACTAATTTGTCGGAGCTCAAATTGAAATTGATGTCCAAATTATTGTTTGATTATGACAATACGATTAGCATTTGTACAATTACAAAAGTTCATTGTTAGTTTGTTTTGGAAAATATATTGCGATACGAAAATAAACTATGGTACGAGTGTACTGAGGAAATTTTCGGTGAATGGCAACACTTAAATTGAGACGCGAGAGCATCCGATTTAAAATGACAAGCCTTTGAATGATCTACATGTCTCGGGTGTCACCCTTCAGAAAAATGCTGGATACATCCCCACAAAATTCAATTAGGTACCATGATACTCATCCAATACAAGAACGGCTTCTCCAAAACGGCTGATATTAATACGATTTTCTGCAAATGTGTTTGTATAACTTCAAGGGTAAGTCTTCTATTGGAATTCATGATCTAATGGCACCTCGTCATGTTACATTTGTTTTTTTATTATATACAAAAAAATAGAAAAAACTAAAATGAAGAAAAAAATGAAGGCATCAGCCTTCATCCATCAGGTTTTACTACAGGCATCAGCCTTCAACGGCTGATGGACGGGAATCGAGGTTGCGAGGTTGCGAGGTTCGAGCCCCATCGAGGTTGATATTTTTGGGATATTTTAAACTGTATATGACTGTTAAAGGGCCCATATTATTAATACATATACTTTTATTCATACAACTATGTACAAGTAGGTATATACAAAAAAATACAGATGAAACAGCTAGCTATCTAAAGACCGTTGCAAACGATCTATAGATAGCTCAACTGATCCAGATCACTACCAGGCGGAAGCGTTCCCAAAATACTGTTAAATGCATACTACTTTTTAATTTAATTTTCTATTATTAGTACAAGATACGACCCAGATGTCAAAGCGGAGCTCACAGCTTCCTTTGTTGTCATCGGCTCCAAGAAAATGTTTAACACCGGCTATGAACAATACCTTCCCATTGAAAGAGTACTAACCCACCCAAGATTCAGTGGTTGGACTGCAGACCTTTCGTTGGTATATACCTTTGCTGGTATGATTTCGGATAAACCAGGGTCGATCATACAACTGGCTGGAGAGAAAACATCTACCCATGTTGATTCTAATGTAACAGTGCTGAGTTGGGGGTATATGATGAGTACGGAGGTCAGTAGTTTTATTACAAAAAAAAACTATAGAAAATATGAAGAACCACCATACTTATTTCTGCCAGGAAGCAGTAACGCTTGCATTGCTGCGTTTGGGTTACAGGGTATGAGTGTTGGTGAAATTTCAGATACATGAGTATTTTCATCCGTTATGTCTCAGAGTGATAACTCCCTACCAACAGGTGGGCCGTAATCTTGTTTGTCACTTTTTATGTATAAAAAAACCTACATCGTCGATTACTATCATGGCGCTTTGGGTTGCCTATCGTTACTAAGAATCGCCATGAAAAATTGTTCATTAAATCCTGCAAAGACACATCAAGACAGCTAACTTTTTTATCGTGAAGGTACTTATGACCACCAAGAAATATGTAGGTACATTGATTGACAAGTTTAAAGAGATCAATAGATTATGAAAGATCTCGATATTTGACCTAAACTTTGACCAAACAAAGTTAAATGAGCATTTTACAGGCACTCAATGATTGGACCGAAACTAAACCTACACTGAAGAAAAAGGACATACCATATGCTGACTCAACATCGCAAGAAGATGTTGAAAAGGTAGTTGCAACATTAAATTTCGACCTACTTCAAAAAAGGAGGTTCTCAATTCGTCTATATGTTGTTTTGTTTATATATTACACGGTATCTTCGCCAATTGTGAATCAAGCGTACTCGGTCCGTCACCCGTATTTATGCAAAAACACAGACTCGAGCAAGCAACTTGTGCGAACAAGTTAAAACTACTTACAAGCATTAATCATTTAAGTTTACAAATAGTTTTGAAGTTAAAAACGGTCAAAATAACAACATGATTACGTAATTAAGTAATTACCTAATTATTATTTGATTACAACAATCAAATAATAATTAGCTATTAATAAATGATTTTACACTTTAATTTGACAATCTAAGTGATGATTCGTTAATTAACTCGTGGTTCTGCGCCGATGACTCAAAGTAGAAGCACAATAAAGCATTTGCACATTCGCATTTTTTTTTGTTGTGAAAAAAGAAATGGGTGATTTCATTTTATATTGGTCCTTTTATCAGCTTTCCGGTATTTTTTTTTTTTAATTTTAGGTTTTTTGACATCATTTAATGTCATAAAGTTATTTTGCAATTGTTATTGCAATGCTCTTCCAAGCCTTGAACTGACACAAGTATTCAAACCATCGACTTCCTCGTATTTCGACTATATATTTTCAAACACTATTTTTATGAAGATAGAGTTGTAACCACTAGGCTAGTTAACATCAACAGTAAGTAATACTTGGAATTTGGAAATCGATTATTTTTTATAATGATAATTTCAGGAAAACAACCCCCAAAAAAATAAAAACAAAATGGTTACTGCGTACTTGCAGTCCAGAAACGGACACCGATCAAATTATGAAATTGCTTCAGTAAGTACTTACAGAGTTGTATACGCGCACTTATATATTCCCCATGATGGAGATCCTTACATACTTACGAAGATCTGTGAGGATACCAAGTAGGGGAAACTATACTATATTATATTATGTTTACGGGTCTTTATCGCGTTACCTTTTTTTACAAGCTTTTATTTAACTTGCGATGTTCATATGTTAGTTTTTTTTAGGACAAATCTTGCAATTTGTACGTTTTACCATGATATGGTTGCTGCAAAAATGGTTAAAATCTTGTTTTTTCAATGTTTTTTACTATTCATTAATTTTAATTTTCCTGAAGGTTAAGCTGTATTTCAACCAACGGATTGACTTGAGTATGTTTACTGATCGCGAAAGTTAGATAAAAACTAATACTATAAATGTAAAATTTGTTTTGTACTAGAATAGTTTTTTTGTTGTTTCTAGTTTTGAAAATGATCCAATTCGATATAAAATGTAAATACCTATTGTTTAGTAAAAGGCCATTATAAAGAATAACTAGGCCTGTTTCTTGCCGTTCTTTTCTGGCGTGGTCGCGGAGGAAGAGGCAGTAGGTAAAATCAATGATTCAAATCCCGTCATAACTGAATTTTGACTTTGACTTTGCATTCTGTTGTTGTTCGTAATAATTTACGTAACGTGTACCTAATTGAATGAAATTCGGAACCTAGACAAGCCCAGCCCATATTATGCTACTTTTTATCCACCACGAGGGTGAAGCCGAGGATAGAGGCTATAGTAATACATAAAGTAACAAAGAAACTCTTTGTTAGCGACGCGCTCATACAATTATTGAAATGTCAAACTACGTATAAAATCTACCAATGTAATGTAGGCTATTTTATTTTTAGTGCAGGTAGATTTCAATAAAATGTAATTTAGGGTAGTTTTAAGGATAAAGAGAGTCTATGGCCATCTCCATAAGAATGCACCACTGTAAATGGAAAATAAATCATTTAAAAGGTTAAAAGTGCATTTTAGTGTTTGAAACATCGCGCTGATCCCCAACACTCTAAAAGGACTTATTAAAGGAAAAGAGAAACCAATTGTATCCACTCAGCATACTTACCCTACTATTAATATAGAAAAAAATACCAAGCGCCTGGTTTAAAATAAAATAACTATAACAAGCATCGTTATTTTCAGATTGCTTTTATTCATAATGCAGAGAGCATATTTCCAACGGAGAGAAAACCCTCCCAAACTCAAAAAAGTGTGAGACAAAAAACGCAAAACAAATTGGCTTCGTTCAGGGTGGGGTCACAGAATACAAAACTCATCAGTCGATACCTGTCGAGGCGAGGGAGGGTAACTAACTTCTAAACTATTTCAATTTGCTGCTCGGTCGTCTTTGACTTTTAAGTTTTTAATTTTAAACTTCTTAGTGCTTTTATCTGGCGAAGTTCAAAGCAGCTTAGGTGAATCTGTAATATAAAGCATTATAAATATTTGTTTAAATTTAATAATAATTTCGGCGGTATATTTTTTTAAAGCTTGTAACTTGCCTTGTTATATTTGTTTGGAAGCTAAAAAGTTGAAACTAATATTACTTAAAAAATATTTCAGAAAGGATGAGAAGAATACCAAGTTTAACTACAAAAATACCGTTTAGTTATTATACACAATCTGTTGTTTGCATTTCAGAGAAACTTACGATTAAGGAATATCCCTCGACACTCCACCACACAGGAAGTCAAAGCATTAAAAAATAAAGAGGTACTGATTACGATAAACATATAGTGAGTGTTGAATATATATAAAAAAAAACAAACACGCTCACGACTGTCTAACCCATGGTGTACACCATGTACCAAGTAGGGGGTAGTCAGAGGCACATCTAAACATTACATTTGGTTCCAAACATTACATTCCACGTGACAGGTTGCAAGCCCATCGCCGCTTATTGGAACACTCACTTTTTTGGCACATGCCTTCGAATTTTTGGTTCTAGGGCATGCCGGTTTCCTCACGATGTTTTCCTTTACCGTTTTGAGCACGTGTTAATACGCACATAAATTTTTCAAGTGGAAAAATCCGTTGGTGCACGACCGGGTTCGAACCCACGACGTCCGGATCAGAAGTCGGGGAACGTGATGGAAAATCCTAAAAGTTGGATAAATTCACATTCACAACACATTTCAGACGGAGCCAAACTATGATATATTCACTGAAAACCATTCAGTGACGCAGCCACTAGATTCGGGAATGGACACATTCAAATCTCACTACAAGAATTGGCGAAGAATAATGGGAACCCTGGTAAGATAATGTAAAAACTAGGTAGTATTTACATTATTTCACAACTCCTGAAATCGTACAATTTCGCCCGCATGCTAGTCACATACATTTCTAATTTTAGGGAAACCAACTGACTGTGGAAATATTTGGCTTCGTCAATGTTCAAGCTTGCAAGAAGTTGGTGGAAAAAGCATATTCATCTCAGTTCGATATTTGTAAGTAGGTAAATGATGTATATAATATGTCAATGTGGATTTATGAGGTACAATTTAAATAAAATAATGTTGTATTTTCAGCGGGCGGGAATGACATTGTGTGTTACGCCTCCGATAATCGTTTTATATCAGACGTAAGACTCTCATAATTGCCAAACTCGTACTTTAATTTCTTAGGTTCAATTATCTTTTAATTTGGATTCACCAATATGAACTGCCATCAACAGCCTGTAAGCATTCCGCTGCTGGATAAAGAACTCTCTTGATGAAAGTGTCATGACGAAAGGTCACCTAGATCCATTTTTTTTTGCTGTACTTTTTTCACATCATCTTTTAGCCCCAAACTAAGCAGTTGGCATGGAAACTACATGACTGATATGCTACGTATATACTTTTTTTTGTATATACATACATATTATATATGAAAAACACCCAGACCCGAGACAAACATTAGCTAATCGTACAAACATTTGTCCCGCAGCGGGAAACGAACCCGCAACCTTCTGTGTCTTATTTTTATTTTTTGGCTTGTAACAATTTGCATTGTTTTTTATCCAAACTGAACACAGAACTTTACTACCTATCATAAATTTGAAATAATAGTTTTGTTTACTATGGTTTAGATGGTTGATTGTGTGTATTTTATATCGTCTTAAGATCAATGCATAGGTATTAGCACCAACTAATCCCAAACGATAATGACTTCAACAACATTGATAACGTTAAGCTTAAACTTCATACTTTTCGATTCCATATTGACCTCTTGGGGCAAAAAAATTAAGAAACACCCAGTGAGAGGTTTGTTTCATGCTCAACTAATAATTATAAAAGATGAAACTGGACAATGGCAGGATGATTCGGGAGCCCCTGCAGTGCGTCGTGGTCAGCTGATAGCGGTGACGGTAGGCGGCGTTGAGATGGATGGTGACCATGTCGCTGTCGGCATGAAGATGAGCTGTTACTGCAACTGGATCGTTGACAATCTGCCGTGAGTTGACCGTTCTCAACTCATAAATACTTTCCCATTTTTTAACTAAATCATAAACGAGAGTGTTTGTTACTTAAGCTCTGTAAAGCCTTAACCTTTTATGAATAGGAAATCATTGACTTCGTTTTATCAAGATAACCCGTAAGAAGATTGTTTTGTGGTACGATTCTGCCGGCTAGTGGCGTTGCTGACGTTGATAATGCTTTTCATTTTTTTAATTTACCTTTTGTAAAAATCTACTTATAACAAATTCATCACACGAACATAATATCTCTAATAGAGCAGATTTTGTGAAAAATAGCTCAGAGCAGACGACAATCTAGTAACGGGCGAAGGCTGGATTTTCTGTGACAGGACGGGATGAATCGGCTCGCGCGCTCCGACTAACAGCGATCGTCCAACATTCATATTCTGGATAACTTTTAGGACAGCTTTTTTCCGAATTATGAGCTTTTTACTGTACAAAGCAGTGCGTAACGATTTTTGCGAAAAGCTACATACGAATGGCAATGCCTCAAAAATCTTTTTGTATTTAATTTCTGGACTATTTTAATAAATTATCAAGTAGTGCAGTGTATTGAAAGATATTCACGGTGTTGCTTTTCACGCGAAAAATGTTTTTTTTCCGTCAGCCTTAATTCTCTCCTACAAAAAAATATAGTTTGTTAGAAGAAAAAACCTTAACATATGAAACTGTATTACGGCTGGAATCACCGTTATTTTTTTGATCATTTTATATCACTCTTGATTCTGCCTTGCCGTTCAGGTCTAACAGGTAATTACATGTTACCACAATATATACATAACCTTACTTCTGAAGTTGAGCAAAAATTATAGTAAATTCTTATTAATAGAAATATTTTTATTTGACATAACCACAAAGTACAGAATGGTCAGGTACAAAATAAATAAAATAGACACTTTATAGAAGGGGGATTTGTATAAAAACACAGAGACCAAGAGGAAGATTTATAAGTGCTAATTAGTCCCATCTGAGCCGTGTGGGCAAAAAAGGTCCTGTCTCAGGTGCTGCTGCCCATAGTAGTGAGAAACAGCGCTCAGTGGAAAAAAAAACGATTCTCGTACGGCACGAGCTCCAGAATACCCCTGCGGCTTATCACAGTGACGCCGTCAATTACATGTTGTTTTGTACAAAAAGTTGCATCTCTTGTTCCCGTATTATGTTTAAAATACAGTATTTTGCTAGCTTTTAAAGGCTTTTCCTGTCTATTCGTTAATGGATCGCTATTGTTTGGTTTCATTATGTTGTTAGAAACCAAATCTAAGCCGTTTCGAGGCGATCCTCAAACGGGAAGTCTCTTTTAATCTTGCCTTGGAAAAACAGATGACAGTCTACCGAACTAAAAATGCTGTTTGACAATAGACTTGGACAACAGAGACTTACCTATCTTTCATCTAAAGGGAAAAAAATGGCCAACGTACCTACACCAATGAAATCAAAACTTGTTTTTTTTTCAGAAACAATGGTGGATCATTCGATTGCTGTGATAACTGTTGTAATGTTAAACACAAGGAAGAGCCTAAAAATAATTTAAGAAACAAAAATAAGTCATTTGCATATAAAAAATTCTGATTTTCCCTAATCTTTTTTTTACTAATGCATTATACATTATACTCCGATTTGCAGATGAAAAATATAAAAAGTTCACATTTTTATTGTTATATTTTATTAACTTTTACATCCTCAATTAGTAACAAAGCCTTTTCTTTCTGTGATAAGATAACATAAAGCTTTGTTTCAGAAGAAAAAATGTGCTATTCCATTAGCAAATCCACTCTGTAAACAACTGATTTTTTACATTTGACAAATTGTTGCGCCCCCCAGTTCACGGTCATTGAAAATATATCTACAAACGGATAGCAAAAAAGCGCATTTCAATCCCATAAGCCGTTTCGAAGATAGATAGATAGATAACTCTTTATTGTACACCACATAATATGTTGCTTACAAATAACACAGAAAATTACAAGCTAATCGCGGGAGTACAATGGGCGGTCTTATCGCTTATAGCGATCTCTTCCAGACAACCTTTGGATGGACAGGAATTGACATGCACGGACGATGTATAGACAATAAAAACATACACGTAATATTGGATAAAACATATATACATACATACATTAATACATATACCTACATATTTAATCTATAACCACAAATAATCAATATGATAGAAACTCATCAGCTTTGAGATATGGACAGATAGTGACTGTGCAATAGCTTTTTGAAGATAAATGGTAATTAAAATAAATAAATAACCTCTTTAAGAATAATGCATAATAGCAGGACATGTATATTCCGTAAAGAGGTTCCCCCGTCGTCGGGATGAAAGCCATTGTATTATAAACATTCTCAATAAAATCTGCTGATAAAATACGTTTCAGTTTAAACAACTTACTGGCATTACTATTCAATGTGGCAATGCAGACTAAATTCTGGGCACCCTACCATTGTTGGCGGTTTAAGAACAAGGCGGTTTAGTTTGTTTACATAAATCTATTAAAAGTCTTATTGTTTTTTATCGTCGTGTTTTTACATATGTTGTGTCGTTAAAAAACTTATTTACTGTATTCTTACTTATTTTTAATTTAATTCTGCCTGGTTCAAATTTAAAGCCATGCAAATAAGCACTGTCTCTCGTAATAAGATTTATGAGGACAGAATAATCCCTTCCAAATCCGATCTGTCCGTTTAACAACGAATAAAAAGCGTTATCTAATAAAAAAACTGAAGTCCTAAGAAACTGGCTGCTGGGTTTTGTTTTAAAGTCAAAGTGATCGGTGTTTTTATATACAGATTTAAAGTACGGTAATCACTTAAAGACCCTACCTATCGAGTACTGGAGGAGGTTAGCACGGATATTTATGTTTATTTCGCTAGATATAAAAGTCCTACTCACTGTTATATAATTAAGATCGATTTGAAAGAACATTTATTGTTATATTGAAGAAACTATTGCTTTTCTGAGATTATTTGTGCAGAGTTTATTGCAAAACAACTTTACTTGTTATGTAGTTGTAAAGCAGTGTTTTATGTTAAAATTTAAGTTACAGCTTGTTTATATCTAATACTTCAGCGCTTATTCCGGGATTTAAGATGATTGTATCCTCGCCCGGGTGATTTCCTGTCTAGACGTAACTGGTTCGTATACCGAGTAGCTACGTAAAAAAAAAAAAAAAAGTAGATTTTTAGAGATCAATATATTGATTAGTTAAATCAGCCACCAGTAATTATTTAATCTAGTTTTGATATAGTCTACTTTCGGCCATTTTACCAAACCAAAAAGTTATGAGGAATTTGTAAATAGGTGCCTACAGCAGCATACAAAGAAACATTAATTTAATAAGATACATTGCATATTTTCCAATTTAGATCTTTAGATAGGTTTCTGTGAAAAGCGCTCACTGTGTAAAAGGACACAACAAAATCTTTCTACGTATAACCATACAAAAACAATCGATTGCCTAGAAACTCTATTTGGACAAAATTAAACTTGTGTTTTATAGTGAAACATATAAAAAAAGAGCCTAATTAACCACACATCGTAACCATCTACGTACGAGAAAATAAAAAGAGAACCAATTGGTTATAAAAATCACGAACCAAAAATCTGAAATCATATTTTTTGTGAATTGTATAATAAAGCGATAAACGGGGTCGGGATGCTCAGGATGCGTTAAACTTGATTTTAGAACTTTGGCCATAAATATGACTATACTGCATTCAGTGTCTCGCGGGGCTCTCTTGAACTTTGCAGAAAAATATAGTGTTTAGCTTTTAGCCAAACTGCTGCATAGACTACAGCTTACAACCTACTATATATTTGAAATAACAGCTTTGTTTAATATAGTGTAGGTTATTTGTGTGACTTTTTTATCGTCCTGAAATACGCAGAACTAACGCCAGGTACTCTAAAAATTTAGTCGAATTTTTATAAATTCTCAAGTAATATTCAAAAAAATCTCAGTAATAGTATAATACAAATAGAAGATGGTTTTATCTGTTTAGCTAAGCCTTTGTTCGAGCTAACAAACAAAAAAAATGCGAGCTGCATTGCCACGCTGAATGGCAACGCTAGATCCGAATTAAAGCCAGCTTTCGAGTCACGCAATATTACTAAGCCTTACCAGTCTGCTTTCGATTATGTTTTTTCTCAAAGAAAAGTAATCTAAGATTACAAATAGCTATTTTGAGAAACGTGAAATGAAAATGAAACTTATTTTTTTTTATTATTCGAACGTCTGTCGCCGGAATTAAGGTGATTAATTATTACGAGAGGAGTGATTTCATTATAGCTTTAAAAAACAAGGAGGGAAAAACAATAAACAGAAATAGCTTTTACAATTAAATGACGCAATATTAATTTATTACAACTAGATCTATGAGCTCATTAAATTAATATACAATATTATTTTATTTAAATTCACATTTTTTACAAATTAATATCACAATAATATATTTCTTCCAGTGTTCCAAAAAATGTCATAGAGAATTCATTATGATTGATTTCACAAAATAAATAAACAAGAAAAACAATGGAATATTTTGCAGAGTTCTATGAAGTTAATAACTTGTTTTTTATTCATTTTGATTGTGAATCTCCCTGGAATGCGTGTTAGTTATTTAAAGACCTCGGTGGCCTAGTGGAGTGGCCAGTTGCGACACAATCAAACCTCTTACTTCAAACACTTATACCTGCCCCTTGCGTCGCGTATAAAAACTATCACAGATATTATAAGCTACGCGCAAATTGGCAATGGTCCCGATGAGCCACAGTGGCGGTGGCGATCAGTACATTGACACAAACTTTGACACCCTTTTCCCTTTAATCACCACTGCCACCGTGTCTCTTTGACCGGGACTTTACAGGAAAGAACAAAGTGCGTCTACCAAAACATACCGTGCTACTACTATCGAGTACATAACGCGACGCGGAGGGTGAGCGTCGCGATCACTCACCCTGATGATGATGATGACTCTCGGAATCAGTCGGAACTTTGTCGGTGCCTTCACCGATAATACGGTATATGAAAATTTACGTTTTTACAAAGAATATTCAAATTCATGATAGTTTTAAAAAAAAATATGTTCTTACCTTTCTGGATTAGAGTTAGGTAAAAATATATGTCGATTCTCGTTTGTTATTTATTTGAGCACGCTCCGCTTTGTTTCAAAAAGGAGCTTACGTAGGAATGTAATAACAGAGATATCAAAGTTTTGCGAACATATTAAAATGCTTACGAATACAAATAATGTTATACAGATGCGGCGGATCTTACTTCAATAGATACATATAAATTATCCAGGTATTTATTTTATTAAAGCTTCTTACAAACTTACAACCTAGGGCCAAAACGTTTTAGAGCTTGAAATACAATTTACCTAAAGTATGGTCAACCTGAAAAAAACACCACAAAAATAAAAAAATAAACTATTTTCACGTGAGACTTATAATATATACATTTGGAAAAAATATGTTTAGTTTTCATGTTAGACTTATAAATATATATTTGGTTCCTGAGCAATCATTGAGTTGAGCAGGGTTCGTGTATTTATTGTGAACCTACCATTCAAACAGCTGATCCGATTTACTCAGGTTATTAGAGGTATATAAAGGCACATGACTTATCCATGTGTAATTATGACTGAACTCACTGTCAGAAACTAGTTATCTATAATTGTTGCCTCAGCTAGGGCGTACCTAAACATTATTTTGTGGTGTATCCAACGTTCAGTAAATAATTATTTAATTACCTACCAAGCCTGACCCAGATCTACCTATTCCCAGCCCATTTTAATGAGAACCCGTATAAAAGTTCCCTTAATTACTGCAATTTGAATGAATTTAGTTCAGACAATGAAGTCAAAAGTTGGTTGTGTTTGAAGATTTACTAATGAACGATGATAATGTTCTTAGGCTAAAAAACAGTTTTAAGTACAATATAATATTAACAGTTTTGATTTTTAACCGATGAAAAAACGGAGGTGCGTTTATAATAATTACACCAACTTTATTAATGAGGTGATTATATTTAATTATTGTGGTGATTCCGCTAAGCAGCGTACGGCTCACCGATAGATAGCTTAGATAACTTATTACTAAAACGTGGCCAAGTCACATGTAATGTTAAGACTTTTCATAGATAACCTAACTTCTACTTGGTATCCTCAGAACTGTTAGGTACAGTCGTAAGCATGTTGTGTGTTTTTTTGTTTCTTTTTTGTGTTGACGTAATTCTAAAGAGAAAAGTTATTTATTGCTGAACGAGGACATGTACGTTTTAGGAACGAACATGTGCATAAAATAAAATTTACACCTTGTACGGGGGTATATTGGCTTACAAAACTTTTTATGAGTCAATAAATTTTCACTCTGTTGTTGATTGTTTGAGAGTTATCTGTCGTAGACAGGTTAATTATGTCATAAAATTTACAAAGTTGCTAAACGTTACGTATTTTTTAAACCCTTTTCTATCTATCTACCTTGTAATTAGGTAGATAAATATCTGGGTCAACGCATTAGCATTGCCATTCAGCATGGCAACGCGGATAGTATTTTGGGAACGCTTCCGCCTGGTAGTGATCTGGGTCAATTGAGCTATCTATAGATCGTTTGCAACGGTCTTTAGATAACTAGCTGTTTCATCTGTATTTTTTGTATATAACTACTTGTACATAATTGTATGAATAAAGGTAGATAGATAGAAGATAGGAAATACTTTGTGGCACACCAAATATTTCAGCTTATACAAAATAGTACAAACTTAAACGTTGTACAATGGGCGGTCTTATCGCTAATTAGCGAACTCTACCAGACAACCTTTGAATGGAACGGACTGACCTGTAAAAAGTTATTTCATTTTATTCTTATTACAAAAAACAAGTTACATCGGGGTATAACACACGGACGAACAGACAGACAGACGCAACTATAAGAGTTCCGTTTTCGGCATTGGACCATTATACCTGTGTCAAATAAATAAGACCAGATTGGCCATGCGCTGTCATCGTACTAATTTTTAGGCATGCCTTATTGAATGCATTATGGAATGCAATAAGGAAGAGGTAGGTTGAAAGTGTAAGCGCTTTTATGCGAACGTAGCTAAGGTGCCAGACTTTTGAAGTATTTATCAAAAAGAGACGTTTGTCTCGCAAAACGCCATAAAATAATTCAAGAAACTCATTTCAAAGTTTACGCAGATGCGTCATCGATCCAGCCTCCAAGGACTTTACGATTCGATTTACGAGAAAACTTGCTAGGACGTACAGTTAAACTTAACAAAAGCGATAGTTTTTTTTAGCGACACAAATTAAATAATATTTTAAAATAAAATGTCATTTTCTTCAAATTAATATGACTTAGGTACGATGAAGCTCTGTTCACACAAACGCTTGACGAGGGAAAATAATTAGTATGAAAATGCATACGAATAAATTTTCTTACGAATACTGATGTAACGCTCACGTCCGCTCGAAGACACTCTTAGGGCTCATTAACGGCGGCGGTGGCATGGCGGTGGCAATTAATACATTCACGCGACTTTGACAATCGCCACCGCCACAGCCACCATGTAAGTTTGACAGAGCCTTTAGTAGTTTAAAGTAGTTACAGATAGTTTCAAAGAAGCTACCTAAATACCTATGACAAAATCGACTTTTCGATATTCGTTGTTCATTTCGTGATTATAATCTACTAGTTTCTGCCCACGGCTTTATCCGCATGTAAGCCGGATAAATAGTAGCCTATGTGTTATTCCAGGTCATGAACTAAACACATTCAAATTTTTATCCAAATCAGTCAGCCGTTGCAACGTTTGTCTAAAATAAACATACTTTCGTATGTTTATTTACTTGTTCTAATATTATATATTTCATTTATAATATTAGAACAAGCACCATACAGATCTAAATTCACCACCGAAACTGCCACCGCATTGACCCTTACACAACAACATTCAGCAGACAATTGTTGATATATATAATATATATGACGGAGCAGAAGCTCCAAGGTGGTCTTTAAAAAGTGTGACGCCAGCAATGCTAACGTCACTATCATCACCAGCATGCTGGTCGCTCATAGTTGATGACGAAAGTAAACTCCAGGAGATGTTCTTCTAATTTATTCTTGGTTGTACAGAGGCTTTGAAGGTCTGTACGGTCCGACGGCTCGAGCGAGAATGAATCGTACTCGGTCCGTCGCCCGTATTTATGCAAAAACAAAGACAAAGGCAAGCAACTTGTGCGAACAAGCTAAAACTGCCTGCAAGCATTAATCATTTAAGTTTACAAATGGTTTTGAAGGTAAACATGGTCAAAATAACAACTTGATTACGTAATTACCTAATTGTCATTTGATTACAACAATCAAATGATAACTAGCTATTAACTAATGATTTTACACTGTAATATGACAATCTAAATGATGATTCGTTAAATAACTCGTGGTTCTGCGCCGATGACTCATTGTAGAAGCAGAATAACGCCTTTGCGCCGATACGGCCATACTGACAGGCGGTGCGTGCTCTGCACCAGCCTTGGGTTGTGATCTTCGAGTGTCTGAAACAATGAAATGGTTTTTCTTTTGAGTAGGTATCTGTAAGCATCGTGTAATGCTTGACAACTTTATTACTAACACCAAAACACATCTGTCTTAGGTGTTGGTATACTGTTGGTTAATGTACTCTGTGGTATTAGTAACATGGAGTGTAGGTGGGTGTACTCTGTGGTACTTGGTGTACTCTGTGGTACTTGGTATACTCTGTGGTACTTGGTGTACTCTGTGGTACTTGGTGTACTCTGTGGTACTTGGTGTACTCTGTGGTACTTGGTGTACTCTGTGGTACTTGGTGTACTCTGTGGTACTTGGTGTACTCTGTGGTACTTGGTGTACTCTGTGGTACTTGGTGTACTCTGTGGTACTTGGTGTACTCTGTGGTACTGGGTGTACTCTGTGGTACTGGGTGTATAGGCTCCAAGGATGTAGGAATAGATGTTTGGAAACAAGCTGGTTTACTTAACTTATTCTGATGTCGCGTCTTATTCTTGCGAGTCTAGGACTCGCCGATCAGACCGTCCAGCTCGGGAGGTAGATAGGTGGTCCAGGCTCATTTGGTGCTGCAACTGTGCCTTGAGGAGTTGTTAATTCGTCCTCTTCTTCGCCGATACGGCCTCTTGACCGCCAGGATGAGAAGCACGACGCAGTTGATCGTGGTCGTGTGTATCTGTAACAGGTAACACAACTGGAGTACACATTCAAGCTCGGCCTAAACTGACTAAAGGGGTGTGAATTCATTTTCAGGACAAAATAAATTACAAGAAAGGGTGCCTCAATAGTAATCGCAATTAACTGGCTCTGAATGAAAAACTGCGCAAGACTATTTATCTCTAAACGCAGGAGGAACGTCCGTGTCTCGTAACGAGAGAACATTCGGCACCACTATCATAATAAAATGGGAACGACCGACCTGAAACGCACGAACGCCGCCGATTTCGCAGATGATGACCCGCCTCTCGGTAGCTGCGCCGCTGCCGCCGATAGCACCACCCGGTGCGGTAGCAGGTGACAGCCTTTCTGTTGTCCATCAGGATTGCAGAAGCTGATGTAGACGATCTGTGTGAAAGCTTGCCTTTTCGCCGATAGCACCACCCGGTGCGGTAGACACGATGGCCCCGCAGCGGTAGCAGGTGTCATCCTTGCTGTTGTCCGTACTTGTGACATTGTATCTTCGAGTGGTTGACACTTGGGTTGCCGTTGTAGTTTGGCATGAAGTTGTAGAGGCTTCGATCATGTTTTCGCTTCATTTAATAAGCTTGGTCTTCTTGAACGAACTTCGTTCTTGATTTTATCTCCGTCGTAAATGCCAATTGGTTAATCCTACCGTCAATTTGTGAGAGATGAGCGAGTACCTACACACGAAACGGCAAATTCTTCAGGTTCCATATCTTTCCATTTAGCCCTGAGTGACGTAATAAGTTGCGTATGATGCAAGACTTTCTCCTTCTTTTGGGCTGCTGCTGTTGGTGTTAATGATGGTTGCAGCACAGTTCAGGACACAGTCGTAACGTGATAGGAAGATGTCGTTGAAGTTTATCCAGGTCATGCCGGTGTGAGACACTTCGGAAAGCCATGTAGATGCAGTGATTACTAGGGCGATGACCAATGCTCCTCCTTCCAAGTGTTGTTTAGTGAGGCAGGTTTCCACAGTTGAGCACTAGGCACGTGGATTTCCATCGGGCTGTTCAGGGTTGAATTCTGGCAGCGTCTTAGGTGGTGTTTCCGGTGACCGCATCTCTTCAACCTTGTGAAGAATATTCTGGTTCTGCTGTTCCAGTAACTGCTGCCATTGGGTATCAGACGAATATATGAGGAACTGGTTTGGATTGAATCCGTGTCCAATCCCACTTCTGATGACGGAGCAGAAGCTCCAAGGTGGTCTTTAAAAAGTGTGACGCCAGCAATGCTAACGTCACTATCATCACCAGCATGCTGGTCGCTCATAGTTGATGACGAAAGTAAACTCCAGGAGATGTTCTTCTAATTTATTCTTGGTTGTACAGAGGCTTTGAAGGTCTGTACGGTCCGACGGCTCGAGCGAGAATGAATCGTACTTTTTTTTTTTTTTTTTTTTCTTTTTTCTTTTTTTTTTCTGAAAGGACTTTAATGCTGCAGGGCCGCAGATGGCCTTGGTCAGCGTCACCGGACTACGGCGAGCGCAGAAGGCGCTCAGCCTATAAAAAGTTAGGATGGGGCAACTAGCACAAGGGCACCACTTAGGTACGGACCTCGGCTTGGGCCGTTGCCAGGGGGGGAGGAACTGGAGAGAAACGCCCCGGTACATATCTGTACCGTGAATAGGCGGAAGTGGGGACTCGTCGAGCCCGCCGGCGGGCTCGGTGTATCTGTACAGTGTTTACTCTGGCGGGACTTGATGACGTCACCACCGCATTAGCGGTGCTGATGGGGTCATCGGGGTCACCAAGTACGTGTCTTGGTCTACGGAGGGTTTTCAACTCAGGTGACTCGATCGAGTAGTCGGGGATAGTCGAGATTAAGGGGTTCGGGTGGGATGGGGCCAGTTCATAGTAACGCTGAGAAGCGGTTTTAATGAATTGGGCTATGGACTCGAGCTTCGTGTCTCGGTGGAGGTCTATATTACGCGAATACCATGGCGCACCGGTGGCCTTGCGCAAGAAACGATTTTGGACTGCTTGGAGTTTTTTGATATGAATGGAGTGGCCAAAGGCCACTGCGGCATATGTCATAATAGGGCGGATGCACGTTTTGTAAAGTGTCACCTTATTTCTAAGGGACATTTTACTCTTTGCACAAATGAGAGGGGAAAGGCGACCAAGGATAAACTTGGCGCGGTTGCTCACTTTCGTAATGTGAGTGAAGAAGGATAGACGTCTATCAAGGATCACTCCTAAATAACGGGCTGACTTAACCCATGGGATGGGTTTGCCAAAGAGTGAGACCGTTCTTGTGGGCAAGGGTTTCCTCCGAGAAAAGAGCACTGCTGCACTTTTCGTTGGATTTACCTCTATGCGCCACTTGCGGAACCAAGCACTTAAGGTGTCTAGAGCGGTTTGGAGCTTTATGCGCACTCGATTAGAGTTCTTATCGGATGCGTATAAAGCTGTATCGTCCGCGAAAAGGGCAAGTTCGACTTGATGAGTCCGAGGGATATCGCTGGTATACAGCGTGAACAGGAGGGGTGCAAGGACGGAGCCCTGGGGGACTCCGGCTCTAATGGGTCTGGGGTCAGAAAGAGTACCTTCCACGCGGTAGCGGAAGCTTCGATTGTGGAGATAGTCTCGTAGGATGAGAACGAGTCTGTCTGGCACTCCGAGTTGGGATAGCTTGTAAATCAAGCCGTTGTGCCAGACTTTATCGAAGGCTTTCGCTACATCGAGGAAGATTGCACCTGTATCTGCTGGCCAGATAGCGTGCCTCTTCGATAGGATGTGCTCCGTGATGCGGAGCACTTGCTGGGGGCACGAGTGTCGGGCTCGAAAACCGAATTGCTCGTCCGGGAGGAGCCTGAACTCGTTTACGTGGGACCAGAGACGATTCAGAAGGAGTCGTTCATAAATCTTCCCCAGGGAGCTGAGGAGACTGATAGGGCGGTAGCTAGAAGGTTCATTTGCACTTTTGCCGGGCTTGCGGATACCGATGACAATGGCTTCCTTCCAGGCATTAGGAAATGAACATGAGGACATGGCTGCATTGAAGATGCTGACTAAGAGATAGATGAGGGGAACAGAGAACTGCTTGAGTACTCTGTTGCTGATGCCATCTGCACCAGGGGATTTCTTAGGACGGAGATCCTTGATAATCGTCATTACCTCTGAAGCTCTGACAGGAGACAAAGGTGGAGCAGAGGGTGGTAGGGAGATTAGGCGCATGACTTCACTGTTCACCGTATCGAGGTGAGCAGGGTCAACGGGGTAATGGCTAGGGGTACATTGGGCTTCAAGGCTTTCAGCCAAGCAGTTGGCTTTGTCCTTGTCATCGAAAGCGGGAGGCTGATTGGGTCGGTTGAGAGGAGGCATCGTTGAGATCATATCTGATTTCATGGACCGAGCCAGTTCCCAGTAAGCCAGGTGACTGGGTTCGATCTCCGAAAGCAGACTGTCCCATTGACGTTGGCGGAGATCTTTAATGCGTCTCCGCACCTCGCGGTGTAGAGAGCGCATTTTTACTCTATTATATTCGGTGGGCCATCGGCTGTAGTAGCGTTTCGCTGCGTTTGACTCCGTGATTAGACGCCTCACATCATCTGGCAGGACCAGGCGGGGGTGAGCCATCACCGGGACCTGTTTCGATGATTTGCTGATAGCGTTCGAGACGTGACTAGTCAGAGAGTCAACCGCGATCGAAATATCGCTGGGGGTCCTAATATCGTCGGGGATTTTATCTAGGTCGGGTGAATGTATAGACTTGAGGGCTTTCCCAAGTTTATGCCATTCCACCACCGTCTTGGTTGGAGGAGGAAGATTGGTTGGGGGGCCTAGCTGTAATATTACTGGGCGGTGATCGGATATTAGCTCGTGATGTACTTCTATTGAAGATAACCGTAGGGCTACATTTTTTAAAAGTGCTATATCAAGGACTTGGGGCGACTGTCCCGCGACAACGGGGTAGCGGGTCGGGCAGATTGGAGCGATAAGGTCGAAGTTTAGAGATTCGACAAGGTTATCTAGAATGACACCGTTTCGATTATTTTTCGTACAATTCCAAAGGGTGTTTTTGCAGTTAAAGTCGCCAGCCAGAATGACAGCGCTTCCTAGGTTGAGGAGGGCTTCGAGATCGCTTTTGAGCAAGATTCTCGGTTGGGTAGGAGAAAGGTAGCAGGATGCTATGATGATCGGTTGATGACCGGTCATCCCGAGTTGACAGATAGAGGCTTCTAAGTGAGTAAGCGGAGGTGGGTCAAGAGGGATGCAGTGCAGAGACCTCTTGAAATAAATAACAGTACCGCCTAGGGCGCTTGGTCTGTCGTTCCTAACCATTTGGTAGTTCGCAATTCTAGGATTTCGGGTTCCGGGTTTCAAGAAGGTCTCCTGCACTAGCATGATATCGACTTGGTGTTTGACCAGAAAGTCTTGGATAAGGGGACGTTGATGGGCAAGCCCGTTAGCGTTAAAAAACGCTAACTTAACGGAGCGGGGTTTTAATCTTTCTTTTTGTATAGACATACTAAAACTTAAAGTTTTCTACGTAATTGACAATGTCCATGTGATCTGCAAGGATCATCATTCTTTCGAAGCCTGATTTGGCTTGATTGAGTTTACGCAGGACCATGCTGACCTTAGTAAAGTCAATAGCCTTGGGAGAAGTTACTTCGGGGACAAGGTCCGATTGGCTAACCATTTTGGGGCGAGAAGCGGTGGCTAGAACAGGGGCAGGGGCAGAAGGGTGGAGGGGTGCTTTTGCCTGAGGGGCACGACTTGTGTAGGGGAGGGGCTTGGCCCATGCAGAGGTGGAAGGCATCGGTTTACCCTGGGAGACTACTGCCACTTTGGAAGTGACATTTGAGTATTGATTTGGAGGAGGGACACGATTGGGGGCCCGGTGGGTCACCTTTTTGTTGGCCTTGGGTGCCATGGGACAGCCGCGATAGTTCGCGGTGTGTCCCTGAGCACGGCAAAGCACACAACTAGGTGGCTCGGGGGTATCGCGTGTTCGGGTGCAGTCAGCGGTGCCGTGGTCACCCAGGCACTTGACGCATCGCGGGCGGGCGTAGCAGTTTTTTGCAGAGTGCCCATAGAGTTGACATCTATGGCACTGGCTAGGAGAACCGTTACGGTGGGGGGCCTCAATACGTAGACCGGAGAGGCGGTTGACCGTCTTCAGGTTAAAGATGGCCTTTCCTTCCGGCGAAAGGTCTAGTACGACTAGTACTAGTTCATATGGGACTTTGGTTTTGCCGCTGTACATGCGATGAACTTCCCTAACGGGGAAATTCTGTGCCACAAGGTCGGCTTTAATTGAGTCCGTGCTGTGTTCAGCGGGGAGACCGCGGATCACAACTCGGAGGAGGCGTTCATCTTCAAGAGCATAGGTGTGGAAACCTATGGACTCTTGTCTGAGGATGGAGGTAAGGCGACGGTGATCGTCGGAGGTTTGCACTTGGACTTTGATACCGTCCTTGGTGTTTTGAGCTTTTGAAAACTCGATCTTCTTGAGGACAAGAAGCTTTGAAACATTGTCCCATTTGGCCTTCTCGCGAAGGTAAATGGGAGGAGGGAGTTTCTCCTTTTTAGTTGCGTCTGAAGGAGCGGAGGGAGGAGAGGGGGAAGAGACCTGACGGTCTGTTGCTGGAGGGACTGACGTTTTTGCAGGCGGGGCTGAGTCGGACTTAGGAGACCGCTTCTTCTTCCTCTTACGGTCAACAACCGAGAACGGAGTGTCGTCCGTAGAGTCCGAGTCAGTGGAGGTTACCGGGCGGAGGTCGGGGTCGGTCTCCATCATCGCGTCCGGAGAGAACGGGTGAGCAGGAGACGCGTCGGGGGACTCCGGAGAATCGGGTAGGGGAGTGGCCAGAGGGGCCTGAGGGGTGGAGGCTGCCTGAAGGGCATTGCGAAAGCTATCCGGATCAAACGTAAAAATTGTTGGATAAGCTTCGGTCAACGCACGAAGCAAGTCGCAGATTGACTCGGGGGCCAAACTGGAGATATCCATCTTCTCCCGGGGGGATGCACCCGGGAGGGTGTGTAGGTGAGTGACCCTCCCGTCGGGTTAGACGGGAGGGGGTGAGGCCTCAGTGTCCTACCTAAAGGTGTGTCCCGACTGCCGCTCTTACGGAGCAGAAGGGGTGTGTCCTAACCGATATCTGGTGTCGGCGAGGGTAGACCCCAAGGCCGGTGGTACCAGACCCAGCCGGATTCTGCGTTCCTCTGAGGGAGGAAAGCAGGCACTCCGGGTCAGCGCCCAACCCAGTTCGTTGGCACTGTTAAGTATCCCTGGGTTGACCACTAAGCGTGGATTTGGACGTTTTGAGTCAAAAGAAACAAACAGAGAGGGTCGCCTTGACAAAGGCAACGATCTCTGTGCTTGTAGAGGAGCGACGTCACACAGCTTGAGCTGCGTCGGCGGCGGCGGCGGGCGTAGATGAAGCGAGCAGGTAGTCGGGTTGACTACCTGCGGGGCGGCTGGAGCGGGCGGCGAGGTCCGAGCGGAGTGCAGGTAGCCGGGTCGGCGTACCTGGCAGGAGCGCAGAAGAGACGTGTTGCCGGCTCGGGATCCGGCAGTGAAGTCGGCTGAATCGTACTCGGTCCGTCGCCCGTATTTATGCAAAAACAAAGACAAAGGCAAGCAACTTGTGCGAACAAGCTAAAACTGCCTGCAAGCATTAATCATTTAAGTTTACAAATGGTTTTGAAGGTAAACATGGTCAAAATAACAACTTGATTACGTAATTACCTAATTGTCATTTGATTACAACAATCAAATGATAACTAGCTATTAACTAATGATTTTACACTGTAATATGACAATCTAAATGATGATTCGTTAAATAACTCGTGGTTCTGCGCCGATGACTCATTGTAGAAGCAGAATAACGCCTTTGCGCCGATATATACTTTATTTAAAAAAAAACATAAAGAATTTCTAGAGTAGAAAGAACTTTTAAGCAATTTCCACAAAAGTTGAACGCTTGAGATTCAATTGTATCGCTTCCCGACAGGCGTCCGTTATTTGCCGACAAAATGTATTTTAATCTGAAACTTTTAGTTCGTGCCTCCTTTTCAGTTGTTAAATAAGATCCTTGTTTCAGTCGGACCAATTTCAAGCACTTTCATTTGTGAAGCTACGTTTTAATTTCCATCGTATTTTGTAGGTATTGTATTCATTTATTCATCCATAGACACAATAAATATGTTCCTAGATATGTCAAAAATACAAAGAATCTTATAAAAAGTTTATTCTATATATTTAAGTATAAAGTATACTGGCAAAAAAGGTACTCGCTATTTTTCCAATCGCTTTTCGTATTTTGCGTTAGTCAATAACAAAAAAGTATTGTATGATACATCGTTTAGATATTTTTAACCGAAACAGTTATTTCAAAATACTTTTCGATATTTTTAATCTTAATAGTTATTGCACAATACTAAGAGTTTTTTTCTAGTGGGGTTGGTTTTCTAACGCTTAAATATCTACTTACAAAGGCCTTCCCTAAAAAAAGCCATAACGAACGACCTTGGTTCCGTAGCCCATTCTTTATGGTATTAACAATTTCAAAATATTTTTGTAATATGAAAACAAACACGCTCACTACTGTATTCCCCGTTATGAACATCCTCAGATAATTACATATATAGTGACTATCTAGATCTTTGAGGATACCAAGAAGGGGGTAATCAGAAGCACGTCCAAACATTTCGCGTTTTGCAAGTAGCGTTCCGCTTGACAGGTTGCAAGGCAATCTCCGCTTATTGTAATACTAACTGATAGAACTTGCTTTTAAATGTATTGGTTCTAGGGCATGCCTAAAAGGCATGTCGGATGCTGGTCATTTTTTCACACAGCATTATCTAGCCCCAAAGTAAGCTGAGCTTGTATTATGGGAACTACATGACTGATATACTACTTATACACCTTTTTTTAAATACATACATACTATAAGTACATGAACACATTAAACATAAATACATACATATTTTACCTTATGTATATTTAGAGTAGTAAAATTCATTGGTGCATGACCGGGTTCGAACCCACGTCCGTTATTTTATCGTCGGAATTATTTTTATAACTTTGTCTTTTTAATTCTTATTTTTTGATGAGACAAACAGGCATACTGCCTACTTGCTGGAAAGCGGTTACCGTCGCCTATTGACATCTTCATCACCTAGGACATCGCTGAAGTGTTGCCTGCTCTAAAGGATACTTTTTTTTAATTGTTAATTTTGTAGTTCAGTGGAAAGACTACGGAGAAGGCAGCTCAATTCATACCTGTAGGTACGGGGGAAAGTCAAACTTGTAGGCATTTTAACATCCCATATGTTAAAATACCTACAAGTTTAATATTAAGCATAATAGTTTAATAATTTTTACAAGCCTAATAGCATATACGTTATAACGTATATGCTATTTCCATTTAGCTCGCTATCACGCAATGGGGTGCAGTGACGCGTGCTATTGCTGAAAAAATTGGTCCTTAAAGCGCCCCTCTTATAAATTGCTGTGTTACGCTTTCATTACATTTTCAAATTGCTCGTGATATTGAAGGCTGTTATGAGGTGAAGAACGTTATAATATTTTTTTTTGTACCCTTAACACAAGGAAACCATATTATTATTCACGTAGAAGGATAGAAAGGATATATAAAAAATATTTTGAAAGAGCTTTGAATATACTTAATTTTGATCTTTTTTGTAGGTACTTTATGAAAAAACACACTTTTATCAAACGAACAAGATGTTTGATAGCGGGTACCACACAGCTGATTCCATTTTTAGAAATCGATGATATTTCTCAATAATTTTTTTAATGAAAATAGCCGACTTCCATCCGGTACTTCCAAGTATCTACCGAACAAAAGTTGTTATCTATTATATTTAGAAACTATCTTTCAGCCGAAAGATAGTTTCTAAATATAATATATAATAGATGAACATATGCTGAGATACCCTGCAAATCTTTAAGTGTGGGTTAATTCAATCACTTCAAAAATCTAAATATGAGCATATCCGTGACGTTTTATATTTGATCACTGTGTGATATAATCTGGATTCACTGGAGCGGGCGGAACCCGGCGCGTACCACAAGATTATTTTCTTGGTTAATTTATTACCAAGTTTTTGAAGTTGAAGGACGCGTGCGATTTGCATCACGCATCGGCGCTCATTGATTTCGAAGGAAGACACGGGACTCGCGGGTTCCCGCAACATATACGTAGCACGTGACACGTATTACGGGAGCCTAATGTCCAAGTTTCATGGTTTTTTTTACGCCATTTTGTTTTATTAGTGTTGCTTATACACAGTATGCACTGTAACGAGGCTGGCATATTGAGAAACGTGTCTCGAATGCAAAATTCAGCTGCAAAATTCGAGAGCAGAAATTATAAAATAAATTTATCATTATTGTTACAACGCTTTTTAGTCGCCTTTGCAGACTAGTTTGAGCTATGGTAGCGTTGTGATAGATATAACTAGTGCGAGGATACAGTGGGCGTTGAAGTCAATAACTTTTAGTGAATAAAAAATAAATAAATAATGCTGGACATTTTTTACACAGCATCATCTAGACCCAAAGTAAGCAGAGCTTGTGTTATGGGAACTACATGACGGATATACTACTTATATACATTTTTTTTGTAAATACATACATAACATACATAGAAAACACCCAGACCCGAAACAAATATTCGCAGACACATACATTTATACCGCGGCGGGAATCGACCCGCAACCTTCTGCGTCACAGGCGGGCCTTCGCCCAAGTATTCTACAATCGATGATTTATAATAAAATCCTAAGTAATAGATATACGATATCATGCAAAGGACGAAATATTTTAGTTCCCTTAAATTAGTGAAACCTTCATTTAGATTTTATAAAGTAAATTGAACAAGGAGCTTCTCTGGTAATGTATCCAATTTCCGGATCCATCGACAACTTTCTCCAAGATAAAGTCCTTATTTTGAGCATTGTTGGGATTTTGAGCGTGCCCCAAACTTACAATTCTAAAATCACAGAACCAATCCCTCTCGAGCCAATAGTAGATTGTTTAATAAAACAAGCCATTTCATACGAGAATTAATGAGTTTTATTTCCGAGTTTCACTACTTTACACATCGATTGCGAGAAAGTAAAATAAGCTATATAATAATTCTAGAGATTTCAAGGCAAACCCAACTTATTTTTTATTATTTGGGTTCGCTTAGAAACGCTAATGTAGCAGTGTAGGTCGCTTTCAATTCAAAAAGGAATTAAAAAAAAAACTGTTGAACATCGAAAGAGCCGTGTTCGCCTAATGGACACCCCGACTTCCAATCCGGAGGTCGTGAGTTTGAACCTGGTCGTGCATAATAGATTTTTTCACTAGAAAAATGTCTGAGCGCATTAACAAGTCAAAATCAAAAACATTGTGAAGAAACCGGCAAGCCCTAAAACCAAAAATTCGAAGGAATGCCATCGGTTAGTGTTCTTATAAGGGGAGATGGGCTTGTAACCTGTCACATGGAATGCTAACTACTTGCAAAACGCAGGCCAAATGTAATGTTTGGATGTATATCTCTGACTATCCCCTACTTGGCATCCTCAAAGATCTAGGTACTCACCGAGTACCTAGATCAAAAATCAAAAAAATGCAGTTGTGAGTGTTTATTTCCTTTTAAAGCGAATTAATTATGTAAACTGTTGATAGAAACGACTAAAAGAAAAAAATACTTCGTTCCTAGAGGTAAATGATACACTTTAGGCTGGCTACGCTTAGAAAAATGGAACACTTTAAAGTTTGTTTATGGCTTCTGTGGTTAGGGTTGCCACAATTTTGCCAAAGTCGTGTCGACGATATTAAAAAATAAGGCTTTGGAGTGTAGTTTACCGGAAATTAGGCCGGTTTAAAATAGAGGGAGACTCGTACAGTTATTTTTTAACTTTAAGTTGATTTACGTAAATACCTGAAAAGAATGGGAAACACAAAAAACAGATACAAAACACACATAATGTACATTTAACATTATGAAATCTGCATAGTTATCATTATTTTATTTTATTACTAGATAAACATTTACATAATACTACTATAAAATGGAAGAAGATAAGGGATAGTATAAATTTCTGGAGGGGAGACATCATACAAAGAAAAAAAGGTAATCAACATTTCCTTCACATTCACATAAGGAGTGATACCTAACCCTAATTTTGTCTAGCAAAACTGGTGTGCAAGCATGACCTAATCGTAAACGACATATAGTAGACGTTATTTTGTCAGCTTTACGGAACTTAAAGAACCAGGATTTTGATGGAATTTAAGGTTGAACTTCACCATATTGAATATCATAACTTGAGGTAACTTTGGCACAATTTTTATAAAGAAAATACTGTAAAATCGTGTTTTTGAAAAAAAAGGATTCTTTTTAGAATATAATTACGACTATACCAAGTACTTTACTATTCTCCTGCTGACGTTTCATTGACCGTTTAGAGGTCCTTTCTCATGAGCACCCTCTGCGACCACGCTCGACGGTCGTGAGACGGGAACTGACTTGGCCTCGACGCTCTGCCCTTTGCGCGCGGCTGGATAGCGGCGGTGCGAGCGGTGGAGGGGAGGCAGCTACCCGTTCTTCGTCGCATACATCGGTGACGTAAGGTTGCGTATACACCACGCTGACCGTGTCGCTCTCCAGACGAACCTGAACACTATCCTGATCAGCCGTAGTGGCATTCAGTAGCAGTCTCCAAGAAGGTGAAATCCCCCATCCCTGGTCTCGGTTGAAATTCGGGTAACTAATCTCGATTGCCTCGCGAATTTTTCGGGGGATGAAGAACTTGTCTCTGGCTAAAACCGAAGTCTTATCAAACCGTATGTAGTGAACCGAGGCCTGGGTGAGAGCATGTTCTGCTACTGCTGATTTATTCGTGTCCAGGTTTTTCACACTTCGTATGTGTTCTGTCAGTCTGGTAGCGATGTTGCGTCGAGTTTCACCTAGGTATATAACTCTTGCCACAGTCGCACGGAATAATATATACACCAGGTACGCTTAGAGGATCACTGTCTTTTGGGGACCTTAGGTGATGTCTTATCTGGCCCGGAGGTTGAAAAATAGGCTTGATATTATATTTTCGGCGCAGGAAATAACCAACCTTGTCCGTTACTCCGCGTACAAACGGAAGAAAGACCGGAGAACGTTCTACTGGGGTTCTTCTACATTCATCTACATACATCATCCGAGAGCATTTACTCCAGCTATATCCATTTCCATTTTCAGATAATTTATACGTGGGTGCATGAATTTGACTAACAATAGGTTTTGTGGATTTTGGGTAGGCCATAAATTTTTGGTGTAGTGGGGTTGTGGGGCGCAGACGTGTCAACATTTCATCATCACCATAGCTCTGCAACAGCTTAATTACTTTAGTGGTCACTCTTGGAGTTGGATTGTAGCTCACCTTTTTGTAGGTAGTTTCATGACTAAGTACGTGGTATAGTCGTAATTATATTCTAAAATGATAGAAAACCACGATAATTTTAATTCCAAAAAGATTCTTGCTAAACATAATGAATGATAATTTACTTTCTTGCTACAAATTAAACTGAATTCGTTCGGAACCTCAAGTTAATTTTAAAATCCCTATGTGTTCCATCATTGACTGCAGAGCCTCCTAGCGACTTTTGGCAACCTACTTATGAACCATCCTCGAAGACATGCAAAGTCGCAAAATACGCGTTACAATCTGATAAACCGCTTTGGAGATAAATGGTTACAGATAAACAAAGAACCTCATTATAGCAAACGCATATACAGACTCCTTACGTCAAAAGGTGCACTGAACCCTCTAAACTCACTATTTTTTCACCACCTGTCACAAATTTCTGTTCAGTGACTAAAGCATATCCTCTTTATCGTTTGTTGAAAGATAAATGTTGATTCGTTCAATTTGCACGTCTCTCCAAAGAAACTCAGTTAGTGAGAGGAGAATCAACAGTGATTTAACAAATAATTATGTACCTACTTGGATTTGATGAACACTATTCAAGATCAGACCGAATTCTATGTTGCTGTTAGACAAAGATGAGATTATACCTACGATGAATAACTTGTATAAAATAAGTGCTTTTTCGGATTGTTTAATATAATTATCATACAAAAGAGAAACAAACACCAGCTGTGTATAGTTTTGGCCAAAATATACTTTAACTTTTTTATTTCGCTGACACGCTTATCATTATAGACATCCTCAGATTTTAATTAGAACAAAAATATGCCATAAGATTATAAGAACGAGGCGACAGAAGTACGTGAAATAATTGTTTTTGCATAATACCTATCTAAATCGCATTCGACGTGACCGGTAGCAAGTCCATCGCCACTCATTTGAACACTACCCGATGACAAATGCCTTGGATTTTTTTGGTTTTATAACGATGTTACGTTATTCGAGTAGAAAATCCATTGGTGCAAAAATGAGTTCAAATTCATTATCTTCGCAGAAACACGTACCATAGTCACACAAAATAATATAAAAAATAAATATATTAAAAATATTTTGAATTAGGTGGTTATTTCCACCCAGCTTCTATACGTTGACAATATCATGGCTCTTAGAATTAGCAATTCTAACACGGCTCTCGAATAGACCAAATTTTTTTGTGTGATATTTAGGGTGGTTATAATCTAATAAAGTCTGTCATAAAATAAACATGCTTATTTATAATTTACACAGGAACTCAATCGATCTATCAATTCTAGACAAAGGTAAATTGAAAATGGCGGTTTTCATCGTACGTTGTCGGCCGTTTATGACCCAATTTTTCACATCCCATCCCTTCATTCTCGGCATCCTTCGATTTAATATTCCTCTTTTATGGTGGGAAATGATTTATTAGCGCCGGCAACAGCCGCATGGCAGATAACAGACTTATTGTGCACCTGAGTTTGGAGAAATAATGAAGGTTGGTAGGCTCGTGTCATACGTATTAAGAAAGTATCTGCATTGTAGACACATCTAATTCTCTAAAATATTAACACAACTAATTTACTAGGTAACTAATACCGTCGCAAAAGTTCACCATCCTTGTGTGTTATTTATCTGTACCTACTATTACCTACTACTTATCATCCATAGACTTCCGAAGTACCAACTTGTAAATTTGAAAATTGTTAATTGTCTGGTGAAATAAAAGTGTATAATTTTTGAAATGAATCACTAACGCTAACTACTGGCTTATATATTATTCAAGTTCAAGGTCTTACAGCGAGCTATTTTTCTTAATGATGAAATCTGCAGAAGAAGAAAAGTCACAAACATGGCTCCTAGAATGAGCAAGTCAAAATGGCAATGGACATGCGATTAGCTCGCACGACCGACAAACGCTGAGGAAGAAAGGTTCTCGAATGGCGACCTTGAACTGGATGACTAGATTCCCAACCGATAGACCGATAATGGATCTCCAACTACTCGTAGACGTAAATCCCAGGCTAGTCACAGTAAAAGCGAGTCAGGCATTCCAGTATCGAGTCGAACGAAAATTAAAAATGCGTTCAGTTTCACCAAACTTTGTTACAGTTTCTGAAAGTTTTATTTACATTTATTCATACAACTATGTACAAGTAGGTATATACAAAAAATACAGATGAAACAGCTAGCTATCTAAAGACCGTTGCAAACGATCTATAGATAGCTCAACTGATCCAGATCACTACCAGGCGGAAGCGTTCCCAAAATACTGGCCGCATTGCCACGCTGAATGGCAATGCTAATGCGTTGACCCAGATAAGAGCCAGCTCTCTTGTCACGCGTCGCTTCGACCAGTCGCCCTGAAATAATTTTGAAAACGCGAAGGGCCCCGGTTCCCCACGGACCCAGAGTCTCAACCCCAAAAGGCTCAAATAAGTAGGCTCTGTCGAGACTTCTATATTTGCGCCTCTTGAGATCCTCGGCCGAATCAGCCGCTGCACCGGCTCTAACTGAAGTCCCCGACAGATGAGATGGTGCTAGGGTATCTACGCATGTGGCGTCCCATACCAAAGGCCTTCCCTTCTCCCAAGGGACAAGAGTCATGCCGTCAGGCCGCTTACCATCGTCACGTAGTAGACCATTCGGTTCGAGAATAGCTGGAACGTTGACGCTGGTAAAAGCCCGGCGTATGATATCATTAAGGCTAGCGTGGCGAGAGATCCTACCGGCGGCTCTGGTACACGATAATCCGTGATGACCAAGCTGTTCGACAGCCGTACCGCACTGGCACTGATGAGGGGCACAGCACTGCGCACCCAACCGTAGACTAACTGCAACCCGGAATGTTAAAGGATCCATTAAAGTACCAGTATTGTTTGACGGAAGTGCTTGCAACCAAAGACCTGACTCCCATTTAGAAACGGCTAGGAGACGAGCACGATCCGTGGAGTTTGAGCACGTTTGTAACATACAATTCCGCGTCAGCTCGCACAGAGGCCCGTCCCATTGCCGTTGAGACGAAAGGGATTTAGGGGGAGCAGTATTGGGGCAAGCACTATGCCAAGCATTTCTAGCTTCGTCAAGATATGAAATTTTGATATTGTTACCAGGAAACGCCGAAAGAGAAGGAGTTAGAATTTTTTCAACCAAAGAACCAGTGCTGTAGACAGAAGACAAGAATGCTGGAAGGGCTACACTTGAAATTTTGCGAATACCTAAGCCTCCTAATTTGACAGGCAGAGAGGCCTGCGACCATGCCCTACCATCCAAATCTATATTCAAAACCGACGAGAGGGTGTTCTTTATTATGTTGTCCAAGCCTTCCACCAGCTCGCTGTGTTTCCACAGTTGACAACATCTTAAAGCGTATGTAAATTTCGGGACAAAAAGGCAAAACTTGATAATTGTAAAAGCCATATGGGCATTAATTTTGAACAATCTGTCCGAACTTCGCACAAAATTTTGAGTTTTTTTTTCAATAAAGGCCGGAAAGGACTCGTCAAGAATTGGTGAACCCAGAAGACGAAGTGAACATTTATCTACCACGGTAATGTTAGAGGCTAAAGTGTTAAATTTATCAATAACGGAATTTCTATCTAAACAAGTGTCGGAAACAAAAAGTTCGCACTTTGAAAAATTTAGTTCTAAACCAATTTGCCTAAATTCATCAATGA
Source organism: Perizoma affinitatum (assembly GCA_961405105.1). NCBI lineage: Eukaryota > Metazoa > Arthropoda > Insecta > Lepidoptera > Geometridae > Perizoma > Perizoma affinitatum. Next base: position 9,935,894 of record OY560197.1, read on the forward strand.
TGAGTTTTAGATCGCCAAAAACCGTGTCCACGTCGCCACCTAAGGTTCCATCATCCAAATACCAAACATTAAGTTTGGATTGGAGACGTTGAATAATCGGATGAATGGCAAGGCTGAAAATAGCCGGACCTAGAGGGTCGCCCTGCTGACATCCAACAGCTGACGAAATAACGTTTTGCCGATATATTAATTTAGAGGGTGAACCATAAGATTGCCAAAGAAACGGATAAATTTCTGGAATTTTGTTTTTAATTTCTTTTAGCAGAGCGCCTCTATCTACAGAATTAAAGGCGTTTTTAATATCCACCTTTAAAATAACCTCCCCACAATTTTGTTCCAAAAATGTACGTAAAGAGTGTACTGCGGCTTCACAGCCGCCACGCGAACCAAAGCCTAGCTGAAGTGGTCGGAAATAGTCGCCTAGATAGGCGGCTTTTTTCCGACAGCAGACTTTAGCCGCTAGGCGGCGGTAAGTGGTGCCCACTGCTATGGGTCTTATTCCGCCGTCTTTTTTTTTGAGTGCGCATAGGTTCGCACCGTACAGGAGCTCTGTGATCTCGCTGTTGACTCGGCCTGACAACATCAGGTTGATCAGGGCCGTCATGTCCTCCAGAAGGACTTCACCTGCATGGCCAGAACCGCCAGACAGCAGGTCCTTTAGATGCTGTGGAGTCACAGCATCCAGGCCGCCGGCAGAGCCACTCTGAAACGACATGACAGCACTAAGCACGTCCTGGCTGGTCGTCTCGACAGCGTCATCACTCTCTTGCGGCGGATCGGGGAGGTGGATATCAAGCCCGGGGGCTGGATGCTTACCCTCAAGAGATATGAGGGTATCATTCGAATTTGGAGCTATCGTGTCGTTTGAAAACAAGATACGGGAGGCACCCTTGATGTCACCGTCGCTGAGTTTACTCTCCACAAGTTTGTAGATAATAGACTCAGCGACTGGCTTCATATCTTTAGAATTTGTTGTTGTGTTCTGGTCATTATACGAAAAAGGTGTGCGCTCATCGCGTGCAGTGTACCTCACACAATTTTGTTTGATCCGAATAGTGAGAGATGATTTGTTGCCTAATTCTTTTTTTACGTGAAGTACACTGTATGGAAAAATTAGTAAATGTTCCCAAGCTCGCTTTGTGTTTTTGGATACAACCTGCTTGATGGCCTGTGAGAGAGCGGTAGCGACAGAGATGCGGGCACCCCGGGGAATACGTTTCAAAATAGGGGTAGAAATTTTATACCGACAAATCACTTTCCAAAAGGGATGTAAATCCGAAGATAAATTTGAATTTTCCACCGAAACATCCACCGTTTCTGCAACCGGGGCAGACAACGGGATATAAGAGTTCTTGTGGCACCGTGTTTGGTGAATTTTGAGGCGTTTTGCGTGCACTCAATAAGGTTGGGCACGGACACGATAGCACGGATCTCATTCATATTCCTAGTTGCATTCGACGGTTGTGTACATAGCGCCATCACAAAATATCCTTATAAATAACTTAGAACAAATAAACCAAAAGGCTTCTGAAAGACAGAGGCCGTCAGGTGGAGCGCACGCGTAGTGGGTGGAACGACACCACGGCAACCGCGCTTCCTCCTGTTGACATACAAAATAACAACGTCTAAACTGGCTGTCAAAAGATCAAAAACAAACTACAAGGAAAGAAACCACCTTTTGGATTTTTGGAGCGAAGAGGCTGTCCCTGATCTTGAGAACAATACCTGATCCCTTCCACGAGGTGGTCTAGCGGCCCCAGGGCTCGAGGCTGCCCGAAAAGCCATTCATTTTTTTATTGTTTCAGAAATTTCTTTCTGAAACAATAAAAAATATGAGAGTTGTCCTGTTGACAGTTTTTTTTTTTTTTTTTCTTGTTTCTTGTTTCTTGTTTCTTGTCACTTGCAAACACTACCACGCTTTATTTAGGCTATAATTAGATTAAAACTGCACTAAATATATAATACTTTCAGACTCTCTATGACCCCAAGCAAATTTATCTGATCGGCTCGGTTTCAGCCAGAAAATTACGAGTGAAAACAAGTGAAAAGATACGCAGGTTTTTATAATTATAAAATTAAAGTATTGTGTCTTGAGAGAATAAATAACACTTTAATTTTATAAGAAATCTCTATATTACTTTAAAGTTTATATTTAAAAGCAATCTAAATTCCAACAAGTTTCTTGTTAGTCTGAATTAATTTGGTAATCTAATTTTTAAACTGGGATTCTCACAAGAATATGTAAAATCCTTGTTCTCTTTAAATTTTATAGTACAAGCGAATTATATTATGGAGTCTACGAAGTTGCTTCTAAAGTTAGATTAGGTAGGTACCCACGGACAAAGAACAATTAATTTTGCTTCGACATTCTGGACGTACATAATGCTTGGAAATATTTGCAGAATGGACTTGTTCACACGAGGTTAACTAAACCGACCGTTTATAGCATATTGCCATAATTACTAATAGCACATTACGAAAAGAGGCTGCAAAACAAAATGGTTTTGCACCCGGTGCATGTTGCACGAATACGAATTCGGGTACGAATTCGTATGAAAATAAAACTGCGCTGAGAACGCTGATGTCCGTCTAACACACTCTAGGCTCTCTTCAGATTGACGAGCGACGACGAAATGTGATAAAAAACAAAAAAGGGCAAAACAAGGAATCTTTTTTTTTTGCTGACATACTCTAAGGCTCTACGTAGCTATCATGAAACGCAATTCCGAAGTTTCGGAGCGAAATTCGTATCATAAAACAAATAAGTTACGGCATCGGTCCTGAAGACGGCCACGTGAGTTTCCGTTCGGCCAAAACCCTACCATGAAGTACTCCAAATGAACGAAGTCATGTCGCATTGGCGGTGGTTCTTTCGTGAATCTAAACTCAAATTACACGAAAGCGTAAGAGGTAACTTTTTATTTTCCCAAGTTTTCATTTTGCTGTAAAGAGTGCTTGATTGGACTAAAAGTGGTTCAATCGTAATTGTATTGATTTTTTAAATCTATTAATTCATGTTGTTGAGTATTTTGTGTTATTTTGTATTTAAAAGTGGTGGCGAGTTAATGGCAAGATTATTAGCGGTGTTTGAACATGAAGAAAAAGTATGAACGCCGTATGAACCGATTTCAAATGCGTACTACATTCCTCGATAAATCTATCCTAGACTTCGAGTTTGTTTCTAAATTCACACTCAGTCGGACACGCTTCGAGGACCTATTTCAGGATGTGGTACCATTACTGCTCTTACCCAAAAATAGTAAAAATAGTCGAGCCATTGATCCAGTCACAAAGTTATAATAAATTTGAATTTAGCCAAAAAGAAGAAAATGTATTACTTACTATGAACCTACAAGGAGGATATAAGCATTTATACCTCCTTGTAGGTTCAGCCCAAACCTAAAATGTACATAGGTAAATAGCCAATTATCAGAGAACTAAGTACTTAATTTGTGTTGGGGTGGGATTACTACTCATCTTTAATCTTAAAATAAGATAATTAATGTAGGTAAGTAGGTACCTACTTTGTGAGTTGCATTTTTAATAACCTGTAATTTACAAAAAATGATGTATTATAATTTATTTAAGTAAATGGTAAGATAACTTACCATAAAAGTGTTGTTTGCCTACACGAACAAAAGAAGGAAGCTTTTGTTTTCTGTAGTTTTGTGGAAGCGTTGAGTCGCGTCGTCACACGTCGAACCTCCGTCTGAACAGAGCCTTATATTCGTTGGGATAGCACGATAAAACTGGCTATTCGATATTTCAAAACAGTAAAAAAATTTCTGATCGAACTTTATTGATTTCAGTGCAATTTCACAAGTTTAGCAAAACTGCGACGGTCCGTAGAGACAAATTTCACCTGTGAACATTATTGTTCAAGTTCTCAATTACAAGTCTAGACGAATAAAAGGAGTGATGCTCACGTTTATATACGTGGCCAAAGTTTAAATCAGTGTTTAACGGAAAGGTTATTGACTGGGCAAGTAAAGTAAGAACTGTTAAGTCATTAATTTAAAATTAAGGTCTGTTAGTGTTCTGATAAGCGGTAAAGGGCTTGCAACCCATCACGTGGATTGCTATCATGGGTATGTGCCAATTATACTAAATATATAAATAATGCTGGACATTTCCACACACCCAGACCTTAATGTTAGAACTGCTGACCAACTTGGTATTTTATGATAGTAGATACTGATAAAACAAAACTTGTTAATTCATTTATTCATACAACTATGTACAAGTAGGTATATACAAAAAATACAGATAAAACAGCTAGCTATCTAAAGACCGTTGCAAACGATCTATAGATAGCTCAACTGATCCAGATCACTACCAGGCGGAAGCGTTTCCAAAATACTGGCCGCATTGCCACGCTGAATGGCAATGCTAATGCGTTGACTCAGATAAGAGCCAGCTCTCTTGTCACGCGTCGCTTCGACCAGTCGCGAGTCAGTCCCAACCTTGTTAATTAATCAATATCATAATGCGTATCTCATTCCACTTACACAATAAAAATAATCAAATCCTGCACAGAATTTTCATTTTTGTTCTACGTCCAAAAGACACATTTTTTTTATACAACTCAAGTGGCTAACATCCATGTCCCACCTGTTGGTAAGCGGTAACAGTAACCTATGGTCGCTTGCAACACCAGAGGTATCACTTGCGCATTGCCGACCCTGAGACATAGCGGATTAAAAGTCTCATGTAGGTATTTCACCGGCATACCCATACATATTCCTAACCCCACACTAGGATTCGCTGTATCGTGAGTACCAAGATCCTCAATGTCACCATACGTTGAGGTCAGCGAGATCAACTCATTTTATGAGATATTCTAATCTCATAGAATCCGTACTTAATAAGATAGATAAGATAAGATAAGATAATTTATTTTCACTTACACAACAAAAACAAAAAAAAAACCTAGGGTCTAATTTACAATCATTTCTAGCGTGCTTATATTTATGTAGATGATTCTATATAAGGCTATCGTACTTAGCAATTAAAATATTGTGCAGGCGCTTGTGGCATTGCAAGGTAACTTACCTCCCGTGCTAGTTAAACACTGTGTTACGGCGAGGTAGCACTTCACATCCCAGTAGAACCGTGCAGGTGAATTGCGATTATCGTACGTGTAAATTAGTAAGCAGGTAGAAAAAGATAAATTTACGGACTAACATAATTTTTAAACTAAGCTAAAATTACTAAATCTAACATGCATTATCGAAAGATATAACTTGATGAACAGATGAAACATAAATATTTGAACAAAAGAAAATTAAATCTTTAGCGTTAACTATTTTACAATAACTAATAAGTTTTCTGTAGAGTTATAATCCAATTGGCGTAAAAACTCTTCTAGGTTCCTTCCACATACATATCTAGTTTTATCTTTGAGCACTATAACTTTGCTGATACGGTTATAAAGAAATGGTCCCAAAAAGTATGCAAAACCCTGCGCAAACGTCGTCTTGCATGCAGGAACTTTGTAAACCTCATGTTGTCTTCTATTGTTTAAGTTGTCAGTACGGCCATTAATAGCATGTTGTCTGATGACAATAGTTTTAATAAAAAGCTGTCGTACGGTGAGAACTAAAGATTCTTTGTAAAGGTTTACTGTAGAGTATCTAAAAGTTTTAAAATGTAGGACTTTAAGAATAGAGCGCTGAGTTCTTTCTAATTTAATTAGAGACGTCTTAGCCGCTCCTCCCCATGCTGAAATACCATAGGAAATTATAGATTGGCAAAGCGTTAAGTAAACGGTTTTATTAGTCTTGGGGTCTCTCAAGTGTCTTATTTTTTTAAATATATGAATAAGTTTCCGGATTCTTGACTTTAAGTTATCAATATGATGCTTCCAATTTAAATTTTTATCGACTGTTATGCCAAGATATTTAATATTATCTGTAGCTGTGAGAGTGTAACAATCACAGGTAATGGAATCTTTAGCACAGGAATGAGCTCTCAAAGTGAAGTCTGAGTTTGGCTGATGGTTATTGTAGATTGAGAAAGTCATATATTTGGTCTTGCTCAAATTGAGTGTCAAGAGATTATTGTTAAGCCATTCCATTGTTGTACGCATCCCATTCTCAGCTGCTATGCGTGCCTGCTCCCAAGTTACTCCTCTAAATATAAAGACGGTATCATCCGCGAAAGTTATAATTTTCGAGTTAAGTAATTCAATGTCACAAAGATTATTGATGTAAATCAAAAAGAGCGTCGGACCGAGGACGGATCCTTGTGGAACACCAAAATTAGTAGATTTTTTGGAGCTATACGCGTCTCCTACCTTCACAGTCTGGGTTCGGTCTCGCAGATAATCCCTAAAAAGCTCCAGAGGGACCCCCCGAATTCCGATTGACTCTAGTTTTCTAAGTAATAACGGAATGGAGACGGTATCGAAAGCCTTGGCTAGATCCAAAAACACTCCAATACATTTCTTTTTATCATCAAGATTATTTACCACTTGTGATACAAGTCTTTCTATAGCGTCCACAGCAGAAATTTTTGCCCTAAACCCATATTGGTTTTTCGAAAGAATGTTATTTCTTTCTAAAAAACACATCAACCGAACATTAATGAGTTTCTCTAGAACCTTAGCTAAAGAGGGCAAAAGAGATATTGAACGGTAATTCGTGATACTATCACTCTCTCCTGACTTAAAAACAGGGACCACAATGGATTTCTTGAGTAATTTCGGAAAAACCCCAGACCTTAGACAGAGGTTACAAAGATGAGTAATTGGTGTGACTAGAACATTTATGCATTTTTTCAGGAATATAGATGAAATTCCGTCCCAACCGGCTGAGGATGAGTTTTTCAATAATGCTACTATTTTATTTACCTCAATTTGATCGGTTTCTAAGAGTACAAATGAATTTAACTGGATATTATGAGGCTTATATCCCTTGGCCAAGTTTTCTTCAGTTAAGTTCTTTTTATGTAGGATAGCTGCTGCAAGACTTGGACCAACATTTACGAAAAAATCATTTATGTAGTTAATTGAGTCTTCGGGTGATGATTTAAGCTTAAGAAGCTCATTTGATTTATCCGATTTGCTGGAATTGTTGAGGCTACATACACGTTTAATAACATTCCATGTTTTTTTAGTGTCATTTTTGGCATTTTCTAGATCTGATTGGTCATACTTATTTTTAAGGTTATGAAGAATATTGTTACAATAATTTCTATATCGCTTGTAAGTTATTTCCAAGACCTTATCATTTGGTGAGTTATTATGACGTCGATGAAGTATATCTCTAAACCTCATGCACCTTAATAGACCAGGGGTGATCCAGGGCTGAAGGGTTAGTTTTCTATTCGGTATAAAAGACGTTTGAGTACATTTTCTGATAACATCTGTCACAGTACTAGTAAACAGTTCAGTTACTTTATTCGGGTCCGTTTCTACCAGAAAATTGTTCCAATTTACCTCTAGAAGTAACTCAAATGCTTTATCATAGTTAATCTTTCGACGTATTTTTGGCTCTTTATTTAGTTGTTGTGCTAGGGATATATCAAGGTAGATACATCTATGGTCAGTAACAGATGAGTCGCAAACGGCTGTAATAACTTTCGTGTTAGATTTTACAATGCAGTGATCATAACACTTTTCCAGGCGAGTAGGAAGTAAATGACTAGGTAGTAAACCATGTGATGCAAGCAGGTCCATATACTCATCAGACCTATTGTCATTTGTATTTTCACTTATATCGATATTCAGATCACCAAGTAAGTAAATATTAGGTACATTTTTTAGATTAGTCAAAAGAACATCTAGAGAGTTTAAAAAGTTTGTGACAGAACTGAATGAAGATGATCTATAGATACAGATGAATGCACGGTTTTTTCCAATTTTCACGACTAGGCAGTCAGCTTCAACTAGACTAGGTTCGTATACAGATACTTCGGTTATATTATTTCTGATATAGGCTATGACCCCGCTGTTCTGATTAATGTGCCTGCAAGTATTAAAACCATTAAATTGATTTATTGCTGGTATAGAATTTTGACCTTGCAACCAACATTCTGTTAAGATAATTAGATCAAAGTCTACTTTACTTCTTGTGAGAAAAACTCCAAAATCATCCAGATTTTTATTTACACTTCGAATATTTTGGGAAATAATCTTAAGGGAGCTTTTAGTTTTATAATGAAGATCATATAAGTCACTTGGATCCTCAATTAGATAAGATTCACCAGCATTTATGACGTGATCGACTTCAGTGGTAATAGCTTCTAGATCGTTCATTGTTTATAGAAGCAGTTACTTTATATAGTCATAGGTTTACTTTGCGTTGCTTTAAAAGGACTTTAAAATATTGTCTGTGGGGATCCACAAAGTGTGAAAATAATAGTTAAAAGGTTTAGGGTAAAAAAGTTTATAGGAATGTACTTAGGAACGTTAGTTTTAGTTTTAGAAAATTTAGTAGATAAATACGGAGTAATTTAATGGTACACTATGTTCAGTCGGTAATTTCTATTAAAATGTAGCGTATGAAATGTGAGGCATTGGTATACTACGCAAGCTACTTATTTATAACTTATATTTACGTATTCTAATTATTTTTATTTTAACATGCAAAAATTAAGAGAAAGAGTTACAAACAATAGAATTTCCCTATTCCGGTTACGATTACAGAATTGGTAGAATCACAGAAGTAAGTTAACTATCGTTTCAGATTTTCTAGATCCCTTTCCGTATTGATGCGAATCAGCGGTGATCCCTCAGCTTCTCGAAGGTAGATCCGCCCAAACGCCGTCCAACAGAAGGAATATCCACTGCTTTTTGCAAAATCACGGGCCAGAAAATATAGCTTCCTGTCCCGTTGCGTTAGGTTTTCAGAAACGTAGATAGGCTTGCTCGGCCCACCTATACTCAGCCTTGAAGTATTCAACCTTTCTGATTGGTGCACTTTATTATACTTCTTGAAGGAAGTCAAGAAATTGTCTCTAGCAAAAACAGTAGTGAAATCAACAATGATTGGTTTAATCTGTGATTTAGAGTTGGTGCGATAGATGTCCTTGATATCAGAGGTAGTATCAAGAGAAACACTTATTGCCTGAGCTGTTTTACAGACAAAGCTTTTTAGGCTCTCCTTTGATTCCTTTATTGCTTGTGGAACGTTCCTTATCTCAATACTAGTCCCTCTACTGTTGCGTTCCAGGAACTCGATTTTATTTTCAAGGGTCTGGATTTTTGAGTCATAGGTTTTTCTCTCTTCTTCTAAGACATCAAGTCTTTGCAGAACTTCGTCATACTTGTGAGACATGTAGTCCATCGATACTTTCACATCATTGATAGAGCTAAGAATAGCTGAGAACTTCGACTCCTGATCCTCTTTCAGCGAAGCAAACAGATCCAAAATTTCCGATCTACTAATATCGTCATTTTTACGCTTATTTTTACGCGCCGCAATGTTGGAGAAAGAAAAAGCTTCTTGCAGTGGTATTGGTGATCCAGCTATGTTGGAGTCCGAAGCATAGTGATGTAAAGGCGTTGCAAAAGTGGTCGGCGAGTCTATATTAGATGGTGAATTCTGCATTACAGCTTATGGTTTTATTTTACTTTTTAAAATCTCTTAGCAAAAGCTCAAATTTCAAATTAGCAAATTGGCAAGCGCAATACGCAATTATATTAGGCGCGGACACACAACACCGCACGATGCAATACTACAGCTTGCATACGGTACTCGGCAAATAGCAGGCGTCCGGCCCGTTTAAAGTGCGTCTCAGTGGCAACGCTCGGACAGGGTACTAGGTGGTCAGCAAGCACACGGAGTTGACAATATAACCGGAATGAATGGTCGTCACGTCATGCGATGAGTGCAGCAAGCGGCTGTAATGCGGTCTCGTTCGAAGCAAGTCAGAAGTGTAAGTGCGGGGCGCGGGGTAAGCACGTAGCGTAGTGCGCATGTATGGATACGCAATAAATGTAAGAATGTGCGGTTTACTTGCGTTTGAGTGCATCAGGTGCTTGTCGGCCGGCGTGTTTCGGTGTGCGTAGCGATATCGAGTAGAGGTAATGGCTGTGTGTGAGTTCACCTATTGTTGTACGTTGTAGGTATGTCACGCAGAGCTCCTTGCGTATATCTTCAGTGTTTCTGCTCTCCTATTTTTGTTCTTGATTTAATTTGCACAAATATCAATTTAGGATTTAAATAAAACTGATAATAACTTTGCACACGTCTACTCTGTATCGAGGTCCGGGAGGAAGGAGGTAGTAGTGTAGCCACTTGCAATGAAACCGTTTGTTAATACCATTCAACATATTATAGTATAACCCGCTTGAGGTTAGCATATTAACGTTATGAACTCATGGTGTTCTCGCTGTCGGGCTATAGCGACTAAAGGTCAGGTGCTGGCTATTAATCTGGTAACAGATGCAGCCACTCTATTACATCTAGCCCACTACATCAGCCGGAATGGGCGTATGTAAATACGTGACACCGCCTCATTATGTATGGACGGCTGGTAACATATGAATATAAGTGGCTTTACCGTGAAAGAATTCAGTGTAAAAGATTTCAAAGAGGAAAGGAGAATGGTTTCGGCATTAAAGTATTCTTTGAGAGTCGTTTCTGGTAATGTATTTTATGCCGAACCTTAAAATGCCTGTTATTTTTTTTATAGACCCTGAAAACAATAAGGTTTGTCGTACCAAAACTGGTGGACATAAATAATTGATCTTCGAAACTTAATATTCCTCACCATCAAGGGTATCCCTTGCAATAAGTTAGTAGTGATAAAGATTACTTCTATCTTCTATCTTCGACAATTTAAAACAAATCTCAAAAGCTTTTCGTGGTCGGGGCCCAGTGCTCATAACCAGCGCTCCAGGCGCCATCTGTCGGCCGTTCTATTCAAATAATTGCTGATAAAACTTTCCAAACCCCACAACCTTTCCTAACAAATCGTTGTAATTTAAACATTCAATAATATTTGAATTTACGTAGATACGTGACCCGCAAAATTCAATAGGTCCCACCTCGTTCAAATTAGGCATTTAATTAAATCAATTGGGTCACAAGATTACAAGGTACCTGATTACAAGGTACACTTCAAAGTAGATTCTGATCAAAAATATTATAGAAATATAAAGTCAAAGGACGTAATTAATTAATTTTATTTCTTCGGCGCATTAGAAGACGGTATTTCATACTTTGACAAAGAATAGGAATAATTGAATAGGAAGTAATTAGGGCTATTATCTCTTCGGGAAATTACCGGAACTTCTGAAGGAACCAAATAAAATTGCCGTAAAAGTAATGGAAATTTCTTTCGAAGCATAAATTATCATCAAACAGATTGTTAGATAGGTACCTATGTAGGTATAGGTAGGTACTTGCTTTAATCTTTTATTTCCGTTCTTAGATTCTTTCAGTCTTCATTAGTCATACTTTGGAGAGAGATAAAATGATTTATTACTGGAGGTGCTTTTTACGGTTAGGTATGAAACACAGCGCTCATTCATATTACAGAGACCAAGCTTCAGCAAATCCTAATTACTATTCATACAATTTTATGTATATTTATTTAAATAACAATCCTAAAGAACACAATGGATCAGGGATGCACAAAATATTGGAACAAAGCCAAAATGAGTCGAGGCCTACCATCGCCGAGGATATGATGATGCCTGATGAAACTTTTTTCGGTGTTAGTAAATAATTTTCTAAAGAACAGTAAATGGATAGATATCTGATATCTTTCATGCATGCACCATTAAAAAATAGTATAACCGATCGTAATGCATTTTATAAAAAGCTTGTTATCTGTATTAAGAAGATTACTGTGACACACGATTGATGTCATTTTTATGCAAATGACAGAAGATATCGTGTTTTCACACGCAGGATGTATTCGCAACATTTTATTCCCCGAAACTTATAAAATGGATTTGTAAGTTGAGTTGTATATTTATGTAATAGTGAACCTATGTTAAAGTAATAGGGTAACAACTAACAGTTCAGCATAGGTCCAGCTCGAAGGACTATTGATCTTAAAAGAAGAGTGTGTTAGTCTGATGAATAAATGGTTACTTATAAGTGACAAAACCTCGACCCAAAATAATAATAACTAAGATACCTAATGTTTTGATTTAATTTGGGAAAGGCTGGTTGTGTAGTAATTAAATTGATTAAAAAACAATTCTGCCGAAGCCCATAGTTATTTCTAATATTTCAACATTATTAAATAGAAACTATAATATTAAAAACAATAAATGTGGAAACCTTCTCACATAAACCTTAGATACTACGAGAATTATTTATGTTAGACTGGCCAATAGCACTTTAAGGATGCTAAGACCTTGATGAAGCAAGCGAATTTGGGGCTGAAGCGATAAAATACGCTTTACTACAAAGTTAGCGGATTCGATTTCGCTTGTATGAAGGAAATACATATGTATGCTATAATTTATTACATTACCAAGAATCTACGCACAAAAAACGTATCCCCTTAGTGTCATCTTAGAGGGTAAGTATTCCTTTTTGGTTTTTCTTATATATAATAATTGTTAGAGAGAAAAATAAACACACATCAGACACATATGTACATATTCCTGACCCCACGCTAATATTCCCTGTGGGCTAATATTCCCTGTGTGGGTATCAAAAACTACAAGTACCATGGTACCATAACATTCGGATCCGTAACAAATATCTACAAACATACAAACATTTGTACCGCAGCGGGAATCTTACCCGCACCTCTTGTGTCGTAGCTGGCTACTCACCCGTCGCTTCACCGAGCTTGTCAATCTTACTGACAAGCTCGGTAATGATCTTACTTCTTAGATTTTTATCCTCATCATAGATAGATAGATAAACTCTTTATTGCACACCAAAGTAAAGTACAAAAACACACGAATTAAAAAAAAAGTCTCTTCATCATCAACAACAGCCTGTAGAAGTCTGTTATAAGCATCCCTCAAATGCCATATTGATAAACGATCTTGCACTGCCTCCATCCATTTCCCTTAACATGTAAGCTGCCATCGGTCCACCGGATGTTGGTTCATATTCAATATTTGTGATATTTTTTTAACGCGTTCGCACTCACTTCAGCTTCTTACTAGATACGAACCCTGGTTTCAGACTAGTTATTAAGCCGCCGTTAACTTCTAACAAAGGTTTGGTTTGCTTAGGCCCCGTCTGTTTAATGGAAAGATAACATTCCAGAACTGATTTTGTGTCCACGACTTTTCCAAGACTTTTCTGAATTCAACGAACGTTCTTTGCGGGCGATGGGTTATGATTACCGTTTTGGAACTTTTTGGTTACTTTTAACATAGACGGAGCCCACAAAAGAATATGAGATTGTTTATTTTAACCTTGAAAGTATAATATACATAGTAGTTAATTGATTTATATTTATTAAATTATATCATTAATTTCAAAGGATGTGTGGATGTTAGTACTAATAATATCCGTAAAGGAACCGATCTTGATAAAATTTGAAACATGAATTGTTCGTGATTTAGAATAACACATAGGTAAAGGTTAACATTTTAAGCAAATTCACAGAAATTTTAGAAATTACCTAAAACTTTTCAAAACTGTTTGTTCTAAATAGAATATATTTGTGAAAACTGCGCATTTTGTTGCTGACTGTATTTTTTTTCCAAATCTGTGAATGCAGATCAAACTATCTTCAAAGTTTAGGATAGAGTAAAAAGGTTTTCGTGTATCTAATACGCTTACAATAACTGCCCTTACCGCCGTCTCAAAAATCCACCCTGTATCTTCGTATCTAAACTGCGGAGTAAATCCGCTTCAGTGCTCTTTCAACCGAATTTAAATAAGTTACTAGTATAACGAGGAGGTTCTCAATTCGTCTGTATGTTTTTTTTTGTGTGAATATTATACGATATCTTCACCAATTGTAAACCGATTTTAATAATTATCTTTAACCTTAAAGTTTTGCCATGTCCGTCCGCCATGTCTGTCTATATGTCTGTTCGCGACTTAGCTCAGAGACTCTTAGTACTAAAAAGCTGTAATTTGGCATGGCTATAAATATTAATTACCTTCCCTATGCGTAATGTGGGGTGTTTTTTTCTCGTCTATCCCATAGAGTGTATAATATACGAAGTTAAAAGGAAAACTATCACAGCTAAGTAGGCTTTAAAAGTTATCGATAGCCGAGAATTGAAAAAGTACTTATAAAATGTACTTTTTCAATTCTCTTGTACAACAACTTTACTTAATTTTATATATCTAAGAGATTACTCAGATTTATGTTTACCATACAAACTTAGTCGTGATTTCAAAACATATACTGACTATAAACACGATGAAAAGCGACACGTAAACTAATTAGACAGGAGTAAAATTCTTACCATCCCTTTCTTGCATGCACTATCAGTAAAACAGATCGACAGTTTAAATTAAGTTTAGTTGGTGTACAATAGAATCGACGCCACTGTCCCCACTTTCCAACCGTGGAAATGATAAACGAGAGATGCGCTCCCGGGTTTTATCCTCTTCACCTCTGAAATCGGGAACTCTCTTCAACTTACTCTTGTTAGGGTTACGTCTTTGTACATGTCATATATGTAGGTATATTGTCTGTATTCTCAGTGTGTACAGTAAAGTAAAATAATACATAATAAATGGTTTATGGTAGATTTCAAGAAATTAAAACAAGCACGACCGAGTTTTAAAACACGACCTCGAGACCGAATGTCCAGGTACCACTCAGTAGGCCATTCCATAATTTTGTACAACAATGATAAACTTTCTTAAAATTTAATATCCTTCTTAGTTTTTACCTATTAAGATATTAAAACTGCATGTTCAGCGAGCAAGTAATGGAAATTAAACTTGAAATTACTTACAAGCAGTTGTGGCATCTTTCAGTGAGTTTCTGGTAAGACGCGCGCTTCGTATAACTTTTAACCGTCGTAAATTTCCCTACACAGGATTTGCGTGAATCACCATTTAATATCTATTTTGCTTGTAATTTTAATTACTTTTTAGGCTTAATTCATATGCAACTAATAAATTTGGAGTTTAATAATATGGGCGTCAATTCTCTTGTACACCATCTACACTTAATAAATTAAGTGTAGATTAAAATCTATCGCTCTGCTAACAGTAACAAAAGAATGATAGCAACCATTTTAGTGCTGTCACATAAGTCAGATTTCTATTTTCCATACAAGTTAGTCGTAGTATCAAAACATAAAAACAAAAACAAACAAACACGCTCACGACTGTCTTCCCCATGGTGGACATCCTCAGATACATATTCAGTGAGTAGATCTTTGAGGATACCAAGTTTCAAATCATGTTTATATATATTTATATAATATTGTGACTATAAACATGTTTAAAGTCATATTCAAAATATGACTATATAAACGCAGAAGGAGCAACACGTTGAAAAATTGACTGTAGTAAAATTCTTGCCATGTATTTTTTGCGTGCACTATCAATAAAAGAGAAATTAAGTTTAGTATATTTACAAGTTTTTCTATTGGATTAAAAAACCTCAGACAAGTTAGCGTTGTACCTATGTTTCACCTCTAGGTAAGGTCTAAGCAGCAGTCTTTGTGTATAACTTTTTAAATATAGATTACCTAAAAATTATTTAATTGAAACGACGACAAAGATGTCTAACATGAAAAGCGTAAGAATGGTATGCAAAAGGACATCTACTTTTATATAAGTAACAACAGTATCGGTGCGATGACCCAATTTATAATACACGAACCCACTTTTCTTTTTAATTTTAATTACACTGTGCCATTATCAGCAGAATTTACATCCTTTTAGTCTCATCTCATTGTGGATAATTATGTATGTAGTAAACATTTACTGAAAATTGTTCTGTAAACAGTGGGTAAAGCCGCATGCGAAATCGCTAATTATTTGCATAAACCAATAAATGATGTAAATAAAAGCGAGGCTCTATAGGGTGCTGCCCGGTGTCTCTACTGCGATTCGTTTAATATATATTTCCGAAATGATTCACTTACCCTATTTAATATAATAAATACGAAAGTTTGGATGTTCGTTGCTAATAACCTCTGTGGCGCAGTGGGCGAAGGCCCTGAGACGCAGAAGGTTGCTGAAAAATGCAAATGTTGAAATAAGAGCTTTTAGAAGTATGAGTGGTTTGACTTTGAGAGATAGAGTGTGGAACAGTATGATAAGAGAATGTTGTGGAGTGAAAGAAGATGTAGTAGCAAGAATAGAGAAAGGTATTTTAAAGCGGTTTGGGCAAGTAGAGAAGATGGACGAAAGGAGATTGACGAAACATTGGAAAGACCCCGGCGAACGTACTCTGACCAAATTGGTGACGTTCTGGGGAAAGATCAGGTTAAGAGTAACTGGCGAGCAAGTATGAAGAATATTATGAGATTGAATGAAGCAAAAGTAATATGTCAGAATCGTAGCAAGTGGAAATCCGAAGTCTGTGCCTACCTCTCCGGCGTGAGTTTATGTATGTATTGTTTGTCCAAGGTGTTAATTAAACACCTCTGGCTGATGGAGCCAGCTTTTGTATTAAACTATTTAATTGTAAATATAATGTAAATAACAAAACCACAATGTCAATTCAGTTCACAACCGCACGATCCAATAATATTACAATACAATGAAATATACATTATTCATTTATAATTGTAATAATATCAGATTTTTCAATTATTATACATCTTCTTATGTATACCTACTGATTCTTATTTGTATGTCGCAACCAACAAGCTAGGTTAGCCTTTCAGTTAACAGTCTAGCTGATTGCTGTTTTATAATCCGGCGCATTGACGTTCAGCCTTAACAAAAGGGCTGCCATTTACCATATATTGTAAACAGATGAGAATGGTTTTAAGATTTTTTTAATATTTTAAGTTTCCACTCAAATGCTTTGTATATAGATAATTAATACTTATAGAACCGTTTGTCCTGACTGACTACCCAATCTATCATCGCACAATCAAAACTACTAAGTCTAGAAAGCTGAAATTTGTAACATAAGTATATTGTAACGTAAGCCAGTGCTGAGATGAGAGCTTTGAGAAGTATGTGTGGGGTATTTGAGCGATAGAGTGAGAAACAGTGTGTTAAGAGAGCAGTGTGGAGTGAATGAAGATGTAGTAACGAGAGTTGAGAAAGGTATGTTAAGATGGTTAGGGCATATAGAAAGGATGGATGAAAGAAGATTAACAAAACAAATATACAAAGCGAGCGTGAATGGGAAGGTTGGAAGAGGAAGGCCTCGGCGAACGTACTCTGACCAAATTGAAGACATTCTAGAGAATGGCCAGGTCAGAAGTACACTTAATCGCCGAGCTTGTATGAAGAATTTGATGAGGATGAACGAAACGAAAGAAGTATGCCAGGATTGTAGCAAGTGGAAATCCTTGGTCTCCTACCCTACCTACCACTCCGGAAAACAGGCGTGACTATATGTATGTATGTATGTATGTAGCCAGTGCTAAGAAAGGTTTTTTGGAAATTTTTACTTTAAAGTGTGAGGGGGAGGGGAAATGGGTGTATGAAAGTCTTCGTTCTTTGAATTTACAGACATGATAAATTGAATTACAACTACTGAGCGTAAATAAGTTCCAGGGTTTTTTTGGATTTTCACATTTTATGGGAAAAGGGAGTGAAAGTGTGTATGGTTTTTTTAACTCTATCATAATATTTAATATTGTAAATACGGTTAGGTTGCTATCAGTGTCTTACAGTACTTACCTTATTTCTAGTGCACAGTTCATAAACATCCAACGGACACAAACATAATCCTGACCCTACACTAGACTTCCTTGTGTCATGGTATCACAACACCCAAACCTAAAACAAATATTTGTAGAACATACAAACATTGGTCCCACAGAATCCAAAGCATCGCAGCTGGCTACCCGCCCTATCCTAAGTTTAAATGTACGTAGGTATTTAGTCAATTCTTATATATTGTGGGTTACAATGCTCTGAATAGGCTTCTAGGAGGTCCCTTGATACCTATTGAAAGGGTCGAGCCTACTTTATAACGATTATTTTATTTTATGGGGGTCATATAACAATACCGTGTCTATTCAACGATGACATGATGTTTCAGATATTTTAATTAATGTGCTATTTGTTTGCACATTCTTTATACAAATAACTGAATTTAAAAACAAAACATATACAAGAGGTGTTTCATAATCATTCTTTGACCACATTCGTCCTACTTCCACGCCACAGGACTTGGTAGTTTTAGATTTCTACCAGTAAACATAAAATCGTTCATTCGAGTGAAGACCTCGATTCTCGCGAGCAATATGCTTATGTTCCAAATTCTTGGTTAACACGTCTTATTGAAGGTCCCACAGTTATTGTTAAATATCCTGTAAAGAAGAACACAAATCATTTTTTGTTACTAACAAAGGACACAAATGATGCGAGGATAGATAAAAGAGATCAATGAACTGAAAATGAAAAAGAAATAAAAAATAGTCATAAAAATAGTTTTCAAACAAAATAAATAATGCTGGACATTTTATCACACAGCATCATTATGCTCCAAAAAAAACTAAAAAATTAAAGAGGAATGGATAAAATGAAAGAACCGAAAAAAGTGAGTGAAGTGAAATAAATCAAATTTTAATAATAAGAATAAAAAAAAGCAGAAAAACCAAGAATGAAGTAGCTGAAATGATGTGAACAAAAAGAAAAAAACCTGATCGAAAGACGCATATCTTCCAAAAACAAAACGCAGTAATAAATAACGAATTAGGTGTAAAGTAGCACACCTGTCCGAGGTGTGCCTTCTACCGAGCTCCCTCCAAGCTTGTTCCGGACTTGAATCCCGAACTTAGTTCTCTGGAAAAGCCAGAATAAGGTGTCACACATGGTTCAGGTTCTGACTCCATCTGATTCAACCAAAGCGTAGCGTAGCAAAAGCGGGCAATGATGATGATCATTGTGAGGAGATGTACATAAGTGGTTCATGAATGTCTCAATCAGACGGAGTGTACAAGAGATGAAGAGGAAAGGTGAAATTAAATTAGGTAGGTGATGATAGAATAAAAAGATCCAGTTTTAAATAGAATAGGTACCTATTTTCTGTAATGCATACATGTACGTAATTTAGCTACAATGCGAAGCAAGCAAGAGCTAATACGCCTGTAATAACTTAAATTAAACATATGAAGAAAAAAACCGTTAATCAAAACACAAACCTACCTACCATTCCTTTGTGAGATGAGTTGTTCAACGCTTACAGATTTAAGGGATTCAACACTGAATTTAGAAACAGCTTCCAAGTAATATGTAAGTTAAAATTAATTTATATTAAATAACAATCTTTGGGAGGAACGTGATATGACGCGCAAAAATGTCGTCCTCCAAAGTGGATTGCGAGTGAGTACCGCCGCTCGCCGGTCAACCAGTCGTTCGAACAAAAGAGTCGAACGACTGGTTTTTTTGTAAGTGGGTGAACGAGGAATGTACGGTCAGCCTGAGAAGGGTTCGATTCAAATAGGTAGGCAGGGTACGTAGGTAGGAAGGGTTTTTTAGAAATTACGTATCAACGTTACAGCACAGATTAGATTAAGTAGGTGCTACCAAACTTTGCCTAGTTCCAAATAAATACGTTTCAAAATTATATTTGGGCCGCAGTGTCATATCAAATATTTAGAACTCAGAATGTTTAAAATTTCATAATGTATTCAAAAGGGGGGTAAAGGTTAAGCAATTAAGTTCCATTTGTCTTAGGTCTGGATGTTTTCTATGTATATGTAAGTATTTTCAAAAAATATATATGTAGTATGAATTATAGTTCCCATAATTCAAGCTCTGCTTAGTGGGGCTAGATGATGCTGTGTGAAAAATGGCCAGCATTATTTATTTATTTCAGACCATGGGTTTCAGCTTTTCAAGAATTTTACTTTGATAACTGACTAACATACAAAACAAAGCTCATATAGTTTTAATCATTTTTAGTTGACCAAGTCCTCTTTTTACATGCTTATAACTAATTAAATAACAAACAAACAATGTAATTAAATCTTGGAAGTAAATTTTAACATACCTACTTCTAATATGTCGTATCGATTTGTATGTTTATTGTAGTTCGGATGATAATACTATAATTTGGTAACTTGGAGCTGATCTGATCATGGAGCCAGAAGGTGGATAGTGGAACTCTTCAGTGGCTACTAGAGTTTGGGCTCATATGATACGTTTTGACGAGTCCAATAAATTGGCCTTAGTAACCATGAGTGTCTGATCATGGAGCAAGCAGGTGGAATTCTGTTTTATATTTCTTAGTGCGTGATTTTGTGTTTTTAAGTTCATTTTAAACTACACATTTTATTTTGAAGTCTGTTAAACAGTATAGTCATGTATGTATATCTAGAAAGGTTTGTATGGACAATACTGTTGGTAGTGTGTCCTCCATTTGCAAAGGGGAAGATCTTCGACCGAGCTACTTGTTATTTATCTCAATCATGTGTGATCTTGTGCAGTCGGTGTAAAGAAGTGTGAAATGGTCAAGGGATCGTTTTAATAGATAAAACATTAGAACGCGATGAATATTTGAACTCTTTTTGACAGTCTGTGAGCTGATAATAGCTGCTAGTCTGTTCCTTCCTGACAGGTGCAATGGGGCCTTGAACTTATAGACACAGTTTGGACAGTCTGTATAATAAACTATCGAAGTTGAAAACGAAGTCACGGGCGTTCCGCTAGTCAGCGCATTAACAAATATACAGACATCCAGCTAAAAATCTCATTTACAAATTCCGGCAATAAGACTCGTTAACAGTTTTATCGACCGCACAAACGCGATAAAAGGTCGTTCACGGTCAAACAAATAAGTATACTGCATACTTTTTGTGAGCTTTCTTTGGTAAGAACTTTGTAGTTTCTATAGCTTTTAATGTTGTTACTTTATAAGTAATGTTTAACAAGTAGAAACTTTATAAGCTACTCGTAGTAATCACACAATTATTTAACTCATGAAGCTACCACAGGTTTTGGTAAGGTGCCTATTAGGAAATGAATAAAGGAATTCCCGATACATGTTAACATAGTTGAGCTTCGGTATATAATTATTTCTCCCTCTACTTGTCATAATAATACGGCTTAGCTTCGGTACAGTTAAAACACTTAGAGCCAGTTGCATAAGTTACTGAAATAAACATTTGTATTTGTATTTGTATTTGCATAACGCAAGGTTTGTATTTTAACCTGAGCTACGATCTAAATCGATTGCACAGTACAAAATGACCGTGTTGTGAATTAACATGGAGTAAATACATCTCTGGCTCACGCAAACAAATAGCACTGATAAGTTATATTTGAAACAAAAGAGAAAAAAAATAAGCTTTACGAAGGCTAAGTAAAGATTATTAAAAATATCAACTTACATAAATAAGTTTTTATTTTAAAATTACATGATAAGGTAAAATAACCAGTGTTAGAAGAGGTTAAAATAAATACTGAATAATAAGCAAATATTAAATAAAGGTTCTTAACATTTTTACAAGCGCGGTTCAGCTTTAGTATAAAATTATTACCTGCCATATGAATGGCTTAGCATTAGTTGATACACACAAGCTATTGTTGTGAATCAAAAGTTAATCGATACCAAGCCTGAGATAATGTTTAAATTCACACAAATATTGAAAAGTGAATTGTTCACACGATAACATGGAAGACAATACTTACAAACACGTAAAATTGGATATTATCTCATGGTATTCATAATGGCTCATACTATACATAATAGGTAACAATTTAAGTTTACAACTTTTTAAATTCGCTTATTAAATTAGCAGATTTTTACCAACTGTTTATTTCATATTAGTCTGTTCTGGTAACCGTCGTTAAACATTTTTTTCATTTCTAGTCATCTAGTAAAAACTAGATTGAAGTCTAAAAAAAAAACAAAAAAATGGGTGTTACAAACAATAGTTTGCCAAACCATTCTTATTCACGGGGCTGGCTTTGTTTGAAGGTCAAAGTCCAATCGTACAATAAAGCAATACTGTATTAGTAAATTACACAAATAAAAGAAAAACACTTAATTACTCTATAATTAGGTACAGCAGTATAATAGCACAACAGTCACTTCACTGGGTCACTGGGTATCGCTTCTTTATAACTTCGATTTATTCACATTCGAATCATGAACTTAACTATCGTTGCGGGTCGCTTGCCGCGCTTATATATCTTGTCGTAAACAAGGCGTTTCTTCCAGAAATTTCTTGTAGAGAGCGTTCACCGCACGCTGCCTCGCGTTGCCTCGAATATTCTAGACACTACCGTTGACTTAAAACTGCCGTGACACCCGGTATGTAATTATAAATAAAATTATTGGAATTCGTTATTCGTTTTGAGCACGTACATTATTTTTATCGAGTGGAAAAATCCATTATAATAATAAAATAATGCTGGACATTTTTGACACAGCATCATCTAGCCCCAAACTAAGCAGAGCTTGTATTATGGGAACTACATGACTGATACTACTTATATATATAATAGGTTGGGGAAAAAGTTTCTTCGCATTTTTTAAGAAAATTCAAAACATTTTTTAATATAGTTTATTTACATTTAACTAAAGTATGTAGGTACCATTTTGTTCGATAACTTTTTGCCATTTTGTAGGCAGGGACATGATCCCATTGCTATAAAAACTTTGGGGCTTCTGTTCAAAATACCGCGACAAGTGGTTTTGGCAGTCCTCTCGTGATGTTAACCTGACACTGCCTAAAGAATTCTGAAGAGACCGAAACAGGTGGAAATCTGAAGGTGCAAGGTCAGGACTATACGGCGGATGCATTAACACATCCCAGCCAAACTCTCTTAATTTTTGCTGAGTGGCTAAAGATGTGTGAGGTCAAAAATGGTCAAAAATTTCTTCAAAAATGGTTCGGTTTCATTACGTCGTAATAAAGAATCACAAATGAGAACACGGTTCATTAGGTTTCTTTCAGTGAGCTCGTGAGGTACCCAAATATCGAGCTTTTTTGTGTACCCAGTTTTTTTCAAATGCGCCAAAACTGTTTTGTGGTCAATTCCCAGTTCTTCAGCTACGTCGTAACTACTGATATGCCGATCTTGCTCCACTTTTTCAAAAATGGCATCCATTTTATCCGTAATAGGGCGACCAGAGCGACGTGCATCTTTGACATCAAAATTTCCGGATTGAAAACGCTTAAACCAAATTTGTGCTACTCTCACAGACACTGCACTAGGTCCATAAACATCGCAAATTTTTTTCGCGGCTTGCGTTGCATTTTTACCTTTTTTGTAGTAAAATTTTAAAATGTATCGAATTTCTTCATTAGATTCACTCATCTTAACAGTACGAAAAACAAATAAAAATCACACATTTTCCTAATTTGAATTTGGAATTATCTTCTTTAAAATTTAAACTTTTAATGATACCAAAACCAGCCAGATACAAATAGTATAGCCAAAGAGATTTTATTACAAGTTCATACATACAATAATGCGAAAAGACTTTTTCCCCAACCTAATATATATATATATATTTTGTAAATACGTACATATTATACATACTTTATAACTTAATTGCACAGATTGCACTTAATAGAATTTTCCAGTTTTTTAACTTTTTTTTTACATTTAAAGTGGCAAACAATTCGTTTATAAGCGGTTACCGTAACCTATGAACGCTTGCAGCACCAGAGGTACTCGCGCGTTGCCGACCCTGAGTCAAAACGGGTGAAAGTCTCATTTGCCTGTAATTTCAACTGCAGCAATGCGAGCATTACTGTTTGGTAGCAGAAATTATTTGGTTTACTTAATATAACAGTAATGGCGCACTAAGATTGTTCACCAGATGAGTAGAAAACAGGAATCTTGCTTACTGGCCAACTCAAAGAGAACCACAGATAAGATTGCAGTCTCTAGCTACGAGTATCAGGAGCAGTGGATTCTGTTAGTGAACTATTCGGGCGTTTCAAGAAGTTTCCATTAACTAACGGGAAGTTTTCAAATTCAGCTGTACTGTTTAGTCGCTATCTTCATAAAGCTGTCAACCGACTGTGGCACTGGACTAAGAATCTATAATATCCCAATAGAATAATTGCGGGTTAGCAATTAAAAACAAGTTCAGTTATATTTGTACCTTTATACATCTGTTGTATTGCGAAATTAAATAGCAGAAATTGCAGAAATAAAAAAAAATGTTTGATTTATTATTAAATATCATAATAATCTATGGTTTTAAGTATTTGCGTTAAACATAAGTTATAATAATTTTTGTTGTACGTATTTTGTGACACATTTTTTTCCAGAATACTCAAAGATCTGGAAGAAGAAGAATGCCTTTTAGCATTAAGTTTGCCCTACTGTAATGTGTAATAAAGATTTTTCTATCTATCTAGAATTGTAAGGATATCAGTTATGGTCGGTCATCTGCGGCTGACTTGGCCGAGGATATCAAGATGTGCAAATATGGAAGACTCGACAGAACTTACTTATTTGAGACTCTGGTTCATCTGTTTATTTTTAATCGATTTCAAGAAAGGAACAATTTTCAATTCGTCTCTATGTTTTTTATGTGTAAATTTCGTAATATCGTCGGCGATTGTGAATCTATTTTAATAATTATTTTTCTAATGGATAAGATACTTCAAGGATGGTCCCATATATATTTATGAAAAAATCCCACCCATTAATTAACATATTAGACTTTTTATCACGTTATTTGAAGTCGGTTTTTGTGTTTTCCTTAAAAATAAATAAATAAAGTTTTTTTACTTTCCTTGGTAGTAATAATTTTCTTTCTGTAAAGAAATGTATAACTTCAAAGACAACAGATCTATAAAATTTTTTTTAAAAAAAGCCTTTGTATTCATTGTATTAAGCATTTATTAACAAAACTATGATAAAAGTAAGAAAACATTTAATAATTTTAGAACAATAATAATAATAATTAAAAAATAAAAATATAATAATATTGCATGTCATTCATTTTATCTAGAATTTATCTGATTTCATATTCATAGTTATATACAATTATATTAATGTCATGTCATATCTATCATATTTATATTCACGTAGTTTTTGTCAGTCGTATATTGTTTTCTTAATTATTAGGGGCTATCCATTGTTGGTTGAAGGCCTCCTCCATCTCTTGCCAGTTTATTCTGTTTTGGGCCGTTCTAACCCAATGTTTCCCTGCAACTGAAACAATGTCGTCTCTCCAGCGGCGAACGGGTCGACCACGTTCTCTCTTTCCGTCACGGGGCCACCAGTGTAGTACTCTCACTCCAGCGGTTGTCGTTTGTCCTCGCGGTATGACCTGTCCATTTCCATTTCAATCTTGCTGCCATTTTTCCTGCGTCTGTTAGTTTCGTTTTGGACCTGATCTTCTGCTTCTGATGCGATCGCGGAGTTTTATGCCCATCATGCTTCGTTCTATCGCCCTTTGGAAGGATCTTAGCTTTATTTTATTTTCTGTTGTCATAGTCCATGTTTGACATCCATAGAGTAGGGTTGGGAGAATAGTCGAGTCCGCGAGTTTTTTCTTTATGCTGGTTGCGAAGTTGCCCTTGAAGACTTCTTTTAGTGACCAGTATTTTCTCCATACTAGCGTTATTCTTCTTTCTATTTCTTGTTTCGTTCTGTCCAAGAAACATATATTTTGTCCTAAGTAGATATAGTTATCTACATATTCTAAAGTCTGATTGTTAACATGGAGTGGTATAGGTTGGCCATTTGTCATCGCTTTTGTCTTTTCGCAGTTCATCTGCAGACCACATTTCTGACTTTCTTCATCTAGGCTAGATATCATTTGCTGTAGTTGTGTGTGGCTTTCGGATATTAGAATTATGTGATCGGCGAATCTTAAGTTAGACAAATATTCTCCGTTTATATTGATACCATAGTGGTCCCAATCAAGTTTTTTTTAAATATTCTCTAACAAACATATAAATCGTTTTGGCGAGATCGTATCTCCTTGACGTACGCCTTTCTCTATATTAAATGGTTCTCCAGGTTTTTCCAGTTTTACCCTTGCGATACATTCTGTGTATATATTTTTGAGTAGTGTTATATACTTGCTACTTACTCCCTGTCCAAGAAGAGCTTTCCAAAGCTCCATATGTTTAATAGAGTCAAAAGCCTTGCTATAATCAATAAAGACTATATATATATTTTTTCCATATTCCGTATACTTTTCTATTATCTGCGTTAGAGTAAATAAATGGTCGATGGTAGAAAAGTTCTTTCTAAATCCAGCTTGTTCACGGGGTTGGTTTTTTTCAATTGTTTTATTAATGCGGTTTGATAACAAGGCAGTAAATATTTTGTATATAGTCGAAAGTAAGCTGATGGGCCGGTAGTTATTAATGTTTTTGGGGTCTCCTTTTTTATAAAGTAGGGTAATTGTACAACTTTTCCATATAGTTGGGATATGTTCAGATGAAATTACTTGGTTGTACAGGGTTGTCAATATGGGATATATAGGTTCTCCAAATGCTTTTATGTCGTTATTTTGTCTTCACCTGGGCTTTTATTTGTTTTCATTTTGTTAATGACTGCTTGGATTTCTGATTGAATGAATGGTGGAACTTCTTCTTTTGCCTGGTAATTGTATGTACTAGTGTGTTTTTCTATAATCTTGTTTTCCATGTACAAGTTTTTGTAGAAGTCTGTAGCAGTTTTTATAAGTTCATGTCTAGAAGTGACCAATCTGGCAGTATTGTTATGTTTCAGTTCCATGATCCATTTTGTAGATTTGGTTAGTTTTTTATATGCTCTTTTAGAGATTTTAGAGAGAGAGCAAAATTTTTAATCTTCTTTGTTTTTGATTTTTTCGGAGTTTATGTTTTATTTTTGTATATAGGTTCCTAAGACGTTTTCTCTGTGTAAATGTTCTGTTGTTTAATTTTTTTAGTTGCTTTCTTTCTGTGATAAGACTTATTACTTCTTCTGTAAATATATCGTAATTGTTCGGGCTTTTTTGTGGTAGTTTTTTTATACATTTGTTGATTGTATTTATTAGGTTACGATATGTTTCTTCTGGGCTTTCTCCTTGTATCTCTTCTTTAAGAAACATATATTTGAGTGACTCTTTTTCTATAGATGTAAACAGTTTTGACTTTGGTTTGCAAAAGCTTGTTCTACTTCTTTTTGCCACTCCGTCTAGTTTGATTTCGCATCTGACAGGTCAATGATCTCATGGGTAGTTGATATCAAGAACAACAGATCTATACGGACATGTTAATTATCACGGTTCATATATCAAATAATATTAATATGTACCAATATCTATGCCTGTATTGAGATTAGAATCATATTTACACGATGTGGATCGCCTATTTACTCGGCCTACGAGTATTAGATTGATTGAGGTAACTCGTATTGGGAAAGCAATCTGCGTAGGTTGGGTTATTTGTAGGTATGCTGACAAAGCTATCTTGGCTTAGTGGGTGGTTTCCCGGCTTTCGGTAGGTCGTGGGTTCGAACCCGGTCATGCTCCAACGGATTTTGACATGAAGTTAGATCTGACTTGGAATTTTAGAGCATCAATCTTTAGCCTGAAAGACTTTAATCCCAAAGATTAATCCTTTAAAATTAGTTTGGCCTTTTATGAGTAGTAGTTAGATAAATGTTCATATAATAGATGTTGTATATTTAATCAATTATAATTTTAATTTCACTAGTGTGAACCCTCACTAGGATTCCCTTTTATGTGGGTACTAGGAATCAAGGGTATCGTGGCACGTCTATACGCAGCCGGAATCGTAAACGCACCTCTCGCATCGCAACTAACAAAACACTAGCCCACCGTGCCATCGAGGTCAACAAAATACCAACTGATATTTTTGCAGAAACCATATAAAAGTTGCAAAATTCATTTAACAAACTGCCTTTCTGTTAATACATCGAACAAACTCGTTTTCTCAAAGATAAGGTGGATCCGCTTTTAAAACAGCTTTTTGTCAGGGAAAAATTCTCGGTTGCTTTAAAAGGAATTCGTTTTGGTGTCTAATGAAAAAGTTAAACGGCCATCGTTCTGTTCATCGTCGTTCCGTTTGGAACGGAAAAGGCAATGGCGTAGAAAATAATGTGTTATTTCCAGAGGTCAGTGATAATTTATCCACTGTCATATCTTTGAATGAGAACTACATTAAGTTACCCTTTACTAAATGTATTTATAACTATCTGTAGTCACACAATACGATTACAAAACAACTGCATGACAATTTGACGGCGACACTGTGGCGCAGTGGACGAAGGTCCGCTTGAGACACAGAAGGTTGCGGGTTGCATTCCTGCCGAGGAACAAATGTTTTTATGGTCTGCAAATATTTGTCTCGCGTCTGGGTGTTGTCTGTGTATATACAAAATTGACATAAGTATTATATCAGTCATGTAGTTCTATAACACAAGCTCTGCTTACTTTGGTGCTAAATGATGCTATGTGAAAATGGCCAGAATTACTATTGTTATTATTATTAAACGATTACGCCGTTAGACATTAAATTGTCTATTGCCCCTAAAGACTTGTGACATTAAAACCTATCTTAGAACTTAGAGTCATAAAAAACAATTGCTACCGTTTCGCAGTTAATGTTAACAGACAAACAAATATAATATAAAACGTCTTTCCCCAAAATCATTTACGCCCGTAACTGCGTTCTTACAGTTTATTCGAATAACTCGCAATTTCCTAAAAAATCTTCATAATAAGATTTTTAAATAATTCCACTTAACAATAAAATAGTTGTTTAATGTTGGAGATCAGAACAAATTAAATTATACTTACAAACACTACTTCCCAAACCTACCAGTAATAGTGTTACCGTAGCCTCGGTTCTCAAACGTTTATGAATATAATTACGAGACTTGGGTAAAGTTGCATGGGCGTACTTAGAAACGACGTCATGCTTTGCCTCGGGGCTTTGAGAGTCGGTGGCCCACAAGATATACAAAGCGAGGCGAAACTGTGTATTAAAACTGTTTTATCCTAACAACTGTATTCGACATACATGACAATTGATCCGAACAAACAAATAGGTAGGCTTGGTGGGAATCTTTGGAAAGAAATATAATATACTCATATTGTATGACTACTACTATGGCGCAGTGAAGGCCCGCCTAAGACGCAGAATATTGCGGGTTCGATTCCCACTGCGGGACAAATGTTTTTATGTATCTCCAATTATTTGTCTCGAGTCTCGGTGTTTTCTATGTATAATATGTAGGTATTTACAAAATATATATATATAAGTAGTATATCAGTACTATATCTTAATAAGGGGCTAGATGATGCTGTATTGCCAGCATTGTTATAAACAAATGATTATAAACTCTATACGAGCGGAGACATACGGTGACATTGATTGTCACAATAAATAAATAATTAAACACTCAACAGGCACATACACTGTTCTGACCCCACACTTGGATTGCCTGAGTCGTGGGTATCAGGAACTACCAATATCCAGAACCGGATCAAATAGCTGCTGAACATACAATCATTTGTCCCAACGCCAACGCGGTAATCGAAACTACACTTCTTACGTCACAGCAGGCTACTCGTCCACCTCGCCATCGAGTTTGTCTTTTAATACAGGTTTACTTAAATTTAACCAAAGAGATCCCAACCGGTTATGTTACGTAACTTGTAATTTTTTTTTTTATTGATAAGTTTGAGATGGCGCTGTCCAAAAATAAAATCAAGTTATTGATAAGCAAACATTTAAACATTTTTACTTAACCTCTTCAATTCAGTGCCAACTGGTAAGTTGGAAAGATTTATTTTGAAACGTAAATTATGAGTCCTCATTGAATCCAAGTATTCTAAACATTTTTATGTGTTAATATAGCTCTTGGCCTATTACCGTTGCTTGGCTTGGCTATAACAGTGTGGAAGGAAGGCACCTCAAGGTTATTTTTTCTGGAATAATCGTCACAATCTGTTGTGGAACGGTCACTTTCTAGGAACGTATAACCGCAAGTAGCAGATCCATTGCATTATTTTAAAAACAATTTGAAAATGTTTGGAAACAAACGTTGAAGTAGACTTTGTCGCATACCAAATGTCTGAATTAGCTTATAATTTTAGCGTCTAAAGAAACTTAATGTGTTCGTCATTTATATTTCATAATAACAAACAGACCTGCCTAAATTATTATTGAAGATTTCTAAGTACGATACTTCATGCAACGTGGGACAGAAGCGACGCAACGTGGGTAATAATTTCAAATCGCAGTTGAGTTCGACAGAGTTCGTAATGGGGCGTCATTTGGGAATAGCGATTGAATTGAGAGCGGCTCACGTCGACGATTTTGTGAGGGTAAACGATGCTGGCCATTTTCAAGAGTATCTGTATAGCGTTGAGCCCAACCCGAGTCGTCTTTATTTACAAGTTTCTAAGACTCGATTCGATTTCGTGATGCATATTATAATGATCTGTCAGTAACATCCATTGTCGAGGAAAAATCTATAATCTCTATAATCTTGAATAAGCTATATGACGTCAAATCTGTATGTATATTCGTAGCGTACATCCCAGGGAGTAATCTGGTAACAGATATTGTTGAAATAAAAGCCCGGATAATTTGAACTGTATTTTATTTGATTTACTGAGATGACTTCACTATCACAAACGTTCATCGATGGAGAGACGAGACAAGAGAGAGCAACACAATATGGAACTATCAAACTCAAAATGTGACATTGACAGTTGTGATGGGTGACACAGATAGTGTTGAGAAGTCTCCCAACTCGCTCTAACAAGGCGAAGTAGGTATGAGAGACGCGAAATAGCCAGTAGCGAAAGGAAAGATTGACCACCGTAGCCGAATAAACGGCCAACGTATCGTCGCTACTGGAATACCCTGCCAGTCAGGATGGCATCTAAAGCCGCATCACCCAAAGACTCGGGAGTAGTTAATCCCGAAGTTGAGGCCAGAAAAATTAACCCTAATTTCGATTCTTACCCGCACTTCAAAACGAGTAGAAGTGTAGATGACCGACGACGACGACACGATGGTGCTGTTTATTTTTCTTCAACAGATACGTTACCACATTGAGGGTGTGGCAGGGTTATGTGATTTTCATGGACTCACTAAAACACCCGGTGGCTGGTCTCGATGAACATCAAGCGGCTTAAACTCATAAGGGTACCATAACTGTTGGAGTAGACAGCAAATTGCTTTTGAAAATGTTTTGATATAGGCTACGTATAAACTCTTTTCAACGTAATTCATGACAAGGTAAATATTGCGAACAAAAATTTTCTATTCTCTCTGCCATACCCACAGGTTAAACAAAGTAAGAGCTATGCTATCGAGCCGAGGGTTTTAGTAAACATTGTGACATCGGATATCCGCAATCATCGTGTTGTTTACCTGCTCACCCTCGGTAAACTTCTCCTGTACCGGAGTATTAAAAACTTGACCCGGATAACTAAGAATGGTTTTCGGGAATGCTCTCTTTTAACATTTAAAGGCTTCTGTGTCCTATCTACTCTGTTAAAGCGAACATACACACTTACACAGCGTTCGTACACAGGTACGAAGTTAATGGGCCCAATGAAACAAATTTTATCGTCACTCGAGATGCAATTAGGAGAAAAAAACCCTAGGTATATTACGTGGAGATACCCTAGGTAGATGTTCGCCAATTTATGAATCGATTTTAATTATTTTTAATGGGTAGAGTATACTTCAAGTGTGAACATATAAGTTTTATGAAAAAATCACACCCCTACGGTAAACAAAAACAAAAAAGGTAAACGCGATAAAGACCCGTTAAACTTATAATTAAATTTCAATAAAGATATTTTTTTTATTGCATAACGGGAACCCATTGTACCTTATTAATTCATCTCTTGGTGTAACAGAGCTCAGAGCTCATAGTGCGGCAACGTGTAATTATAAATCACGTTGTCAACTGAAATGAATTACCGCGAACATTATCGATATCCCGACATTATCACTATTCGTCCGAATCCAACGCATCCCTGCAAAGCATTGTAACCTTTACACCATAACCGTGAAAGACTGAAATGGTATGCAGAGCTATGACAAATATGATGGCCAATGGACAATATAGCGATCCCGGGAGACACAACCAAGCGTATATAACTGTATAATTTTACAATTTTATACACAAAACATGTATACAGTCGATAAAATGAGACAACGTTATTTATTAACGGGGAGGTAAATAATACGAATCTAAATATTATGAATCTTTAACACTACCGCTATTCCCAGAGTAAATGCATTCACTTGATTCGGTATTTCCTTAGTATAAGTACCGGCAGAAGGCGCAATAATAGTTTTCTGAGATGGCGTCTGATTGGTGATATCCAAGCGGTACTCCGCCAGTACAAAAGGCGCAGAAAACATGCAGCATCAAAGTGACTTTATATAATAAATCGGTTCACAATTGTCAAAGATATCGCGTATCATGCACACAAAAATAATGATACAAAATACAGACAAATTGAGATAATTCTTTGATGTCCGCTGAAAATGGAATAACTGCGTAGAATAAATAGTTTGTTTTTGGGTATTATGAGTAAAATAAGCCGCGTTGACCTAGTGGGTACCACATTCAGTCGGACCCCACACCAATTAATTTTTCCGCTCGAAAATTTTTTTTGCGCTTTAACATTTACTTCAAACGGTGAAAGAAAACATAATGAGGAAACCGGCATGCCCTAAAATTTTGTAGGAATGTGCCATCAGTTAGTGTTGCAATAAGTGGCGATGGGCTTGCAACCTATCACGTGGAATACTAACTACTTGCAAGACGCATTTTTTATGAGTAGGTCTTTATTTTCGGGTTTTCTTTAATCACATTGATAGTATACTTCATAGTAACTCCTAATTTGAGTTTATTAATGACAAGCACTTTACATACTTTCGGCTCCATCCCAAGTTTGTCTGGAAGAGATAGCTTTTAAGCGATAATACCGCCCATTGTACTTTTAGTTATATTAAGTTTTTGTTTATTTAGTGATCTTATTGTGTACAAGTATTTTCATTCATTCATTTGATCATTTTCTATTTGCATCAAATCAACCCTTTCGACGATCGTCCGTCATTCTCTACACATGGGTATGACAGTTGACGCATAAATTATTATCGCCGTCGATCAACTGGATTGATTTGACTGGTTGACATTTTAAGGTTGATTTTATTGCCGAATCGGTTTAACGTATGAACTAAGAAAGATTGAAGTGCTCATTAACTATATGATTCAGAAAACTATTCGTAATAAACGACGCACAATAATCACACCTCAGTCGTTTTATGATTAAAAAGCTATATTCGCGTGGATGGTATCATTAATTTTTAAAATGGGATTTATTACGTACCATACTATCAGTTAAGGCACCGACTAGGTTTCGAATCATTTTGAAAGTCTCCGCGTCGCATTTGCACTAAAACTGTCATACTGACAAAATTATATTCTCCTCTTGCTTTGTCGTAAGTGAGTAAATACTACTAAAAAGATCTCGAAGTTATGCCAATCAGGAAAATATCTAACCATTAGTTAGCAAGACCCAAGACTGAGCAAACATTAGTATTCCCAACCCGTATTTGCATCATTCACGCAACAAACCGTGGCCCGACTTTTCCTGTAACAATGACGTCTGACACTTTCGTTGACTCGTTTGATACTGGTACTCACAAGAAAAAGACAAAGACAGAATAGATAGGTGGAAAAATCGATATTTTGGGATTAGCAACTTCCATGCCTGAAAATTATGTGGGTTCTCATCCGTCCATTTAATTAGTAACAAACGTATGTGTTCCCCTGGTCTGAGACCAGGAGGGATAAAAAAGTAAAAAATTATAGTCTAGGTCATTAACTAAACCTTTTAAAAGTATTACACTTGTAGTAGTAGGTTAACTTAATGCTTAAAGTATTCTCTTCCAAATAACCTTTGTGTATTGTGGAAAAATAATGTCGGTAGTGCACAGAGTAAATAAATAAATAAATAATGCTGGACATTTACACACAGCATCATCTAGCCCCAAACTAAGCAGAGCTTGTAATATGGTAACTACTTAAATTATATACTACTTGCCGAGGCGAGACGATGGCGGTACGATGCTATTGCAGTATGGAGTTTCATACAAAGAATACTGAACGGCTCGAGTTGAGGCTATGCTGATCAGGTGCCAAGCTGATATATGTGCTATAACCTTTAATCTTATCTCTGAGAAGAACCCATTCTACCTCGATCTCGATACATAATCCAGTATTTTACAACTTTACCTCTGAAGGCATCCCAACGGATACGTGACCGGACCCGGATCCCAAATAACTAGGTACCTACACGTAGGAATTCTTTCCGCCTTCAGACCTCATAAAACCATAGGCATTGACAGGCCATCGATACTATAATATTTGTTTTACGAACGGCTCTATGCATCGTGGATACTGCTTATTTAGGATAGTAGGCCTCATCTGCTTTGTGTTTTCTGGATATTTTATGGGTTGTTCGAATAAAAATGTATGGGGTATGAATATAATAAGAATAAGAATAACTTTATTTGGAAAAATAACAAAATTTAATGAACAATAATGTTTTTAAAATTTAAGTTGTTAATTTACTGTTTTTTGGGTATAATTAAAATAAATGTTGGTAAAAATACAGTTTGAGAACACTTACCTCCCGTGTTAGTTTAATATAGAAACATTAATTTATAGTTATGAGGCCAAAAACCCCCATCAATAACGAGCAGGATTAACTTGTGAAAATTTATTTACCATTTCATAAGCTAGTTCATACTATGATATAATTTTGTTCCATGATGTATTACCATCCTGTGGCGTTTCAACCTATTTGAGAACCTTTTTTGTAGTCACTAAAGCTGAATGATGGATCAAAAATAAAACTGTTTAGTTTTATTTTTGATGATCCATCAATAATAAAACTAAACTGTTGCTTCACGCAGTTTGTATAAAATACGATTTGTATATTCGTAAGTTGACATTTCTATTATTATGATCCTTGCAATTCAAATAATTTCTATTGACTTTACGAAAAACTGGTAAGTAAACATTCGCTTAGGTACGTTTTACATTTCCATCAATGTCCCCTAGTCGAGATAAATTCTAATCACCACCACCAGATCAGGGTGTCTTGACAAGTACCACGTTCTATTAGCGTTAACGCCTGCGGAAAGCTTGAATTGTATGGAAATGACATTAGCTGTGGAAATGTCACGTGACTGCTGCCAAGTTTTACTTTGTCAATTTTGCGTTAGCGAGAAAGGAAAACTAAACGTGAGCCATTTGTCTAGAAACCCAGTATGACCGGGCCTTTACTCTTTTCCATTATCTACAGCAATTATCATTGTCCGATAAGTTTGTCGTGTAGAATTTAAGCCATTTGAGGCTTTCAGATAACGAAGTTTGCGAAACTTAAGTGGAGATTATTAATAATTAAGTTCTTGAGTTAAAGTTCCTTGTAAACTTTGCCAAAACCAATCATCTTGTGTGGCATGGTTTACTTAGTTAGTATATCTAGTTACCTCATCAATACTTACAAATAATTAATAGCATTATCTCGACGAATTCTGTTGCAACTTTCGCGATCAATTTTATTATTTCGTTGACGTTTTGAGTATGTTGCAACAGTCATGGTCACGGGTTGACTCGAATGTACAGAAACGTCGGGAAAATAATAAAAAGGTAAATTCGATAAAGCCCCGTATAAAAATCTTCTGCAGATATTTGTTCCAGATCTGGTAGAATTGTGGTACCATAGTACTCGTAGTTCCTTATACCCACGATACAAAAAATATTAATTTAGTCCGCCTATGTAATTGTTACCTTCGTAAATTTTGCACTATTTATGTGACTGTTTATTTATTCTAACATTGAACCGGCGATGTGCTTGCAACCTGTCACGTGGAATACTTGGAAACGCGGGCATGTGTCAAAAAGGAATGTTTGGACATGCCTCTGACTACCCCTTACTTGGTATCCTCGAAGATCTACTGACTGAGTATGTATCTGAGGATGAACATCAGTCGTGAGCGTGTTTTTTTTTATTGTTTTGTTTGTAAGTTGAACCGTGAAAAACTGACATGCTCTTTGTAAATTATAAAATTTTGGTCAGGCGTTTAAAATACATTTATACGCCTGATATTTATTATACGGGATATTTTTTCATTGAAATCACACGGATTATATAGAAACATTTATGTATAAACTACGAAAATTTACAAAATTCCAAGTGTATTTACAAGATTCCTCGCGCGCGACAATTCTAGTAGAATCAGGTAAGAAACATTTCACCAACGTCACTATTGACGCCATTGCTTTCAAGTTTTGCTAGTAATTTCTACAGCGTTGTTCAAAATGTTTGATATTAATGGCTGATAAGCGTGAAAAATAGTATCAAGCACCATTGCATTGATATACATACATGTTAAATATGTAAGTTATGTTACTAAAGCTGACTGAAGAATCATGAAAAAAATAACCAAGCAGAGTTTGTTGCCTGATTCTTCTAGGCTTGGTCGCGCGCGAGGAATCGGCGTAAATTCACTTTAAAATTTTTAAATTCAGATAGTTTTTAAGTTGAAGTTTCTATATGATCCTTGTTATTTCAGTGACTTTGACTTTGACTTTGATTTACACCGATTCATCAGAAACCTCAAGGTGGCTCACTGCTACAACACAAGTATGGATTCTAATATTTGACGAGCGCCAAATATTTTTAAAGTCTTTTCTGCGATATTCAAGCCAATAAACTGTATATAGTTTGGCAAAAACCCTTTTAGTTTTCATGAATAAAACATTTTTATTTATTTCTTCTTGAAGAACTCTTACAAAACATAAATAAATTTAAACACCTTTCGGTATAAAGCAATTTTCTAACTCAATAATTTGGCTTTGCAGGCGTTCCTTTTCCATTTTCGGGAGGTGTCTAATACATACTGTATAATATGAATATCGAAGTCAAATAGTAACTATATTTTATACCCACAAAGTTTGTATAAGTTAGTGTCGCTGAAGGAGACACTAAAACTGTGTTACTATTGGATACAAATCCTCCTTTGTCTGCACTCAAGAAATATAAACTAAGTCGTTACACGTGTACATAGTAATATATTTTAAAACGATAGCAAAAGGAGAGAAGTGAATAGGTATTCGATGCAGTCAGCAACAAAAATAAAAAAAGACCTATTTGCACGGAGAGAATTTCTAATATCGAAAAAATATGTCAAAAATCTTTAAGAATCCGGCATCCCCAAAGGTTAGCTGTAAGATAATGCTATCTAGCATTAAGTTCGCCTGAGTTTAGTTGTGCAATAAGGATTTTCTATCATCTATCTATGACCAACAATTCTAAGGTTTGTGCCAACGATTAGTGTTCCAATAGACTGGCAATGAGCTTAAAACCAGTCACGTAGAATTCAAAATTATTTAAAAACGCGGGCATGTGCCAAGTATAATGTCTGATCTACGCACTGAGTATCTGAGGATGTCCATCATGGAACATACAGTTGTGAGCGTGTTTTTTATTTTGTTTGTGGCCTTTATTTGTCTCGGGTATTGGGTATTTTTATGTAGTTCCCATAACACAAGCTCTGCTTACTTTGGGGCTAGATGATACTGTGTGAAAATGTCCAGCATTATTATTATTATAATCTACAAAGTCTTAGTCTTAGTCTACAAAGCGTCCTAGAAACTCTTTCCATGTAAATGGTCTTTAACAATTTGAGTTATAAGCTGTTTCTGTAGGTTTATCAAACAAATATTAACTTTAGATTGCAAATAGTTTACGGCCAAAGTGTATTTTCAAATATAGTTCAATATTTTGAACAATGTTTATCCGAGTTCCAGAGTTGAGTTACAAAAGCATCTTTGTTATTATATCGAAATTGTTCATCGACTTTTATTGCTGACTGTACCTGACATGATCCAGTGTAAAATGGAAGCTACGTCGAACGCGATTGCTCTCACAAAGGAACTAGATATAAATTGAAAACTGAGAAGATCGGGAAAGAATAGCGTATGTATTGCACTGTATTGCAATATCAGGTCGTATCTATAGATATATGTTTAGGTAGCGTTTGTAGCAATATGAATATTTCAAGAAATATTGTATTAGTACATTCAACTATAGGTACCTACGTAATAAAACTCAAACTAGACAGTGCAATATCCAGTAACAAATTATTTCAGTTTCAGTTGTGGGTTGTGGATATTCTGTCAAAAAAGTCACATTGCAATCACGGGAATGTTCACGTAGTGAAGGCACCGGCATTGTTTCGACTCATTCCGAGAGTCTTCATCAGGGTGAGTGATTGCAATGCTTCGCAGCACGACTTGCACTTTTTGGAGTAAAAAAAATTATTGAAAAAGATTGGACACTTAGAGTGAACTCGATGCGTGCTGACTTTGATGATTATTAGAGAAACAATTATTTTAACCAAAGGTAATTTTTTCATATGTAAATTTTCAGTAAACAAACACGATGATGATGACGTGGTTTTGACGGATGTTTGCAAAAGTATACAGCAGGTTTAGCCAACCGACATTCTCTAAGGAGTGATTCCATTTCTACAGGGGCTAACGCTCTAGCGATAGAGAAATTCGATTGGTAGACAAAGTAACCTATGGTTAGCGATCGCTTAGTCCATTCGACTGTTCGCTAAAGGCCGCGCTTAGTCTATGGTTTTTCGTCATCAAACGTCAAATTCCCTGGACCTTAGTGTATATACCTACATACCCCTTTGGGTATGTACATAGATATATACACTCGACATATCTTTATATGAGAGCATTTTTGACATGAAAAATCCTCACCGATATTAAGTCTTGCAGCTAAATGTCGACTTTGGTGATGTAGCGAGTAGCGAGATGTGTTGCAAGAGGTGCAGAGTCGATTCCCACTGCGGACAAATGTTTGTATCTTCTGCAGATATTTGTTCCGGGTCTGGGGTTGTGGGACCACGATATTCCTGATACACACGACACAGGTGATCCTAGTGTGGGGTCAGGAGTATCTTATGTTTGTGTCTGTTTGGTGTTTAATTATTTATTATTAACTTAATTCCTCTCGAGCTCACCACGGCACTCATTTTCAGAGGCGTTTAATACATTATTTCGTAGATGACACAGTAAGCGTGTTATATTTAATAATTATATATTTTAATAAACCAAGTCTTACATCAGAATTCAATTTTTAACAACTCTTGAATCTCAATTGAGAAGTAGTTGCGGATAACTTGAAGTACTGGAATAGATGTACCTATGAATTCCGTAGAGCAATCGAAGTTGGCTATAAGTTTGTCTCGGATGACCATTTCAGAACTTGGGGTTCTGAAATGGCACAGCGAGATTGCTTATTGAAATAACTGGAGTTATGAATGAAGATATTGAAGATCGTGAAAGCTTTGGAAGGTAAGTCTTCAAAGGTTTCATGATCTTGTTATATGGATGTCGCGTAAGATGACGCTGTGGGTCATGAATTTACATAGCATTGTTCTCTATAGTTTAAAACTTATATCTTAATATATTACTGTTTTTCGATCTTAAAACAATACATTTTTTTTATGTTTGTTCTAGTAAAAAAAAATATTAGAGCAAAAGTATTAAACTCGATTCAATTAAAAAAAATCTAAATTGATTCTTTGCTTATAACTTGTAATTGCAATATTGACTCAGGTTTTTAATGTTCCGTGTATTTAATTACCATCTTTCACGGGAACATATTTGACGGTGAGCCGTTTTTATCCTAATTTCAGAATAAAGATGTGTTATGATAAACTTCTTACTCTTATGGCTCCCTCGAGTAAAACTTGAACAGCTCTCAGAAACCATAGATAATCAAAACCAACTACCAACTATTCCAGTTGGAACAAACTGGAGTGCAATCAAGGCAGATGACACCGTATGCCCGAAACGGCCACTTTGCGGCGCGCTAGCCGCTCGAGACTCGTCTTGAGCGCAGACATCTGTAGTGCACATAAAACTGCCCGTTCTATTATAAAGGCAACTTCACATTTGGGTATGTGACAAAAATGCAGAGAACAATTATTTCCAACAACGGTGCGAATGATCGCGCTCGTTAATAGAATGGAAGTTTGACGTGACACAAGAAAGCAGGTCAGTTTGACAGAGTAGTAAATACATATTATTACTACTGATGAAACAGCTGTACAAACCTTTCCCAGGTTTGGTGCAGCATTATGCTGAGACAGGGACCTTTTGACCCCACACAATACATCTTTTTATTATTATTTTTTGTAATATTTTAATGTAACTTTTATGTGTGTGTGTTTATTTGATCTGTAATTTGTCACCTGTTGTGTTGTGTTGTGGTTAATAAATGTATTTTCTTTCTTTCTAACTAAACAATACAGAGTTGAACTTTTTGATCTATTAGGGTCTGTAGTGAGTAACCGTTATTTAGTAAAGTGAATCTCAGATGCACAAAATCTCAGGCTTATGTCTGGGACCTTTACAGGCATTAGTGGAGCCAAATCTAACACTAAGAGCCCTATTGTAAATTATCATATAAAAAAAATCTTGTGGATAGCGACTGATGAATTATTGGAAATATGGGCGATAAACTAGGCTACTGCAGGAGTATATGCTTATGGAATGATTGCTGGGCTATGTACAATGAAACGGCACCTACCAATTCTTACTGAAGTTTAGATTAAATCATGGGCAGGTGAAGACTTGCTGTCCACTTAACGGGCCCCATAAGTGCCGCCAATGATAGGCAGCGTAGGGGCAACGTTGGTGTGAACGGCTAAAGGGTGTCGAGAGGTGTGCTGCAGTTTCACTCAACGCTACTCCCGTGCTTTATGCCTTCCACCCTCGGCGCATAGATTCCGCTCTTGAGCCTCCACCCACGTCCAGCTGGGGTCAGGGGTCTCTGTAGACCCCATAGGGAGTAATGGGTCGTTTGTCGCCACACACCGAACACAAGCCACAAGTGCCACTATTATTATTATTAAGTGTGTGTTATTACTGTTCAATGGAATAGATAGAAACTTACTTACATTACACCAAAACATCCCTAGTCAAAACACTTCAGCACTGTTAATGACTGAATAGTACATTGTTTAACGTTCTTCGAAACTCGACGGTTTATGTTTTTGCAGTTGAAATGGATCTTAGATTGTTATAACACGTAGACGTACTTGGCCATTCATTTTTATGTTGGAATCTCCGTTTCTAGCTACTGGTAACTCGCTACTGAAAATTCACCATTGCGTAAAAGTAATCAGGCATTGTACTCAGCTCTGTACGAAGAAAATATTATATATTATTATTTTCTTATATATGAATTTAATTATCACAATTAATAAAAATAATTGCAATAATTAAATTCATATCAATAATGCTGCCCCAAATTAAGCAGAGCTTTTGTTACGGGAACTACATGACTGAAATACTAATTACATATTATTTTTTATAAATATATACATATTACAAAAAGAATACACCCATATCCGAGGCAAATATCATAGAAACATTTATCCCACGGCGGGAATTGAACCCACAACCTTTTGCGCCTTAAGCGGACCTTCGTCGTTGTCTTGGAGCTCAATTGTTCATTCTTTAAGCTCAGCTAAGTTAAGATTTAAATGTGTGACCAAAAGTAATAATAAAAAAAACGGTTAAATTCAAATCAGTCGCAGAACGCTAACTAGCGAAAAGCTAATTTATTAAAATATCCTACGCATTGCTTTTCTACGTAAAGTAAAACTACAATATAACAATTCTCACTGGTTATGAAACAGGCCGGTGAATTAAACTTCGTTATAACCAACTAGTAACAACCAAACTTTCTCACTGAAAGTACGTTACATAAAATAAAACGCAATCCAACGAATTACATGTCGTGGCGTACCAACTTTGCTATTTGCCAGTGAACAATGAAACTTACATTGAGCAAGCATTCGAACAAACCCTCGGTCCACAGAGCCTATTCGAGTAGAGGCATAATCGAATGCCATTGATGTGGGTTTATAGCAACATTGGTATTCGTATAAATGCATTTCAAACAATGCTTTGACTCGTTATCGTCAGAAATTTGAGGCAACCCATAAGTATATATTTTTACGCTTGGCCGCACTGTTCGAGCCAAGCTGGGTGAAGTCATGGTGACGATACGGTGGCGGTGGCGATGATGCGGACTTTGACAAATACTTGACAACTTCATTTATCGCCACCGCTACTTGGCGGTTACTTGGCTGTTTGGCAGCTTAATGGGCATCATAAATTTAGAGTATCTTCTAGAATGAAGGTCTAGCTCCACCGTTTGCCATATCATCACCTACTATCAGGTGAGATTATGGCCAAATAAAGGTATTTTAGTGATAAAAAGAGTCTGATTAATATATCACAACTATGGGGTCAGGACTATGTATGACTACTGCCAGTATTTCTTAATTATGTATGTTCATATCCTAAACTAATTTGGTTGTGAAACAGATTCATAGGCAGGCTTCTTCTAATCCGGGTACCACGCGGACCGTGGACTAAGCCGTGGGCATAGGCTATTTATACATAAATACAAACACCCAATATGTGGTGACGACTCGGAGCGTCAACGACACCGCACGACGCCATTTGCAAAAATAACATAATGGACGACAATATTGGATGGACAGCAGTATAATAAATAAAAAAAATCGTAAATGTCTTATATCTCGAAAATTGTTAGATTTTTAGACAGAGCCGTGGGTATAGGCTATTTATACATAAATACAAACACCCAACATGTGGTGACGACTCCGAGTGGCAACGACACAGCGATGCGCCATTTGCAAAAAATATATATTGTGTAATGACGTCTCAGTATTGACTCATTGTAACTGTCATTGTCACCCAATGAAAGTAGTATAATTTTAAAGGGCATTGAATAGTATTAATATAAACAATTTACCGTTTACTTTATTACTATTAATGTCCTTTAAATTATCTCAGAAAGACATTGTAAATTGTTTGTGTCTACATAAAATAAAATAAACCAATATACAACAATGGACAATCCAACGCCGGTAATAGAGGTGCGAATGTTCTGCTTCGGAAAACGTACTACAGAAATAATACAGTTAAATTAACAGGAATCCTTATAAACGGTGGGGCACGATTTACGTTGTGCGTGTTTGTTTTGATGCTGATCGTATAAGTCTTGTGTAGTTCGTGAGCGAACTTGTTCAGAAGAGCGTTCCCACAGACGAACTACGCGAACTAGTTCCCAGATGCCGCGCTCCTCAGCTCGTTAGATCGTTTGTTTCGGTGACCGACTTGTAATAGTGAGAATGAGTGAGAGTGAGTGATTAGTATTCAGCGAATGATAGGTAAGGTACAAAAATATTAACCTGTAATACCTAACTAATCGGGTAGATGTTTTTCGTATAGGTACATTATTTCTAAAAGTTTATAAAAATTATAATACTAAGAGTACAAAACAATGTATTCAAATAACAAATAATAGTTGAATACTCCATTTTACCCATTTGTGTAAATTACTAGTTTAGTTGCCCATTTGATGTTTAATTATCTACCCAAAATACGGGTAACCGAGGCATTTATAAAACTAATCAATATTAAAAAAACTAACATAACACAAAAGAGCGCGTGCAGAAGCGGTATCGAGCAAACAATTTGTCTTTTTGGAATACAAAATGGGAACTAACGAACAAAAACAGCGACCTAGTTTGCTAAGGAACAGCGATCTAAAAATAATGCTCCTGGTCGCGAACTATAATGCGCAAGACTAGATCGCATAGCCG
This sequence comes from Perizoma affinitatum, assembly GCA_961405105.1. Taxonomy (NCBI): domain Eukaryota; kingdom Metazoa; phylum Arthropoda; class Insecta; order Lepidoptera; family Geometridae; genus Perizoma; species Perizoma affinitatum. The sequence continues at coordinate 9,979,623 of OY560197.1, forward strand.
TTGACGAAAAAATAATGAAACAGCTCAACGCAACGCATCGCACGACGCGACAAAAACCGTGACTGCAGTGTTAATTCTCTCATGGAAAAACGAACAAACGATATCGACAAATTCGACAGAGGGTCTTGAAGTAGCTGGTTGGTAGGGTAGGTATTAAAACAGTTTTCATTGGGGGTTACCCACAAGACAAGTCTAGTCTCTTTCAAGAGTAGGTTTGTCACATTAAATAGGTAGGTAAGCATGTAAGAAATAACGCTTTGAATATTTAGGTAGCTAGAGTTACCATGTTGAAATTTTAGTATAAACTGTGAATACAGATGAAACAGATAGCTATCTAAAGATCGTTACAAATGATCTATAGGTCAACTGATTACTACCAGATGGAATTGTAATAAAGCAATCACTTGTGTTATGCTGGGTTATGAAGATATCGAAACGGTGACTATGCCTACCGGTATTTTTTGTTAGCATGGAAATCTTGTCCACACGTTCACCGTTTTGATATGCTATGAACTCAGTATATACAGATCGTGAGTTGTGAGCAAATCGTGTCGTGCTCTGTAAAAATACCCTTAAGCTTAGCCTGTGTGTGTGACATGTTATTCCCATTTGTAATTAGCGAAACGGATGCTAGCACAAACAAAAGTTTATTTGGTTTGGATTCAATAATAGCCTAGATAAATGAGGTTGTAGTTAGCCATTGTTGTTTCATACGACATTTAATTGGGGATTGGTCGAATTGCGAGCACGCAGGACACTAATTAATTATCTATAATGGAAATGTATTTTTATGATTGACTCCAGCTTATTTTGTCGAGCCAGCTTTTTATTTCTATACAAACGAAGTCTGGCCTGATGTCTATAATTACCCACAACGTAAGGAGGACTGTGTATGCGTTTACCATAGTGAGTTTGTTTGTTGATGTGTTTGTTTGTATGTTACCATTTATATCCAGAGCGGCTGATCGGATAGTAATGCGTTTTTTGCAATCGATGTTTATGATTCTTATGTATTTTTATGGTTCTATGGTTAATCGCAACAAGCTGATAATGGAATTACACGGAGGCTTTAAAAATTTGCGAAAATTCTCGAATATGAAATTAATAATTCGAATATGAATGTACTGACTCTGTCGAATGATGAGTAACAAATTTTTTTAATGCCTTGTCATTTGTTTCAAATTTCTCAACAAAGAGAAAAAAATAGAAAATTGATGCAATTTGACGAATGTGTACTAAATTGAATCTTACAATACTATCACCCCATGTTCATAATACATTAATACCTTCATTGACGACCTCAGTGGCGCGGCGGGCAAGTAGACAGCTGCGATGCAAATGGTGCGTGTTCGATTCCCGCTGCAGGACAAATGTTTGTACATCCATGATCTGGGGCCTTACCATAAAGTCTTATAGCGATTCAAGATGTCACTTTCCACTTTGCGTTTGAGGACGTTATGGCGTTGTTAAAGCTTTGTCATTCGCAAAGGGGATTTGATATCTTTGCCTGAATTTAATCGCAATAAGACATGATGGCCTTACACTTGACAACTTGACAACCATTTCTCTTTTTTTACCGTCCCCGGGTTTCAAAGCGACTTATGACAGCGGTAACATAAAAAACGAGGCTAACGCAACAAGTACAACAATTAACTAACCGAAAAGCAGAACTTTAAATAAACCCTCATCGAAATTCTAACGAAGCATATTTTCATAACAAACCGCAAGTCGACAATACGAACTAATTAGACCTCACCATTTGCAGCTTGATTGTCAAACGAATACGTACCATTGAACTAAACGCTTACAGAATACCCGCGGCAATCAAGAGATTGAAATCTATATCTTGTTTGTTTGCAATGCTAACTACACACGCATTTAGTGGATTAACAATGTAGAGATGATACAACCGTGGAAAAAAATCAAACACTATCTTTTAGAGATTCTAATGCATAACAACAATCTCCGGATGGTACTACTGTCTAGACTCTAGATCTACGTTAAATTTTGCTAACGGTCGTGTCTGTGCCCGCTGTTTGTCTATTACAGGAATTTAGCATTTTAATCTTAATTAAGTTATTTATATAACATACAGTAACATATAGTAGAATTTCCATAAAACTATGGCATTATCATGGATAATAATAATCATAAAATATCCACAACAAGAGCATTGAAAAAAACTTATTGTTCACCAAAGAATTTATTTATACAATGTGGTGGTACAGAACCCTTAACGTGCAAGTTCAACTCGCACTTAGCCGGTTTAATGATAAAATTTGACCACTCCTAACTCTTTGTTCCTTCATCTATTTTAACGCCTCGCAAAGTATAGACATAAACCCTAACCTTCTTAAATTTTTTACAAAAACTATAACGGAATAACACGCAGAATAAAGAACAAACAACATCATTTAACAAAATAATCTTGGTGAAACTGATAAAATTATTGTGTCAGCTCTATACAAATATTGGTCAGTCATCAATTCCGTCGAGTAATCAAGATATGGTAATGGTCTCTTTGATATTCAAAGTCGTGTGCAGACGCCCCCTTACAGTGCTCATCAGCGATATCTTGACCACTATGCGGCTGACAGTCGTAATTAACTATTGTGTATAGGGCCTTACTGCTACTAAGTATTCTCTTGTTGGCAAGTAGTTTGTGGTTGGCTTGCAGTTATGATAAACATTGTTGAGATTATGGATCTAGATTACTATGTTTCACTGTTTATTCGCGCTGTTAAAGTAGATATTGAGTTTGAGAATCCTATCAGATTAGTCATTTTTACAAATAATTATACTCACCACCCGGAAAGAGTCGAAACTTAGTCGGTGCCGATAGTACGGCATGTGAAAATTCTCATACAAATATGAATACCTAAATACTTGTTGCAGCGCGACATCGATTCCCTTTAGTTTTAAGTCACATTATACGCAAACCAAAAGTGCTTTCTTATCTCATCTCGTTTTTTGCTTCTAAAACCTCTGAAGAATTTAAATAAACAAAATAATGTCATGAGTCGTCGTTATTGAATAACAAATTAACAACCAACAACATACTAGCAATAAAACTTTATATGCCTCCCGATAAGACTACTAACAAGACGCGGGAATATGCTAGATATAATGTTTTTATACCTCTGAATATCCCCTTGATATCCTCAGAGATCTTCTCACTGGGTTATGAGTTTTGGCTGCACGAGGCACAAGTCCTTTTACAACATTCTAAAAGTAATATTGAGCACAGTGAGTCATTCTCAGCCGTCTCATTAGGGTACTGATTGCGCGGTCGCGTGATAACCAAATGATCACTGAACTTACAAGGTAATCTACTTCCTACATCATCCATTAGCTGGCTCGTAATAAGATTAGAGTTTGATTGCTTTTAAGCCTTGCTGCCGCCTGAAAATTTAATAAAACATATTGATTAGAATATTTATTTACCAAAACATTATTAAACGTGAGAGAAAACATAAGCCATATGATATTAAAAGAGGACACTCATAGTAATTACACGAGACGCAAGAAAAACATTGTAGAGCCACTACAATGTTTAAACTTGCAAAAACAGGGAAAAGTATTTATTAAAATGTATACCTATGTGTATTTCTTATTTTATTTAATAATGCTGGTCATTTTTATTCACACAGCATCATCTAGCCCCAAAGTAAGCAGAGCTTGTGTTATGGGAACTACATGACTGATATACTACTTATATACTTTTTTTTTGTAAATACATACATATTATACATAGAAAACACCCAAACCCCGAGACAAATATCGTATTATAATTAGTATAGTATTATAATATGCATATATTAAAATACAACATAATGACATGAGAAATAAGAATGACATTAAATTTTCCAGTATGTAGAAAAACAAATCTTATTTAAATTTATTACAAAATGAACGAATCTTTGGCTGATAAAACCACCAGGGTCTCTAACAAGCGTACATCCCACCTGGCGGTAAGCGTTAACCTGTAGTAATTGAAACATAGTGTATACATACCATGATACAAAATCATACCATAATGATTTTATTCATCCCCCCTCGCCTCTAGCACATTTCTATCAAAGAAAATCAAACTTTACTAAAAACCTTCCATCACTTATTTCAGCGGTATCTAGGTATTTATTTCGACATGGCAATAACACCTAAAACTAATTCTTTGAGTCATACAAAATGATTTAAAAAACCGCATTCAAATGATAAAATTATGTGCTACCTACATTACACGCTTCAAAACATTAAAGGCAAGTATCATAAAGAAAACGATGCTCGGAACCAGAAATTTGAAGTCATGTGTTCGGTAAGTCTAATTAAGCACCGATGGGTTTGCAAATGTCACGTTGTGTTAAGTCTAAAGGTGAGCTTCCACAGGGTGCCCATTATAAGTCCAAAGCGGAAAACAATTTATTATACACAGAGTTCAAAGAGCGTATACTTCAGAAACGATTTCCACCCCATTGCTTATCAATTCATTTTAGCATCAAGTTGCAACTATTCGTACATCTCCGGTTTGTAATTACCAAAGGAATATTTAAATGATCCCGTCTTTGAGCTCGTTATTTATTGGCGTGTAAATTTGTAGCTTGTGTCTAGTTGCGTTAATTGGCGTGTCAATTGGTGCACATCTATTGCTATATTGTATGTGTACATGTACCTACCTACATAATAACGTGCCAGTTGCTATGTCCCGGTCGATTAGTTTGACGTTCGACGTAATCGATGTATCATTACCAAACCAGCCGGAGTTATTGAAGTGTTAGTGGTGAAAATGATCTGTGTTTTTATTCAGAGCCGTCTCATAAAAATAAATGTATAAATAACAGAAAACATGGACTGTCAACAAGTCAGTAAAATGTTGCTTTTTGTAGAAAATTTTTAGGTACCTACTAATACCAACTGAAATTAAAACCGCAAGCGCCATGCTTGTTTCCTTAGAAGCGGCGGCCATTATTTTTTTTTAATCATGAATATGTATAGTTTTATTTAATTATAATCTCACCTGGTGGTAAGTGATGATATGGCCGATGATGAAGGTATGGAAGCTACCGTTTCACTCTTACCTTGAAAATATGCGTAATCTAAGTCGATTTTCAATCATACGTTCGAAAAATACTTGACGCTAACTGCGTCACCGCTTTATTACGGCAACCGTTATCCTCACACCACTTTTTAACCCCAGAACAATCGAACAATTTAAAAGAATCGGAATTGAAATGACCGCGTTCGTTTAAAAGCAACCATATCTGTTTGTTGTTTCGTATCCCGATTCGTATGCAAAACCGCATAGTCAAAACGAAGCGATTGACAATTTGCCAACAATTCGAACAAAACCACATTCACAAGGTTACCGGGGCTCGTTCAACAAAACTACTTACTCCTTTCAGTTATACTCAATGCGATGATTTTGTATGACAAGTTAATTTATGACAGCGACCTCTAGTGAAATGTAGAAAAAAAATAACAAAAAACGATCAACCCCTATTGGCTACGAGCTCATTTTATCCACAACGCGAGTAAGTTGTGGGTAAAACGAGCTCGTAGGCGAGACTATTAAACAGGCATCAACCATGAAAGTGTTTTCACTAAAGCCTGCATTTTAAATCTGATGTCGATGGCTTCGGTCATCTATGATCTGAATGATTTAGCTATTCTTTTATTCTCTGCTTGTAAATTTTTGATCGCTCAGTTAGGAGTCGGGTACAAAAATTACTAGTCATTGGGTTAGCAAAATCAAAGTTAGTATGTAAGTCCTTATTTCTGTCATCATCGCCACAGCTCGTTTAATTATCAAAGGCTCTCCAAATTTCATCAGGGTGGAGAGAGTATACGGCGAGTTTTCACACAGCTGTTTTTGTAAAACAGATTTCTCGATGCGAAACAATAGTGTAGGCTTATCGATAAGTTCCGAAATACCTGCTTCCAACATAAATGCAGTCCACCCACGGTGATATAAATGTGGGTGGTACCTTTGCAGGCCTGTATTGTGAAGCTTAACGAGGATTGGAACTGTGAACATAATGTGTACAAAATACAAGGAGATTGCCCTATCAGTACCTAACTGAAGTGGCTATGCCAGTGATCTAGAACAAAAATAATTTTTGGAAGAAAACAAATAGTTTATTGATAATTAATACCAGCAACATTGCTAATGTTAGACCGGAGTTTATAATAGCCTGATATTATACACTCCTGTCATAAATAGAGTGTAAGAGGACAAAATTAAACTAAAAACCTTTGCTGCCTGGTCACAGCTAAGCATTTTTAAAACACAGCTAAGCATTCATAATGTAGCTGGCTGCGTTTGGGCAATCCAATAAAAATTTACGTTTGTGTGTATTCTCTTTCACCTCACGTAAATATATCTTATGCTTGTATTTAAAGCATTCGATCGAAGATAGGGCTAATTTGCTCATGATCTGACATCTTGTTACTAACCCATCTTGATGAGTACAAGTGAAGTATACACGGGTTGAAAGAAATAATAAAATGAAGTTGAAACAAATAACAAGGACAATAAATAACTGAAAAGCTAATCTAGCAAGCTAGCCTAGGCAGCAAAAGGGGTTTCAACTACAAAAAAATACAGTAAATTACAATAAAATATAAAATAAAAATGGAAACAAACTGTAATAAGAAAAAAACTATAAAAAGTGGCTGCTTGTAATTAATTAAATGTAAATTCATCACCCTAAAAAACTATATAAAATGAGCAATGTCACGTGATTTGTTTTGGTGATCACATGCATGTTTAGTTTTCGATTGTAGAATGTAAACTCGGCTACACAGGTGCTAAGCAGCATTCATATTTAGTGTATCCGCATAGTTCACGCCTTTAGCCTGGGTTCGATATCATAACACATGGTTTGGCTCGTCAAGATCTACATAAATTACGGTAACTTAAAAAAACAACTATGTATCTAGTAAAAAAAACTATGCTTAGCTTTCACTATACCAAGAAACTTGCCATTAGAACCAATGAATCTATTTCAGTACGTTTTTCGCGTTTACATTTCCCGTCCGGGCAACCATTTCTCGTAATTGGCAATTAACACGACGACTCGCCGATCTCATTTTTAGGTTCTATTAGCCTCCTTTTAGTTTTAATCGATACAGATCAAACAATTTGTCTTCGTTTTAACAATTTGGTAACGCAAATTAATTCGTGGAACTTCATTTAAAATTAGGCTTTTTGATGTTTGTATTTCAGAATAATCAACACCGTCCTTTTAATTAAGAAAAATAATTTAATGGCAAGCAATATACTTACTTACTGGTTTCCATATTTTAATGCTAGTAAATTTTACGGACTCGTACATAAATTTTCCCTCTTTTAAGATTAAGCTACGAAAATTGTAATTTTGGGGTGAAGAACAAATTAATACTATCAAGAGAACCTATTACTTAGTTCCAAATTCAATTTAGCTTAGCTGGTGTGGATTTAAGCGCATGTTATTAATAAAATAAATGATTGAGCACTGTAAATTTCTTGGCGTAATAATAAATAGGCAAAAGCGCAAGAGACGAAAATGTTCTGACTTTTAGTGTCATTCACAAACGTGTTAATATTAGCTCGCGCGAATAAGCCAAGGCACTTAAACTATTGCTCCCATTCCTACATCAATATGGTGTGTCTTGATAGGCCCCTTCCTGCAGATAAATATTCGATACACCTGAGGTTCATAGTGATATAAAATAAAGGAGTGGATATGAGTAAATCTCGTCTATATTTAAGTTTCTGCTATCCATATAGACGCTTGATAGAATGGGCCCAGCGTGGTAGGAATTATCAGACGCGGTCTACTGGCGTAGTTGACTAAGTGGTAGCCGAAGCTGAAGAATACTATGGGCATATATGGATTAAAGGATACAGGTTGACAAAATGGAACAAAGGTCCCAGAAACTGGGGTGAATTGATGATGATAAGTAGAAACGGCAAAGTTTCGTGTACCTACTTACTTTATATGAGTCTAATATTAGAACGAACCATTTTGCTTATTATCCTGAAGAAAAAAGTTTCTTAACCTGTCATGCCCTCATTATTTTAGACGTTCGTGACCACGGTGAAAAAGGATTACGACAAAAACTTGACACATGTGTGTTCACGTCGATGAACAAATGTATTCAAGAAGGCAAGTTTTATTATTATTAGCCTATGGCGTCCCACCGCAGAGAAAAGATCCCCCGCCCCCCCACCCCTATTGTTTCGTTCAATTAATTCGTCTCTTCATCTTTGGCGTGATCTACCACGTGGTCGTTTTCTACCTCGTGGAGTCCTGGGTGTACTGGACGTGGTAGACTTTGACCACAACTCATGTGAAATGCGGCAGACGTGACCCGCCCAGTCCCACTTTAATTTGCGTCCAGCAGCGCAGTTCACTTTTTCTGCGGTGTGTGTCAGGATACTACACTCCATAGCTCGCTGGCAAGCTTCAAGTTAAGCCTTTTGCTAATTTGACATGACCATGGTGTAAATACTACAAATTTCCACTCGTGTACCCACGTGTGGGCGCATAATCAAATATGACTGCTCGTTATTAAGTTACTTTTGTAGATCTTGCTGTTCAAAATAATACAGTTACAAGGGCATCCTGAAATCTGTAAATCGTGTAACATCGTGCAGCAAAGGTTTCGTACCACATGTATTCACGTCACGTAGATTATGTTTGACTTTCCATACATGGCATAAAATGTAACTGGGAAACTAGAGCGCGTTTTCCGTCTTCTTTTTTTTTGATCGGGTTTCGCAAATGTTCGGTAGGCATAAGAGATTTGCCGGTCGTGTAAAAAATTGTGTTTTGTTGCAGTTTTGATTTCACGAATATATTTATATACTAATAATAATTACCACCAATCAAATCAGTCAGTCCATTGCATTAAGCATGACGACATGATAAACAAGTGAGTAAATGAGTTACGCAGTAGATAGCCTTCGGTCCCAAGTTCAAGGCTCTAATAATCATCAGTCGGACAAAATGTGGCCTTCCCATTTACCCTTCCGCGAGCTTACCTATTTACTAAAAGCTCCAACTACGGCCCGTCCAATCTCTAGTAAGTGTTACTTTTAAATAAAATGCCTATTTGAAGCCTGGTTTCTCGGGTAATGGGCTTCACGTCATAATTGTAGTATTTTTTGTATCAATTCTATATATTAGGATATATAAGGACCTAGTAATCAGTAGCAAACTTAAATAGGTATAACTAAAATTATTACAAAACCGGACAAGTTCGTGTCGGGCCACGCGCAGTGTAGGGTTCCGTAGTTACCCGTCACAATATATGGACTTAGAAAGGGGCTTTACACAATTTACAACTTCATCTACGTAATTTTCAATAGAATCTGTACGAAATTTAAAAATAAACCATTACCTTTTCATAAGTTATAGGACTATTAGTCATCATCATCATCATCAGTCCACTGCTGGACATAGGCCTCTCCCAATACGCGCCTCTGAGCCCGGTCTTCGGCTCTTATCATCCTTCTGCCCGATGCCTTTCTTACGTCATCGCTCCACCTAGCCGGGGGGCGCCCCACACTACGTTTGCCCAGACGCGGTAACCACTCAAGAACTTGATTACCCCAACGGTTGTCGGTTCTTCGGCATATATGACCAGCCCATTGCCACTTCAGCTTTCTAATCCTCGCAGCTATGTCCTATTAGTCGTTAACTTGTTATTTGACGACCTCTGTGGCGCAGTAGGCGAAGGCCCGCCTGAGACGCAGAAGGTTGCGGGTTCGATTCCCACCGTAAGACAAATGTTTGTATGACCTGAAAATATTTGTCTTGGGCCTGGGTGTTTTCTATATTAAATATGTACTTACAAAAAAAAGTATTTAAGTAGATTCTAAATTAGATTCTCACTAGATTCTAAATAATGACGAGGGACAACGACAAAAAGAGACTTTCCATCTAAAACCCTGTGAGGAGAAATGTTTCCCTTAAAAACGTAACTTGTTTAAGTGTAGGTACCTACTGTAATTGCGCGTCGGGCTCGCAAAGATAAACTCGTTTCTTTTTAATTTTCTCTCTGGAAATTACTTCAATTCCCTCGTTAAATAAATGAGAACTGCACTAAATCGGCTTTCTTTTTATTTATTTAATTACGTAACAGATCTATGCGACTTCGGGCTTCTATTGGCTCTTCAGCTATATTAAGTTTCAATAATATAATATTCACATCAAATAAAAGATTGGTCTGGTCCTAAATTCATGTATAGTTTTCGAACAATTAGTAGATTTAGATTTTTATTACATAGCCTCCATTTGCCAAATTGCATGACTCTATTGTCATGGAATATTTTTTTTTAATTAGCTTTATTTAATTCAAGCAAAAGATTAATTAATACAATTTTACAATGCCTGTTATATACTTTGAGACTACGATTCACTTTTAATAAAAAAAAAACATTATTTTTATATAAAAAAAAACATGTTTGTCATTTTGTTGCGCAACAGCTGGAGCAAATGTGGGGTCACTGAACTAAGAATAATATTCAAACAGATAAAATATATACAATGCCAGCTAAAGGTACACTTCAACCAAATACAGAAGTAGATATTATTGGATTTTAGGCTTTTTATCTGAGTCAATACCGCGAACGCTGCCAGCGTTCGTAAGAAAATTTATGCTTTTTATATAAGTACCTAATCATTTTCTTCATTCAATTAATTAAAAAACTTGAAGTGGCTCTATTTCATTTTAATTTCAAACATGCTCTTCAAAAGCTCTTGAACTGAAAGCTCTACCTTCATTAATATGTAATTGCTTCAGTAATTACATAATTACCTTCCTTGACCTTGACCTTTTCTCCTAGCACGAGGTAGGTTACTAGTTACTGATACTGGTTTTTAAATAAGTACCTAAATAAAAAGGATATTAATACTGGAAGACTAATTTAGTACGTACGCCTAGCACAGGCTTAGTACGGCAGTCTGTGATATTGTGAATAACCAATCTGTCCCTAGTAGATACTAGATACAATCAATACAATCTTACGTGGAACATCAGTACTATAGCTATATACATGCGTATGTTATATAAAATTATACTCATAGCAAAGTTGCCGTGTTGGCCTAGTGGGCGATACCCCACCGACATTGTGAGAAAGCGACGTAATGGGTATAATTCTGATCTGGAGGTCGTGGGTTCGAACCTGGTCGTGAACCTATGGATTTTTCCACTTGAAAAAATTATGTGCGCATTAACACGTGCTCAAAACCGTGAAGGAGAACATCGTGAGGAAACCGGGATGCCCTAGAACCAAAAATTCGAAGGCATGTGCTAACAGGTAGTGTTCCAATAAGCGGCGATGGGCTTGCAACATGTCACGTGGAATGCTAACTTGCAAAACGCATGTACCAAATGTAATTTTTGGACGTGCCTCGGTCTACCCCCTACTTGGTATCCTCAAAGATCTACTCACTGAGTATGTATCTGTGGATGTCCACCATGTGGAAGACAGTTGTGCGCGTGAAAGTGAATAGCAAAGTATTTCGAGATAAATGGCTGTCGTTTAAGTTCTTCTACGGATTTGCTAGTTCTGAATTTTATCACGTACTGGAACTCCAAGCATAGCTCTAAATACAATTAAATACAAGTAAAAGTCATTGCAATTTGAAAATAAAACCTTTATTTGTATTCTTCATAACCCAAAATAAGATACACCTTATGGTGTATCTATAATGTTTTATAAAACTGAACATTCTGGTGGACTCACGTGTAATGAGCAATACGTGTTGTAAAAAATAGACTGTTTAACAGAATATACCCAATATTATTGTTGGGTGTTCCGTAGCAAGTTTTTTAAAAGTTCCGTGCCCGAAGGGTGCTAAACAGAGCCCTATTACTTAGCCTAACGGTCAGTCAGTCCGCTACAGAACAGTTAAATCTCCACAGAATGTTTTATGATTAAAAAGACGTTAAAACATTCATCTGTTTCTTGTTATTTACCGAAGAATCATCCCCTTACTTATAAACATTTTCAAACAATTAAAAGAAAGAAATAACAGTTTTTTGCTTAACATAATGAAACAAAAAACTGTTAAGCTAAACAATTATTTAAAAATCTTTTTAAATAAGCCCTGGAGTGTTTTCGTTTTAAGTATACGAAACCCTTAGTGTACGAATCTGACTCTCACTTATCCGTATTATTTTCAAAATAGAACATCGTTGGTAAATCATACAGCCTTTCAAAGCTGGAAGGTTGATATAGAAAAAAGAAGGACCTTATATAAATAAGGTCTGGTTGATGGACCAGATCATATTTAATTCCTATCTATTACCTTTGATTCTGCTCTTTAGAAGTTGGATCCGAGGGCTTATAAAATAGTAAATCATCAAAAAAAGAAGAGAAGTTCGTATCTATGCCTTGAGATATAAAGCTTACAGGCGAGTGTGTGGCTTCATGAGAATATTTGTTCTGGAAACAGCTATTGTCTCGCCACTTGATAAGATCCGGTCCAGAGATGTGAGTACAGGGTGCAAGTGAATTTCTGAAACATTGCAAATACAAATATAACATTCGTTTTATCACGGAACTCAAAACTCCGTTCCGCCGTGCTGGGTGTTTTATTTTTAGTCCGTGTGTATTTTCTATTTTATAATACTTGAGGTAATTTAAATGTGAGGTAACTTAGATGTACCAAAAGTTTAAAAAAGAAATGAAAGTTCTAGAAAACCGACATTCCTATAGAAACTATAACATTGAACAAATGTATAGGGACACATAATACTTAATTGGTAACGGTTAATTAAGATTGCATTTAGGAAAGTTCTTATTTCTTCTCATCATTTTATAATGAGTGCAAAAAAGCCATCTCCGAAAGTGAACCAAGACATTCGCGTTCATAATACATCTCGGATATATAATGAATACTCGACAACACAAGCAATGTTTTGTGTCCTCATTCCGAATATTCAAATTGTCTCTTTTATTTCTCCTCTTCCAGAACTTGATTACGTTCCAAATGTCATACGACGAGCCATTTTAGGCCTCTAATGCTGTACATCTTCTTTGTTTCCTCATTTAATTTGTTTTATTTTGAATGCAAATAGCTGGCACTGGAGTTTTATGGGTTGTTCTACTAGATGTATTTTATTGTCAGTCGTGGAATTAAATTCGAGGCAAAATCCTGCTACTACACAGAACAATCTACAAAAAACTCATTGCAAGTCTATTCAGTTTTATTGAATGAACCAACATGTAAACCAATAAACATGATTAAATTATGCTCGTACATACCCCGGTTTTACATTCAGGAAGGCCTGCGGCTGAATGTATTTAATGCCCTCCGCATTGTCGCATGCCAGCCGTGCCATGTTAGTCTTTCTGATCTCGTGTAATTGACCTGTGGACGTTTTATTTTTAAATGAATAAAACTTTTAAAATACTGCACGTTCAACTGGAAAATGTTTTTAGCTACGGCTATTACAATGTGAGTAACGATTGCGCCGGGAAACTTGTTTTAATCCGGACCATTTTTCTACTTTATACAGGCTTTGACATTTTTTTAATATTTTTTTGTATGACTGTATTAAATTAATACCTGGAGTTATTAAAAGACAAATTGATGGTGTGCTTTTCCCAAAATTGAAATTTTAGATGATTAATTTTATGATTATTTGAATTTGATCTGGATCAGTTGAGCTATCTATAGATCGTTTGCAATGGTCTTTAGATAGCTAGCTGTTTCATCTGTATTTTTTGTATATACCTACTTGTACATAGTTGTATGAATAAATAAGTATTTGAAGTAGTATTTAAAGTACAAACCCAATGAAAAGCTGTGGAACTGATCCCCTCTTTCATACCAAAACCTGTCGGAGTACCGAAATATTTGCAATTGTTTCGTCATTATGCAATAGAGTATTGGTCCCACAAAGGTTCCTTGGATGAAGTTCTCACTCATAATGCCGGCTAGCAGGTCTATGTCATCAACTGTTTCATACAAATGTCTCAATGCTTCCACTTTCTAGAAATAAAAATGCGTTATAAAAATATTTTGGCAGAATTCGATACCAAATTAGCTTGATCCCGCAAAAGATACCGACCGTTAATCAGAATTTAATCTGATCAGGTAAAATTGAGGTCGAAGACTGAAATAAAAATATCATAAAGTCTCACCTCAACATCCATAACATCTAAAAGGTCATCAAATTGCTTAACTGCCTTTATACCACATAGATATCGGTAGTCGTTGTAGCCTTGGATACCCATATCCCTGCCTCTCTGAATATCAATAGCAGCCAAGTCGTGAGCTTTTTGCAAATCTCCATAAAAGTTCTCTGAAATCTGATCGGCAAATATCAGGTAAAAAAATCAGGTTATTAAAAACAATCCTTTTATACATTTTTTTGGTTACCTCTGGGTCTTGAATGTCGTCAATTTTAGCTGAACTTTGAAAGAAAATTCCCCGATTGATTTCTTCGAAGTTTTTATCTTTTTCGATAAGACCTTGTCTGTATAACGTTTCGCTATGAGAAAACTCGCCTTTATAGTGATGGTTTTCGGTGTATAATCTGAAACCATATTTTTCCTGTTATTTTATACATATCAATTTTACTGGTAATATTAGACACGGATAATAATATTTATTCAGTACCTTCTTTGCCAAAAGCCTTAAAAAATGTTCGTCATTCAATCTTGAGTATAAAATTATGGCAGATCAAACGGGTTTGAATGCCAATTTATTGTTTATATTAACTAAATTTAAGTCGTCATTTACTCATCAACCAAGTTACCAAGTGTACGTTTAGTTTTTTAGGTTTAAATAATGAGTAAAACTATCAATTTAAACCTAATGCCCACTAAATACACTGGCAATACAGCGTGAATATATTTAAAGACAATAATTGTTTTAATGAAAATCTTTTTTCAAATTTGGCCTTAAAGTGTTCAATGGAATCTTTACTTACTTCACTCTACCATCAAGTAGCGTATGAAAGTATCTCATAGCAATTTCATACTCAGCGTAGACTTGTGGTGGCACGTCTTCGTCATAAGATGTAACGTGAGCAACATTATCTGATACGAGTTCGAAGTTTTCCATGTTTTTAAAATCTGGAAAAAATATATTTACCAAACAAATCTTGTCAAATTTTGTGTAATGAAAATACAATGGAAAAGGTAACTGTATTTTTCAGTACTTACTCAGTAATAGAGGCAGCAGTTCATACATAAATATATTTGAAGCTGTCGCTATATTTATCTGCCTTGCTACTTTGAAAAGTCGATCATCTTTCCAACAAGAGTTGATCTTGCGAAGTGATTCTGCTAGTCGGTTGTGTTCCCGCATGAAAAATATCCCTAATGCTGTTGTTCTTAGACCATAGTTTCCTGCTTCTGGAAAACCTACAAACGAATGTGAGTTTTTATACGGGTCGTTTAATTTTACAGTTTACATTTGAAATTTGTCATTCCATACAAATTTTAAATTCGAATTCCATACATATAACGACATTAGTTAATAAAATTGTGGATTAAGATCATTCCAAAGTATAATTTAATTAAAGCATAAGAGCTTCTGCCCACGGCTTTTCTCGAGGGATACTTGGATAAAAAATTGCTTATACCTGGAATATTATATTCCAGGTAACAATACATTCCTATTCCAAAAATGACCTAAATAAAAAAAACATCCAAACTTCAATACTTTCGTATTTATTATATTGATACCAATAATGGCTTCAAATTTCTGGAGGTACTTACCAAATTGATAGCATGTGGTTTCGTTGTCCCTGTTTTGGATACAAACATCCTCAGACTTCAAACTATTAGTTATGTTTTGAATTATTTCAGATTCAGATGTGGTGGTTTCAACCAAATTTTCAATTTCTTTCACTGTTTTCTTTAATTTATCAGCCTTAGTTTTCATAGATTTGTTATCTTTGGTTTTTATAAGTTCATCATCGTCCGATTTTATTGCAAGATCATCTTTAATTAGCCTAACTGTAGTAACGTCATTAATATCCTGAGGGACGTATCTTTGTTTTCTTTTTTCCAGAACCAACATTCCATATTCACCTTTTCTTATTTTAGCAAGAGCATCGTTATCCACTCCATAAATTGTTGACAAATCCAATAAAGGAGTTTGGATATTTATCTGAATAAATTTTTAGCACAATTTTAATAATAATAACTGGATGGCCTGCGTATAGTTTGACCTGAATTTTAGTCAGAATTGCAATCAACCATTTTATAGCATGAAATCTTCTTTAAGATATACAAAAATAGTATCTATCACTATTTATGTATATATTAAAAAACATATCATCAACGTACAACGTATCAACACCTCTTAGCGTTGGCTCAGATTCTGCTAATGCCTCTCAAAAGTCAGGCCTAGATCTGACATATAAATAAATAATGCTGGACATTTTCACACAGCATCATCTAGTCCCAAAGTAAGCAGAGTTTGATATGATTTGGAAACTAAATGACTGATATACTTTGTAATACATTGAAAACACCCGGACCAAAAGACAAATATTTGCAGATCATAAAAACATTTGTCCCGCAGCGGGAATTGAACCCCCCACAATCTTCGACGTGTCAGGCGAGCCTTTATCCACTACACCACAGAGGTCGTCATAAATCCAATGAGTGAAATAATAAATATGTTTCAGATTTCTGAGATATAAATAAACAATGCGTGACATTTTTCACACAGCATCATCTAGTCCCCAAAGTAAGCAGACATTGATGTGTTATGAGATCTAAATTACTGATATACTACTTGAAATAACAATTATTATTTGATGAATTTCAAAAAGATAAATTGATGAATGATTTTACAATGATTTTCAATCACAATCTATAACGAATTCCAAAACTATTCTTATTTCACACGACACGTCCGCAAAGTGGTTGTTTAGTATTCAAACTTCATATGCGCGAAGATAAAGTCACGATTTAAGTCCTCTGAATATTTTAATATTGAAATGTGTAATGCCACTTCAAAGTGAGATCATTTTCACACGTATCATAAA
The DNA here is from genome assembly GCA_961405105.1 of Perizoma affinitatum. Lineage (NCBI taxonomy): Eukaryota > Metazoa > Arthropoda > Insecta > Lepidoptera > Geometridae > Perizoma > Perizoma affinitatum. The sequence continues at coordinate 9,996,624 of OY560197.1, forward strand.
CTTTATACAGGCAAAGTTGGGGAGTTGCTAACCTGTTCTAGGGGTATTATTTCGGGTGTACATCCAGATTCTTGGAAAGTTTGCGCCCTGGAGAAGTTTAGACAGCGTATATCAGTCACTTTGAGATAGGGATCGTCTTTCGGAACACTAATGGGTATACAGCGTGGGTCTGATTTGCCCGCTTCTTGGCAGCAATTTTGTCTGTTTCTCAGGTAATCCCCTGAAACATAACTTGATGGTTCTTAAAATACTAATCAAATTTACAACTCAATATTATAAGTACAATGCTAAATAATTCTGATTAAAACTTAACTTTTTATGTTAAAAGAAAAAGAAAATCGGACAAAAACGGCTGTCGTACTAAACTTTCAAGATCGGAATTTCAAAGAACGTTAATTATAGTGATAAGATAAACTATGAAGATTGTATTCCCTGTGATGGCAATCCTCATATACATACTCAGTGCGAAGATCTTTCAAGTTACCAAGTATAGTGTAGTCAGCGGCACGTCCAAATATTTATGTAAGGTACAATATGTCAGCGTTTTGTAAATAGTTGGAACTCGCCGATGATGCCTTCGAATTTTTGGTTCTAGGGCATGCCGGTTAACTCACGATGTTTTCATACACTGTGTTAATGCGAACATACATTTTTCGAGACAAAAATTTCATTGGTGCACGACGGGGTTTGAAGCCACGAACTCCGGATCAGAAGTCGGGGTACCGTCCACTAAGCCAACACTACTCATCAACGTAAAATTCGATTTAAAAATGTTCTCCATCGCAATGCATGTTAATTTACACACACTTTTTATTATAAAGTTAATCACTTTATATTATATTATACCACGTACTTTACTCTCTTGCTGATGAAACCAACAAACCATGATAAATTCAAAGCTACAAAATAAAAACCTAGGAAAAAGCCCTATTCTTGTTCAAAGAAAAATAACTTACTAGAAACATTAAGGAAGCTGACGTCTCGATGGATGAACTCCAAGTAATGCGCAGCGGCGACGGTGAATCTCGACTTATCGACTCGACCTGTGGTCTGCAGGAAGGTCCTGACTTTCCGCGCCGAGGGTAATGGCCCTCCGTGCTTGTCCAAGCGGATGCTACTTTCTGGAGGAAAAATATAACATATGATTTTCACTTTTTTGTGATAAACATATCAATGCTATAATAGTGAAAACCGCGTATAAATTACAAAAATGTATAACGCACCTGTTCGGTAATTTTACCTCTGTATAATGACAGACCATCAGAACGGACGGTCAAGTCTAACCATTGATTCACGGACTTTGTTATCAAAGTCCGTGAATCTTTGATTACGCCTTAACCACTCGTTATTATGTTGGTGAACTGTGGTCTAAACCTTGGGTTCAACAACCAAAATAAACGGACGGTCAAGTCTATAGTTAATAGATTATGATGACAGATTCCTGAGAAAACCTGTGTCAAAAAGCTTTAATTAGATTCTAACCGCCTGTAACTGTGTTGATGAAATCGGCCATTAAACTAATTCAATTCTAATGGTATACAACTATACCGAAATATCGGAAAACATGAGACCTCACAAATCTTTTTAGTAAGCGTTAAATCTTATTTGTAATTCAAACATACCTTCTTACGAATTATTGCTGGATATTCGCCGTAACATCTTATTATTATCCTTATAATTTAAATCTGTACAAGAATCCTCATTATTTAACAATGTTAAGGATGGGACAGTAAAACGTGCTACTTTGTGGTTTCATATTTTATTTAAAAGTGCATCACCAGTGAAAAGCAGCGCTTTTAAGTAACCGTGAAATGGGAAGCTTATTGACATTTTACTTGGCTCGTAAAGGACTGGGACAAACGGGGAGAGTCGTTGGCAACTCTGTATGAAATAATTAACTGCCCAGGTAGACTACTCGTCAAATAGACAACAAGATTGATCATTTATATATGTACCTTAGAATATATTTGGATGTAGATATTTAAGTATGAATTATTTTCATTTATATTGTATATAATTAGCTTTTTATTTAGTTCACTTAAATTTTTTGCTAATTATTTTTAAATTAATATATGTTTTATCTACGTCAAACGCACTAATCACTCTTCATTACACAAAGAAGAAAATGCATTAGCATTAAATACGCCTAAATACTTGTTTTATATTTTCTATCGTCTATGTACCTACTCGTAGCTACACATAATGAATAGTTCATATACTTCTACCAGCGGTATAATTACTGCGAAATAGGTTATAATTATAATCACAACCTATTTAAACCACACGGAACAGATTTATTACGGACTAATTGGCCAAAAAAATCTTCCTATTTGTTTTTTTTAATCTTATTGTTACATAATAAAGTGTATATTTTCTTTATTCTTACTGTACAGTAAATACAGACAAAAAACTTTTTTTAACAAAAAACAACAGCAAACCTTTGGGGATAGGGACAATAATGGTGGGTATGTATATGCAGACAGATTAATTCTAAAAATATAACTAATTATAACATACTATACTTATTACACATATTTTGTACCTGTGCTTTGTTGCGCCGGGTTTGTTTATTTCTATTCTATTATATTCTATTCTAATAAATAATAACACCCCAACATACGCATACATCCCCACTGCGGGACTAATGTTTGCATATTCTGAAAATATTCGATGTTGGTCTGGGTGCTGTGGTACCACGGTACTCGTAGATACTGTTACTCAAGACACAGAGATCCTAGTAAGGGGTCAGGGCTATTTGTCATTTGAGTGTTAATTATTAATTTAATTATAAACGCAATTAATAGTACAGAATTAACATATCCTTGTCACATACAATGAAGAGATAATGGATATACATAAACCGGCCTATAAGCAGAGTACTTTAATCTATCTATATATAATATCTATATATAACAATAACGACGAAATTCTTCGGCTCACATGTCTTAAAAGATATGGCTGAACCAAAATTGTGTTCAGCTCGGTATCTATTGAATGTGTTACCACCAACGCTGGTTTTCGACTGTAACTAAAAATTGGAAGGCCTCTTTACAGTCGAAAACCAGTCGGACTCGATGGACCGACCCAATAACAATTGGGCCAAAAGAAGGTGGCGAAACGTCTCTTTGAGGAAGGTCTATATCTGTTTCGCATTTCATTCGTACGTACAATTATTTTGGACCCTTCTCTATCATAATTACCGTCATCAGCTGATGACGATAATTATGAGAGGGTTTTCAGATATTATAGTTTCAGTCATAACGAGACAAAGACGTTTTTTTGTTGTTACGAACTGAACGCAAATTTCAAAGATACTCAAAAGTCTCACAATATAATATAATTGTATATGCAAGGCGCTCTGAATCAACCTGATCACTTATCTAATAGAGTACCAAAACACGAAAGTAACATGATAAGATAGAGAAGGGGTACCTTCCACGAATTCTTTATGTTGTAGGATAGACTGTATATAAAAAAATATAAATTTATTAATTTCGTAACATATTTACATTGCCATTACAGTGCAGCACCAAGCTTCTATTTATTTCTTTTTTTTATAAGTATATTATATCTTTCTGTTCTACGAGACTACGGCATTGTTTGACCTTCAAATAGCAATACAAACACGCTCACTACTGTATTCCACATGATGGTCCTCAGATATATGCTCAGTGTATAGATAGATCTTTGAGGATACCAAGTATTAGTCAAGGAGGTAATCAGAGGCACGTCCGAACATTATATCTGGCACGTGCCCGCGTTTTGTAAGTAGTAAGCATTCCACGTAACTGGTTGCAAGCACATCGACGCTTATAAGATTAACCAATAAACGTGCCTTCGAACTTTTGGTTCTAGGGCATGCCGGTATCCCCACCATGTTTTTCTGCATCAGTTCCAACACGTGTCAATGCGCACATAACGACCTCTGTGGCGCACGCCTGTGATGCAGAAGGTTGCGGGTTCGATTCCTGCCGCAGGACAAAAGTTTGTATCTGCGAATATTTATCTCGGGTCTGGGTGTTTTCTATTTATAATATGTATGTACATACAAAAAAATGACTCTGCTTACTTTGGAGCTAGATGATGCTGTGTCAAAAACGTCCAGCATTTTTTTTTAAACGTAAATGTTTCAAAATCCATTGATTAACCCGGGTTCGAACCCACAACCTCCGGTTCGGAAGTCAGGGTACTGCCCACTAAGCCAACACGGCTCTGAACATATCTAGTATTAAACCTATACATCTGTGCCTATACTTACTATAAGGTTTACGTCATCACATAAGCTTGTGACGTAGCGATAAACTTACGCATAATTAACGGAAGGTTCAATCTAACTAACTGTTGGCTTAGTCCGGTTTAAACAACCTCAGAAATTGCCCTTGGGATCTTGTTATTTAAGACTTAAGAACCAGCGTACACTTGGGATCTTGTTATTTAAGACTTAAGAACCAGCGTACACTTGGGATCTTGTGATTTAAGACTTAAGAACCAGCGTACACTTGGGATCTTGTGATTGAGGACTTTTAGGAACCAGCGTACACTTGGGATCTTGTTTAAGAATTAAGAACCAGTGTTCACTTAAATGTGCATCAATCATTGTAGATTTCGCAAAACAATTAGAGAATTCGGTTTTGCTGGAATCGTATTGTATTTCGCAAAAAAAATAGAGAATTCGGTGTAGCTACAAGTACCTACTTGCTAAGTATTTCCAAAGCTAGCATTTTGGAAACGCTTCCGTCTGATAGTGATCTGGATCAGTTGACCTATCTATAGATCGTTTGCAACGGTCTTTAGAAAGCCAGCTTTTCCATCCATCTTTTGTATATACCTACTTGTACATAGTTTTATGAATGTAGTACCTTATTCCGTGAAATATACATAACACTACAAACGATACCTACCAAGAACTACCATATGCTCGTCAAATCAAATCTTATTTATTGGAAATATGCCTATACACCTAACATAGGTTAATAAGGAAGGCCCAGTCTCTACCCCTATTCAAAACTCGTGTGAAGCACTTTATCTGACAGAAACATCATTGTATCGCACAGTGTTGTTTTACTCTTTTACCGATGTTTTATAATGTGTATAGCTATTTATATACATATATATAGTAAATCTGTAGGTATGTATCTTAACTTATTTATAATAGATATGACGAAGCAGAAGCTCCAAGGTGGTCTTTAAAAAGTGTGACGTCAGCAATGCTAACGTCACTATCATCACCAGCATGGTGGTCGCTCATAGATGATGACGAAAGTAAACTCCAGGAGATGATCTTCAAATTTATTCTTGGTTATACAGAGGTTTTCGAGGTCTGTACGGTCCAACGGCTCGAGCGAGAATGAATCGTACTCGGTCCGTCGCCCGTATTTATGCAAAAACAAAGACAAAGGCAGGCAACTTGTGCGAACAAGCTAAAACTGCCTGCAAGCATTAATCATTTAAGTTTACAAATGGTTTTGAAGGTAAACATGGTCAAAATAATAACTTGATTACGTAATTACCTAATTGTCATTTGATTACAACAATCAAATGATAACTAGCTATTAACTAATGATTTTACACTGTAATATGACAATCTAAGTGATGATTCGTTAAATAACTCGTGGTTCTGCGCCGATGACTCATTGTAGAAGCAGAATAACGCCTTTGCGCCGATACGGCCATACTGACAGGCGGTGCGTGCTCTGCACCAGCCTTGGGTTGTGATCTTCGAGTGTCTGAAACAATGAAATGGTTTTTCTTTTGAGTAGCTATCTGTAAGCATCGTGTAATGCTTGACAATTTTATTACTAACACCAAAACACATCTGTCTTAGGTGTTGGTATACAGTTGGTTATTGTACTCTGTGGTATTAGTAACATGGAGTGTTCGTGGGTGTACACTGAGGTACTAAGCGTACACTGAGGTACTAAGCGTACACTGAGGTACTAAGCGTACACTGAGGTACTAAGCGTACACTGAGGTACTAAGCGTACACTGAGGTACTAAGCGTACACTGAGGTACTAAGCGTACACTGAGGTACTAAGCGTACACTGAGGTACTAAGCGTACACTGAGGTACTAAGCGTACACTGAGGTACTAAGCGTACACTGAGGTACTAAGCGTACACTGAGGTACTAAGCGTACACTGAGGTACTAACTGTACACTGAGGTACTAACTGTACACTGAGGTACTAACTGTACACTGAGGTACTAACTGTACACTGAGGTACTAACTGTACTCTGAGGTACTAACTGTACACTGAGGTACTAACTGTACACTGAGGTACTAACTGTACACTGAGGTACTAACTGTACACTGAGGTACTAACTGTACACTGAGGTACTAACTGTACACTGAGGTACTAACTGTACACTGAGGTACTAACTGTACTCTGAGGTACTAACTGTACTCTGAGGTACTAACTGTACTCTGAGGTACTAACTGTACTCTGAGGTACTAACTGTACTCTGAGGTACTAACTGTACTCTGAGGTACCAACTGTACTCTGAGGTACTAACTGTACTCTGAGGTACTTGGTGTACTCTGAGGTACTTGGTGTACTCTGAGGTACTAAGTGTACTCTGTGGTACTAAGTGTACTCTGTGGTACTTGGTGTACTCTGTGGTACTTGGTGTACTCTGTGGTACTTGGTGTACTCTGTGGTACTTGGTGTACTCTGTGGTACTTGGTGTACTCTGTGGTACTTGGTGTACTCTGTGGTACTTGGTGTACTCTGTGGTACTTGGTGTACTCTGTGGTACTGGGTGTATAGGCTCTAAGGATGTAGGAATAGATGTTTAGAAACTAGTCCAGGACTCGTCGATCAGATCGTCCAGCTCAGGAGGTAGATAGATGGTCCAGGCTCGTTTGGTGCTGCAACGGTGCCTTGAGGAGTTGGCGATTCGTCCTCTTCTTCGCCGATACGGGCTCTACGGATTCCAGGACTCGTCGATCAGATCGTCCAGCTCAGGAGGGAGATAGATGGTCCAGGTTCGTTTAGTTCTGCAGCGGTGCCTTGAGGAGTTTGCGATTCGTCCTCTTCTTCGCTGATACGGGCTCTAAGGATTCCAGGACTCGTCGATCAGATCGTCCAGCTCAGAAGGTAGATAGATGGTCCAGGCTCGTTTAGTTCTGCAGCGGTGCCTCTTCGCCGATACAGCCTCTTGACCGCCAGGATGTGGAGCACGACGCAGTTGATCGTGGTCGTGTGTATCTGTAACAAGTAACACAACTGGAGTACACATTCAAGCTCGGCCTACCCTGACTAAAGGGGTGTGAATTCATTTTCAGTACAAAATAAATTACAAGAAAGGATGCCTCAATAGTAATCGCAATAAACTGGCTCTGAATGAAAACTGCGCAAGAATATTTATCTCTAAACGCAGGAGGAACGTCCGTGTCTCGAAACGAGAGAACATTCGGCACCACTATCATCATAAAATGGGAACGACCGACCTGATTGTTTTAACGCACGAACGCCGCCGATTTCGTAGATGATGACCCGTCTCTCGGTTGCTACGCCGCTGCTTCCGATAGCACCACCCGGTGCGGTAGACACGATGGCCCCGCAGCGATAGCAGGTGACAGCCTTTCTGTTGTCCATCAGGGTTGCAGAAGCTGATGTAGACGATCCGTGTGAAAGCTTGCCTTTTCGCCGATAGCACCACCCGGTGCGGTAGACACGATGGCCCCGCAGCGGTAGCAGGTGACAGCCTTGCTGTTGTCCATCAGGTTTGCAGAAGCTGATGTAGACGATCCGTGTGAAAGCTTGCCTTTTCGCCGATAGCACCACCCGGTGCGGTAGACACGATGGCCCCGCAGCGGTAGCAGGTGACAGCCTTGCTGTTGTCCATCAGGGTTGCAGAAGCTGATGTAGACGATCCGTGTGAAAGCCTCGCCTTTTCGCCGATAGCACCACCCGGTGCGGTAGACACGATGGCCCCGCAGCGGTAGCAGGTGTCATCCTTGCTGTTGTTCGTACTTGTGACATTGTATCTTCGAGTGGTTGACACTTGGGTTGCCGTTGTAGTTTGACATGAAGTTGTAGATTCTTCGATCATGTTTTCGTTTCATGGAATAAGCTTGGACTTCTTGAACGAACTTCGTTCTTGATTTGATCTCCGTCGTAAATGCCAATTGGTTAATCCTTCCTTCAATTTGTGAGCAATTTCTTCGGGTTCCATATCTTTTCATGTAGCCCTTGAGTGACGTAATCAGTAGAGTTACGTACGATGCAAGACTTTCTCCTTCTTTTGTGCTGCTGCTGTTTTGGAGTTAATGATGGTTGCAGCACAGTTCAGGACACAGTCGTAACGTGATAGGAGGATGTCCTTGAAGTTTATCCAGGTCATGCCGGTGTGAGACACTTCGGAAAGCCATGTAGATGCGGTGATTACTAGGGCGATGACCAATGCTCCTCCTTCCAAGTGTTGTTCAGTGAGGCAGGTTTCCACAGTTGAGCACTAGGCACGTGGATTTGCATCGGGCTGTTCAGGTTTGAATTCTGGCAGCGTTATAGTCTTCGGTGGAGTTGCCGGAGATCACATCACTTCAATCAAGTGAAGAATATTCTGGTTCTGCTGTTCCAGTAACCGCTGCCATTGGGTATCAGACGAATATGGTACCTGAGCTGATGAGGAACTGGTTTGGATTGAAGCAGTGTCCAATCCCACTTCTGATGACGAAGCAGAAGCTCCAAGGTGGTCTTTAAAAAGTGTGACGTCAGCAATGCTAACGTCACTATCATCACCAGCATGGTGGTCGCTCATAGATGATGACGAAAGTAAACTCCAGGAGATGATCTTCAAATTTATTCTTGGTTATACAGAGGTTTTCGAGGTCTGTACGGTCCAACGGCTCGAGCGAGAATGAATCGTACTCGGTCCGTCGCCCGTATTTATGCAAAAACAAAGACAAAGGCAGGCAACTTGTGCGAACAAGCTAAAACTGCCTGCAAGCATTAATCATTTAAGTTTACAAATGGTTTTGAAGGTAAACATGGTCAAAATAATAACTTGATTACGTAATTACCTAATTGTCATTTGATTACAACAATCAAATGATAACTAGCTATTAACTAATGATTTTACACTGTAATATGACAATCTAAGTGATGATTCGTTAAATAACTCGTGGTTCTGCGCCGATGACTCATTGTAGAAGCAGAATAACGCCTTTGCGCCGATAGATATAATGTTGTAGTTAATATTCTTTTATTATTATTTTCTGTACACCACCGCCACTCTGACAATCTCTAAATATCCTCTCCATCCAAAGGTATTCTGGAAGACCGCCCACTGTACCATCTTAAGAATAATATTTTGTTTATTATTTTATTTGTTTAAGGTGTATAATTCATTCATAGGTTAGTGGGTACTAAGTAGAGCTTCTCTATATTATGATCAAAATACTTTAGTCCCATGAGTATTGACACGAATGTTCTTCTGACAATGCTTATACTATAATTAAAAGTCTACTTTCACTTCAGACAACGTCTATAACATTGCCCGATATATCTATTTTATTCATATGAATATGTACCTATCATAATGATAGGTACAAAAAAGAACACCTACAATTTAAGTATAGGTAAATGACCCGTAAATTTGATATTTACCAATTAATTACTATTGAACATCCTTTGACGTTTCTATTTAATGGTATATTATTTCACCGCATGCAATTTTGAACCAATAGCCGCAAAAGTGGTCAGTATTTATTAGGTACAGATAAAACGAGTCAATATCTACAGTAACTAGCGGTTATATGCTTGCAACCTGTCACATGGAATGCTTACCACTTGCGAAACGCAGGCAAGTGCCAAATAAAAAGTATTTGGACGTGTCTCTGAGTACCATCTTAAAAAAAAATCCTCAAAGATCTATGCACTAAATATCCGAGGTTATTCAATATGAAAGGATGAGCCCCTTAAGCCTTATTGAATTACACATTTTTACATCTCTGATTGATTAGTAGTTAATTAAAAATTATCAATTTTATTACCCAAAAAAGAAGTAATCACGGATAGACGGCAAAAAGCAATCTTTCTCTGGCCGAGTCTATCTACATTTTAGAATGACAGCCATGACACATTTGTTTTTTAAAATCCATCAAATCAGCGCGCATGACACAGCTCATAGATACGTATACAAGCAATAAATAATAATGTTGTTAAGTAGATATTTATACCAGTATTTAAATGGACTAATTATAGAAAGACTATTGACGACCTCTGTGGCGCAGTGGGCGAAGACGGGTTGCGGGTTTGATTCCAGACGCGTGACAAATGTTTGTATCTATAGTCTACAAATATTTGTTTCGGTTCTGGGTATGATGTGTGATAAATGACCAGCGTTATAACTTTTGAAACTCAAAGTCAAAGTCAAAATTCATTTATTCATTAGAATCACGAGGATCCATTTGACACGTCGGTTTTGTCTACTGCCCTACGCGACCAAGCCAGGAAGGAAAGGAAAGTTATTCTTTTTAATGATCCTTTTACAAAACAACGAGTTGGAGCATTTTCAATCCCAAGCATTTTCAATTCTAAATAATCAGATATTTTATAGTTTGCCATTTTGTAAAGTGTTTTTAAATTACGTTTTTACATTGTTTTGTTTTCATTTTTTGTATATCTCTTGGGAGTTTATTTTAAACGATTTACTTACTATATGGAGTCTTCAAGTGGCAACAGCGAGTTTATTGTTATTTAAATATTTTTTGTGAACATACATCAGATTTTCATAGATTTGTTGACAAGGGATTATATTTATTTCTTAAAACTTCTGGCGAAGTGATTCTCTGGGGCCCATATTATAAATTGGTCGAACAGCCCTCTTCTGCAGCACTCCCCCACAGCAGTATACCGTATGACATAATGCTGTGGAAGTAGCTGAAGTAAACTAGTCTAGCTGTGTCTACGTCTGTATAAAGACGGATCTTTTTGACTGCATATGCCGCAGAACTAAGTCTATTACATAACTTATCAATGTGAGGGCCCCACTGATGCTTCTTATCTAAGAATACGGTGGAGTCCACAAGAGACAACTCTTCATCTTTGATTTTGATATTTGCTTAATTTACTTAAACTATCATGGCTATGAATATAATTTTTACCAAAAAACGGGATATTTACCATGATTTGTGAGTTTGAATGTTTCCCGATATTTCGGCATAGTTGCATGTACCATGATCACGGGAGACTGAAGTCTTTGCGTGTTTTGAATGTGAGTGGCAGACAAATCGATCTACCCTCTTTCTCACTCTTTCATTGCGACAAATACCACTACCACCAACAGTGTCGATAAACATGGTAAACTCACAAATCATGGTAAATATCCTGTTTGTTATTAAAAATAATGACCAGCGTTATTTAACTATAATCTTTCAATTATGGTAGACACAGAAGTGAGCGTGGCAAGCTGTGAGAGATCGATAATTATGTAGCTACGTTATACTGAACTCACTGTTTCCATAGTCTGGTTTCAGAAGCCTCAGATAAGGACCTCCGGCGGCCCCACGGCTTGGGAGATTGTAGTTGTTGCATGTACCGTCGACTCGGCTTCCCTCCTGCGGTGTACACGTTTTTATTTCGATGGAACACCGCCTGTGACACAAATGAAATAAAAAAAAAATCACTGAAAATATAATTAAACCGACTATCCGTTACTTGATAACGGAAAGTTGATAAAAAGTCCAATATTTCATATTAATTTTAATTTTCCGTAGATATGAAAACCAGTGCCTGGTGATCAGTACATTCATGCGAACTTTGACAACCAGTAGGATCTCCGACTCATCGCCACCGCCACAGCGCAGCACCATTCAGACCGGGCCTTAAGACAACATTGTTGACTCTTCTGAAAATTTTTAATTCTTGCAATTGATTGGTTTGTTTGTCACCATTTATCTCCGGAGCGGCTTATCGGTTGGTTATGCTTTTTTTTTCTGCACTCGATTTGTATAACATCAAGAATGGTTCTTAAATCTGGGGGCACAGCGGCAGTGCTCTTGAGAAGTCGACAAATAGGTTTTACCGCTACAATTCACTAGGGGGTGCTACGATGCGTGATGGAATACACGACGGGTGTTTTTAATGTTGTAAAAATAACTTTACAGCATTTAAAACCCCGTATAGGTATTACCTTTATTATGGAGTTTTTTTTTAAGAAAATTAAATTTATTGATGTATAACCTTGTAGTTGTGTTAAGAAGCGGACGTTCCTGTATGATCCTTGAGATTTTCAATAAATAAAAACTTTTTGACTTTGATTTCCATTTTTCGCTATAAGCCGTCTACTCCTTTCTTACACATACCATCGTTCGCACAATCTATGCACCTTTTCTTCTAAAAAGTTAAAATAGACAAAAAAACTCACTCAGTGGCGTTTTTTGCACGAAGCTCCTTCGCTTGTGTTAGATCTAGTTTTTTTCCGCTAAATCTGTCAAAGATGCCTCCATCCGTGCGAGAAATCGCTATAAATATTAAAACAAGAAATAAATAATTCATTTTATTCTATCACTGTACACTGTCGGCGACGGAACGATGCTCTATGATACAGTTTATTGAGCAAACCATTGCAATACGATATAACTACCTACATATTTACTTAGTCTGTATTGCCAGCTAGTTTTCGTTGGCCTTTATTTAATTTAAATATTTATTGCACACAAACAATGCATAAAAGGGGGAATTAATATTATACAGCATGTTCATCCAAAACTTGTTTACAATTTTGCTACATTTAACATGTTATTACTGTTTCAGTAGTAGTAATTACCTAAATCTGCATGTTTTTATTCTTTAGGTTATTTGAATCTTTCAAATTTATTTTTTATAAGATGATGGTGATGAGTTTGTTTATAATTAATCTAGATAGCGGTACGATCACATATTAATAATACATTTATCCATCTAACTTAAAAAATAATTGTCTAGTCAATTCAACTGTCTATCAAAATAAGGCCAGATTTGGCAAAAAATCAGCAAGCTGGCTACATTGCATTTAGTAACCATACTCGGTTTTGTAAGTTTACGGATTATTGAACATTTCCTTTAGCGGTTAAGGATGTCATGTAAAAAATTTGCTCGTTTTTGCGGCACTATTTTATCATTCATTATAATAGGTTGGGGAAAAAGTTTCTTCGCATTTTTTAAGAAAATTCAAAACATTTTTTAATATAGTTTATTTACATTTAACTAAAGTATGTAGGTACCATTTTGTTCGATAACTTTTTGCCATTTTGTAGGCAGGGACATGATCCCATTGCTATAAAAACTTTGGGGCTTCTGTTCAAAATACCGCGACAAGTGGTTTTGGCAGTCCTCTCGTGATGTTAACCTGACACTGCCTAAAGAATTCTGAAGAGACCGAAACAGGTGGAAATCTGAAGGTGCAAGGTCAGGACTATACGGCGGATGCATTAACACATCCCAGCCAAACTCTCTTAATTTTTGCTGAGTGGCTAAAGATGTGTGAGGTCTAGCGTTATCATGATGAAAAACCACACCCCTTCTGTTGATTAACTCCGGCCGCTTTCTCTCAACTTCTTGTTTTAATCTCATCAGTTGTTCGCAGTAGAGTTCAGAATCGATGGTCCTGCCTGGTGGTAACAGCTCATAATGAATAATGCCCTTCCAATCCCACCACACACACAGCATCACCTTGTTGCGAGTTAACCCGGGTTTCGCCACAGTCTGTGAAGCCTGACCGGCCTTTGACCACGACCTTTTTCGCACGTTCTTGTCGTACGTGATCCACTTTTCATCACCAGTTATCAGCTTCTTCAAAAATGGTTCGGTTTCATTACGTCGTAATAAAGAATCACAAATGAGAACACGGTTCATTAGGTTTCTTTCAGTGAGCTCGTGAGGTACCCAAATATCGAGCTTTTTTGTGTACCCAGTTTTTTTCAAATGCGCCAAAACTGTTTTGTGGTCAATTCCCAGTTCTTCAGCTACGTCGTAACTACTGATATGCCGATCTTGCTCCACTTTTTCAAAAATGGCATCCATTTTATCCGTAATAGGGCGACCAGAGCGACGTGCATCTTTGACATCAAAATTTCCGGATTGAAAACGCTTAAACCAAATTTGTGCTACTCTCACAGACACTGCACTAGGTCCATAAACATCGCAAATTTTTTTCGCGGCTTGCGTTGCATTTTTACCTTTTTTGTAGTAAAATTTTAAAATGTATCGAATTTCTTCATTAGATTCACTCATCTTGACAGTACGAAAAACAAATAAAAATCACACATTTTCCTAATTTGAATTTGGAATTATCTTCTTTAAAATTTAAACTTTTAATGATACCAAAACCAGCCAGATACAAATAGTATAGCCAAAGAGATTTTATTACAAGTTCATACATACAATAATGCGAAAAGACTTTTTCCCCAACCTAATATACTGCATTGGAATCTAGATTTTTAAACAACGTCAAGTTTATTTTAATTTTGAAAATTATATTGTACCTATTCTTGATCCTGAACTCTAATTTGTGTTTACTTTAAACTGTTATATATTTCTTATGAATTCGACAACATCGGGGGCGCCGCGGGCGAGTAGCGCAAGAAGTGCAGGTTCGATTCCCGCTGCGAGGCAATTGTTCACATGATGTGCAGATAATTGTTCCAGGTTTTAGTGTTGTTATACAATGGTAGTTACTGATACCCACGATACAGAAAATCCTAGTTTGGAGGTCAGGACTATGTATGTGTCTAGTGGTTGTTTATTCATATTAATTTATTTATGATAGTTTCAAAAGTAATACATAATATGTATTCGCATTTCGAAAATGTAAACAGTTATCAGAATCTTCTGAAGAAAAAACTTTTTCTATACACGTACCTACTTACTATTCCGTAATAAGCAGCTCCATTGCAGAAAATATTGCAATCCTAACGACTTTAATTAAACCAAGTTTGTTTGCATTATCGACCGGCAAGTCTTTCTCTCTAAATTTTCTGTGAAAGCGTTACCATATTATGACGGCCGTAATCACTGGGCAATGTTAATAGTCACCGTTAACGGCTCATCGAATATAATGAAAGACGAAGGCAACAAGTCGAGAGATTTTAGGAACTAAAATATCACGTGGAAAATGTAAAAAATTGCATAGACACTAGTGCTGCGTCTACGGGACTTGTTTATTGAAACGGATTTCACGAGTTATTATGTAATAGTGGTGAATGGCGCAAACCAATACTTGTATTTTGTTTGACGCCGCGTAAACATTAAAGTCAAAGTCAATAGGTTTCTGTATGAATAAGTCCTGGTAATTTTTAAGATTTATTTCATATTTCAAGTATTCATGCTCAAATGTACATACAGATTAGGTCTTAAATCTTAGTCCCTGTACATGGACAGATAATAATAAAGAAATGTCAACTCATAAACTAAGTATGTCAAGTTTTACAACCGTTTTATGTCGGTTCCGCTTTCTTATGAATGTAAGGCTTTCATAAAAATGTCAATTACGTATTCACCGAGTTTTAAAATGGACAAAGTTTTATTTATGCTGAAAGAGCGTCACGAACCTCGCCTCAGTGTATCAGCCGCTGAAAAAAGTTTTAATGAGTTTCTTTTACTCGCAATGCAGGTGTACTTCGCTGGGGAGTTGGTACTGTCTGGGGGCATGTACACTCAGCGACATAAGTTATCTTTCATAAATATACTTATGGATCTTCGGAGGTAACCGATATTATGTGACCTGACACTTCAGCACGTTTGCACTCAATTTTGTCAGTTCCTATATTGATGCCGTATAACAAGTGTCCATGGAAATACTGTAAGATTCAGATTTAGATTCATTTATTTGCTTGAACACAATGTAATACAATAGGTATTAGATAAATATATAATAAAGTTCAATTATGTTCTACAATATCAATTAGCATGCAAATATCAAAATATACAAAATTATGTAAAAATAAATAAATAAAACTTAAATATTAATTAAAATTAAAATGTGTCATCTAAAAATTAACTAAGTAATGTTTTTGTTTTTTTACTTGTTACGGTCAGACCTAGGTATTACGTGTGCGAGGCCGAATATGTAGAAGCACTAGTGTAAATAGTTTGAGTTTTCAAGCCCCAAATACTTTAAGGCTTGAAAACTAATTCTAACTTTAAAAAATTGTGGGTCCCTTAGATCTTAAAACTATTTTATTTTCATACAAAAAAACGATCTAGAAGTGAATTTAAAACTATCTATGTTTCAAAAAAACTATTGAGTTGTAATTTTTAGATGTCACGATCCTCAACTTTGTGGACCAACTTAAAAAGGAGAAGGAGGAATCTCAAAATATTAAACCAACCTTGTCGCTGGCTGTACCAGAACCATAGGGATGTAACCATCCCTGTGGTGAGGCATCGGAGTTTCAATGAACGTGAATTACGGATGCCACAGTAGCAATGTGAGCGAATTTAATGCCAATTAGGAATTTTACGTTAGGAATCAGTAAAATAGTGGTTTAATCAATGTAATCACAGTCGGACAAAATGGGTAGAGCGATTTCACACGAAATCACAGCGCATTGAGTATTTTCTACAAGCTAGAGCAAGACTGTAAAGGTATTCAAAGAATAAGCATGTCATGTAATATCATCGACGTCGCGTCGTCACTAGCCAAGTATCTGTGTGAACAGAGCAACTGTTAAGGCCCGGTAAAACTGACGCGGTGGCGGTGCGGTGGCAGTTCGGTGGCGGTGCGGTGGCGGTGCGGTGGCGGTGCGGTGGCGGTGGCCGTCATTACTTTTACGCGAACTTTTATCACTACTTGACAACTATTTCCGTTTGATCGCCACCGCCACCGCGTCCGTTTGACCGGGCCCTTACACTCAAATCTTTGCTGACGTCTTTAATTTTTGAAGGTTATTTACCAGCCCATAATTATATAAAAAAAACAATATTTTATTCTATTTCGAACACACCACGTAGAACTGAGAAAATAAAATAAAGCATAAGTACCTACTTCGCTGGAATCCCTAATCCGAGTGGTTTGAACAGAAGTTGGTAAAAAAGAAAAAATCCAAACCAGGCCACTCATTGAGTGCAGATCATTGTAAACGGGAAAGATTTCTAACGTACCTAGGTATTGGAATTACTCTCCTTATTTACTAGTTGCCACTATTTCGCAGTTCATTCATTGACCCAGATTGAGTGACCGAATGAACTGCCTTGAAATTTGTGAGCGATGATACAAGAACTAGTTTAGTAATAAAATGTGTGGCTCGTAAAGACTTATTTCAGTCACATTCATAGGTTAATCCACACTAATATTATAAAAAGATAAAATATATTTTTTTTAAGTTTTAATGTAAGAGGTTTTTAAATGTAGGAGGTAATCTAAGAAACTAGGTACTCATTGGATATCAAAAAATATTTTACCAATATTTACAATGGACTTCAGGGTGAACATAGATTGTAATACTTTCCCGTTAAAATTAAAGGATTTTTTCGTAGAGACCAATTTTGCAACCTACCTAGTGGACGAAAAATGGTCGATTGCGTTTCATACGAAATTTTTCATCTACTTTTGAACCGGGTAGAACGCGGGCGAAGCCGTGGGCAATAGTGTTTCAATAAAAAGCTAGTTATTCCAATAAAACCGAAAGTAGGTTCACTTACCAAAGTAGGTAATCATCTACCAACTGTCGCAATGTTTTACCGTTAATCCTTGATTAGTATATCTAATGATTAATTAATGTGAATTATTAATTATTTGAACTAAAATACCGTAGAGAGAAATCCAGAATTACTTCTAATCTTGGTTGAAATGTTCTAAATACGAGGTCGACTGAAGTCTAGCCACGTAATACCACTAATCTGGGTTATTTTTTAAACTAAAATCTCCGTTTTTGGCTAAGCTTGTTTTAATTCTAGTTTTAATTTATAAACGTGGTTCCTTGGACAATAGTAATAAAGAGCACTATAATAATTAAATTAAATGTAACTGTGAAAAAACAATTGCTTAGGCTTCCCTAAAATTTCCCTAAAATGTGAAAATGGTCAGTGTAGGAACGCCGCACCCGATGGACTGGGTAATTCCATAAATCAACCTGAGAAATCTGAACTCTTATGTTAAAAAAGTGCAGAAATCCCCCTTATCATTTTTTGTTATTCCACTTTCCCCCCTAAAGAATTCCCTTAAAGGGGAAAACAGAACCTTAATGTAAAAAAAATACAGAAATCCCCCTCATCATTTTGGCTTATTCTATTTTTCCCATCTGAGAGAATAAAACCTGAACTCTAATGGATTGATGGCATCTTATGAGTTGGGTGAAGTCGGTGGATGGCGGTAGCCCATGATAATTCATCATTGTACTATTTAAAGGAGGCCTGTACCCAGCAGTGGACAGGCTGATGATGAAGGAGTTTGTTATTTGAGATAGGCTTGCCTTTGTACCATGTAAAACTGAGCTGTGCTAAAACAGTCACAGAGCCATGTGACTGTTTTTTGAAGGCCTTCAAGTGGTCAGTGCTGGAAACACAGGATCATAAGTATCAATTTTCAACATATTACGCACTCATTTTCTGCCAATCAATTTGGAATTGATCGTTCGTCTAGAAGCCTCAATCAATTCGTTCCATTCAAATGAGCCTACCTTATATAATCGAAGCTGTGTATTGTAGGCAGCAGCTCATACCGAAAACAGCACCGTACGCGAATTAATTCACACTCCTTTCCTCTGTATAATTTTTGCTGTATAAATTATATAAATTGTATTCCCAAACGGTGGTCGGTTCATTGCATTTATTAACTATACATTGGCTGCATCGTTCGTATGTTAAAAATAATAGAACAACAGTAGATGAAGATCACGCGAACTTTGTGTTTCCCATGATGGACATGTAGAGGGTAGTTAATGGTACGTCCAAACAATACATTTGACACATGCTCGCGTTTTGCAAGTAGTTAGAATTCCACGTGACAGTTTGCGAGATCATCACCGCATTATTGGAACACTAAATGATCGGACGAGTTTTTGGTTCTAGGGCATGCCGGATTCCTCACAATGTTTTATTTAACGTTTTGAGCATGTACATTATTTTTATCGAGTGGAAAAATCCATTATAATAATAAAATAATGCTGGACATTTTCACACAGCATCATCTAGTCCCAAAGTAAGCAGAGCTTGTGTTATGGGAACTACATGACTGATACAGTACTTATACATATACTTTTTTTTTGTAAATACATACATATTGTACATAGAATACACCCTATCCAGAGACAAATATTTGCATAGAAATTTGTCCCGCGGCGGAAATCGAACCCTCTTCCTTCTGCGTCTCAGGCAGGCCTTCTTCCGTGCACTAGGCCAACAGAACTCATTTGATTCTGAATCTAAATGGAGTAATTACAGGGAGTATTACAACCTATTCGTAACTGTTATATTAGATAGATATATAGATAACTCTTTACTGCCTGCACCAGGATTAAAAAACAAACACTTTACAAAGAATCCTAAAACTAGGTTGTCGTGATATAATGGGCGGTCTTATCGCAAAGAGCAATCTCCTCCAGGAAACCTTTGGATGGAATTGATCTAAAGGTATGTGAACAGAGATGGTTTAACTGCAATATAAATATACTGTACAATAATATATTAGCAAATTGCCACTTAAATACAGTGAGCCTACCGTCGTTATTAGACTAGGTATCATTCGAGAACATCTGATTGAAGATCGATGCTTTAATTAAACTCAGATAGCAATCAAACGAGGTATGCTGGCCTAGCAGACGGAAGTTTCATTTATTTAATGCCATTCCAACTTGTCAGTAACATTTCAAAGAACGCCTAGATACATAATGTATAATGCTGAGTAGTTTGGGGCACAATGAGGTACGCCAAGATC
This sequence comes from Perizoma affinitatum, assembly GCA_961405105.1. Lineage (NCBI taxonomy): Eukaryota > Metazoa > Arthropoda > Insecta > Lepidoptera > Geometridae > Perizoma > Perizoma affinitatum. Next base: position 10,016,482 of record OY560197.1, read on the forward strand.
GTAGCAAGTGGAAATCCTTGATCTCTGCCTACCCCTAACCAAACAGGCGTGACTATAATGTATGTATGTATGTGCTTTTAGTACCATGATCACGGGAGGCACTGAAGTCTATGCGGGTGGACGTTAGTGGAGGGAAATCAATAAAAAAACAAAAAAAAAACACGCTAACGACATCCTCAGATACATACTCAGTGAGTAGATCTTTGAGGATACCTAGTAGAGGGTAGTCAGAGGCACGTCCAAACATTACATTTGGCACGTAACAGGTTGCAAGCCCATCGCCGCTTATTGGGACACTAACTGTTGGCACATGCCTTCAAATTTTTGATTCTAGGGCATGCCGGTTTCCTCACGATGTTTTATTTCACCGTTTTGAGCACATGTTAATGCGCGAATCAATCTACCCTCTTTTTACACTTTTGTTGCGAACGATACCACTCCCGTGATCGTGGTATATCTGTGCTGAAATATCGAGAAACGTCCAACCTCATAAATCATGGTAAATATCCCGTTTTTAGGATGAATATGTTCACAGTCGTGGTTGCCGTGGTTGCAATAGAGTTTAAACGTCGGGAAAATATAAAAGGTAAACGCGATAATCTCTAAAGCTGATTATTATATTGCCTAATAGCGAACATTTGAAAATTAATTAACCATGATACTTTGACTTTAGAAACGTAAAGTAAAATCGGAATATATGTTTCAGATATAAGAATCTTATTGCTGACTGGTCGCTTAGGTACATTAAACATACGCTCAAGGATCTATCATTCATCAGGTTCACAGAACAGAACAGAATAGTACAGAACTTCCAATTTTTCTGTAACAGCATTTCTTTTTTTGTAAGTTTGTTAAATCGTAAACAAATTGGGTTCTTATTTTCGTAAACAAATTGGTTATTATTTTATTTGGGAAACTGTTTATTTACCGTATTAAAACTTTAACAGCAAGAGTATTGATTGTATCTAATGGAAGTGTAGGAATTAATTCGGGAATTCCCACCAAGCTCTTCCATAAGTAGAGATTTCTAGATGTTTTCCAGAATTCCCCACTGGCCATCATAGGACCATTATCTATAAAATAAAGAAAAATAAAAAAAATGACACAATATTATAAAAAAACAACATTATAAAGCGAAAGATCACACCATCCATTGGTACAAAAACAACTCTAATAATAATAAAATAATGGACGTATGCATCCTCCCTGTGCCGATACAGGGTGTAATCGTTAAGTGTGCACAGGCGATTATTCCGTAACTATTGCAGATATCAAAAAACTTTAAACTGATATCGAAAGTACTTTACCTAATGAGTAAAATGACATTAATAACTTTTTAAAAATAAAACGAGAAATATCCAAAAAAATTACATTAATCACTCCCATACATTTAGTATGAGATAGTAGAAAGGTTTTAGTTTCCTTATTTTAAGTGGAATAGTACCTACTCAATTTACCCTTGTCATTTTATAATTATGTACGATATGGAGGTATTAATGAATTTCAAGTAGATACACGTGTAGATTAATTATCTTACCACTTCAAATTTATAATAAACCTTGTTTCAATATTGTATTGATTTGAACTAGCTGAAAAGCAACATACTAAATAAAAACAAAAAGAAAGATACTCTTTGGTGTTCGTTCTAAATTCAAATTCTTTATCGCGGGTTCTCGTTCCCGCCAATTTATTGTATTTTTCAATTTGCGTTAATAATCGTGTTTGTTGCATTTATTGATTGAAAAATGGCATATTCCAATACAGAAAAGAGGGACATGTTAAAAATGTACTACAAACATGATTGTAACAATAGGGCGGCCATTATCGCCTACAGAAGAGAGTACCCAGATAGAGAAGTTCCTTCTGGTACGTATTTACGTAAGTTGGATAACAATTTGATAAATTATGGATCTTTTAACAGAAAAAAAGGTTCGAGAACAAGAGCTCCGGAATTTGATAATGACTTAGATAACAATATTATTAACTACGTAGTAGATAATCCACAAGAATCAACGCGTTCAGTGGCCCGATCATTTACAGTGTCCCACAATTATGTACACAAGTTATTAAAAAAACACAACTTCAAAGCATTTCAGATAAAACCTACTCAAACGCTGCACAATGATGATCCTGCTCGTCGGCTGGTCTATTGCAATTGGCTAGTCAATAATTATGTCAATGTAAGGTCAATTTTATGGACCGATGAAAGTAATGTTTCAAACTGCGGCATTTACAATAGAAAAAACTCGCATTATTGGTCAATTGACAATCCTCGCTTAACTACTGAAGTTAGAGCTCAGGTGCGATTCTCAATTAATGTGTGGTGTGGTATTCTTGGAGATCGGATCATTGGGCCATATTTTTACAGTGGAACCTTAAATGGACAGAGATATTTCTCCTTTGTACAAAACGATATGCCAAGTCTCTTAGAACCAATTCCAGACGATGAAAGAAGGTCGATAATTTTTCAACAAGATGGAGCACCTGCACATAATACAAATGTTGTAATGAATTTCTTACGAAACAATTATAATGGCTTAATAGCCAATAATAGTGCAACCCCTTGGCCTGCCAGATCCCCAGATCTCACGCCTTGTGATTTCTTCCTATGGGGATTTGTCAAAGACCACGTGTACGCTGAGAGAGTACACAGCCTAGAAGAGTTACAGAATCGTGTACGTCGTGCAATTGCTTTAATTACTCCGCAAATGTTAAGGAAAGTTCATTTAGAAGCTGTAAATAGAGCTCGTCATTGTATTGCACAAGGAGAACGTCACTTCGAACATATGCTTTGAACACAAAATTTTGTACTTACTAAGAAATAAAATGTATGGGAGTAATTAATGAATTTTTTTTGGATATTTCTCGTTTTATTTTTAAAAAGTTATTAATGTCATTTTACTCATTAGGTAAAGTACTTTCGATATCAGTTTAAAGTTTTTTGATATCTGCAATAGTTACGGAATAATCGCCTGTGCACACTTAACGATTACACCCTGTATATGGTGCGCAAAACCAGGTCTCTGACCAACATTTAAAAGTCCAAGCTCAAATTTTTCAACGTGCATTACAGCACAGAATTCTGAGTGTCAAATGAACGGGTAAATTCAGAAACACTGAACTGCCCTCAAAGCACACAAATCACTGTTGTTGCTTCGAAAGTGGCTAAGCTGGAGTAGAACTGAGCTGGCCACGTCTGTCATGCCAAGTGAGCTGTGGGAAAAGATAGCCACCGAATGGCGTCCTGACCCAGCGACAAGGCGACCGACGCGGCAGACAAAAACGGAGATGGCGGGATGAATTAGAGCAATACCTAATAGACTGGAACGAAGTAGCCACAGACCGCAAAGTCTGGAAAGAATAGGGGAAGGCTTGGCGGATGAAAACAGCTGATATAATAAATATATTCTTAATTAAACATTCATAGTCTTTTAATTAAGTTGAAAAACTTGGAGTAGGTAAACGGTTGATCAGGCTTACTTACACACGGCCTAAAAGATTAAAGTAGGAAAAACCCAAGCAATATTCTAAATAAGTTGGTACCTAACCTAACAAGAAGGAATACAGTAAGAATTTATCTATACTTACTATACTCTATCTACTAAACAGAGATTCTAAATAAAATGTTATCTTTTTTAAAATGCCTAAAATATCCAACACTATGTGTACTGATTTTATCGACACTAATGCGTTTTGTTCGATTTCACGCGATCACAATAAGAAAAAGCACCTACCAACCGTAACGGTTAGGGCTTTCTCACACTTGCAAAGGTATTAAAAAATATTAGGTATTATTTTGCATGATAAATCTTCAGATTTACCTTATTTATAGATTTGGAAGCAGGCAAACATTCAGATATTCAAATTGTTGAAAAAAAATAAGTTATATTTATACTCTTTATTTTTATTGTATATATATAATTATATAATTATGTTATACTCTTTATTTTTATTGTACACACAAATAAACACTTACAAAAGGCAGAATTAAATAACATGTGCAAAGGCGAGCTTAACCCTAAACAGAGTTTTCTTTCAGCAAACTTTGAGCTAGAGAGAGGTATTTAAAAAAAGTAGGATAGTGTACAGAAAACAAAATCCTAAAAATAACTAAACATATATAAATATATATATACATATATAGACCATGCTAAAATATATAGATACTTTAAAACATATACAATACATTTTTTAGAGAGAAAGATATATTAGCAATTTCTTATCGAACTTTTTATTAAAAACGTGTAATAGACTATCAACTATTTTATTTTAACATTAAAACGCATAGCGTTTGATTCAGGCGTAACGCAACTTAGGCACACTGCGTTTTAGATAGGCAGAGTAAAGGTTTTACCAAGTTTTTGTTGAGTGGTAACCCTATTCCAACATACACATTCAAGTATATCAGGTCCTCTGTGTAGTGAGAGCTAGCTGCGGACGACGGAAATAAGGGGATTGCCGGTTCGACCCTCGCTGGCTTAACACAATATTGCTACTTTTTATCTCTCTTGTGTGATACATTCGGATTTTGAATTAGAGCATTTTATAGTTACTCTTTACTAGGGGTCTTTGTATTTGTGATGTTTCTTTAGTTGTTGTGAACATAGACTAAGCCATGAATTTCGTTAGAACGGTTTCTGAACGAAACTCTTGCTTATGGCCATTAATAAATAAAAAAATTATGCTGAACATTTTTCACACAGCATCATCTAGTCCCAATAAAGGGAAGGGAAGGGATTGCTTTTTGATAGCGGAACAACAACTTGACAGTTGGCTTAACCATAAAGTAAATAACTTTGTGCTCACGGGCTCACCATGTTTTTTTCGCGTAGCGCGCTGGATTATAACTGACTACTAGGATGCTAATGACAATGATATAAAAAAAACGTAGTCCTTATTTGGATATATCTACTGCTTTAGCGTACAAGCGTTATATTATAGCCCACAAATTATGTAAATCTGTGTTTACTAGTTATTAACCTCACCCATCAGAACGTTATTTCAAACTTGGCTCTACATTGGCCATCGTACCTTCAGGTTTTATTATATTTTGACAGAAAAAAACCTTTTTCATGCATTCATTCAAATCGTAAACCGTTAACCTCAAAGTGACTTTATTAGACCTGATACCCCACACAAGGAAACGCAGTGATATAAAACGTTACTTATGCATTGAGGGGTTGCGCGAAATTGGTACTCAATTATTTATGTTTCTCATTTTTGCTATGACAATTGGACATGACGAAGCTAATACTTGTTCCATTTTCGCCATTTGTTATGGGAACCCTGAAAAAATGTATTCTTTGATTTCTATAGAATAAACTATGTACCTAACTTTAAATCTATGTAACATGTCAAAACAACTTAATAATGCATCCAATTGTTGCAGAATACTCAAGTTGTAAAATTGCATCTCTTCCAACTTGCTATCTACCATCTTCCCTCAGCAGAATTAACATGAGACCTTTATCGCGAGTGAGACTGCGTTAGACAGAAAGCAGATTTCCGGCACCTGATACTGCGCTCACAGGCGTTAGGAGACGCGTTTTGATAAAAACGAAAGTTTGTGCTGGTACCTGTGCACAGGGGGAAGGAAAAAACAAGCACACAGATGAATTTCCCATGGTGGATATCCTCAGTTCCATACACAATACGCAGATCCGAAAGGATATCAAGTAAGACATAGTCAGAGGAAAGTTTATAGGTATAAACTTTCTTAATAAAGTCTTTAAATGCTTTGCTTTTCTACAGTTGAATTTTAAAACTGAGACAAAGCAGTGTTTAATTAATCAGCCGTCTTATTAGTAAGGCCGTTTATTTTATCAAAGTGTCAGATTGCAAGCCCAGTATCATTGCTGGCCAATATTCCAAAGAAATAGTTAAAATAATGGCTTGACGGTTTTTGTAAAAAAAAAAGGTTTATTTTATTACTTTGACGTAAGTATTGGTCTCTGCTTTATTTATAAATGTAGTGCAGGATTCATTTCGTTTTATTGCAGCTCTGTTGAGGAGGTCACTGCGGGACTGTTCGGGTAATCGAATAACCTAGCTTTTTCAAGCTGAAGTGTTTATTTTGCTACTACCAAAAGTACAGTAAAGCTTGGAAAAAGTACAGTGAAGCTTGGAATGTAGCACTATCCACACCATATATATAAGTATCATCAACAGCCTCTGTCCGTTAGTAGAATTCCACTAACGGACATAGAGCTCTCCAAAAAAAGATTTGAGGTAAACATTGGCCCATCGGGGGTTTTCCTATACAGTATTGTCCAGTTGGTTACTTTTATTTAAGGTATTATGTAATGATTTTGAGAAGGTTTTAACTATAAACCTAGTTTATATACTAGGTTTTGTGCGCGACACGGCTCAATGTCCTAGATGATCACCTACATTATTATTTTTTAAATTATTTTACATATGATCGAACGGGGAAACTCGGTGGATTTACTATAGGTAATATAAATATTTTACGTGTGATCTAACAGGGAAATTCGGTGGATTTACTATGGGTAATAACTATGAAAACACGAAACTTTATTTTTCAGGCTCTTTTAAGCGTTCCGTACTTCAATAGGAACAAAAGGAACCCTTATAAGATCACTTCTTTGTCCGTCTGTCTAGCCCCTTTTTCTCAGGAATGCGTAGAGGTATCAAGTCAACGCAATAAAAAATACAACCATTTATGCCTTTTATTTGGAAACTCACAAAGTAAATCAAAACCTAATAGAATACTTACCATTGACCTAGAATCATGAAATATGGCAAGAATCTTTTTTCAACAAATAACTTCAAAGTAGTTTGTTTTTTGCTTTCATCGTTTATAAATTGAGTAATGCTAATTATTTTGGTAAACATAAAAGCTTGTACGAAAGCCTCGGTGCGCTAATCAGACTTGTTCGCTTTTTTATACAGCATCATGGTCTGAAAGCACTGTTTCTGTTTTCAGAAACAGTAAAAATGTAGTCTTATTTATCACACCCGGTACTATCTGAGATAGCTTAACACAAATATTTTGCTGCCTCAAATTTAATTTACTCGAGTGTAGAGCATAGATACACGATTTTCAAAACAACTTTTGCAACTTTTTTTACACAATCATCACTGTAATATAATTCGGGTAAATACTACATCTTCTGAGCTATACAATTTCACGTCGACCGCCATTCCAGCATTTTTTAAAAGTACCCTTTTTAAAAAAACAAACAAACAAACACGCTCACGACTGTCTTCCCCATGGAGGACATCCTCAGATACATACTCAGTGAGTAGATCTTTGAGGATACCAAGTAGGGGGTAGTCAGAGGCACGTCCAAACATTATATTTGGTACATGCCCGCGTTTTGCAAGTAGTAAGCATTCGACGTGACAGGTTGCAAACCCATCGCCGCTTATTGGAACACTAACTGTTGGTACATGCCTTCAAATTTTTGGTTCTAGGGCATGCCGATTTCCTCACGATGTTTTCCTTCACCGTTTTGAGCACGTGTTAATGCGCACATAAATTTATCGGGTGGAAAAATCCATTGGTGCACGACCGGGTTCGAACCCACGACCTCCGGATTAGAAGTCGGGGTATCGCCCACTAGGCCAACACGGCGCATTACCCTTTATAAAAATATTATTAACTATAACAAACCTAGCAGCCGAAAACTGAAAATAGACAGCAGCTATGAATTTTCACGATGGTTCGTAGGCATGTCGTCTTGTTTTACGTACAGCAATATTCAAGTCACGCTGGGCGAGGTATGCATTATTAGGTATGGCGGTTGTCCGTTTATTATGCATACGGCACCTTGGGACCGGTCGAGGCATAATGTCAGGCATGACTTTTGAATGTCTACCCACAGACTACGCTACAATTTGTCCACGAGGGACACAACTTTGGGCGTGTTTGAGAAAATCCTACATAGTTCAATAAATCTAAGTATTTTCGTATGATTGCATGAAATGCACATTTGACGATTATTTAGCATGATGTGAATTTATTTCCCAAAATGTATATTATTATGGTACTCGTTAGATACGTACGAGTAGGTACTATAAAAACATATATTTTGGGAAATTTCAGTTTTGAATTTATAACTATAAGTAATTAGCAACTTTAACAATAAAAATTTACCTACCAAAAATTTATAAGAAATGTATATATATATTTTGGAAGATGATATTTTTTGCCAGCAATGTCTATAGAAAATTAGGATGGAGGAATGTCACATAACGAGAATAATGTTAAATAATTATGAATTTGGATGGAAACAAGAGCAGAGATAGGCTCAAGAAAAGATAGGTGATTTGTGTGAAGTATGACATGGTTTAGAAAGGACTGAGTACTGAGATAATAATAATAATAATAATGCTAGACATTTTTCAGACAGCATCATCTAGTCCCAAACTAAGCATAGCTTGTACTATGGGAACTACAAGACTGATGTAATACTTATATACTTTTTTTTTTGTAAATACATACATATTATACATAGAAAACACCCAGACTCTAAACAAATATTTTCAGGTCATACGAACATTTGTACAGCGGCGGGAATTTAACCCGCAACCTTCTGCGTCTAAGGCCTTCGTCCACTGCGCCACAGAAGATGACGGCTGATAGAGGAGCGTGCAACACGAAAACCTATTGTGCCGACCCCACGTAATGTGGGATAAGGACAAGAAGATGATGATGATTTATATAGATAATGAAACTTAATAATTACACGCGTAATATTTTTTTTTTGGGGCGTCCATTCTATGTGTCGTTTGAGTTGGCTCTCATGTTGAGTTGCCATTCAGCGTGGCAGGACAGCCAGCATTTTTGAGACGCTTCCGTCTAGTAGTGATCTCGATCAGTTGAAATACTTTTTTATTTATTTATTACATTTCCAACGGTCTTTTCATTTGTATATTCAGTAGATGCCTTTATTATGTTGTTGTATAATTATTTCTGTTGATTAATATTCTCATTGTAAAGCTTAGATTGGTAAGTGTCTTCTTTTGAAGTTTATAAAAGTTTTGGACCAATATCCTTACAAAGAAGGCCCGTCAAAGTTAATCTATCCCAATTTCTATTTTTAAAGTGTTTTTAAGGGACCGCTCCCTTGAAAGTAGTTACGTACTTTTAAGGAAATAAACATTTTCCTACAGATGGACTTAACGTGTTCTTTTTATATTATCCGCTTTCTCGGCTGCGGCTTCCCACTAACCTATTTAAAACTAGCTTAAGGAGCTTAATTATGCTGAAAGAGGTTAAGTATCCACTCGCTAGTTAAGGAAACACCACCCAAATAAATTATATGAGAGTAAATAAGGTTATAAAAACTTACTCTCATTATCAGCCTTTAGCAAGCTAAAACTTAGACGGAATAACTTGTACGTCATTTCTTCGATTGTATAATAACAAAGCATAAAAATCATCCTACATTATTCCTTATATTTATATTACAAAAATGCTAAGCGAAAAACGGTCATTGACATTTGAGCATAACATAGAGTAAACCAACATTTTTATCTTAAAAATAATTAATGGAGTTTCTTTGGTATGAAAATTGCAAGATTTTTCTTAGTCGTATCATTAGTTTCAACTATTTCGTTGGGATTAGGTTCAATTTAGTACCTACGTTTTCAGAAAATAATACGGATAATGACGCTGACCTTAAATTTCACATCTGTTTCTGAACGATATTAGATTATAGGTGTTCTATTGCATGTTTATTACGTAAAAAACAACAATAACATTAATATTAAATAAAAAAAAAACAGGTTTGCTACCTCTGACTGACCGCGTCACTCACCCCACTCCATACTAAGAAATCCGGTGCAAGTATAAAGGACATGGAAGCGATAAATAAATGTATGGGAGAGACTGTCGTCTGATTTTTGTGCTAACAAAATATGTAATACCTAGGTCAGTGACCGTATTTCGCTCTTCAATTGGAATATCCTTATACCAACAACCGCAGGCATGGCCATCGCATTAGAAAAAGCGATTAAAACAAAATATAAAGAAAAGCATTTGTAATATTTCTATGGATGTAGCCCATAGAAATATAAAAACATTAAGTCTTTTGTTATGTGTACGTAGTTTGGATGCCATTTCCTTTTGGATCCTTTTTCGAAAAGCTAAAAAATTAAATACTACTAAGAACCTGCCCCTTCAGACGTTTGAAATGACTCAGCACGTTTTTAAGAGGGTTGAAGTGCACCAAAGCCTTTAGTGTTCAAAGGAATCTTTGTAGTGATTTCGCTGGGAAAGGCTAATTAATTCACTTCTCTGATATGATGAGATCTTGTGAAGGCGACTTCACATTTTTAAAAATAAATAGAATTATAAATAAAATAAATAATGCTGGACATTTTCACACAACGTCATCTAACCCCAAAGTAAGCAGAGCTTGTGTTATGGGAACTACATGACTAATAAACTACTTTATATATATTTTTTTGTAAATACATAATTATTATAGATAGGAAATACCCAGACTCGAGACTAATATTTGCAAATCCACACATTTGTCCCGCTACGAGAATCGACCATCTGCGTCTCAGACGGACTTTCGCCCACTGCGCCACAGAAGTCGTCTGCCAAATAAAACTGCCCAAGGCGTGTTGAGATAAGATATGATTAATTATATCTATCTATATTAAAATAAGAATGTAACTACAGAATGAATTCAAATGAAATTTGGTATGATTTGAGTTTATACAACGTGGTAGGATACTTTTACACAGGATACTTTATATCCCGAAATCCAGCACGGTTCCCTTGGGAGAAGGGATGAAAGTCAAAATGTGTACTTAGTTGTAATTTATTAACGCGTAGTCGGATTTCGTAGTTTTTAACCGACTTCAAAATAAGGAGGAGGTTTTCAATTCGGCTGTAGGTTTTTTTATCGTGTGTGTTTGTTACCTAATATCTTCGCCAATTGTTTACCGATTCTGATGATTATTTAGTTGTTATATAGAAAATGATCCCGAGGTGGTTCCATACAATTTTTATTTCAGAGGGATTGCTGTTTTTCCCGTAAAAACATCATCATCTTATGGAATCACGTCTAGACAAATTTTTTTTTGTGGTCGATCTTTCTTTTGTTTTTTATTCCAAAGAGTAAGCAAAATAACGTGGGCACGTGAGGATATGATGCTATAAGAGCGTCTTACCTGCAGGATAGAAACCGTAAACTTGGGATCTGCAAGTGTACCCAATCGCGAATATCGCAATTTAATTAAAATTATTTTCAATTTGTCAGTAAGTACTTTTTTTTTTTGTTTTTAGTTATGTTACGGTATGTCTTCACAAATTGTAAACCGATTTTAATGATTAACTTTTTAAAGTGTAGGATATACTTCAAGAGTGGTCTAATATAATTAAAAAAAAAAACACACACCTAAGGGTTAAAAAAATTGGTGATGAAAAAAAATATATGCATTGGACTTTTAATCAATTCCCCGTTATATGAAGTTTCAGGTTAATGTCTTATAAATTATTAATAATTATAAATACATAAGAAAATAATCGTTGCCCATTTAATAACTCTATGCACAGGCCTACACTTTCGCCTTTAATCTTTTTTCCTCTAAAAGCAATGATTTTGATTTTTGATATATTTTGATTTTTGATTTATTATGATAATGTGTGACTTGGTTATAGAAGTATCTAATTAGGTCAAATATACCCTACCTATATGTTTCACGGCTAAATCGCTGAGCCGTTATGATGAAATTTGATATAGACATAGTTTGTCATAGACATAGTTCCTAAAAATAAACTTATTAATTTTTGACATTAAAATGCTATTATCATATAAAATAATTTATGTTAGATCGCGACATCACAATTGACAAATATGTATTAACAATGTTTTTATTGTATGCCTGTAGTTTAATTTAAAAAGTAATATTATTTAAAATGTAATACTATTATTTTGTTTTTATGAATGGATTTTGACTTGTGTTTTTATTAGGTATTCAATTATTTTTATGACTGCGTTACTTAAGGTTTATTATTGTGTTATTTATAATTATATTAGTGTTATTTACTGCTGACCTTAAAGCACCCATTTTGCATGCCCTAGCTAGATCAAGGCAAAACATACATATATTGTGCTTACCAATATAATTACCTACATCTTTGTGGCCCATGTTTGCAAATAAATGATTTGATTGATTCACATGCCCGCGTTTTGCAAACGGTTAGTATTCCACGTGACATGTTACAACCCAGCGCCACTTATTGAAATATTGAGCGCGTTAATTAGGTTTTATTGGTGAATTACTGTTTGAAATTTAAAAAAGTAATAAAAAAATACCATATTCAAGGTTATAAAAGACTGAAAAAATAAAATAAGTATGATCGTTTACTTCAACATACTTCATCTTAAGTTGTTCAGTATTTTGTTGTTTGTAACATAAACCGTTCCAGATGTTTTGTTATTCAGGCCTGAAATTCTAACCCAAAATATCCCAAGTAACAAAATGATTGACTGACGTCGGCCCAGACGGTCATTTCAGCCGTAAAACAAACCAGTGCTCGTAAAAAAAAACAATACCGATAAGATTACATTACAGGGTCCTTACTGGAAAAGATGAAAGCCTATTTATATTAGTAAACTGTGCTAAATCTGCTTGTTTAGCCAGCCTGCGTATTATTCTAGAAATGTAAATGTTTTGTGTGATAACGATTAAGGCAAGAATATTTTTTTTGTTTGAACGTGCTAGTCTCTAGAACTACCACTCAGAATTGAAAAAATATATTTTCATTTAATATCCCAATTCATAAAGAAGGTAAAAATGCTATTTAACATCACCCTATGACCCTTTGGAGCCGAGCAAAATAAGTAATAGCACGGACGGGCGATGCGTCGGGATTCGACTGGCGGGTGCGGGCGGGTGATGTATCGGGGGCCAAGGGAGGCCGTGTAGTACTAATAATAAAGAGTTTTTTTTTATTTGAACGCGCTAATATCTGCAACTACATGTCGTAAATGAAAAAATATTTTTCCATTTGATAGCCCAATTCTTGAGGAAGGTTATAGATACCTTTTTTTTATAGGTTATAGGTAACTTTGGCCGAAGAAAGAAATAAAAGCCCGGACGCGCGCTGGACGCTCTAGGCTGGGGGCTGAGGGCGGCCTTGGCACTGCTAGTACAAATGAAGCAATTGAGCCTTCTATAGACCGCAAACGATCTTTAGATAGCTACACCGATCCAGATCACTGTCAGTGTGAAGCTTTCCCCAAAATGCTAGCTGCATTGCCTTTTTGAATGTCAATGTTGATCCGTTTATCCAGTTCTTATCTGGTCGTCTTATCTTGTATATAATCTTGAGTATATCGATAGTGATTTATAAGCCAACCCAGCGCGGCCCTCCACTTTATTTGCTTTTTGTTGATGCAGAAAAATCATTTCAAAACGATCCTTGAGAAACAACTTACTATAGTTCCATTTACAACAGATTAAAATTATGCGATAAAAATTGTTATACTATTGCTGTGAAAATATTTATTAAATTACCAATAGACATATTAAAAATGAATAACATAGAATTTAATAGGAAACTTTTCAACTGGCTTTGCAATAGATGTTTTTATTCATTTAATGACTTCATATCTAAATAATAAGCTTGCATGACAGTTTAATGGTTAAATATTTTAATTCAAGTATTCAAGTGTAGTTATAAATTTAATTGTAACTAGGTATTTACCTACTTATATGTAAAAAATTCCAAAATAGAGAAGCTGACTATACCTATGTAATAATATTAATGTACATTCTTGTATATTCTTGCAAATAAATATTATTCATTCATTTACTTTGCTAAGTGGGATATGTACCTGTCTACATACCTTCCTTGAGTCAGAAGATAATTGCATAAAAAGCTTTATAATCATAGATGACCCTGCAAACAGGCGGTTACGAAGTACATACACGCAAACTTTTCCATTTGATAGCCACCGCAACCGCAATAGTTTTACCTAAGCCGTTTCAGAGAAAAAAAAATACCAGACAAGTACAATAACAAAACTCCTTGCGCGCAGATAAAAAACTCAAAGGAAAGTACAGTTGGCGATGTCAAGAGTTGTGGGCGTAGTAAAGGCAACCAACATGGGTCTCTGCCACCGAATAAACAAAGGAAACTGCCGAACGCGCCTCAGCCTAGTTTGGGATACTATGTACACTAAGTACAGTCGCCATCAAATGCAATCATTTAAAAACTGAAGATGAAACTGACCTATAAAATAAATAAATTAAAATTAAAAAATCTTTAATTATTCCTTCATTACCGTGACGTTCAAACAATTTACTTTGAGTGACAAGAGACAAGAGCCTAAACTTAAATCTAAAACTTAATTAAGGACTCATTGATGGGTATTAGCCTCCTCCAAGTCTCCAAAAGTAGCTGAACTAATCAGTGTCCAAGCTTGGATTAAAGTTACAAATTCTAAATTCATCTAAAAGTTACTTTTGCTAATATTGGTTACCTAATTACGGCATGGCACCAATGGCATAGCATACAATTTTCCACTCGAAAAATGTATTTTTACATCAACATGTGGCAAGTGTACCTAATTATTTATTTTAATTAATTGTTTTAGTACCTAGATAGGCGACAGTTTTTTTTTATAAGTACCTATTTACACCTACCTATTATATTGTACCTGGGTGCCTACTTTTGTGCAAAGATAATGTCTCCTTTCCGTTCTTCCAAATAAATATTTTCTTTCTTTATTTCTTTAATTATTGGAATTGCTTTTGACTTCTTGGTGTCCTCAAAAACTATGTACTGATGTATCTAAGGATGGCCATCATTGAGAATACAGTTGTGAATGTGTTTTTTTGGACCTACCATGCTACAGTGTAGAGTATTATAGGGCAACACTGCTCTCGATGTTGTGTACAAATACTTAATTATAGGGTAAGGAAAGGCAGACAATGTGTTTCTGAATAAATTATTAATTTCTGTTTTTGTAGGTATAACTTCTAACAGCGGTTCTGTACGTACCTTTTAAGAGCTATCTACTATTTTCCCTCCCTATGTACCCTCTAGGGTTCGTTTTGTGTGACGCTTTTGCGGTACCTTTTGTGAAATAACTAACATACTTACCTGAAAATACCAACTAAGGAATTTTGGTGGCCAGGGGCATATTTAATAAATAAACACAATTAGGGCTCTGACACAATAGGATTGCATGCATGTCATGCATGGATATCTGCAAAACATGCAAATATTTGTCCCGCAGCGGGAGTCGAATCCGCACCTCTTGTGTCGCAGCTTGCAACTAGCCCGCCGCGCCACCGATATCATTTCGATTAAATTGCCGAGGATTTGCTGGTTTAGTTTCTTTTGAAAAACTCAAAGAGCCTTCTAGCTCTCACTGCCTTTTCCTGTACGTATTATGGGTCCCATAGTAAATTCGATAAACCCTTGTATCTCAAAGGTGCACATAGGTTGTGAGGACACGTTTATACCCGAGAGTAACCACGCACGCTTTTTGCATATTTCATATCAGATTTTGTGAGAAAGGCCTTGAAAATGTTTACCGCCTCAGTTTTGTTTAAGGGTAAGTTAGGAGTGTGCCACACTTAACAAATTAAAAATAATCAGTGTCCGACCTTGGATTAAAGGTTTAAATTCCAAATTCATCTAAAAGTTACGTTTGCTAATATTGGTTACCTAATTACGGGATGGCACCAATGGCATAGCATACAATTTTCCACTCGAAAAATGTATTTATGTAAATGTATGTGCCAAGTGTACCTAATTATTTATTTTGAATTAATTGTTTTAGTAGGTAGGCGACAGTTTTTTTTTTATAAGTACCTATTTACCGATTACACCTACCTATTATATTGTACCTGGGTGCCTATTTTTGTGCAAGATAATGTCTCCTTTCCGTTCTTCCAAATAAATATTTTCTTTCTTACTTTAATTATTGGAAGTGCGTTTGACTTCTTGGTGTCCTCAAAAACTATATACTGATGTATCTAAGGATGGCCATCATTGAGAATACAGTTGTGAACGTGGTTTTTTAGACCTACCATGCTACAGCGTAGAGTATTATAGGGCAACACTGCTCTCGATGTTGTGTACTTATACTTAATTATAGGGTAAGGAAAGGCAGACGATGTGTTTCTGAACTATTGATTTCTGTTTTTGTAGGTATAACTTCTAACAGCGGTTCTGTACATACCTTCTAAGAGCTATCTACTATTCTCCCTCCCTATGTACCCTCTAGGGTTCGTTTTGTGTGACGCTTTTGCGGTACCTTTTGTGAAATAACTAACATACTTACCTACCTGAAAATACCAACTAAGGAATTTTGGTGGCCAGGGGCATATTTAATAAATAAACACAATAGGGGCTCTGACACAATAGGATTGCATGCATGTCATGCATGGATATCTGCAAAACATGCAAATATTTGTCCCGCAGCGGGAGTCGAATCCGCACCTCTTCTGTCGCAGCTTGCAACTAGCCCGCCGCGCCACCGAGATCATTTCGATTTAATTGCCAAAGATTTGCTGGTTTAGTTTCTTTTGAAAAACTCAAAGAGCCTTCTAGCTCTCACTGCCTTTTCCTGTACGTAATAAGGGTCCCATATTAAATTCGATAAACCCTTGTATCTCAAAGGTGCACATAGGTTGTGAGGACACGTTTATACCCGAGAGTAACCACGCACGCTTTTTGCATATTTCATATCAGATTTTGTGAGAAAGGCCTTGAAAATGTTTACCGCCTCTGTTTTGTTTTAGGGTAAGTTAGGAGTGTGCCACACTTAACAAATTAAAGATGGTTACCTAACACATTAATGGCTTAAACTTGATTGGTGATGTTGATTGTAGATGATTAACTTTTAACTTTGGGAGTTCTTGATTTCTTGATTATGGCTTGTGTTACATTTTAGTAGTTTATCATTGATGATCCAAAGCACACTCATCTTCAGCTGATACTTTTCTGTCACTTTTGACATCTGAAGACTTGACTAAGGAGGTGGTATATCTACGTCTATTATAGAAGTTACCTACACATCTAATAATGGTGGACATTTTTCACACAGCATCATCTAGTACCAAACTAAGCAGAGCGTGTATTATCGGAACTACATGACTGATATACTACTTAAATACTTTTTTTGTAAATACATACATTTTATTAGGTATTTTATAAATTATTTGATAAAAAATACTCTCATTCTTTATATTCATTTAAATCATTGTACCTAATACAACTACTACGATAAATAATTCAAAGACAAATTCAATGAATTCACATGAATTATAAAGGAACGTTAGGCAATTTGTTCCATCCATTTCTATGTTTCTGAAATATAGACTACGCTTCGGTCAACAAATATAAATATTATCAGTATTTCCGCCGATCGCACCATCCTCTCCTAACATAGCAAATCATGTCAATAGTTATTTCTAGGTCTCCCTACATGACCTTAGGTCATTGACTTGACCATGTTATACCATGATTAAAGTATTATTCACCATCAAGAGTACAACAACGTTATTCTTAAAACCCTTCGCGTGGCATAGTGTGGCTCAAGCCTTACAAGACGTGTTGCTAGGCAAATCTGAATAATTTATTAACAAAATTAAAATATAAAAAGGCCCTCTGTAATAAGATACAATTTCAGAGCATCTCTAACACATCATAAGAAAAATGGATGTCAAGAAATGTCTACGTATTTGTTATGTGTGTCGCGCATACATTTTGCTGTCAGTGTTTCGGAAAAAATCCTCTCTATAATTCTCTTTACACGCCTGGTAAAAATTAAATAACTTAGTAATTGTTATTTAATTTTTACCAGACGTGTAGAAGTGAAAGAAAGAAACTAAATTTATTTTTACCTATTCATTCTTAATTGGTAAAAAAGTTACACTCAAAATAATATATAATAGCGTAGGTACCAACTATCAATAGGTACTTACCAATGATCTCATAGATAGATCCATAATCATTTTGTTTTGTTCTAATCGAATAAGAACTTTTTCATACTCACTCAGTGTTACTAGAATACCTAACGATAAACTCACCCGATTTTATTTGATTAGTCTCGAAGAAAGACTTGCATGAATTATTGTTCCCCCTTTCGCATCTCCGGGTTGTATGCGAAAACGGAACGCGACGAATTTGAAAATTCAATTTCATTTTAAAGTGCACAATTTCAAGCAATATTTTTTGGTCACTTCGATCGAATTGAAATGTTCTCCCAGCTATTTTGAAAGATAAGGTTATATATAGGTATTAAATATAGGTTCAGGTTAATTTCCTAAAAACACCTAGGCATTGCAGTGCTGCGTAGTGACGAGTTACGATAAAACCTAATTAAGAAAGTAATAGTCATACAAAACAAAACCTAATATGAAAACATTATTTCACGAATGCGACTTGATAATTTTTTCAGGACATAATGTTACAAACTTTGGGGATAGAGAGTTGAAAGCCTTTCTATCCCCCAGGTTAAAAATATAATTCTCAAAACAGAAAATTAAAACGCATGATTTTATGAAGATAATTTGCGACCTTAGTCTGGTGTTGCAAGCGTCCAACCAAAGATAACCACTTTATGCTTTTAATATATAATAATAATAAATATTTTTTTCGGATTTAACACCATTATTGTTAGTAGCGACTTAGACTTAACTGTTAGTAAATTCATTCATAATAGATAGTATATATGCAGGACAAAAAACAATTGCATGCGCTATATTGCAAGACACTTTACTTTAGGTATAAATAAATTGAGTTCAACCTCTTGGGAATTTAACCTCAAACAACACTTGCATTTATTTAAGAGCTCATGCATCATACAAACGTTGACGTTTCAGAACTTAATCGACGTTGAGGCAATAAAATGTGGTCGCCCGGGGGAATATAAAATAGGGTAAAATATATTTTATATTTTAGAGACGTTTTGGATGGATTAACATCAACCCCTCGGGCCCTCGTAAATGTATGTTGATAATAGGTTAAGGGCAAACGTGTGATTTTAAAAGATAGGTACTAGGTATTTAAAGGACTGTTGAGATGATTGACCGATGAACTGGATGACGTTTTCACAATTGCACTTCTTCTGTTGATGATGGTGAAGTGATAGATAGGTTTTAGGACAATATCAAATACATATCACTTAAGAGTTCAGATAGATTGGCAGTTACGTTATTATTGCGGCTCTAATTTATTATAAAATAGACCTAACTAGATAACCTAGTTAATATGTATGATTTATGGAACTTTATTTTAACTGACAATTGTTTTTTATTGGCAACAAAAAATGCTTTAGAAAACCGTACAGTAAAGGCGCCGACTAAGTTTCGACTTGATACGAGAGTCTTCGTCTGGGTGAGATAGCGCGGTGATAAGTAATAATATCCGTTTTTACTAGAAATACCTCCCTCCAAATATCAAACAGATCAAACAAGACGAATATACTTAATTAAAAACTTGTAAACGCTTACCCAAGTTCCCTTTTAAGATTTCGTTTTGTTTTTAACTAACTAATAATATTAATTCAGAGAGCTTGTTAAGATAAGGTTAAGAGACGTGCTGGTCTAGTGGGCCCAACTTCAGATTCGATATAATTGACGTTCTCTAATTACCACCTTTTTTTTTTTTTAAAACGATGGGAAAAATGCCTTTACGCTTGTCCTCTGGCAAAGATAGAGAGCCAGAGGGGTCTGTCGGACTCGACGCTGACGAAAGCCAGCGTAATACCGACTAAACAACCCATCGACGTTCCTTCCTGTTACCGTAGTGCCAATGCATCATCAAACTATTCATCCCCAGATAAATAGTTAGATGCTGCATTGGAACTTGACAGCCACCTAAGTCAACCTCATGGATCTCCATACTGAGTATATCTGAAAATGCGTTCAACACAGTCTTGGGTGATTAGTTTTTGTTTTTGTTAAGATTCAACAATCCGACTTGATTGTTTTCCAATGGATCGGTATTTACGCAGTAAACGCACCCTAATTTACACCGTAATTGGCAATTAGTGCGGTCTGCTCTGTTTTTGATGCCGAACGATCGACGCGTCTCCATTTTGTATTGCGCTTAGTGGAACCGATCGGTGGTTTTAAAATTATCAACCTATTTTATTTAAGGTGCTGTAAGCACTGTAGTTACTATAGGCACTAAAATAAGTGATTTTAGTGATTTTAATTTTAGTGCCTATAGTCGGCTCTTCAGTCAACTGATCCCGCTCTCAACTCATCCCACGGGATGAGTTGACCAAATAATTAATTTTATTAATTTTGACTTGTCAACTGATCCCGCTTTTAAAAAAAGTAAAAAATTAATGTATTCTTTGGAATATATGTACATACGTGAACAAAAATCTTAGGGGAAAAAATTACACACCATTGTTTGGTTAAAAAAATCACAGTCGTTTGATTAATTAACGAAAAATTAAATCTAAAAAAGTACCTACCTAGTGTAAATATTTGAAGCGCCTTATACCTAACCCATAGGATACTGCCGCTTAATTTTTTTATCTAACGGTATCGGGCTTTCGATTGAGAAGTCGTGAGTTCGATTGCCATTCTAATGGAAGCATTAACTTAAAATTAATTTAAGCAAAAACTCTCGGTCTTGGTGACAGTTTTTTTAATATAAACTTCTTAATAGATATCAACTTAGTTGTTAATTCTAGTTAAAACCGTCCGATTATAATATTAAGTAGGTACATTGTAAAATAAATGATCCATTGTCCCATAAAAATAAAATATCACGTCCCGTTACAGTTGGAACAATACCACTCGTCCGAACACATATACTTAGTTTCCTAATCAACATCGTGGAATCTACTAAGTACTCGATAGAAAAGTGTCATACATCCTCACGATAAGCAAGTATCCACTGCGTCCTAGACTATGTATTCAGTAACTTGCCGCGGGGGTCGGTGGTGACGACTCCACTACGCCGTGCGCGCCGCGGTGATTTTCGCGCGCGTGCTTCCGCCGCGGCCGCGCACTCTCCGCGTCAGGACACGCAAGCGACTTGAATGATTTGCCATGTCTTGAATTAAAGTTTAGAGTTAAGAGAGCATAAAATGTTGACTTTAGTCTATCCACGATTATTTAATATACGTAACTGAACTGTATGTGAAAGTTATCAATGTTTTATGGGTTGTCACGGTCTGGGCTCTGTCATTTAAAAAATAACAGAACATCATTTTAAAGTGCATTTCATACCTACTTTAGAAAAAAAACATAGTAACCTGGTTAGGTACAACTGCTAACTTTTTACTGCCGATATCTAGTTTGGTTTTTTGTACTATTAATAAAAACTTATTTGCTTAACACTCAAAAATATAAACGATATTAAAAAATGAATATATTTTTTATTTTAATGACCTAATCTAAATTTTTCTATCCTTATTTTTACCTTACCTTACCACATAGTTATAATATATTATTAAATATTATAATATATTAAATAAAATATATTTGATTGAATACCTACTATATCATTTTTGCGTGCAAGTTATCACACAAGAAACGGTAATGGTGTTTTTATCTCCCCCGCACATCTGCATGACGCGAACATAATTTCCGGAATAGAACATGAGTAATAGTAGGTAGCTCAGTAATTTTTTGTGTCGGGTAATATATGAGTTTTTTGTACCTTATTATTACATCATCATCAACAGCCTGTTGATTTCACTACTTCTCCTCAACAAAACCACCAAACTACTTTTCCTCAATAAAACCATCAAACTACTTCGCCTCAACAAACTCATTTGTAATGTCAGCGAATATTTAGGAAATGACTATACTAACTCCTACTCTTAATAACAAATGTCGAGTAGGTATGAAGTGTTAAAGCTTTTTTTTTGTATTAGAATGACAACCTATCCAACTGGTTAGTTTTTATACCTACTTATATGGACATGCATTAATCTGCAACAATATAAATATGTATATATATGTATTTAGTATTATTTATTCACAAATGTATAGACTATTGTATAATTATTAATACGCAAAAGGTTGCGGGTTCGATTCCCGTCGCGGGACAAATGTTTGCATCTGCAAATATTTGTCTCGGGTCTGGGTCTTTTTCTATCTATAATAAGTATGTATTTACAATAATAATAAAAAAGTATATAAGTAGTATATCGGTCATGTAGTTCCCATAATACAAGCTCTGCTTACTTTGGGGCTAGATGATGCTGTGTGAAAATGTCCAGCATTATTTAATTATTTTATTAGAATTTATTAGGACATTATTTAATTAAATTTCATTAATTGACGAGAGACTGATGTCATATTAATTAAGTTTAATAATTTATAAAGTGTTTAATAAATGATATTCTATTCTATTCACAGCTGGAATGAGTACCATGCCGAACGATTTTGGGTCACCTCCATCTACCGACTTCCCTCAACCATTGATGTAACCCATGGTGGACATCCTCAGATACATACTCAGTGAGTAGATCTTTGAGGATACCAAGTAGGGGCTAGTCAGAGGCACGTCCAAACATTACATTTGGAACATGCCCGCGTTTTGCAAATAGTAAGCATTCCACGTGACAGGTTGCATGCCCATCGCCGCAATTTTAAAGCCACAATTCTTAAGGACAGGACTACAAAATATATATAAAAAAAATTTTTCATCGTGAAATTAACGTTGAACTATTTTATTTTTATTAGCGAATTTATTCGATAGATACATAAGCATATTCTAAGAGCATCACTAGACTTATTGTAATACAAAGGAATTCTTGTAAAAGAGGAAGAAGAGGGATGGATCGTCATCTGCTACTAATGATAATAGCTCACGAAATTTCGGAACGAACCGGAGAAAACGGACGGACTCTGGAACACTGTGCTTTATTTCAAAAGAGAAATGATAAAAATAATTATGACTGCAGTCATATTTTAAAACGTTCTCAAGACGTCAAAACTGGCTATGTTATGGATATATATATAACGTTTGCAACGGTCTTTAGATAGCTAGCAGTTTCATCTATATTTTTTTGATATTCATACAACAAGTAAGATACATTTACATATGAATCAATGTATTTGTTAAGGTCCCGAATCTGCCTATTCTCTCCTAAAGATCATCATCATCTTTTTGCCTTTGTTCCACATGACGTGAGAAAACATGTTTTTTTATTAATTCTCCTCTATCAGCCTTCATCTCAGTACTCATTCTTTTCTTTCTCATATCATGTAACACACAATCCATCCATCTTTTCTTTAGCCTCTGCTCTAATTTCCATCCACATTCGTATTTAACACTCTTCTCGTTATGGTTCTTAAAAATATCACTGGGAAATCGAACAATTTGTTGGTAGTTCTAAACGCTGCTAACTTAGCTGTCATTAATTGTTCTAAGAAAAAATAAATAAAGAGGAACACAACTTTAGCTACTTTGAAGCTTTGTATTTTGTGAATGAAGGGTTCAAATCAACAATAGTTAAGGAAACTCCATGAGTTTTTTTATATATCTAAGTTTTAAGATAGATGTTGCCCACTTTACACGAACTAAACGTTAAAAAACAAATATAATTATCATTTAATTTAAAAATGATTATTATATTTGTAATATAATTATCATTTTAGGTAATTTTGGGACAAGAAAAAAAATCAGAGGGTGCAAATCATTTCAATAGGTTTAAAATTGAGGCAGAAATCAATCTGGTGCATGGACGGGCATCCGGATATGACGAAATTATAAAGCAGTTGGAAATTATAAGCGCTTCTAGAGGAGTAAAAGTCCTTGGTGACCTAATATTATCTACTTCCAATGCCATGTTTTACCGAATATACCAAGAAAGAAGCTTCCAAACAGATGTCATTATTTTATGACTTACAGCTTACCTCCTGGGCTGTCTTGTCAGCCAATTATTTTGCTAACTATCGCTGGCAGCGATCGGTTAAATTATATTTTACTACCAAATATAAGTAAAACTTATTTATTCTTCAAGAAACAGTAACAAAATAACTACGTTAGCTCTTAAACATATACAAAAAAAAAAAATACATTATTTCTATGTTTATTGTTCTATAACAAAACAAAAAACATAAAATAAAATAATATGATGTCTTTCATATTATACCCAATAGTAAATTACCGAGTTTTTTTCGAGTACTGGGATGACTGTACTCCTACAGCCTAATAATACCGTTTTGTACATCATAAATAAATAAACAAAATCTTATTATTATCAAAGTACAATGGGCAGTCTTATCGCTTAGAAGCTTCCAGAAAACCTGGATGGAGAATTTACTAAGAGATTGTAAGAGGGGGGATGTACATTAAAATGTTTATAAAATAAGATTCCACCTATTGTAGAAATTTCAACTCAAATACTATACAATAAATACTATAATTATAGGTATGTTACCTATAATTAATATGTTAAAGTAGATCCCTAAAGATTATATAATATATAAATATATATCATCCATACACATAAATACATATCATTATAACACGTCCTAAAAGAACAAAACAATATGTTTCAGTTACGTAAAACAGCTTCACACAATTTTTTAACAAAGCTAGAGACGGGGCCTTTGTTATCGACAAAAGGCAATGCATTTCAAAGGCGCACTGCCACTATTTCGTAAAGTTATGGAATTTAGTGTTGTGTGCAGGAGTTTCCAGTAGAAGGTTTTCTGATGATTGAAGAACACGGGAGGGATGGGAGCTGGAAGATAACTCTTTCAAATAGGAAGGAGTCAAACGATTTCGGAGGATGTTGTATAAGGAACAGAATGTGAGTATTCCGGGCAAGACGAATTGGGAGTCATTTGAGCTTTGAGCGAAATTCCGAAATATGATCATATTAGCGTAATCCAAAAATGAATCTGATGCAGACATTTGGTAGACTCTCAAATTGTTTAGCTATTCCTCTAGCAGGTCTGGATCTGAAGAACAAGAAGAAGAAGATATGGTGCCTGAAGCGAAAAGTTTCTTACTCACTGCATCCAGCTGTGGACCTCAAGTGTCAATGTACAACACAATGTATGAACACATCCAAGTTCTTGAAATACATGCTAAAAGGGACCGCTAAATTCAACTTGAGGGAGAGTCTCCCACTTAATTTTCACAACAGTGAAAACTTTCCACTTTCTACTACAATAACTTGGATTTTAGGTGTATTGACTTGGGACCGTAGAGCATTATTCCAGTTACGAATACGGGCAAGATTACTATTCAACGAGTGGAGCTTGTGTGTATATTTGGAGATTGTGTGCATAGAGATGGTAGTAAGAAGTAAGTTGATGTGAGATTGAATTTATGAAGAGTGCAAATATAAGAGAAATAAAACACCATCAGCTAGTGTCCCGCAGCACCAGCTCATGTGCACCAAGACGAGAAAGAGTCATTAGAGTGAATCCTCTGCCGGCGCACGTACAAGTAACTGCGAAACCAGTCAATCACTGATGGAGATTGTTAATTCAGCATATTAATTCCAGGAAGATGTCAAAATCAATAGTGTTGAAAGCATTGCTGAAATCTAACAAAGTCCTTACCTTGTAACTTAACATAAGCTCCCCGTTTTCTATAGCTAATCTGATGTCGTCGTTTTTTTTTAAGGGTAGGATGACCATGTCGGTAACTTTACTGGAGAAGATTAAGCAGGTTATTCTTAGTAAATAAGAAGCTAAGCTGGTTGAGGATAAGACGTTCAAAGACTTTGGATAGGAATGGGAGGTTGGAAATGGGACGACAGTCAAAAAACAAGAACTTTTGGACTTTTCAGGTAGAGGAATTATGTGCGACTCCTTTAAAACTTGCGGACGACACCAGAGAAAATTCAAATTTAGTTCTATTTAACCACATAATTTCAGAAATGGTAGGTACAACCACTATTCTGTAATATGAGATGATACTTATCTAATTAGCGTAAAGTCGAATGAACCATTTTGTGAGAACGTCACCTGATTTTCTGAGCCTGATGAAAATGTGACTTGGCTAATTTCGCTTATCCTTGCAAAATCCGCGGCAATTTTCTTCGTAATATCGTTGAAGATTTCTGCAAAAGCGGATGAGTGGGACATTTTTGAGGCAAAGGAAAAAAATTGTGAGAAAACATTCAGTTTTATTGCGTGTCGTTCATCTCGAGGAATTCTGGGGTGACGCAAATGGGTGACTCTTCCTTAGGCACATTATAACTAAAACAATTTTTACAGATTTTTTTTAATTAAGCAGAAAATTCTCAATAATCTCTAATATTTGTACAATAAATCTCGAGAAACCCTTCTGGATTAGAGATTGGAGAACTTGATTTTTTTAGAACGATAGTAATTAGTAAGTCATGGCATGCAGTGACAATCAAAAAACTAGACATCGATTCCCTAAACCTTTTTCATTGTCAACCAGTATGGTTTTGATTGATAAATAAATAACGCACAACCAGTCCTCTTTTGTTTTAAAAATTTCCTAACAAATCTGTGTTTTAAACTAACGATGTAAATGTTCAGCTCCTGTTTAACAATAAACAGTCCGTATTGATCGAACCCAATTTTATTTTATTAGATCCCAAGTACCGTTCTCTGAAAGTTAATCAAGAGGGTCCCATGTTTCGTGCAATTTGTAGGCCTATTTGACCCTTCATAACAGTCAACAGGGTCCTTAATGATGTTTTCGTTTTAAAAACGAGCATGGAATTTTGCCATTTTAAGTATTCAGTAGAAATAACGGTGAAATAACGGCTTGGTTTTTATTGACGAAGTAATTTGTCAAGGTTATCGTGTACGCAGGCTATTTCGCTAACGATTCTAACGAGCTACTGTTTAAAGTTAGGTTCATTTGCCACTTATTATTCAAATGGCTCAGTAATTTATATTATCAGTCGGTCATAACTTAAAATAAAATGTTGTTAGCCCCAATACTTGTAACTAATGGAACGGATTTTTTTTATAAATAATATGTAACCTTATGGGTAATAAATGGTAATCGAATAATATTTAAATATTCAAACACATGTATTGTTTAGTTAACCTTAGAAATAACAATATTTTTACTTAGTATTTTGAAAATCGTAAAATCTACATTAAATTACATACACTGAAGAAAATTTTCAGTGATGGTGAAATAATATCTACTCGAAATTTCAATCTATAAATTTAGAAAACTGTATGATAATGACTAGATACGTGGTACAGAGACTCATGTAACTGAGAGGAAGGGACATGTTCAGCTTTATAACTCCACAAATCGCGTAGCTAAAGTCACTCTCTCTGGTTAGGTGGAAAAATGTCTTCACTTTGCGACGCTCAGTCTTTTCTGGAAGAAAAAACAAAACAGTTAATAACTTTTTTAAATAAATACGTTGAAAATTTTAATACAGCTTCGGTTACCAACGTCCATCACTGGTGGCCAAAATACGTCCCGACGGCTACTATGCCTGATTCAGAGTGGGATATGGGAATAAAGCTTTTGTTTAAGATATCTTGCATGATTGCCATTATTTTTGATAATCAGGTTCATGTCATAGTTGATTTTAGAAAATATTGTGATGCAATCATAAGATATTGCATTGTTGATTTTTTGGGACCTAATGAAATCTTAAAATTTTCAATATAGTTTCTGAATTTTAAAAACAGTAACTCTTACTCATCGGTATATTGTTGACTGCATCGTGTAGTATTGTACGAATAATAGTAGTCTGGCCCGCAGTTACACTCGAGTAGTAGCAAGGAATAACCACTAGAGTCGTGTACTTCAGACATCGAAATATAACGTAGATTGTCGACAAAGTTACATCCTGGAAACAAACATGAATAAATAATTACAATCATTATATATTTTTTTGCATACATTCAGCTTCATCCCAAAGTTGTCTGGAAGAGATCGCTTTTAAGCGATAAGACCACCCAGTGTACTTTTTTTGTTATACTAAGTTTTTGTTTATTTTGGTATCTTGTGGCGTACAATAAAGTATGTGCAGTAACTTACTATATTTGGGTTCTCCATTTGAACTAAATATATCAGAAATTTCAGCAAAAATATTGACGACAGCGCCGATACGGATAATATTATCAGAATCTGAAATTATAAACGGTAAAGGTCTAGTGAAACTGACGCGGTAGCCCCCTTAGACAACCAAGTATTTCCTTGACGCATTTGCGTTAGCGTAAAAGGAAAACTAAGCGTGAGGTGTTTGTCTAGACACCCAGTACATTAACCGTAAACTTTGATAACCACTTGACAACCATTTTCCTTTATCGCCACCACCACCGCCACCGCCACCGCCATCGTGTTAGTTTGACCGGGCCTTAACACATAGAACCTTGGCAGCATTCAGTGCAAGAAGCGTCGCGATCACTCACTATGATGAAGACACTCGGAATTAATCGAAACTCAGTCGGTGCCCTCAGTGATAGTACGGTATGTGTAAATCCCCGTTTTTAAATGTTACCCGTTTTTAATGTTAATTTACTGACAAATTAAGACGACAGATGAAAGCAATGTTGAATGGAAATTCTACTGCGTTCACCCAGTAAAGAGCAGCTTTCGGTTCACCCATCGCATTTGATGCGTACTATAACTATCGGAAACGGATGCTGCTTAAATTATCTTTTATAGATGGCCTATGATGATAATTATGAACTATTAATATTTGAGTCTTTAATTTTGAATGATTATGTAAAAGTAAATTAACCTAAAGTAAATAAATGCTATTTTTTTAGTACTTATTTATGTTTAAATTCGGGAATATATCGTTTATAATAATTAATATGCTATAAATACCGGGATGTTCATGGAAGAATTCAACTGTTCGGAACATTTGTGCAGCAGTTCGTATACCCTGTGCAAAGTGCTCACATCAAATTGCATCTTTTCAGATAGCTTTTCAACATTGCTTAGCTTCAGTGGCTTCTTGTTATCATTAAACAATTTTGCAACATGAGCTTTCAAGATTAAAATTCTCATGTAAATATCGCGAAGAAACGTAAAGAAAAAAACTTGTTCAACGTCATGAGAAATACTCATGAAAACAAAGCAGCTAAGGACAATGGTTCTGTTCTGTGGATCAAAAATTATTGCTGCCAGAAAAGTTTCACAAACGTTGCATATAATACATGCTAGTGTCCAAGCTATGACTCTCTTGATGGAGCTAGTTGTAGCTAAATCATTTTGAATGTTCAACGTCTGATCGAATGTGGTAATGTTTTTGAAAAAGATTTTGAGTTTGTCCTTGCTTGATGTTAAAGCGAGTAAGACAATAAGCAAGTTTTCGGATATCATTGCGTACTTTAACACATTAAAGGTTGCTCTACTGAACCCGTCTTGGAATGCAGATAGAACTACAGCGCAACATAGCCCTAAGCTGTATAGAATACTAAGAGTTGTTATAAGTTTATTGTATTGCAACAGATAAATTCGATTTATTCCAAGCAAAGCCTCGACACAAATCAAAAATTTAGATTGATTAATGACATTCAATTCATGTTTTACGAAGTTATTCTTTTTTGCCGGCAAAAAAGTCGGAACCACTTTTGATTTGGAAATAACACTGATACAATTCATTATGACGGGCTTCAGTAGACAACTGGCGATTTGAAATGTTGTTAGTAGCTAACTTATAAACTTTTTGTAATTCGATTAATTTGATAAGAGTTCCATTATCTTAATGGCCACGCAATCAAGTAATGGTTTAAGTACCTACTATTTATTAATATCGACTTTCAGTATATGTATTACTCGTAAAACGCCACAAGTTTTAGATAGATAGATAGATAACTATTTATTGCATACATCAGGATTAAAAACAAACACTTTACAAATAATCTTAAAACGAGGTTGTGGTGATACTATGGGCGGGCTTTACGCTAGTTTTTGGGAGAAGCTTTGAGTATAAAGTCAGGAGTCAAGTCAAGTGAATAGGTTTTAATTCATTGAAATCACATGATCATATAGAAACGTCAGCTTAAAATTACGTGAACAAACTCTGCTGGTTAAATGAGTCCCAAAAAAACAAATCCAGTCCTTGGACTCGAACCCACTTCTTCACCTTTAATTGGAAATGCTGTGATATTTTCTGGGTACTTTCTATTTCGCTAAGCACTTAAGACCGTCTTAGTCTATTGTTGGCGAATGTTTTATTTCCACAGTATTTCACTTTGAATGTTTAGAATAAAATTATCTTATTGATCAATAATGGTTTAAAAATAAATAAACAGTCCAAATAATTGTATTTATTATTTTAATAGCACCATTAATAATAAAAAAGCGACTCCTATTGAATCGTGGATAAGGCCACAACAAAATTTCATGAAGACTGTTTAAGTTAAAATTGGTTAGAAAGCTTTGAATGTCTTTCGTAATAAAACTTTTTTTTAGTTCCATCAAAAAAAGAACCAGTCATCATTATGAGGATATACGGAGGAGTTCTTTGACTACGGAAAAGCGCAAAATAGAAGTAGGTAACCAAAAAGTTAATTAAAACAATTGGCACTGATCATTTCAAAATTGTATGCTACACTTATGCAAACAACAGGAATTTCATTTATTAATCTGTGTGTGTTACACACAGATTAAAAACAAATCACTCGACAAAACAAAAATGTTATTTTAAGATAAAAATTACAGTTGATTTTGGTTATTTGTTGACTGGTGCTGATTATTAAACAATACCTAGATCAAATTACTTTTTAATTAACATTAAAAAATTAGTAATTAGTCGTACACTAATTACTCGTACATAAAAAATGACGTCTTTGGTTGTCCTGTTCACGTGTAGGCCATTTATTAAGTTTTTTTTTTATTCTAATCTAAAAATAATACGTTATTTAATTATGTTAGTTTATTACCTACTATTGAAGATAAATGTCCATTAGTACATTAAATACTTATTTAAGTACTAATTATCACTTATTAAAGTAGAAAGTAAACACATAATAACACATTTTGACATTTCTGTGCATTATTATAATATACCAAAATCAAGACCGGGACGTGTTATGCAAGGTTCAAACCATCTTTTAGATAAATTTAGGCGAAATCCTCTTCAAATCCCAGTTCCCTGTTCAGCTTTAAAATGGAAATGCTGGATAACGCGGATGAGAGTGGCTTACACAGAGAAAAAATTAAATGAGCAAATTCTCTTTAGAGTATTATTTAAATTGCATCTGAGACTGAATAATTGAAATAATGGCTGGATTTAGTTCGACTCCGACAAAAAGAATCAAAACAGATTTACACAACTTAATAAAAAAAAAACTGGACTATCGATCTGAAGAGCGTGGGTTTGATCCCGTCGGCCAAATAGGCCTAATCACAACATCCTTTTTTTCCAAACTCTTTGTCCTCTCTTTTTTTAGAGCGGTTTAAATATGCAATTTTTAAGTAACGATCTAGGGTCTGGGTGTTATCTATGTATAATAGATACGTATTAACAGAACAATAATAATTAAATAGTACCTATATCAGTCATGTAGTTCATATAACACAAGCGCTGCTTGCTTTCATCAATATTTAGGCGGGCATTGGTTATAATTATCCCGTTAAAATAAAGGGGTCAATTGCGTAACGTAAGTTGACGAAGACCGGTCGAGCGAATGCATTTCATACAAACATAAACTTTTGTGCTAGATGATGCTGTGTGAAAATGTTCAGCATTACTTACATAATTTTCTTTACTTTATCCTTGCTCGGTTAATCAAACAAAGTACAAACAAGTTAAATAATGTGATTTTTCAAAAAATGAAAAAAAATTCTAGTGTTTATAATCCAGAATATAGCCGACATTTTTTCATTCAAACATATGCTTGAATGAAAAAATGTCGGCTACCTTTCCTCATATTATTCTAGAATTTTTAGAACACTTTTCTGAACAGGGTTTTGCTTTTTCCTGTCCATTATTGCGTTCAAGAATGTGCCGGCTATATAAATCTTTTTTGAAGTTTAATGTGAAAATTGTGTTATGCCATGAACAAAGATAAGATTTATTTGTGATAAAGCTGCCAGTTAGAAACTCCGACGAAAGTTATGAAATTATCGTACTCACCTTTTTCCCTGAACAATGTTACCAACGTTATTTTGTTATGTTTAACTATGAAATATATTGAAGAAAATGTTTAGTACCTACTTATTTCTACTGAACGTATGCTGTTGGTTTGCATAAGCTACAAGGCTGCGTCCAAAATGCCGCAAACTTTGCCAAATCTATCTTATGTTATGTGTGTGGACTCCCTTTTCTGCACTCAAACTCCAAATTGGTTTATTGTGCGTGGGAGTTTTGGCTAGTGAGTTAGCCAGCCCAACTCCACCCAGAAGCACAGAAGTTTCCTGGGGTCTTCGCAGGCTTCGCGGAGTGACCTTGGGTTGCCAAGGATTTGTGCGCGGTGAGTTGTTACGCCCACGCATTCCAGGATTACGTTCCGATTTGCCAAATCGAACAAATTATCTTGAAACAAGAATTCGAGTTTCTTACGACGGACATAATTTATTTCGTGTGTTTATTCTATGTGCGTTTATTTTTGAGAACTAAGCGAGGCACTGATCCTAATCAACTATTTATACTGTTACCCCCCTTACTATTATAAAGTAACCAACCAGCAACTGATTTCTGAGAGGATGTCGTCAAGAAACCCTATCGCGCGAGTGGAAAATCCACATCAAGCAACGTCAAAATTTAGTTCAAGTTCAGTTTCAAGTAGTTTAATTTTATCAACATTTCTTCGTCATAAAATAACCAGCCTTTTACTCCAATAATGTACCGACCTATTTTAAAATATATCTGTTGCCTCGCGGGAAATGCTATCAATCTTTTATATCCTGACATAATGCGCCAAGGTTAATCTCACACACTGCCAGCTTTATAAATGCTACGGACGAGCGCTGTGCACAAAGAAAACCACTGGTTTACTTTATTTGGTTTTCTGATAACGAGTCAGATATTGTATGAGATTGGGTCAATGTAGGTATGTGTGTGAATTTATTGCCTTTTTTCTTATTTTTGATATTAATTGTAGTATAGAAAACTTTTGTTTAAATTGGCACGGATAAAAAATTTGCAACTAATAGTATATATAGCTCGTAGGTTTAGTGGTGTGCAAGTAACCATAAATACATTTACCTCAATGAAATACTGAACAGTGGAACGGACACTAAATGCTATTTATTTATATACAACTATCATTAAAGTATTCTTGATCGGTTGTTCTCCAAAACATCTAAAATTTTTTCATAGAGCGTTTGCCATGTTTGGAAGGGGAAGACTTACAGTATCCCATTTATGTTCGCCTGGTATACTTGTTTTGCTAATCTTTCATATTATCTACGCAAAAATCAAACGCTAAACGAAATTTATCTTTGCCAAACACCAATATGCGTTTGATTTACAGGGATCTTGACATAGCAACCTTATTCTTGTACCAGCCGCTCTCAAAGTCTATTGCCACGGACAAGCTAGGTTACGATCCATCAATCATATCTGAGGTAGTGTTAAGCATAAATTGGTTCCCAAAAACGTGTGTTGCCGCTATTGTTTGTATTAGAGGATGAATTGCATTTTCTTGGCGGTAATGGAGGTGTGTATTGACTTTACTTTTCATTCACCTAACAAAACGAAGAGAAGGCAAAGTATTGTGTGGAGCTTGTAGCTTCTGATAACTACGACGCAGAGGATCGTGTGCCTACTTATGTAAAGTAATTAATAAAAAATATATAGTACATGCGACTGGTGTTATATTTTTAATGTGCAGAACCATATTGCATAATGATTTCAAGAATGTAGCCTTTGCTTTCAGATAGAAGACTAATAATAAACCTGATTTACTGTTTAATTTAGTCTCGTCCAAATAGGTTTCTCTGGGATACTCTTAGATTTTTTTTTCCATCCTTAAATTTACAAAGTAACTGGATTACAATCAGTTAGGAAAAAAATCAAACTAACAAAAAATATTATATCCCCAAACACATTATATTGTCTCCTGGCGTCGTGGATAAAAATACATATTTCTATAATATATAATGCTGGTCATTTTTCACACAGCATCATCTAGGCCCACACTAAGCAGAGCTTGTATTATGGGAACTACATGACTAATATACTCTTAAATACTTTTTTTTGTAAATAAATACATATTAGACATAGTAAACACCTAAACCTGTGAGAAACATTAGATAATCGTACAAACATTTTTCCCGCAGCGGGAATCGAACCCGCAACCTTCGGCATCTCAGTCGGGCCTTCGCCCAGTAATCCACAGAGGTCGAAAAAAAAAGTTATATACACAAAGATCTCGAACTAGCTGTCCATAGACAAAAAAATATGTCGATGTCAGTTTATTTCCTCTATGTAGTCACTTTGAGTAGTTTTTGATTATTGAGATTTCCTCCGTAGTTATTTTTTTCCTATGATTTCTATAACAGTTAAATATTTTTTTGAAACTTTACATTATTTTTTACTAACATCAACATGAACCTTGAAGAAGATGTTTCATCATTCATAGAAAGAATTCCAACATCAAGGGACTGTTGTTTCTGTATACCCGTAAGATGTGGGACAAAAATAATAGCTATCCTGGGAATCGTAAGCTTTTTCTTATTATTTATTTAAGTTATTTTGCTAGATAATCGAAATGATTACTTATATTGGAAGATAGATACCTTTTGTATCAGGGTTTTATAGCAGGGTCTTGTGAGTGTAAACCTGCAAGCAAGTTTAGGTTTTAATTTGTACTAACACCTGAATACAAATAGAAGGAAGACATCTTTCTAAAATAACCTTACATTAATGTTCATAAGTTCATAAGTATTTAAATACCTACATATTTATATATGTGAATGTACTAGTTGCACTTCATTGTGTATGAGAAAACAAGAAAAACAAAAAGGGCTCCTGGCATGACACTACCAAGCCATAGTAGGTATCTTGGTGCACTAAATCCTTCACTACACTGGATTTTCACTATTGGGAACCAGGTTTAGGTATGGTGTATTTGAAACGGGCCTAGTTTGAAGTCGAACTAAACCAGTTGACTCAACCAATTCCGATCACTAACGTAATGCAGTGACCAAGAAATAACACCAAGACAAATACCAATTTCTGTTGGCGTTAACGCCTGCTGAAAGATTGGATTGTATGGAAATGACATTCGCTGTGGAAATTTCACGAGACGGTTGCCCAGTTTTGCCTTAACAAATTTGCGTTAGCGTGATAGGAAAACTAAGAGTAAAGTATTAATCTAGATCACCTAGTACTTGATAGAGAACTCCCGCTTGACAAGTCTAGTACTTCGTTTTTTTTTATTTCGAAACCCCAACATCTTTCATTGAAGCACTCCCCAGTGACTTGTGGCGATAAAACCTATCTAAGAACCATCCTTGAAAACATACAAATCGATTGCGAATATCCACATTACAATCGTATAAGCCGTTTCGGAAATAAATCGTAACAGAAAAATAAACACAAACGAACAACCTCTTACAGCAAACGTATATACAAGCTCCTATAGTCGCGGGTAAAAATTAACTCGCTGAACTTGTTGGTACTTATTTATTTAATTTTACAGGTACTCGGTCTTACTTGTGGAACAATGTTTCTTCTAAAGGACAGAAAGTATTTGAACATCAGCTCGATGTTTCTAATAAGTTTGCTGTCAATATTCATCATTATCACTGTTATATTCGTCATTGTATCCATCATGCTTTTGGTGGCCGTTTGTGATGTAAGTGGTCGGGGAGTAATAGGGGCTGATAGAGTTAAGAGTATTCGAAATATAGAATATAAATATAGAAATAAAAGTATGTTTATGTTTATGTTTATGTTTATGTTTATGTTTATGTTTATGTTTATGTTTATGTTTATGTTTATTTATTGATAACGTTTTTATGTTACGTTACGTTACGTTTTAAGTAAGCTTATAGTTAATCATTTAGAAATTAAGATCTTTGCTCACTTACACTTACACATGGCAGATAAATCAAGCCTGCAACCTACCTCTTGCATTCCCAACCACGTGCTTTTCTACACGTGGAGTGTTACAAAATCTCATCAAATTTGGCTCAGTACTATGCGAGAACTTCTCACAAACACATACAATGAAGCAGAGTCAAAATAGGGTTCAACTTGTCTATTCACGGGATAGTATCTCAAAGTTACGAGCACACAACTTCTGTAGTGTAGGTGCACGAGCTAACAGCTGAAGAATTTTCCGTATAGCGCGAAGGCGACACCGCGACGAGGTGCGCGGAAAGCGCGGGCCAACTATTTAAAAAGAAGAAAAAGTAGATGACAAAATATTAATCTACTCTATTTTTTCATGAGCAAAGATCGAACATAAGTAAATTTAATGAACACAGGTTGGCTGAAAAGGCAGCATTAAGGCCACCTTTGTCACTTTTATACAAAGCGCAATAAATTATACAATTAGACTAGTTTTCATTCAAAAATTATAGTCTAACGTACCTTCATATTTTTTATTACATTAGCTAATTTTAGTAAGTATTTTTTAAAACCTTCTGAAGAATTAACAATTTTTAGATTATTTTATTTACCATCTATCTGGAGGTATTATTAATGTAGCACTTTTGATTACATGCATGACAGCATGTTACATTTTGTTGGATTTAATTTATTTATGTATTTATTAAACTTACGAGTAGTTATGGAATTAAAATTATCGTGGTTTGTTATCATTTTAGAATATTATTACGATTATACCACGTATTTTACTATTCTCCTGCTGACGTCAGTTCCTGTCTCACGACCGTCGAGCGTGGTCGCGGACGGTGCTCATGAAGAATGACCTCTAAACGGTCAACGAAACGTCAGCAGGAGAATAGTAAAGTACGTGATATAGTCGTAATAATATTCTAAAATTACGTGTAGTTACAGTAAAAATCAATATACAAATTGTACACACTTACTAAGCTTGTCATAATCTTGTCACATTATTAAAATCCTAGCAAACATAAATAGTTCGTTTTTTACAATAATTACTAATTTTAGAAGATAAACTGTGATAAAATAACGTCATGATTTACTGTCTGACGCTAAAATTGTATAACCTTTAAAATATACCTAATCCAGTCTCGTACCTTGATCGAACAGTATCTTTCGCTAACAAGTAACAAATCTTGTTAAAAGTTACTTTCATCTCGTTGTATCTCATAGCACGATTCGAAGTTTGTATCGAGATTTTTCAACGTATAAGCTTATTTATTGATATACTATTTAATTTGAAGAAAACAAGATTCTGAGAACATTATTTGTTAAAGAAATATTTTTCTTATTATTCAACTATACCTAGAACTTGTAAGTTTATGTACTGTAATAAAATAAAAACATGAAAAAACCAGACTAACTTTTGACTGTAGTCTCCATGATCACAGTCATACCTCAAATCGATACTCAGTACGTAGAGTCGCGAGTCCGGGGTAGTCAGAGGCACAACCGAATGTTATTTAGGCCTAACTCAACATGAGTTAGGCCTAAATGAAACACTTTGCAAGAGCTGCAAGCACTATGCCACTTATTGGAAAACTAATTGATGGCACATGCTTTGAATTTTTGGTTCTAGGACATAGTGTAACTTCACCGGCACACATACCCTATATGCCGGTGAAATTACAGGAACATGAAACCTATCTCTCAGGGTCAGCAACCCTCTAGTGATACCTCTAGTATTGCAAGCGTCCGTATGTTACGGTAACCGCTTACAAACAGGTTGGCAGTGTGCTAGTTTAATTAAGTTGTATTCAAAGAAAATGTCGAATTCCTCACGATGTTTTCTTTCGTTGATTTGATAGCGTGCTTATTATATTTTGCACGTGAAAAAACTATTCGAACCTTTTAATCAAAAGTCGTCTCACATGGGCGACCCGGCTCTTGAAAACTTTAACTGATTTAAACTCCGAAATTAAATGTTTTAGGAAAACCCAGATCTGATGACGTATTACATATGGCTGGCGGGCGTGTATTTGTGTTTGCAGTTGATTTTAGCCATTGCTATTCCCCTGGTACTTGTTATTGACGGCACATATCCAACCGCGGGTGCGCTAATATGGATGGTGGTAGTAATGATTTTTGCATTGGGTAAGTGAACAATTCGAATTCAGTTTTTACACACGTATCAACTCAAGGCAAAAAAATCCTCAATAACCTGAGGTCACTCCGCGAAGCGTAAGAAGATCCAAGAAAGGCTCTGTACTTTTGTGAGGAATTAGGGTTTCACGCATAATGGAACAATTTTGAAACCGTCTGCGAAAGTCCATTGGCATACGTACATCCATACATCCACGTCATAGGCAATTTACATATTTTCATGTAAACAAAGTAACAATACAAGCTTTTCCCTATTGTTAAATAAAATGAACTTGTAACTTAGTTTTGATAAAAACTTCGGCATTGGCAAAGTTAGTTCAAGTAAAATTTCAGCCTCAATGGTCTTAAACAAAGTTGTTGCCATTTTTATTTAAATTTTATGTCATAAAGGACAACCTAAAGATCTTGTTTTTTTTTTATATGCGTTACTGTGAACAGAATTGTTTATCAATATTATTGTGTAATATATTTTTGTTTTTCAGGTTGGGTGCACTTTATTTCCGTGGTGAATACGTATCGAATGAACCTTATGTACGGCGACAGTGTTTAAATTATTGAAAATATACCTCCAAGCATTTTACAAAAGAAAATCTCGTTTGTATTAACTTCTGAAAGTAGGTAATTCTAAACCAGGTATTCCTCACGGACCAACCGGTATGCACAACTAGTTCGCAAATATTAGTTTCGTTACACACAACTTGGCATAACTAGTTGTGCTATAACTCTTCCTTATATAAAAATGTTCCATACGACATCACCCTTACTGGGTAGTCATAATAGCTAAACCTAACCTATCCAAGTCGGATCAGCCCTGAAGGATTTTTAAGTTGTGCCTAGTTGTGTCTAACGGAACTAATATTTGGAATGGTACAACTAGTTGTGCATACCGGTTGGCCCCTAAGGAACACGCCGTCTAAACTTTTTACTACATTGGTCGGCATCATTGCTCCTGAGAAATTTCAGCTTAGTCAAAACCTGATCAAAATGTAGTTTTTAGCAAAATTTATTAAAAACTCACGCGTTGCATATGAAGAAATAAATCATAATGCTCCAATACTCTTCAGCATTGTGATAAAATACGACAAGGGTGTAGGCAACCCACTTCTGCCAACGATGACCTTCGTCAAGTGTTTATTGGCTGGAGTTGATGAGATCTCTACAAAGTACCTAGGCTAAACGGATAGTGATAAAGGTATTTTTATCTTACTTTCTTCTGAAAATTCCATGAGGATTTAGAGTTTATTTTTCAAGAAGTATTTTAAAACATCCATGTAATTGGCCGCTAGGAGTGGCGTAAGAAGAGGCCTTTACTCAGCAGTTGGTGTTACCAGCTGATTAGATTAATAGATATTTTATGGAAATACTTATGTATTGTTAAAAATTTGCTTCGAAAAACTTTTAAAGTACATAATACTAATAACAACAATCCAAAAGCGATATTTTATATCTTAACAAATCTTTTACTGCATTTTTTACCAGTATCTTTAGAGCAGTTTATTTAGTTTTCAGTCTCTACGTGATTTATACCTCGAGCTATAATAAAAATAACAACAGTTAGAATGAAACACACACAAAAGATAAGC
Organism: Perizoma affinitatum; assembly: GCA_961405105.1. Classification (NCBI taxonomy): domain Eukaryota; kingdom Metazoa; phylum Arthropoda; class Insecta; order Lepidoptera; family Geometridae; genus Perizoma; species Perizoma affinitatum. The sequence continues at coordinate 10,056,089 of OY560197.1, forward strand.
CTGTAAATTAATTACATGCGTATAGAGATAAAACAAAGTACCAAAGCTCTTTTACTCGGATCAACTTACTAACGTCGTTCCCACTATTGACATAGTAAAACTTTAGACAGTAAAACACACACATCTGATTATTATAGTATTTTCTTGGGGAGGAGCCGCTAAGACTTTTATGATAGAAATAGAGAGAGCGCAAAGATCGCTTCTCAAAACAATGTTATATCTGCCATACCGCTTCTCTACAAAAATGCTATATAACCAAGTTAAAGTGTTAAGTGTCCGCAAGTTATATATCCAACAATGTATTCGCCGATATCACCGTCTCATAGTCCCAAAACTAGAACTAAATAAAGACAGAAGAAACCGATACCCTCATCCATACTGTCTTTCTTTAATTGCTCGTAATCACTACACTTACAATGCACCTCGTCTATACAAAATAATCGATTCCCAACTGTGCATTAACCAATACAGCAATCATAATTTAAAATCTGTATTAGTACAATGGTTAGAGTCCTATGACTACTTTGAAACTGAGGCTCTACTTAATTAACAACACACATCTCACTCACTCATGCATACACACTATTAGACATTCAACCCCCCCCCCCCCCATATACATACACCCCACACACACACACATACACACACACACACACACACACACACACGCGTGTTATTTTCTGTGTCTAATTAAAATTGAGAGAGAACTGTTTCCTGGGCTACAGCTCACGCTTCTCCGGGAGACAGGGACTCAACTATATATAGATGAAATATTTTAATTTGGCTAAATAAATCATTATTATTATTATTATTATTATTATAGTAGAAAGTATATAGTTACTTTATTTATAACCAACAACCAAACAACTAAATAGGAAGGTAGGTAGTCTACATTTTTGGATTTATCTTTAGGTTAAGAACATCAATTTAAGTAAGTAGAAGTAGGTATAGGATTTGTCTCTTAGTTCCTCAAAAAAACAAGGATGATTACGAATCTCACCATGTTAGGATCCTACCAAGATCACTAGACGATTCACGTGGCCACTTATTAGCTTGGTTTGACTATTTACATAGGGTATGCCGTGTTTTGATGATATCATACTGTTTTTTTTTTACTATTTACTCTGTCCTTAAGCCAGGCAGCGTTTAATTTAAAACTTTATGTGGGACTAATCTAGTCTCACGCGCCAAGGGACCACTGTCTCCGCTCGTCCCGTTTCCAGGGTCACTGCATGGATAATGACCACGTTTAGAATTAAAATTTCACACACACATACCTACAAGAACCAACGACGCCTGACCTGCCTCAATCTAATTGCTTTGTTTGCTGGAAAAGCGTTTGAAAGCTCACATAAGGCTGGACGTTTTGCAATTTTAAAGGGTCACGGGTCGGCTTTACTTATTGTTCGTGCAGGCGAATTAATGGCTTTGTAATCCCAGAGGAGAATTTAATGAACAATTAATTAAAATTACATATAATCATATCTTTCCAAAGGTTGTCTGGAAGGGATCATTTCCAAAGGTTTTTGTCCAAAAGGTCCACGCGTTTTAAGTTTTATCGTTATAAGTTATTGCTTAGCCATAGGATCTATGCTAAAATATTTTCTGTACGACTTGATGCAAATGTATACTTATTTTAATGTATTTTTTTCTACACTAATATTATAAGATGTAATGTTTGTAAGTTTTTTTGGAGATAAACTTCTACATTTAAGGAGTTTATCTCCAAAAATACTCAACTATTGGAAAAAGAATGGACCTAAAGGATATACTGTAGATTATCCCGTTAAAATGAAATAGTTTTTCGTGAATACCAATTTTGTAACGTAAAAATGGTCGAGCGAATGCTTTTATTACAAAACTCTGCCTTAACGGTAAGAGCAATTCGGCTATTTTTTATCCGGGGGACAAAGCCATGGGCAGTAGCTAGTTATATGTATATATAAATTTGGTTAATGGTGGTACTTGATTGGTTAAATACATTGTCTCTTTTTTGTCGATGAAAATAATAAATAAAATAAGTAAATCCAATTTCAACGTAAAAACCACATAAAAATGAAAAAAAAACTCCAGACGTGTTATTGTGTAAAGCTATTTAGAAATCGCCGAAAAGGCATCACGAAAATTTATTGAGTCTTACAAAATAATCGTTGCCCACTTTGTATTTAGAGTCACGTTGCTCGAGATTTCTAATAGAAAAAAGCCAGATACGTCAAGATGAAATAAAATTTATTACGTTCCATGAGCCCTCGGGGAAACTATTATAGTTTGATTTTCACAAAAAGAAAATGGCTGTGTTATCAGGCGGGGCACAGGATACCCTAAGAAAAAGTCAGCAAAATTGTGTAGGTAGCCAACTGAAACGGTCTTTTGAGGAAAAACCAGATAAGTAACATTTTTATCGATACATTTTTTGTGTAAGCTGTATTATGGGATTTAGAGATAACGAATTGTGAGACGATATTTTCAGATAAATCGAACGGATTACTAGTGAAACTACTAGTTTAATTTTGAGGTTGATTCATCTTATTTTAGATTACAAAGTACAAACTTTCTGACAAACTCTGCATGTCCTAAAACCATAATTATAGTTTAAATTGTGATTCATATAATCATCATCATTTTCAGCCCATTTTAACCCACTGCTGGCGTAGGCCTCTATGTTTATGCCACTCGTCCTGATCTGAGAGCAATCTGATCCTAATTTATTTTAGTATGATTTATATGCCGTATTTAAAATAAAAAGCTATAGCTTTATCTAGATAATCCTTTGCTAAAAGTAAGCTGTTATTTTAAATAAATAAACCTTGTTCATTTGTAATTTTGAATGTATTCAGACAATGAGGGCTCATTAAGCTTTTTATGTAGCCTGGTTGGCACGATAAGCGAGTAGCGCTACATTTGCATAAATCTACACGCACCCACTAGTGATGTGCCAAGTCAAGCACATCACTAGTAGGTGCCATTTCATTTCTGAAGAACGTCACGTCGACCTTGTACGGTCTTGACTTTAGCCATCTTTATAATGTCGTCGACTTACCGTACTAATATGCATACAGCATTACTCTTCAGAATGTATATATATACTTAATAAAAATAGAGCGCAAATATTTACGAAAAAATTGTGTTATTTGTTTAACACCTAAAGTTATTTTTGATGGCAGTTTAAATTAAATAATTGAAAAGTAAAAAAAAAAAGTTTAATTCATGAGAATGCATCTATGTTATATAGAACTGTAAGGTAATAAATATTTGATGAAAGAGTATAACTTATTGCCGATAAGACCGCCCATTGTACAACATTGCCAAAAATTTTAGTACTTATCTAGACTGAAATATTATTTCCTGTGCAATATAGTATTTTCTATCTAATGAAAGTAAGAAAAAAAATGAAATATATTTTATTACTTTATCCAAGAGTCCCTATGATATTATCGTAGCTGAAATATCACGATTTTCATTAGATTCAACAGGAATATGAGTTGGGATCCTAAAAATACAACCCGCTAGTGCAGACTATTAAACAAAAACGACGGACAGTTATACTATCAGTCGATTCTACCTATCTACCTCTGATGTTTTAATTATACGGCCCGTCGGCTCCGTATCTCAGTGAGAATGTGTTTTATTTCTCCTTGTTCCGCATTAATTACGAGGTTCGCATCCAACCCCTTCGGCCCTCCCCTTTCGTGTACAAAAAGGAAAAACTTCGTTTAGTCGGATTTAACAAGAGATGCCTAAAGATACTGAGATTGCTGGCATTCAAATATCCACGCAACAATATACCTTGATTTTATTATCGAACGTAGTTACGTTACTACATTGAATCGAAATTACTTTGAAACTAAGAACATGCCTCTTGGTGCTCTTCAAAAGCACATACTGCCTAATGACGATCTCTGTGGCGCAGGGGGCGAAGGCCCGCCTGAGACGCAGAAGGTTGCGGGTTCGATTCCCGCTGCGGTACAAATGTTTGTCGGATCTGGGTGTTTTCTATGTATAATATGTATGTATTTACAAAAAAAAAGTATTTCAGTCATGTAGTTCCCATTCTACAAGCTCTGCTTAGTTTGGGGCTAGATGATGCTGTGTGAAAAGTGTCCAGCATTGTTATTATTATTTTTAATTTTAATTTATTAAACAGGTGATGACGTTATCAACAGCCTTTTGATAAACAGTTCTGAGTCACCTACATCCACCGAGTTCCCGCAACCATCGGTCCATCGGATGGGGTCTATCCTATATCACCTCGTCATGTTCGACATTAATTTTCAATCGGTTATCAGTTCGGAGACCTATATTTTTATCGTCTGCCTATGCTCAATTCAACTTGCTGATGATGATGATGATCAGAACTGCAAAGATACAAATGCCGATTTTGTCGTCAAAGGTCATTTAAAAAAAAAATTTCTAGAATAATATTTAGGTTTGGTCGTAACACATACCTTATTAATTCGTTAGATACATCTCCTGGAACTGGTAAAATAATCCTTTTTGGAATCGTACTCGAATGTTGAATGTTGGTAAATTTCTAGTAAAAGCTGCAAAAGGCTTTATAGGATCAATTTTACAATTACATTATTTTCTATGTAGTAAAAAACAAACTATACCCACTGCTTTATGCAAATGACATTCAAGTACCCAACTGTCCATATATAAGACCTTACACTAGTACTTATTCCATGCATCATGGAATATGTATTCCGGGTCTGGGTGTATCACAACACAGACCCGGAATAAATATCTGTAAAACATGCAAACGTTTGTCCCGCAGTGGAAATCGAACCAGTACTTCTTGCTGTTACTTAAGTACCTATTTATCTACAAAATTTATTCTTGTAATTTGTTGTTTGTTTGTTGATTATCATTTATCTCCGAAACAACTAAATCGATTGTAAAGTATTTTTTTAATCGTTTAGCGTGTTTCTTGGATAGGTTTTAACGCCGCAAAATTCTTGGGGGCGCTGCACAAAACGTTGGGACGTATTACAGTGTAAAGGATTAACATGTTGGTAACTTTTGTAATCATTTAGTATGCCTTTAAGAAAGGGTCTTACATATAATTTAGCTAGAGGCGCGCGAGAAAGCACTGCAAAACGTGACGGAAATCAAGATTTAGAATTTTAATTGAGAGTTTTAAAATTTTGTAAAATTAACTTGTAATAAATAAGATCAAGATAGGCTTTCATGCGCACATTTCAACATAACCTAATAAAGTAAAGTAAATAAAATCATGCAATAAAATTTTAGTCCCAACAAAATACAAGGCCTGTTTCAGAGGTCGTGTCATAAATCAGTACAATCGCAACATCGCGAGCCCTTCTGTCATGAAGCTGTCACTACAACAAAAGACAAGCGTTCCACACAAAAGCTATTCAATGCGGCATCGAAGCGAGGCCCAGGCACAGAGTGGGCAGACACCGCACAGAACGCTTCTTTAACGCTAACTAAATTCAAAAAGTTTTATATTTATATTACATTTTAAATGACATGATTCAAGAAGACAGTTAAGTAGACGCGTCAGTGTGCTGTAGTGTTTTTTAAACACCCTGTCGTGAAATACCGTTACCTTGACTCCGCAACCACTTTAAAGAATATGGCGTGGTTACTAGAAACTGCAAAATCACCGGCTTTTCGTTTGTCACGCAACGAGAACGCATCACGCTAACAATGTGCCTACTCAACGGATGCTTTTAAATGATTTCTTGTAAAAGTTCCAAGACTTAGACATCTTTAACTTAAATTCTTAAATGTATCAATCAGTATTTGAGAGTGCATTTAAGTTTTAGATAAAATAATTTTATTCTGTCATTTAATTAAGATTATTGCGTTTTGGTATTTACTGTTAAGAAACGTCTTAAGAAATAAATAAATAAATAGAACCACAACGCCCTGAGCCAAAATAAATAATAGGTTGGGGAAAAAGTTTCTTCGCATTTTTTAAGAAAATTCAAAACATTTTTTAATATAGTTTATTTACATTTAACTAAAGTATGTAGGTACCATTTTGTTCGATAACTTTTTGCCATTTTGTAGGCAGGGACATGATCCCATTGCTATAAAAACTTTGGGGCTTCTGTTCAAAATACCGCGACAAGTGGTTTTGGCAGTCCTCTCGTGATGTTAACCTGACACTGCCTAAAGAATTCTGAAGAGACCGAAACAGGTGGAAATCTGAAGGTGCAAGGTCAGGACTATACGGCGGATGCATTAACACATCCCAGCCAAACTCTCTTAATTTTTGCTGAGTGGCTAAAGATGTGTGAGGTCAAAAATGGTCAAAAATTTCTTCAAAAATGGTTCGGTTTCATTACGTCGTAATAAAGAATCACAAATGAGAACACGGTTCATTAGGTTTCTTTCAGTGAGCTCGTGAGGTACCCAAATATCGAGCTTTTTTGTGTACCCAGTTTTTTTCAAATGCGCCAAAACTGTTTTGTGGTCAATTCCCAGTTCTTCAGCTACGTCGTAACTACTGATATGCCGATCTTGCTCCACTTTTTCAAAAATGGCATCCATTTTATCCGTAATAGGGCGACCAGAGCGACGTGCATCTTTGACATCAAAATTTCCGGATTGAAAACGCTTAAACCAAATTTGTGCTACTCTCACAGACACTGCACTAGGTCCATAAACATCGCAAATTTTTTTCGCGGCTTGCGTTGCATTTTTACCTTTTTTGTAGTAAAATTTTAAAATGTATCGAATTTCTTCATTAGATTCACTCATCTTAACAGTACGAAAAACAAATAAAAATCACACATTTTCCTAATTTGAATTTGGAATTATCTTCTTTAAAATTTAAACTTTTAATGATACCAAAACCAGCTAGATACAAATAGTATAGCCAAAGATATTTTATTACAAGTTCATACATACAATAATGCGAAAAGACTTTTTCCCCAACCTAATATTAACTGATTTTACAAACATTTGTTCTTGTTGAAATAATAAATGTTGAGCAAAAAACCTGCATTACACTACCAGACACTAGTAATAAATAGCCTTAATAGACTTTTCCTTTTCGATAAAACCTGACGTTTTGACAGTCTGATTGTATCCGCCAACAGTGCGGGAGCCACGTTTAGACAGGCGAGAGGAATTTGTACCGAGGCGAGCTGCATACACTTACTCGATTTTTTCTTATAATTCTTTATTGTACACAGAAATAACATAGAAATATTAAACCAAATATTAGGTAAGGCATGTACAAAGGCGATTTCCTTTTGTTCTATAAAATTCGACAAAGTAGTTCAAGGTGATGCGACAGATTGTGTTAAAACACCTACACTGTGGTATCGGGCACGAATCAAAGCTTGTTCTCTGTAGATCGTTTATTTACACTGTGGCACATGATGCTAGGGTTGGCATAAGTGCCGCGTCATAAAACTAATTGGCTATTACTACGGCGGTTATCGAGAATCCGCTTGTCGTAAAATCGCGGATGCTGATCAAAGGCAAGCGATATGCAGAGGAGGCTTGCACGCACATTGTACATTTGGGAATTGTATACGGTTACTGCAGAGAAAGGGCTGCCTTCCTTTCAGTAACTCAAATTAAATATGTAACAGATTTATTTTCAAATATAATACTACAGTTGCAGAAGACTTTTAAACTGGCTGACAGGGGGACATCGCAATGCTTCGTAGTTTTATCAATGGACGTGTTCTGGGTAGAGAACACGTCTATTGATAAAACTGGTACTGGTAGTACCTTTGAGTAATTTTAATTATAGTAATGACATTTTTTTTTTATTCTTCTTCATGATAAGTATAGTGTTAAGTTTGTGTGATAATATTGTATGGATTTATGATCTGAAATAAATGAATAATAATACATATTATCAAACAGTTCCATTTATCAAGTTTATTTTTTAATTTAGATGTTTTTTTTTTATATTGCTGTTTTTTATCTTGTTTTGGTATTTGCATATAATACGAATAAACATAGCTATAGTTGGCAACATTAGCAAGAAAAGATAAAGTTGGCAGCCCTGCAGAGTAAATCGAGTGGAGATTGTATCAACGGCCCTGGCGGGCGGGTCATTAAAATGAAATTTGCTTCCACATTAGCCGTGGTTAGGACTGTATAAAAAGCCGGATTATTTTCAATGTGATTTATATGAATACCGGATAATTTATAAGGGGAAAAAATACTATACCTGAGGAAACAGCTCCAATGTATTGGTACTACGAAGCTGTTTTTGAGTTTTAATCTTAAAATTAAAGCTATCCATAGTCATTGATAAACTTTTTTTATTCTTCGATATTTATATGACAATATTGATTCAGATATAAGATTTTATTGAAGAAACTCAGTGCTATGTGAACACAAATCAGAGGATGGTCTTGAGATGCTAAAAAGCCGGACAAGTTAGTCGTCTCTGGAAACACTAACTGTAGTAGAGCATTCCCGGGTTAATAGTGTTGCCTACAACGTCGCTTATGTCACGCTCTTTAAACAAAGTCGAAGTATTGAAGATAGCCTGAACTCCCAGGTACTGAAATACACCATTATCATCAGCCGTCCATCCATAACGGCTCTTCATCGTCTCCACTCCACTGACTTTAGGTAACCTGTAAATTCTAGAAATAACGTAAATGATTCCGCTGTTACAAAATTAATATTAAAATCGTGTCTTATAGCTAGACATTTGATGTTCATTTAATTTGTCTAGGAGAAATACACATTTATTCATACAACTATGTACAAGTAGGTATATACAAAAATACAGATGAAACTAGCTATCTAATGACCGTTGCAAACGATCTTTAGATAGCTCAACTGATCCAGATCACTACCAGGCGGAAGCGTTCCCAAAATACTGGCCGCATTGCCACGCTGAATGCGTTGACCCAGATAAGAGCCAGCTCTCTTGTCAAGTCTTAGTTGAATTGTCTTAGTTTTTTAAAGCTTATAATAATATGAAATGTGCCACTTGCCAGTCAGATTAGGTATATTTATCTATCATTACTGCGTCCTAATGGACGTGGTACAATGCAATACAAATTAAGCCGTGGAAATGTTATATCCAAGTTGCGCCATAATTAGGAACGTTAATGCTATCTGGTGTCATTAGGATTACCCACAGTAATGTAAGCTTAAAGCTTTGGCAGCTTAGCTGAAATTATAAGTGTCGGCTTGCTGAATTCAATGCAGTTAAAGTTGCATCACTAAAGCTTACCTTCAGGTAAAATGTATTTGGCGTAACCACAAAAAACTGTGTGCTATTAAGTTAGTACTATATTAAACTTAGTTAAGTTATTTTAAAGAGTTCAGTTGGATCACTTATAATGGAGAGACCGAGACAAAATCACAAATCGTCGGCTAGCAAACAATACCGCGTCAATCGATTTTTGTAACTTTTAAGAACCAAAAAACTGTTTTATCGACTCCGCGCAAATCCACAGAATTGAAATAAATAACGGTATTTATGTATGGAGAATAAGAGACTTATGCGGTGTTTGAAAACCTTTTAGACTTACGCGGTGATGCTTGTTCTTCATGATTTACTGCTAAAATAGCGCTAGTCTATTCTTGCTAGATAGGTAGATAGTTCTAGTTAGTTAATAGGTTGCCATCATATTTTAAATGTATAAATTTCTTGCGTTTCATTCGTAGCACTTGCGATGCTAATGCTACGTGGCGTAGCACCTGTTTCTGTCTGTTTTTTCAGTCATGTTATGCTAATCTTTACAATTAGAACGTTATTCATGCGGACGATCATACGCTGACTGTTCTGAATGCAATACTAATTAATGCACGCGAAATCAGGAGATACCAAGCATTGCTCTGAATCTACACACATCCGCATTCCATTATCCCAAACAGAATCTTGGCGAGAACTAGTGCTGATAAACTTATAAGCCTTATACTTGTAAACAACAAATACTGTTGAAAACTTTTTATATTGGGAAAATCTTGGTAATTAGAAAAATAACCAATAACTCATCTTATCCTTTGGCCCAGAGAAAATTTTATTTTCTCGTATTTTTCGGTTATACTTATTTCTTAAAAGATTAATTTTAAAAGGTTATTTTTTTTCTATATTCATTTGCTACAATTCGCCATTGATCCCTTCACATTTTATGCAAATCACTATAGATCTAATCTAGCGCAAGTAACACTTCTTCACCTTGCATAAAATACTCTTTATTCTTACTCCGGCGTAGCTTTGGCATGAGTTTGGAACCAGCTTAATATTAACAGCAAAGATACTTAAGCAAGCGACAATTGCTCCGCCACTTTGCAGGAAGTGGCGTGTTAGCGATGCCGTTTAAGGTCCCTGGTGTTATGACGGAAATGTTTCAAAGCAGCCTGGTGCAGAGCTTGCATGTACTCATACTTAATCTGTAGATTGTGTTACTAAGTATTAGCTTGTAGAGTTTAATTATGTACTGAGATAATAGTTAATAGAGAATGCAAGAAAAAGTACTATAGCCATGTATTGTGGGACAATGGCATGAAAATGATGATATTCTGTAGCATTCCTGATTCTACTATGATTACTCGCGAGGAATCAGCGTAATTTAGTTCAAAAGCCGGCGAATCTAAGTGATCTTAGAATGAATGTATACATATCTTTTCACTTCGAGTTCGACTCGGATATAATATATATGGGTAGAATAAAACAAATATCTTGTAGGTTGCACGTCGTTAAGCAGGTTTTCCACGGTCTCTGATTTATGGATAACCCCGCAACCTCACCTACGCATCGTAGGTATTCTTCACACGGTGCGTCCGTTGAACTTAACGCAGACACGTCTGTAGTTTACGTCCCGTTTCCTTTCACTTGGCATTCAGGAACAACAAAATTTAAGCTTCTCTGGATTCGTTAAGTCACGGCACGGAAGAGCCTTGGTGCGATGGCCTGTTTCCGTGGTCGTTGGCTGTAATCCGCGAAATCACTCACCGTGGGAAGCCCCCTTTATTGTATTTCTTAAGTTCTAATGCCACAGTCAGCCCCAGTCCATAACTTCACGGATGAGTTCACGCATAGACACCAACGCACTGCTATAGACGGGTTTACGTTAACCACGGACGAGCTTCTTCCCTCGGTGTGGGCTCGTGCGGGGTATTCCGTAAATTCATAGACCGTGGACAGCGACCATTAAACTTGGTTTGATAAGCAGATTTTTTGGTTTGATAAGAGAATATATCGCAGTCTGGGTTCTGGTCAAGGAGTCTGTTGCGGCGAGGGTGCGAGGCAGTGGGCAGTTGGCCCGAGCGACGGTTCTACTGGAGGGCACAGAAAAAAATCTGTGTCCTCTGTTACGAATGTAATAGTTAGGAAGATAGAGCCGAAATAAAAGGTTGTGCAGATCAGGAACGTCGATCATACCACGGAGCACCTTGCACATTGTTGCCGTCTGATCATACGCTCTTCTGGTTTGTAAAGAATTGTACCCAAGACATCCTCGGAGAAACCTAGTTGGGTAATACCCAAATTCTCGCTTGTAATGAGACCTTAGAAACGCCTTCTGAACCTTCTTCAATAACAGTGCGTAAGTGCTTTCGTGCTGGTTCCAGACGGAACTGCTTGCTCCGCAATAGAGCCCCGAACAGAAACCGCACAACACTATCACTGTGATAGTCTCGGGCGTTTCTCAGAACAAAGCCAAGTTTTTGAAAGGACTGCTTGGCGACCGTAGTGATATGGTTGTGAAATGTGAGTTTTCGGTCAAAAGTAACTCCTAAATCCTTGAATACATAAATTCCAAGTTTAACATACTGCTGGCGATCGCGCAGATAGTCGGCGAGAAGTCTGAGAAGATCGGGCGCGAAGTCTATGGTGCTTAGCTTGGCCAGCAGTATGTCGTTATTGACCCTATCAAACGCTTTTTGATATCGAAGTAGATCACGTCATTTTGTGTAAGAAGTTTTCAAATACCATAGCAGGTGAAGACAAGATGGCGATCGGACGATACTCCTCGACAGCAAGTTTATTCGAGGTTTTTGGGATCGGTGTTACCCTTGACACCTTCACCTGTCCGTAAAGCTAAATTAAAAATGTGATACAGAGGGATTAGCAAGCTTTTACTAACTAACTTTATAAGAGCACCGACTCTATTAATATTTTCAGCGTCTAGCGCTGGAATATCGGTCAGAAAAATACTTCCGAAGAAACTAGCAAAAGCGTTTGCTAGCTGCCGCAACACCCGAACACGATTCTCCCTTATAAGTAATATTAGCTTCAAACCCACCCTTAGCTCGCAAACTAGAGATGTGTCGCCAGAATTTGCGCGGGTTTAAAGCAAGGTTATTTTCAATACTTCTTAGGTACAAATTATAGGCACTAGATACCCTAAACACCCGCGATTTTAGGGACGCCCTCAATTCCGAAAATAACCTATAGTACTCGTTAGACTTGGCATGTAGTTTCTCGTTTCGCCTAGTATCCCTTATAATGTCGGAGATAAACCAAACGGGATAAGGCCTTGTACTAGTTTTCATGCGACTCTTTATCGGTAAACACTTGTCAATGATTTCATAGATAGCGGCATGGAAAGCCTCTGTGGCGGAGGTTATATCGTCAGAGAGTAGCACTTGATCCCAAGAAGCGTTTGAGAGACAGTTGCGCAAAAGCTCAGTATCACAACGTTTAATGTTCCAGTCTCTAGTTGGATTTATATTGCTCGGTTCAATGCGGTCCGAACTAAGTGTCACCTCTACCAACACCTCGACATCTAAAGCAGGATGGTATGCATCCATGGGGACTATACCCTTCGTGCTGGTGACCAGTACCTCCCTTAACCTTTCGCTCTCCTTAGCCAGAGGAATATCCAGAATACAACCATGAAAGTTCAGTATCCAGGTGTTCCTCTATCCCACCGCAAGATGGACCAATTGCCAAATTCTGAGTCTTCCACAGAGATGTCCAGAAATGATTCCGTCACGGCCACTAAGTTATGCTCCAGTAGGACAAGATTGTTACGCCACATTCCGATAAAAAGCTCGAAAGCACATAGTTTTATTGCAGTCTGGTTTGGCCACGAAAGGACTGCTGTGACGCGCCTGTAGTGGCGTTAGAATTCACTGGCAGCTCTTCTCAGACTGGCTGGTCTTCTATATTTGATCCATGGTTTCAATCTACCATTAACCGGCCAGACATCGATAGAGTAACACGTGTTATAATGTTCTTTAGGGACGCCTATTATATAGGCCCACAGTGCAAGAACTCGTTGGGCACAGTTGTTTTAGATACGCTTGAATCTAATCGGCGCTAGATGCCATGTTCCACAGGCGGATATATTGACCGCTTTAAGCGTAGTTATCGCTGGTCCAGCGGTTCCGTAGAGAGATGTTAGTCCTCTACTTTTACGCCTCCTCACCTCAGTCCACTGTTGGCCAGATTCGAGATCATGAACGCCTCTATCAGTTAAACGCGGGGTGCCGACGACAACAGCACTCTCCTGCGCCGTTTTCTCTTCAGCAATCTCTCTGCAAACGAGATTGAGTGTGCAGTGGAGCAACGCTGCCTTGTTTTGGTACTATGATGGGTGCCGCCGGTGCAGCCTGCTCAGGTCTAGTAGGAACAGTATAACTAGTGCTCTCGAGATACTCTATTTTCATATTCCTTCAGTTAATATCCTTGAGCTTAAGTTCAATAAAGTTTTATGTGTGAAATGTGATCTGACTTGACCTTGCTTTTGTATGTACGTACATAAATACGTAAAAAACTGTTTGCGATCGTTTTGTAAAGTTTAAATATTTTGTTTTCCTATTAATCGCTTTTCCATAGGAATTGATTTCAATACATTTTATGCACTTAATAAAATGTTTGGTTTTCATTTTAAATTATATTTTCATGAAGTAAACAATTCGTTACATATTTTTTTAATAATATATCAAAAAATCTAAAAATATGTTACGTTTTCAAAATGATCACAATTTTTTTTATGTGATTACCTTTCTCAGTCGACACACACTCCCCCAAACATAATTCACCTTGCTGGCAAGTTTTGTTTGAGACCTAATTCCTTTCCTTTGTTGTCATAACCTGCTTAAACATAATTTTCTTTAGTGCAAAATAAACACGACCCGCTCCCTTCGTTCTACCTAAGGATTTATGTACTATACGTGTAGGAATTCGTACACACTAGGTATGTTATTAATTCCTCCACAATAATTGATATAATTAAATATAAAAAAAATATTACACAGATCACAGACATGAAATTCCACCGTACCATGATCTTTTTCCTTTTAGTCGAACCAAATTAAATTCTCAAAGATCATAATATTTGAAATATTTAAACCAGTATACATTTGGATTCTCTAGTTATAAATTAGGTAAACAATTTCCTGAATAAAGCTTAGGAGCTGTATTCAGGAAAACCGTTACCTAATTTTAATAAGTGTTTTTATCAGTAAATAGCCTACTATTTATTGATGATAAGAGACATGACACTGACTTCGATTCTTATAAGCCCATCTATATGCATCACTCTTAACTTAATATATTTTACTAAGTTACTAAACTTTTCATAACATCGAAGGAACTAGATCAAGGTAATCTATACCTGCAAAACAAAGAAGAACCCATAAAAACACTTATTAATATTCATTAGACGAGTTGTTTGCTTTCAAGGGAGGAAAACTTTTGCTGATTTCTGTTCCTCAATATCTCAATATCAATATACCAAGTTGTTTTTGATCTTACGACTTTGTTTTTTTTTTTTGAACTTGCAGCTATCTATATCTACGAAGGTTTTTTTGGTAACTTATTTTTATAAATTAATTTTAAGTTTAACTTTTAGAAAACTTTTCCCACATCTTTCAATGTTTAGCGTTTGCTCTCTGTTTCACCAATCTACATGGAAAGTATCGGATAAAATAAAAGTGCGAAGTAGGTATATTAGATGTAAATATTTCCAAAACGTGCATAGGTATGGTGTATGTTCTTGAATATTATCTATGTATACCGGCAAGCAGTAATGCTCGCATTGCTGTGTTTCGGAGTAAAGGGTAAGGATACAGGCATCACCCTTCCCTCTTTTTAACTTTATCTCTATGGCATCAAACAACGCATCACCAATTCCACTGTTGTTGCGGATTTCATAGGCGATGTTAACCACTTACCGTCTATCAATCTCATGCACCGTTTACTTGTTTGCCACCAAATAACAGTAAAGTAAATTAAAATAGCATTGCTCCATTGTATAGACACACATAGACTCATATGATTTATGAGTCTATGCGTGTAACTGCCGCTGTTTGATAATATAAAATGCAAAAATCTTTGACAGTGACAGTGACATAATATATTCATTCATTCATATTTGTTTATTCAGCTTCTGCCTACGGCTTCGCACGCGCTTTACCCGGATAAAAAGTATTCCATGTGTTATTCTTATGTATAAGCTATATTAATGTAAAGTTTCATCTAAATCCGTTCAGTAGTTTTCATTACCTAACTTATGTGAGTTTTCATCGGCTTGAATATTTTATAAACTATATTCTCAAGTAAAAGAAAAGTGCCTACGTAGCTCGAAATCATGTTATCGCTACTCTGTAAATTCATAAAAGATTTATAAGATGAGATGGATTACCGTATTTATAGATGACCTTTTTTAGACGGCTTATTTTGTGCTTACTTGCACAGAAAAGTACGAAACCTAATTTTGTGAAAAATACCAGAGGCTACGCATGTTTAACGCTATTTTTGACCATTTGTTTTTACTCTAAATAGTAGTTTTCACAGGTATATATATACATTTATTCATACAACTATGTACAAGTAGGTATATACAAAAATACAGATGAACAGCTATCTAAAGACCGTTGCAAACGATCTTATAGATAGCTCAACTGATCCAGATCACTACCAGGCGGAAGCGTTCCCAAAATACGATAAATAATAGTAGTAGACTAATATGATATATTCTACCTCACTTTCATTCACATACTGATGGAAATTTATCAGCTTTGTTTGCCTTGGCTCCGTGTAACCATTTAGATTTGGGAACTATCGTGCTATTTAGCACTTTTGTGCGCCAGAAGGCACCTTATTTGACCACATGGCTGTTTCCAAGATCTTCTTATCTGAGTTGACTCTCAAAACGAACTGTGATAAAATAATGAAAGCATGTAATTAGAGGTACTTAACGATCAAACAAACAATTTTCGTAAATTCATCGATAGCAAAATGCGGCCACCGCTTGTCCCTGCTAAAAACCTTTACCTCTATAGATCGATTGCCGGCAATTTGGGTTCATATCAAGAAAAAGTAAATCCAATACCGTACAATTCTTCCAAATCGCTGGGCGCATGAGTGGTGGCATCATTTTTATGACAGTCTTCTGGTAGATAAAGCAAAATAAATCAGAGTCGGTTACGTTACAATATTCTTATAGGAATTTCCCCTGTGTTGATCGTAAAAACATTTTTTTTTCTTTGTTCCAGACTTTTTGAGGTCAAAACAAACGACTTCTTGATTAAGTATATAGGTAGGGTATTTCTGTCAAAGGAATTTTATTCCAGCCAAAAATAGCTAAACCACAAATCGTTCTATAAGTATTAGTGGAATACCGCGCAATTTTATCTGCGTTGAGTTTTTCCATATAAACTCATTTTTCCGGTTGATCCCTAAAGGGGAGTAAATTCGGTAAATCCTCTCTTAGCCGTACCTCTACACATCATAATGAACATATAGACCCAATTTCAGGACTCTCTTACTTCCAATTTCAGGAGGCGGTGGTTTATGTTGATATATGAGATTCATTTAACTTAGAAGTTAAAACAAAATTAGCATGACGTTTTCCTGTATTTTGCAAACTGATGCAACGTTTCCCTGTATATACTCGCAGACGAACAAATAACAATACTATTATATTGTTATTGTTACCGAACCATAAATAAAATAAACATGAAAATCATCATTGATGTACGTTTATTTATGTGCACAATTAACGAGTAGCGCTGAATTAGTTATGTTTACAACTTAATTACTAGTTTATAGTTATTTAATTCCTGGCTAAATTATCGTATAAGTAAATACAGGATCTTAATTGGATCAATCAGTAAACTAAATTATTCGCTTTTGACGGTCTTCAACGATACAGTATTATTATTTTTCCGATGTTTTGGGTTGACAAGTCCAAAACTTCGGTAAAATTATAACAAGATAAACCGCGATAAGAGGGTCTAATCTTTCACCAACGACGATATTTACGACTCTAGAACGTTAAAAGCTTTGAACAAACTACGTCGTACCTATTTTAAAATATTAATAATCTTGTTTTTTTTTTCAATAACAAACAAGGCCTGATGCATTTTTTTAAGTAACCTTTTTCGAGATGTGTCACATTATAACTTTTTTACATAAATACATTTAAATTTATACATAGTGTGGGTACGGTCATCCATTAAAATATTATTAAGTAACGAAGCATTTTATAACATTACCATTCTAAAGTGACTTATTTCTACTTTTTATTTCAGTATACCAGTTATACAGGTTAACCTTGAATATACAATCATACCTACAAGATAAAAATGCTAGTCCAATAATTATTTACAAGACCATATTCATATATATTGTTTATTAGAAATATAATGTACTTACTTCTACGTGTAACCTGGAAGCACATAGAATATAAAATAGATGCATAGGTAACTTGGAACATAATTTTTATGGGTACTTTGAATTGGCAAAAATATATCGTCGTTCGTTAATATCGAGAGTTAAATAATGCACCTGCATTATTGAATGACTGCATAAGAACTAAATAAATGCATTAGTTAGTACCAATGTTTTACGAGTTGATATCGTAGACTGAACTCGTGTAATAAGACTAAACAAATAGGTTTAGATCATTTACATAATTAAATGGCAAAGATACCACTAAAACACTTAAATCGCTGCCGACGGACAGTGATAAAATTTAAACATACTCATAATTAAACAAAGAATCTATTTGTTAAAAATTTGATTACGATCTATTGGGTGAGCAAAACGCAAAATACGTGTGTTTTTCTTACATAATTTGTTTTGTGCGGTACTGTAACCGCCACGGTCTTTCGCATACATTCATTCAATGATCTTGCGTTCAAAATTTGACTACTTTTTGATGTGCTTGTTCGGCATCTGTCTGCGTCTTAAAGGTTGCGAGAAGTTGGTGAATGGAGATAAATCAGGATCGCCCGTCATTCTTTGTAGTAAACAGTAGTAAATCACTTTAAGGCAGCATGAAGTGAAGGGTGTCTAACTTATTAAATCATATTATTGATGCTATACTAAAAAAATCTGCAATTATGTACAACATCCAGAATTTCTTTCAACGAGGGTATATAGTATAAACATTTTAAACCAAACCTTCTATTTCCACAAATCTATGTTCAGTAGGTATAAAAAATCCAATTATGTCGGTCAACATTGCTGAAAAAACTTTTAATTTATTATGGAAATGGCACATAGCATTATTTTGTTTTATGAAACCCAAATCCAATTTTTTTGTATCCGTATGAGTCTGTTGTAAATGTACTTTAATTTATGCATACTACAATATGAAATTTATAATGGATTTCACATGCGGAAATTGGGTTAAAATATCAAATGATGTAGCTCGAATTCTGGGAACTCTTTCATGAAATTGAACGGTATTTTAACTGAAACGCCACAAACCTACCAATATTATCGTATTCCTGGAAGGCATTAAGTAAATAAAATTTGCATTCCATGAAATACTAACATTGATAACAAAACCATACATCCGCGTCAGTTTTGGACCTCAATTCACTAAATATAATTGGTCTATTCAGAAAACAGAGGAATTGAGCCCTGGCAAGTCCGTGGACTGACTTTGCTATGCACGCGCTATTACTCGGCCCCTAATGTGTTATCATACGATTTGCGAACGTGATTGCAGTAAAAAACTGTAATCTAGCTCTACGTGGGTGCGCAGCGAGTCACGATCACTCAATTAGTGGTAATTATTAGATTGCCTTTCCGTATTGTAAGTTGAAATTCAAATTGAATGTTACAAAACAGGTCATTCTCATTGTCAAATTTACACAACCTTGTGTAGGTTGGATGACAAAACCGCTCGGATATTGTCGTGAATAATATCCGAGCGGTTTTGTCATCAAGGTTGTGTTCAACGAGCCAATTTCCAATATGTCGTAAGTGAACCCAAAATAATAAACCTGGCGATACTATTTTTTGATGATTATTGAATATAAATTAAGAAATGTGTAATTACCCGTTACATTTTCTTTTTACCAACTTCCAAAAACGCAGGTTGCTTGCTACGCATACGTCCATATTGATAGATCGCGTTGCTGATGCTTGCTTGAACCTAGCTGTCAAGTCTCCTGCAGTCTAGATACCTGCGGCCACATCCAGTGTTATCAGACTCTTAGTTTTATCTTACTGATCTGTAAGTGTATCTCAAAACAGAGTATTGCGCAAATCAAGGTCTTTTATTTCGTTTTATTTGTAGCGCTAATTTTAGTCAAAAGCATGTTTAGTGAATTGAGATTCAAAATCAACTCATTCTGATGTTTACAAACTTACCATTTCAAACTGATTATTGTCACACGACATCTATTCTTGCCTACCATCTGGTCCTTTTGTTCCTACGTTGTCGCGGATATGTTTTGTATTAACAACACTTTACACATATAATACATTTTTAGTTTATTGTTTCTGTTCACGTAATTGGCGTGCAAGAGCCTTCGTAACATTTGAGTCCTGGTTCGCAAGTCCCGCTGAATCCGCCGCATTCTTCGCCAAACGTCCGAGCGCATACTTTACAGCATCTGTGGAAAATAAATAAATGTTTTAGAAGATTCATTAGAAAGTAGAAAGGTCACATAGCGCGCAGTGCTAACAACTGTTGGGAAAGGTTCTTGAGTGGCAACTATAATCCGGAACACGTAGTGTTCTACCTGATTAATGGACCAGTTGTGAGAAGTCACCGTTGGAAACGGCTCTTGACCGTTCAATGTTCGTGGCACTCATTGGGAAAGGTCTGTGTCCAGCAATATACTTTTACCGGCCCTTAATGATAATGATATAAAAAGATTTGATTTTCCAATGGATCTGAACGGTGACCTCTGTGGCGCAGTGGACAAAAGTTTGCCTAAGACGCAGAAGGTTGCGGGTACGATTCCCGCCGCGGGACACATGTTTGTATGCTTAATTTGGGGCTAGATGATGCTGTGTGAAAAATGGCCAGCATTTTATATTAAGTAAAAGGGATTAGCGTAACCGGTCTGAAATTTGTTTAAGCTCGTTAGGTACTAGCTCGACTGTGACGGCCAAGGAGAAAACACGATTCCAAGTGTTTCCTTTGAGTTTTTCATGGATCTCGAAACCGAAAACTCTAAAATTAAATGCAAAAGTTTCATTTTAGATGGGCATTCTTTGCTATACGTTGCGTTCCATCATAAGCAAAACATAAAATAAAT
The DNA here is from genome assembly GCA_961405105.1 of Perizoma affinitatum. NCBI lineage: Eukaryota > Metazoa > Arthropoda > Insecta > Lepidoptera > Geometridae > Perizoma > Perizoma affinitatum. Next base: position 10,076,501 of record OY560197.1, read on the forward strand.
ACTAATACCGGATTACGTGAAACTTTCCGTGATAAATTACATTTTTATTTTTAGAGTTTTTAACATGTCAAATCGGTGGTCGGCAAGATTTCTATACAAAATAAGTTTTTAACGTAGGTATTGAAACTCAGCATAGATCCTCAGGTTAGGTTCTTTGGTTAAGTAAGAAATAGTAGAGCTCATCCTGGAAATTACTACCATCATATCTAGTATTATTATATCTGTAATCATACTTATCCTTATGCTCACATTGCTGTGTTCCAGTTTGAAGGGTATTATAATAGATTAGAATATTGTTTTATTTTTTCGAACGTTGAACAGAATAATAAAGTTAAAGACTATCTAAAATTGAATGGATGCCGGTGAAGTTACGGGCACATAAGAGGTGAAATTACAGGTACTTTGCAGCATTATGTTTTGCGTCGGCAACGTTCGAGTGATACCTCTGGTATTGCATTGCAAGCGTTACGGTAACCGCTTACGGGGTGGGTCGTACGCTTGTTTGCCAATTTTGTTGTATAAAAAAGTCAGTCACTTTTTATAATATCACAATAGTAAGATTTTAACATTAGGGTACTAATATCATACGACATGAGATAAGTTTAGCAGCCATTAAACTTTCAACATCGGGAAATCGGCGACAATCCGCCATTTTGTCGACTCGGTGATATTCAAAAATCCCCTGATAATTTGTGTCAATCCTGTTTCTAGACTGTGATGTAAATGGATATTTTAAGAAGAAGTTTTAAAGTAATTGCGTTAGTTGCTAAACCTCCTTATTTTGAACTTCAGGGGTAAAGTTTTAGCTAAGTGGATCAGTCCCGGCGGACGGAACTTTTTCAGTAAAAGCCGACGGTAATTACCTGCAGATAGAGATTTCACCTTATCGTCCAATTCCAAACTCTTCAATTTATTGATCAATTAAAAGTTTGTACAATTAGTCAAATACATTTTTAGGATTTTTTAGAAGTTACTATTTTATTGTTGAATTATTTTTTCGTAAAATTTCATGTGACATTTTACGCCGCTTTTTTTATGTAATGTTTTTAAGCCTTATGACCTAAGGGCTCCGAGTACCGATCCGAAGGTTGGGAGATTAAACCCGGTCGCGTACTAATTAATTTTTCACTCTATGTGCGCTTAATACAAGCTTAAACATTGGAGGCAAGCCCAAGAACCAAAAATTCGGAGGCTTGTGACATTGTTTAGTGTTCAAATAAATGGCGATGGGCTTGCATCCTGTCAAGTGGAATGCTAACTACTCCATTCCACTTGACAGGACATTCCACACGACATGTGTCACATATAATGTTTGATTGTGTCTCTAACTGCACCCTACATCCTCACAGATCGCAGGTTGCGAAAGTTTAATAAATAATAACAAAACAAAGCATAGCAAATATCTCATGATAATATCAAAAAGTATTATATAGTATATTTATTTTAAGTACTGGTTTAGATCTCTTCAGAAAAATATTAATAGATAGTTTCTGCCAACCACGGCTAAGAATTGGGTCGCCGATGATAATAGAAAGGTCAGCTAGTTCGATGTCGACGAGAATAGGCCTTTGACTATTCATTGTTTTGGAATTGGAACATATTATGTATACCTCTCTGTCTTGTCACTGTCCTTTCTTTATCGCCCTTTATATGGTCACCCTTATTTCTACCCACTTCAGCTTGGCGTCTTACGTCGGTGGCCTTATTTCTGAGCAGACTCCCCGGGAACAGATCAGCTTCCTGAACGATTGTAAAATAATTTGGTGGTCCTCTGTATGAGTTTCCATACTCATCGCGCTAATACTAACTTCCACATTTATCTGAATAAATTAAATTACGCTCATTTTATTCATAGTTCAGACCTTTGATGGCATTAGCGAAGCCAACGCAAAGAGGCTATTATTATATTATTTCACACATATATTAAATATCTCAGACTTGATCCTGATCTTTTGTGAGGCATTACTGGCGCTGAAGCCAACAGCAAGAGGCTCTTAGTAAAATAAAATTTAGATTATTGCAAGTGTAGGCGAGACAGATGTATAAATGTTATTGCAGGTATTAACTATGGGTGAAAACATTGGGTTATTGCGAGAGTAAACGTTAACGGAATGAATGCTACACTATAGAATTGCAGGTAATGACTTGCCATCCACTTAACGGGCTCCTATAAGTGCCGCCAATGATAGGCAGCGTAGAGGCAACGTTGGTGTGAACGGCTAAAGGGTGTCGAGAGGTTTTCTGCAGTTTCACTCAACGCTACTCCCGTGCTTTATGCCTATAACACTTCCACCTTTGGATCATAGATTCCGCTCTTTTGCCGTCACCCCCGACCGCCTGGCTAAGGCAAACCGAGGGTTAAAAGTCTCGACCTCAGGGAAAAATGGGGCTCAGCGGTTTAACCACTCCAAAAACTTAGCAGATGCGATCTATTTCTTAATTAAAATTGGGTTTACGTTTGGTTACACCTCGCCTGCTTATGACCTCTTATTTTTAAGATATCCAAGTTATGTTTTGTGGGAAATATAATAATATTCCTACAACATATAATAGGAATTATGATTGTACTCACTTGCAAGGGTCCCACACTATGACCCCCAGGCCGGGACAGCCACTCGGTTCGAGCACATCGCACTCGCGCGGGTCGCATACGCAGTTGAGCTCCGTCGCGCCTATCAGAGCCAGTACTGCTAACATTGCCACCCACTGGCTACTCCTGAGCATAGTGTCACTCACATCACCGGTTATTCACACGGTCCTGAGCACTATACACATCAGGTTATTGTTGCAGATTACACAATCTGTAACAAAAGAAAAGTCAATTTAGTTTTTGAGTTACTGACTCTCAATCATCGGTCAAAGGTCAGGTGGTCAAAGCGTCAACCACCTAAGATCCGGAAATTTTTAAGTTCCTTTTGGTGCATAGAGGGTGCAGTTGTTCAGACTAAGTTTTTGGAATAAAAACACAATGTATGTAGTTAATTAACTTTTTATTATGTTTTGTATCTAAGCTATTTATTGCCGTGTTGGCTGTGGGCGGTACCCCGACTTCTGATCCAGAGGTTGTAGATTCAAACCCGGTTGTGCACCAATGGATTTGTCCACTCGACAAATTTATGTGCGATTTAACACTTGCTCAAAACGGTGAAGAAAACAGCGTGTGGAAACCGTTAGTGTTCCAATAAGCGGTGATGGGCTTGCAACCGGTCACGTGGAATGCTAACTTGCAAAACGCGGGCATGTACCAAATGGACGTGCATCTGACTACCCCCTACTTGGTATTCTCAAAGATCTACTCACTGAGTATGTATCTGAGAATGTCCATCATGGGGAAAACAGTCGTGAGCGTGTTTGTTTTATGTTTTGCTATTTATTACTAATATTGGGAGAGGACAGAAGATCAGCGCGTTAATTATCTACTACAGGTCTGCAGTGCTTTATTCTGAGTCCTACCACAATTTGTGACTACCTCATTTCTATTACCTCATTCAAAAAACATGTTTAACCAAAACTGAATTACACAATCTATGTTCTCTCATTCGTTTAGTTTCAATAGATTTACATACATTATGCACCAATCTACTACTGGACTAAATTATGCAAAACCATAATGATGTAATTTATGAATAGTTGCAAATACATTATTTATCAATCTATCAAAGCGGAAGTCGTGCGGTGTTCCACTAGTTTTTAAACGACTTCAAAAAAAGAAAGAGGTTCTATATTCGGTTGTATTTTTTTATGTTTGAACTTCAGAACTCCTTCATTTATAATCCAATTTGGAATAATATTTTTATTTGAAAAGATATAATTTCAAATTGGTCCCGTTTTTATCGAAATCAAAGGTGAAAAAATTGGTGACGAAAATTATTTTTATCAGCTATTGAAGCTCGGAGCGGCTTGATGATATATAAATAACATTTTATAAACCATTGAGGAGTAACGTCATCCATCTTCCATTATTTATGGGAATGCGATAGGTATTATCCATTAATCAATATAATTCAGCATAAATAAATATGAAGATTTGTAAAATATTCATAATCACTCCATAACTCCATCGGCTATATAGTCCGACTCTATCTTTTGTTTAATATTAGAAAAGGGCAGGACTAGAGTTGCGAATAAAGTTCTGGAGTGATTATAAATAATGGGGCTACTTTCTAGTGTCATGAAATTGAAATCTATACAAAAACAAAATTGAAATTGAATAGGGAAAATATGTTATTCAAGTTACAGGTGGAAAATGGTAACAAACTGAAATCGATGATCTGAAATCAAAGTAAGGGTACGAAGAGTTTATCAAAAAATAAGAATTTTGTTTTCCGTTTCTATTTATAAAAAAAAACTCACGAAATTCGTATTCCTATCCAAACCCAAAACCGTCTAAAAACCTAGTCGCATTCTGCAGATATTTTCGCTTAGTAGGTAATTCCAGGTTTTAATGAAAAGTTGGCACGAATTCTTTTTCTTGGCTGTTCATCAAGCTTGATTTTTATTAGCGGCTCTCTGTCGGCATCTATACCCAGTGGTCATTACTGATGGCCGACTCCCACTTGTTCGAAATTGAGTCATTTATCTCGCCTTCACTTTGCTGAGGAATTCTCCTCTCTATTGATTCTTTGTGTGAAGTCATATACATTCTATTGTGTGGATCGAGCCATTTACATCAAAGGCAGCTGAAGCATTGAGCATGTAATCGAATTAAGATCGTTGTCTGATATTACTATATAAATTTTCTTGGTATTATATTCAGTATTTTTCAACAAATTATAACGTTCTTATCGTCTTTTTGTTAACATGTTTCAAGACAACTTGTTGAGTCTTTGATGATACTGTATATCTAATAATTTTATTTTATTTAAGTCGGTTTAACTGCTACAAAATTTATTCACGATACGTAAATACACCTACATTATTAAACTGCTATTAACAAGTTGCAAAAAATACTCGTCCAACATTTAAAAACAGGATATCACTACATGAATCAGTTCAACATCAAGAAATAGGTAATACTAATAACTTTTTCTGGTATATAAAATTATCAATGTAACCATGGTACATCAATACCTAAACTATCCGGTCAGATCACCACACGACTGAAATCCATCGACCGCTGGACGTTCTCGAAGTACTAATTGAGTGACTTGACTGCAAATACTCGTAAATCAGCTCCGGCATCGCAGTCCAAATGCGGTGACACCCAGTCACCCGTCGAGTTGCCTATAGGTATACTTCATTTAGCTTTATACCATTTTCACAGCCACGAGTAAGAAATAGCAGCCCCAATTAAGGTAGAGCTAGGTTTAACATTTTTTTCCAGCTAAGGTTTCGAGTAAGCCTTTTTGCTTGCCAAAATATAAAATTACATGTGCCTACGAGTTATGTTACATTCATATAAACACTAGTTTCTGCCCACGGCTTCGCCCGCGTGGTACCCGGATAAAAAGTTGCCCTTGTGTTATTCTGATAGCTATTTTACTGTAAAGTTTCATCGAAAACGTAAAGTAAGTAGTTATAATTATCAAGTAGTTCACATTACACATTGCACGCTCTTTTTTGTATTTAATATTACGTGCACCGCCAACCATACTAAAAAAATACATGATTCAGCTCTATACCAAGGTTGTCGGGAAGAGATGGATGGATTTTGTCATCTTGTGGTGTGCATACAGTATATTACAGGGTGATAGGTTGCAAGCTCGTCACCGCTTATTGGTGTCCCAGCAGAAAATACTTGTGGCTTTGCGTCATACGGTATCTATCAGATTTGTAAGCTGCAAGGTACGCAATCTTTTACCTAATTGTGCAGCTACGTAACAACCTTGCAGCTTGCATAAAGTGAATCAGTGGTCCTCCATCCGCTACATCAGGCCCCTTGGCAATCAACCACCCAGCTAATAAACTTGCGCAATGCAAACTGCCCGATTGTAATGTAAATGAGATTTTCGTAGAAATGCTCCATTAGTAGACGAGACGCTGAACGTGACGAAACTTAGGCCTGCACTATGAATAACAAGAAAATTATTTACTTTCACACGACCGTTATGATCCTTTGCTTGTTGTAAGCTATAAAAAATAGGCACTTGGAATTTTTTTCATCATCAGTTGGTGAAATCTACCGCTGGACTACAATCAATTCTAATGCTGCAGCATTAGAATCCGGCTTCATTCACCGATGCCCGTGACTGTCAAAATGTCATCAGTCAATCGGCAATCACAGACTGCGGTTTTGGTTCATGGTAGTCACGGGTGACCATAATTTTCGAGCGAATGTTAGTTCTATAATTTAATTACTCTATCACAATGTAACTAAATAGCACGCAAGTTTCAGAATGAACAGGTGACGATTTAAGTAAATACCTACGTGTCATATATTCGGAATAAGCTTATAAATATAGATAGGTTCATTGAAGCAGGGTTAGCCGCAGAAGGTAAGTGAAAATCTGCTAATCAAAACATGTTCTTCTCACGGTCTGTTTACGGATTACTCTGCCCGAGGCCGCAACAACACGCGCCGTGGGAAGAGGCTCGTCCGTGGTAAGCGTAAAATCAATTAAAAGTTAATTTAATATTTGTCACGTTCGTAACGGTGAGTCAGCCGCGTGCTGGGTATCATCCGTGAAACAACGGAACGGGGTGGATCGTGACATTAGAACTAAAGATACATAATAAAGGTGGCTTCCCATGGTCCGCTACACTTGTTAACCTAAGCCTTGTATAATATACTCTGAACTGTGTTCAGTATATGTCAAACTTATACATAAACTAATAATTCCATCCTTTAAACTGCTAAGAAATCTGAGCAAAAATCGGCGCTGACATTAAGAAAATATCTGTCGTTTTAGGAAAATATTACTTTGAGATTTTTATTATAAGTACCTAGGTGCCTGTTTGAGTACAAAGATGATGTTTTCTTTCCGTTCTGCCAAATAAAAATATTTTCATTCTTTTCTTTCTTCTTAGATTTGTTCCGTATGAGATCAGTACAATAAAAGAATCAGCCCTAACAGACCGGAAAGCTACGAGTGTCTACCGCGATAGACGTATGCGAGCTTGCTATTTCCCTTTGTTCATTTGTTTTCGTAGTGCGTCTATAAACTAACAGAAATGTTTATACTACCGAACGTGTGCTTTACCCATATTTATGTTTGGAGTTGCAAACATGGTTATTATTGTGTTTGAGTTCAAAGGGTAATGGAGCGGTATTTGAGTAGCGTTTATATACCACTTCGTTATTACAGTAATACGAAGAAAATTATAGATAAAATCTAAAATTTAAAAAACTTTTCCGAACCTTATAAGGTCACCTTATTCAAAATACCTCAGGTAAATTTAAACTTTTTTCCTAACTTCTAAGCTAACCTGATATTTCCAGCAAAAAAATTTGAAAAACTAGTTAGTAGTCTAGACAAAAGCAATTAGCAACTTGATTAGAGTAATATCCTAAATTAGGTAAGTAATTAAAAAAAACAAACCAAGACGTGTCGTGACACACTATGTTGGGGTTCCCAAGTTGCCTAAGTTAGTCATTAAACAAGTTTGGATAGCTGCAAAATTTCTCCTGTAAAAAAATTTACAGTAGACCCTTGGCACTTCGAGCCGAAAATACCAGCAGTTTCGACCAGTCTGCTTATCGATCTCGTATCCCGCCGAGGTTAAATTTTTGGATATTGTATGTATGTGGGTGGACTCCATTTTCCGCATTAGGACTCTGAGTTGGTCTATTTTGCGTGAAAGCCTGGCTAGATGACTAGCAACTCCGCCCAGATTTTGGGATATTATAAAACTTGTCTAAGACGTTTCCAGACACGCAATGTTAGGGCCCCAAAATTTTCTAATAACTCCTAAAGTTAATACTGGAAACCAGGCAAACTAATTTTCGTTGGAAGTTCCTATCAAATGCTTCTCGCTTAATTTTGTTTCAGACTTCTAAGACTCAAGGTTAAAAGTTAGAGAGGGTGGAAGACACAAATTAAGCTACTTTAAAAACTTATATTTCCTTAACTAGTCCTTTAAAGCAAAAATGGTTGAGGAAACCTCAAAGTGATTTTTAGAGATTAGTGAAAATAATTGAAAGTAAAATTTCATCACTTACTTTAGATGTGCGGCTGAGCGAAAAATTGGGGTGAAAAAACACACAGATGGCAGACACGTTGAAACTATAAGAGTTTTGTTTTCACCATTTGGCTATAGAACCCCAAAAAAGTCTCTAAACATTGATAAAACTTTAGGGTTTCAATTAAGTACCTTTGAAATCAATTCACAATACGTATAAAATATGCAAAACGGAACCTATAACGAATGTAAGAATTCTATTCCCAATTCTGGGTCAGTCGCTTGCGGTAACTAATTTAAACTAACCCCATTTACGTTTAACCGTTTCGTGCTTAGATTGGGAATTATTTATCAAACAAAAATATTTTTTTTAATACCTCTAAACTTACTTTGGGCATAACCTACTTTAAGTTTACACTGTGCGTGAGAGCGTTTTGCTACTAAAGTGTACTTGTTTAAATATTTAAACCTTACACTTCCACTTACACTTAATTTTCGTCATAACAACTTGAATAATTTATAAAGGTTTATTATTATTAATTAGGTTATTATTATTATTATTATTCCCCTTATTTAGGTCGAGGGATTTTTTTAATAGTACGCATGTTATCATAGATGTAAAAAATAAGATTGTGATACAAAAACGCGTTTTTGTTTTGGCCTGTTAAAGGGCCGCATTTGTATGGTGGTGTTCGAAAACCTTTTGCCAACAGACAAACAACGAAATTGTAATTTTGTTCCTTGGCTTATCTTACAGCGACATTAGGTAAATAGCTCCATAATGCGTTATCGAAAACCAGTTAGCTATATCTTTATGATATGGTGTTTTCGTTCTGTTATAAATTTTAACTGTGACACCGTTAAATTTTATACATATTGCTTAGCAGTAATCGAAGGGCGAAATGTACATAGAAGGCCAATCACGTGAAGGTCTCCTGAGGCTCTAAAACTGTTAACGAGTTTGTAAACAACTACGTATAAAGGGCATACTACGACGTATTAATATTTATGACCTATACTGATTTTCGTACCTAGAGTCGAAAATCTGCTGTAAGAAATCATCTCTCCTTTCATACAAATGTAGAACGAAGTTTAAATTAGGTTACCTAATTAGACAACCTAGCAAGTTGAAATATTCTTGAGTATAGGTAATTTTCTATCTATCCACCTAATTCAGTCTAGCACGACGAGTTTTGATCGTAGCATTTTCCATAAATTAATGTTTTATCGCATTTTAAAATAAATTTACTCAGGTACAAACCTTTGTCTGTGTTTCGTGCACCAATGGAATTAACTATTATAACAAGCCTGTGTTAGATGTGTTTACACAACGTAAACACATCTAACACATTCTGAACACCATTTAGGTACAGACTACATCAAAATAGCCTTATTAGACATATGAGCCGACGAACAAATTTATTGTGCTACAGCACAACCTACTTTTACTTGTCGGCTTATGTATAATTTTTATCTTTATTATTGTTTGTGCCAAATATTCTATTCTATACTTTGTAGTTTGCACCGTTTCACAGTTTTTTTATACCTTGCTTTGTGAGACAAGACAATACAAATTAAAAAGTTAAAGCAGTTAATTCACATAACAAAAGATGATATATTTCTCTACCAGAGACACCTTTACGGTCTCATAACACCTTTCAAGTTTTAATAGGGTTAATATATAGCCCCGTTATAACCGTAAATCGATTGGTACACGACAGAATTTGAACCTTTAGATCAGAATTTGGGGTAAAGCCCACTAGTGTGTTGGGGTAAGACGGTACTCATAGTTCCTGCTACCCGCGATAAGTATGGGGTAAGGACTATGTATGTGTCTGTTAAATATTTATTTATACATGGCCAAAGTAACGAGAAAAAGTTGATGAGTAGATGGTAGTCGTCAAACCACATGTCTTTTACGCGCCGTGAAGTCTATGTAAAACGTTTGCTGAAACCGTTTTCACGTGATATATTTCAATTTTCAGCTTTGGTCGTCTTAAACATTATTTATTTCTACATAACCAGAAATCAACGTAAACTTTTCAAATTTTAATGAAATTTTAAACAGCTGTATCAATTTTTTTAGTTAATTGTTTACTTATAAAGTGACAATATTATAAATGGCTTACTGCACGTGTTGGTTTATACTGCAAGTGCAGTAAGCAGCTGAATCTAAATAAATAACAAGGCGTATTAAAACAGTCGTTGCAACCCCTCCAAGTTTACCTCGTCTTAACTAGTTAACTAACGAGCTGACTTTGTATTAATAAACAGCTTTGTACTTACTTTACTGTATTGTGAAGTAGTGAAAATGCCAACAGATGTAAACGAGTATTCATGCAGGGTTTTGCCACCAAATGTCTGAATGGATTTACAAGTGCAACACTCAGGTTAAATCGTGACCTAAAATGCCACATCTATGCTTCTTTTTAACCCGGATATCACGCAAGAAAAACCGATGGCTGAAACTAGTTTCACTGGCTTATTGTCTTATGAGATGAGACTAGTATTCTTAGCCAACTAGGCATTCCAAGATGCCAAATATTAGAATCGCCATGCCTAGTTGGTTACGCATTTCTTTCGGTTCTGATATGTTTATATCTTTGCCCGAGTATAGAGCACAAGTGATTCCGCGTAATGTGAACAAAATAGATTTCACAGCGTGCACCATTAAACCGTTCTTCCAAAGGTTAGTACAGGATATTGCAATCGTAAGTTTTAACCCTTTATCTGAGATATATGTGCCCGAATCATCAGCCAAAATATATGGATTCCGTTATCCACGTAATGGCGCTTCCAAATCGCTGATAGGGAAACTTTGCCCATAATAAATAGTACCGATTTGTCGGGTATCGCCGCTCAATTTAAGTGAACCTTACCGTCTTACATCACCCCGATTTTGCAAAATGCCTGAAACTTTTAATAACCTCCTGTATATACATAGGATCTGCGTAATTGTTTTAAGGAAAGTGTTTCCAACAAGTTTTCTTATTAATTATCTTGTAATATTGCGCCTAAATTAAAACGGAGATTCTCGGTGTATTTGTAAGTACCTACATGTATGATAGCATTCATCGCTACAGTACTTACCAAGTGGATCTTTTAGATAATCATAATTTATGATTTATGCTGTTTTCGATAGTGTGATATTGTCTAATGATGACTTTAATAGGAAAACTTCTGCAGTAGTTTCCCCTTGCTTCCTATAGTTCTGGGACCGACAGACACGAACCTTGTCACAGTGTCAGTCAATGGACTGAGAAGCGTAGGTAAGCCTGTCTTATCAAACTTTCGACAAATACCTAATTGTTTAACAATAAATGGTGGACAAAAGAAATAAGAACCTAGGGAAGTTGGAAATACTTCAAAATAATTGAAACTGTGAGAATAATTTATTCTTGAAATAATATCAAACTGTACTAAAAAAAATGATAAATATTTACGAGGAAGTCTCACTCCCACGGCCTCTTTGAAACTTATAATGGCTTATGCTAAAATACCAAACGATAAATTTTATGAAGAAAATAATAATAAAGGTAACCTACGTTTTTTGTGAACGACCCGAGGGCAAGGGCCTTAAGAACACGCTCTTGTACCTTTTAATTAAATTTAACTATTTAATAAATGCAGTCATTTCTCTAGAGGGATTCCTTTTACACTTTTTTCTTTGTACCATATATCCGACATTGGTTTCGAATCCAAATTAAAATTTAACTAACCTATTAGTTTGGTCACCATAATCAATTTCTCAGTTTAAATCATATCGAGATTAAAGGTGTACAGAATCAGAGCAAGTTATTAGTATTATTAGAAAATAATATAAGAGTTCATACTTACATTAAAAGTGAGAATGTTTTTTTTTTTCTTAGCGCCACCCCAATGATCGGGTATTATCGAAAAAGTATTTATTGCTGCTGTTATTTTTTATTACATTATTGCTGCTATGTTATGCTGTTTTGTATGTTCGTCCAAAAAATACTTGTAAATAGCCATAAGTTTATACCATTTTAAGACCTCGATAAACATAACGGCGGATTCGTTCCTCGCATTAGCAAAGCTTGCATTGACTAGGTAGGTGTGAACTCAGGATTGGGAGACACGCTTGGCTGCACAAGGCTGGCAGTTGTGTAGGGAAGCGGAAACTGATAGGTACTCTCGATATATTGCATATAAGTACATAGATCTCATGCCAGCTTCCCTGGGCTTGGCAAACACCACAGATTCCCACTTATACTACTATGATACCGACAAAGCTTCACTAACGTTTCTATATGATCCTAGTGATTTAAATGAATAAAAACCTAATGACTTTGACATTGACACATTTTTCGTACATGCGTGGAATAAGGGTTTGCTGGCTTTTCTCTACTAATAAAAAATTAAACAAACACGCTTGAAACAATCCCCATAATGGAGATCATTTGATGCATACTCGGTACGCAGATCTGTAAGGATACCAGGTAGAGGGTAGTCAGTCATTATGTTTGCCCACGTTTTGTAAGTAGTATTCTACGTGACAGGTAGCCCATCGCCGCTTATTCAAATATTAATTGTTTTTTTTTTCGTTCGTTTTTTTTTGTTCTTGCGCATGCCAGTTTCCTCACGATGTTTTCCTTCTCCGTTTCGAGTGTTGAAATTTTAAATTGAAAAATCATTCGTGCACGTCGGTTTAGAACCAAAGGGTTCGGCGTGGTGCCTGCTTTCGAATAAAATTACTCTGTAGTGATTTATAAATATAATTATCTTTATAATTTGCGAAAATGAGTGCAATACAAGATATTAAAAATCTATAATCTTCATTATAGCATGTAAAGTTTTATCTAGACACTTTTTTAAACTATTGAAATTAAAACGTTAATGTGTACGCGCATTAAAACACAAATTTAGCTTATACTTTAACTTTCATAAACAGCTACTTCAGCTGAAGTTATCATCATAACGAAATTAACACGACACGCTCTGACATCGCTTCGCTTTAGAAGATGCGGTATTTAAATGGCTACATAAACGATTGTGTTTCGAGATGGCTCGAGATTTCATTTACAAATTATTTTAATAACATTTTAGAGCATCTATATTAAAGCACGAAATAGGAAAGGTAGAATTATGGCAGTTTCTCTCACGTGGCTGCCCTATTACCGAAAATATTCTTCTCATTAAAATAAAGGATAGGTTCCCACGTTTCTCATATGATCACAAACGGGACTATCATAATCCAGATGTCGCATCGCTATAGCAACACTTTATCCATTATACGGTACACTGATAATTAATTAAGGTGGATAAAGTTTTGGGTCATACGCTCTGAATGACGTCAGTACCTTGGACCGCCATTATCTTTAACTGAAAAGGTGACTTGCTTACACCACACTTAATAATAGTGGCAAACTTTTGATGAGGGGTCCGTCTTCAAGACTTCTCGAGTGGCATAGTAGCGTAAACCAGAGTGAATAGAAAGCGATGAGCGGAGAGTCAAAGCCATAGATTTTTATTAATTGAAATCACAAGGATCATATTATTATAGAAACATCAACTAATAATTACGTGAATTATTATTTTTTATATTATATTATTTTATAATATACGCCGCTTTCTCGCACCCGACCATGCCTAGAAGAATCAGGCAAAAGCTTTCTTTATTCTCGTAATTACTAAGCTCTTTATTGATCATAAGGTCAGCTGAATATTCAGTTTTAATGTAGTGCCGATCAAACAAGGTTTTTCTCATTCATTGAGAAAGATCATCAATCACAAAACTAATTAAAGTCCAAAAAGTAACAACTCACGATATGCAATACGTAAAACTATTCTTGCAATATTCGGCTGTGATAATGACTAAAACTAATACTTAAAGATTTTGCCGTCACATGGTATTATTTGATTTTATACCATTCGAATAAAGTGAACAGGAGGCGACAAAAAAGACAATGGACTCAAATCCCCACCATTATCTTCCTACTCGTAGTGAACCTAAAACATAAAATAAATATGATAGGACTTTGCGCTGTCAATCTTTAGTTATTTTGATAAACCTATCACCAGGGGCACCACGTCGAATCCGCATCGCTCAACTCTCAGCTTGTTCGGTGGCATGCTCCTAATAAAGTCTAAAGGGTCAGATAACTTTGATCCTAGCCAACTTGGCTTTTAAAGATCCAATTTTCGACGGTAGACTAAGTAATTAACTGAATTGTTTATTATTTTATAACCAGAATATTTTATATAATTAAATGTATCTCTGTCCTCCATGAGTAATGCCATTTATTATGGTAATAATGGTATACAGTATGTTACTTAATGACTAATGGATAGAAGGTGGACGGGCGATATCGTTACTCATGATTAAAGTAATAATAATATCAGGAAAGAATATGTCTATGGATTTGTTATGAGTCTAATGGATTCAAGAAATTAAAACAGACCATAAGTCCCTAACTAGACATTGATTTACCCACGATGTAAGAAGTCGGTATTATGTGGGGTAAGAGGTTGTTTTTATGGTTTAAAAAGTGTTATTTTAATGCGGTCATTGTGCAATCGTTTTGTATAACTTTAGGGAAGTTCTTATAGAAAGGTTCTATCGCCACAGGTTGATACTTTTTAGACTTTATTTAATTCTTTGACTAGTACTTTTTTCTATAAACGATTCACCTTGTTCGATTGGTTCGATTCACCACACTAAAGCTGAATGAAGGATCATCAAAAAAATTACCAATCAGAGTATGTTGCTATTGGAAATCGGGTTCTGTAGATTGAGTAAAAACGAATATGATAAAGGATTTAAGAAATAAAATTATATTATCTATTGTGAGTGTCAGACACTCACAAGAATTCACAAGAATAAAAACTATTTAAATAAAAGTAATTAAATAAAATAAATCAACAGTAGCCTGATTCTAGGCCTGGTTGCGCGCGAGGAATCAGCGTAAATTCACAAAAAATCACGTAATTTTTAAGTTGACGTTTCTTTATGATCCTTGTGAGTTCAATGAATAAAAAGTTATTGACTTGACTTTGACAGGAGGGCGCCGCAATCAATTTTGGAATAAAGGAGTTCAAGATAGAAAGAATACAATAATTTTGTCAAAGTTAAGTAGTTCCTAGACACAAAAAAAGAATGACAGAGAACATCCAAGACAACTTTATTCAATAAACTAATTTCAAACATACTCATGACTAGTCTTGGCTAAATTAAAATTATAACCTAGTTCATTCGAATGTAGGTATAGACTCTACCTGCGAATAATATCAATTATGTACGCCCAAGAAAATGAGTTTGTTGATAACTGTAGGTAGCCCTACGTCATAGACACTTATTTATTATTAACTTTGTAAATGGTCTCCGCTTTTGCATAAAAGGTCACAGAGATCCCATCTTAATTATAAATGCGAGATATAAATATGTCTATATTTTAAAATTCTCAGAATATATTTTGTTTTTGAAATATAACTTTTAGTACCACGATTGAACAAAACAATTGTTTTAAAGTACGTTGAATACATTGTTTTTATTAAAATATGCCCCGTAAAGATCTGAAGTCTCCAACAATATTAGAACAAGGTAATTGAAAACACAATAGCCCGAATCATAAAATTCTACGGTTTCACCGGTTTGATTTGGTTGTTTTGGTGGTTTTATTAATATTCTGAATAAATTCTGACCAATTTCTAATATGGTTTGCGATAAATGGTGTGATTCAGATGGGCTATAATTTTCCTTCATATCTATCTAGTACTCAAACCCAAGCCAAGCTATATTGTGGGATATTTCCAGCAGTAAACTTCTACTGTAGATATTTATAGATGATGATGATAATCAAAAATCTTTATGCAAATAGTGAAATTCACACAAAAGTTAAAATAATAATCCTTAATTACGGCGATACTCTAAAACGTACTTGATCCCGTACTTTTGATGTATTTCAAAGATTTTATTGAAAAACAGCGTTGTTTTGGGCAATTACATACAGGCACTAGATTTTTGTTTGTATTATTCATATGAAACTCGTCGGTTTGGAATTTTTGGCCGCAAACAAAAGATAGTTTCTTATAATCTATCCCAAGCGAGACAAAACAAGGCCGCTTGTTAGAAACAGGGGTCATGTTACTTAATTTAGTTTTTGGCACTAAATCATGTAACCTAGTTCAGACATGGTAATTATACGTTAGTATTAACTCGGCTAGTTGTTTTGTGTTGAGTAAGTAGATAACAAGAGTAAGTACAAAATTACTTAAATATAATTCTGTGAGCACAGAAGTTCCCTTGAAATAGACTTAACAATATTTTCTCCCCAAACGTTTTCTAATTTTTAGCGACAGTCAACTTCTTTTCAACTCAACAAAGATCAAAATTAACAAAAAGTAATAGTATAAATACATACTTAAATTTTAAAAGCCTAGTCTAACTCCCAAGAGATATACACAAATTGGCAATTAACAAATTTAAAAACGTAATTAAAAAATCTTTATAAAACCTCCATAAAATATCTGATTATTTAGATGATAAAAACTCTTTGGATTGAAAATGCTCCAACTCGTTGTTTTGTAAAAGAATCATTAAAAATAATAACCAGCCTTGTTTTCTTGCTTTTCTTTCCTGGCTTGGTCGCGAAGGAACAGGCAGTATATAAAATCGACGTTTCAAAGTGACCCTTGTGATTTTAATAAATAAATGAATTTTGACTTTGACTTTGAGTCAGCATTATTTGAAATTATTATTATCATCAACAGGCTTCAGATCTCTACTGCTGGACAAAGCCCTCCATCAAGTCAGTATACTTCCGTATACTGACTTTCCGTCAGAGCATCTAGCCTTCCTTTACTGCGTCTTCCAGTTCGTGGTTGCCATTTGAGAACTTTTATTCCTCAACCGTTGTCGGTTCTACGAGTTCCCGCACAATGCCGCTTCAACTTTAAAGATCAAAAATATATACTTTGGAAGTGACAAGTACAAAAGAACAAAACATTAATTAAATTAGTAGTTTGATTCTATAAATGAAATTGTAAACTCATCATTACCAAAGGACTTTTGACGAGTTTAAATAAGTGGTTCCTAAAATATAAAGGCTACCAGAAAGGTCGGTTTTAAATGTCAGAACGAGGAAAACCTTGTCTTGGTCCTTTGGTTAGCCTGACCGCACCCTTTACCGATGTAGCCTTACTGTAATTATAAAATTGTGAGTACTTTGGTATCTACTCTCTGAATCACCGAATTACTGATTACGGGATTGTGGATTTCGTTCTCTCCTCAATTTTTATTCAAATGAAGAATTAGCTGTGGCAACATGTATTTTATCATGTCTTCAGACATATCATATCAGACGCCACCAAAAGCTGTAACGAAGCTCGTCCGGAAAAGTACTACCATCATACCTATTTCTGCCGCCAAGCAGTAATGGTCGCATTGCTGTGTTTCGGTTTGAGGGGTTATGCGTACTGGTAAAATTATAGGCAAATGAGACTTTTCCACCATTAGGTCTCAGGGTGACAACGCGCCTCTGATATTGCAAGTGTCCATAGGTTACCGTAACCGCTTACCAACAGGTGGCCGTATTCTTGTTTGCACGGCTACCTAGCCATTCAAAACCATCCTTGTTAATCCTATCTACATTTCGCGCAAAATTCCCACTTTGATTAATTTTCCGAAACTAGTATCAATTTGAAAACCTCATGTAGAATCTTCTTTTTGAAAACACCACATGTTATAAAATGAAGTAAGAGCTTAAAACAGCCGTTGTCTTCGGTCGAGAAGGTTTAAATTGCTTCATTTCCCCGCTTTTTTGTAACGGAAAAGAGAAACTGAAGTTTTTTTCATTTTCTCTTCCGAATACAAAATCTTTGTGTTCCATGCTAGAATTGTTGGTCGGAAAACTTCACGATGAACGAACTTTTACACCGACTTCCTTCGCCGTTCCAACATCATCGGTTCATTAATGGCGCTTATCACAATATATAAAATCGCGTAACTGTCTCACTGACCGACTGACTGACAATCAACTCCTTAAACATAGTCCTGAAATTGGAAGTGTTCATCTCGTAAAAGCTTCCCATAGTCCACTTTTATACATTCATGCAGGAGTATTTTTGTTTAATATTCTCCATACGATCTCATACAGTAATGAAAATTATAACGAGTTTCTGATGTCGGTGTGAGAGTGGGGGTCAAAAGGGTACCAGGAATAATTTCCAACATTCAACTCCCAGGAGGTTTGCAGTGAGAGGATGAAGGTTGTATGAAAAATCTAAGTAGTTCCAAAACATGAACACGCTCACGACTCTAATCCTCAGATCTATAAGAATACGAAGTAGAGTATTCTAACGACCAAGTATTATTATGTTGGCACAAGTCAACGTATTACATGGTATTTAGATTTACGCGTGACATGTAACATAACCTATCGCTGCTTATTGGAAATTTTAAAAAAGGAATGGCCGCGGACATGTCTTAGATAAAAAAACAAACACGCTCACGACTCTTTTCCCCATGGTAGACATCCTCAGATACATACTCAGTGAGTAGATCCTTGAGGATACCAAGTAGGGGGTAGTCAGAGTCCATACATTACATATGGTACAGCCCGCGTTTTACAAGTAGTAAGCATTCCACGTGACAGGTTGCAAGCCCATCGCCGCTTATTGGAACACTAACTTTTTTGGCACATGCCTTCGAATTTTTGGTTCTAGGGCATGCCGGTTTTCCGCACGATGTTTTCCTTCACCATTTTGAGCACGTGTTAATGCGCACATAATTTTTTCGAGTGGAAAAATTCATTAGTGCACGGGCGTGTTCGAACCCACGGCCTCCGGATCAGAAGTCGGGGTTTCGCCCACTAGGCCAACACGAATATATACCACGAATTCCACATTGTTCCGATCTTCTTAAAAATTTAAAAATTAAGGTTAACGATTTTGCAGCCCAGTTTTCATTTTTATTCCGCTTTGCAAAAATACGGCTGTAAACAAATAAACACGAAAAGAGTTCGTTAAACTTTCAATGGACGAGGTGCGAGCCGGATTTGTATCCTCTCTATAGAGTTGTTCTAATTCCGCAGCACTGTGAAACAATCTCTCAATGGAAATATATACATTCTTTATCAGGAGCGTGAGATAAGCCTTTGGATCTTAATCCCTACTATTATTGTACAAGAGAGCGAAGCGAATTTTTTCACATGCAAGTAGTCCGTATATGTGTATGGGGTAAGAGGTTGTTTGTTTGTTCGTGTGTGTGTTTTTTAATATGTTACCATTTCCGGTTTTTTATCGTATTTTCGTTAGGTATAGTTCTAAAATAGGAGGGATAATATCTAGTACGGCGAAACCGATTGTCATGCAGTTTTGTAAAACTTCAAGAAAAGTTCTTATACAGTAAAACATATTTAATAACCTTGAACATTTTTGTCTCGCACCTAGAAAGCGCTGAAATAAGTGACAGAAACATTTATTATTTTCTAAAAAAAAACTTTCTGCATGGATCTATGTAGTTCCAGAAGCAGTGCATTTTTGATGGGCCTACTTTATTCTTATCCGCATTGTAATCACACCGTAAAATGGCAGCAAACCCAGTTTGAACACAAGAGCATCTTTGAAACTTTTAAGAACAACTATAATAATATTATCTGTTCCGCAACTACCGCGGAATGGTCCCGCAACGTCGCGCAGCCCAGATTCATCCTAGATAAATAAAAACATATTTTGACCTACTTTAGAACCAAAATAGTAAAATCACGAAGTATGTTTTAAGGGCTCAGAAGCAAAATGATAAAAATAGATCCCTTGTAAGGATCTATTTTTATCATTTTGCTTCTGTAGTTCGTGGACTAACATCACGAAACTGTAGTTTCGTGATGTTAGTCCACCTACCTCAATTTTGTCCCCGTTTGGACAATGGAGATAAAATTTGGTTTCAAGATTTGATGTTTTAAACCAATAAGAGAAATGCGAAAATAAATTAAAAGAGCATCGTTTTCGCGCACTTTTCAGAACAGTAATACAGCGAAAGGTCTATATCGCGCTTACGACATTTTCCTTGAGTTCAAAATAAATAATATAACCTCCACTACTGCTGATGGTACCCGGGCAGATCAGTCAATCAGCCAGGTGGAAGATCTTCACCTTTGCAAATGGAAGACACATCACCAACCGAGTTCTCCATAACATAATACGCAATAGTCACCCCCCCTCACTGATCCGACTTACCTCACCCCGTCCGATCACTTCTTGCTCTTAGTATAGGGACATTCTTAAGCGTTGTATTGTAAGATTTTTTACAAATTGAATTGATACGGACGTTAACAGAGGCCGGCCGCGCTGCCGCCTATTAGACTCAATCCACCAGCGGACCACATGAAAGGACAAGCTCTGGCAATAAGTCAAATAAAATATTGTCAACCTTGAGCAATCTGTGTGGGACACATACACATACAACGTCACCGTACACGTACACAAACCTCGCATGTGGTGATTTCGGACGCATTTGTTTCAAACATTTTATCGAGAGTGGCCGGGTAATGCTTATAACTAATGAGGAATAATTTTATTTTAACAGCACTCTCGTATGTAGTATCATTAAACAGATATTTTAAAATCACTTAGAGATTGTCTTAACCATTTTTAGATAATTGGATTCCCAATGCCACATGGAATTTGAAAACAGCCAAAGTTTTATCCAGAAGTCCAAAAAAGTAACCGATAAACATTCGGTAGGAACTGCCAACAAAAATTGGTTCAATTAATTTTCCTTGATAACTTCAGGATATAGTGAGAAAACTTCGGAACTCTAACATACCATATCTACACATCTTGCGCTTACTAAACTATGTTATTCCATACTTATTTATCGCAAACCTGACAAGTTTGAATATTGTAACTACGCCGGATAACCCGTACAGTTTACAGGAACAAAAAACAATTTTTAAAGAACAATATTGAAAGTTATCTGTTCCGGATCCCACAGCTCCAAGGCTATTATAAAGATATCTACTCGTGACAACGTGTTATAATAAAAGTCTTCGTCATCTCCCATAGGAGGGTATTGTGTGAGAGCGCGCAAAAATTTAATGGGAAAAATAATAGCGTCTTTGTATGTTTTCTATATTTCTCTATTTTAGTCTGTCATTTATTTTACAGATTTGTATCTGTTTGTGTTTTTATTTTGCAGCTTTATTAAAACCTTTTAGTACCAACGCAAATATTCAATGCACTTTCAGAACCAAAGTGCTAAAGTGATTTGAGTGTTTGCTTGTTGTATTTCCATCAATTATATGCTGGCAGAAACTCGAGAAACCCTAAAATATTTTGAGAAATCGCTATCTTGTAAACTAAAACGACTCAGTGTCATACATCTATAGCTCACTTAGTCTTGCCCTTTGTGAAGAGGATCATCTACTGGCAGATGCTGTAACTAGCTTGAAATTATTCAAATTTTAACTGAAACACTAGCTCCTAAGTAACACATTAACAGTAAAACACTTTTACAGTTTTTATTATAATTATAATTAAGTCAATTCTAATTAGTCATTTCTGTACTGTTCAGTATAATTTTGTATAAGGTAGATTTGTCAAGTGTAATACACCTATCAAATAAATGATTATTGACTATACGCCACCAGTATATAGGTACATAAACGTAGAGAGAAGCAAACAAGGCTGGAACCAATAAGGGCTAAGCCAATAGATATACCCAAGCAAAACAAAAATACGAATATAATAAGCAACCTATCCATTTTCAAGCTCACTTAAAAATACAAGGCTGCGGTACACTACGGTCTGATGAATATTTCACATCTGGCTACACGTGATTCGGTACCGAAATATGTTATGCTCAACCCAAAGTGTTAATATTAAAATGTGCAAATCACGGTATTACCATGTCTCTTTTATCCAGCCCTAAAATAAAATGCATCCGCATAGTGGAAAATATATTTTTACGTCGTTTTTGTTAAAGAAAGTCGGGTGTGGTATGTCATTATCAGTCCACTGCTGGACATAGACCACTTTCAAAACGTGCCACGGAGCCCGGTGTTCGGCTCTTCGCATTCACTTTCTGCCACCGCCTTTCAAAAGTCATCGCTCCACCCAGCCGGGGGCGCCCCGGCTTGCTTTTGCTCAAGCTAGCCGGGGAGATTGATAATGGAACAAATAAGGTTTGAATCCAAGACAAACTGTTTCTTAATAGTTTTCAAGCAAATCATTTCGAAATTATTGACGCGTGTTTGTTACAAACAGCCACCTATTATTTTTCAAAACATACAACAGTATTCAGATGGTAGGTTTGAATCGTTTTTCTCAATTTGTATAAAAAGAAAACTCGCTTTTCCATTTTATAGTAAAAATATACAACACGAGCCCAGAAAAATTGAAAATGTATCTAATTTCATTACAAATCCCGCCTTTGAAAGCGGAACTCACAAATTATTATTTAAATAAGGCGTAATTTTATTTGAAATATTCATGCTGCCTCTGATCTCGATAATGCTTATTTACATTCCCTTTCATTACCAAGTATTCGTTAAAGCTACGCTGTCACTATAGCAAGTTATATAAAGACTTACCTAATCTGCCCGCTTAGCATAAGCACCCAAGACAACGTTTTGTCTACGAAAGACAAGAAAAAAACTATTTCTGTCACCTATTCTGTCAAACAAAAGAGTGTAGAAAATATTTTTTGTCTTCTCAACGGTAGACAAAACCATTGTCTTGGGTCTTCATGCTAAGCAGGCTGGTCCTATTTTTGCACTCTTTCTATTTAGATATAATTAGTAATTAAAAACATAACTACATAAATTCACCAATCCGCAATAACATCGATCCATCGGGTGGGGGCCTCCCACACTTCGTCGTCCGGTCCGTGGTCGCTATTCGAGAAGCTTTTTTCTCCAGTGTGTCAGCGTGGTATATGACCTGCCCATAGCCACTTTAACTGCTAATTCTACGACCTAAGTTGGTGACATAATGAATACTAAAAATGTTTTAAAATTACTTGTTAAATTTATATTTCCATAAGCCTGAGGTCTCCGTCAAAGAACGACTACGCCATACTTATCATATGTTTTATAAAACTGCGCAGTTAATCACTTTTTGAATAACTAGTTTATATACAAACTGGTAGTGGAAATAAGTTACATCCACCAAAATTGCTAAATATTCGAATTCGGTTCAACCTGAGTAATCCCCATCGCATTGTATTGTTTATTCTTTGTCAATACAGAACCCTGTTTTTCGTATTTCCCGTACCGAAACTTATAAAGAGTATGCCGCTGCGAGATGATAATATTATTGAGTTTGTTTTGTTCGATGGGGAACGTAATTTGCCAGATTTTCGTGACATAATAGAAGGTTGCCTAAATCGGGGAGTAACCAAACGATTTGTGGTATTATTTGACTCTGAATATCTTCTATACGGAAAGATTTTCTCCGTCGAAGATTTGACCTCGTGAAACTATGATTTACAAATCAAAATCATGTACGAGTAACGAGAATGACACAGGTCATAAACCACATAAGTGTGATTTCAGCTTTGTAAATGGATTTATAAAATTAAAAGTTGGAAACTACGTCACAGCAGTAGCCTAAGGTAGTTGGAGTACAAAGTTTTCAATTTAAACGCTTATTTTTTTATAGAAACCTGTCATTCAAGACACACATAAGCAACTGCTTAAGTTAAGGGCCGACGGGGATAAGTGATATATATAAAAATGTTAAACTAAATGGGGTAAGATCTTTTTGGAATTACACGTGGGTACGTCCGATTCAAATATAACAAATATTAGCTAAGGGGCTTGTAGAAGCTATCAACAGCCTGTAGAAGTTCACTGCTGAACATAACCCCCCCACCCCCGCTTCTTCTAAAAAGTACCATGACGAACTATCTTGGGCACCTCCATCCATAGACTTCCTTCAACTTTTAACATGTGTCATCGGTTCATCGGAGAGCCAATGGATAATCAGATTTGGGGTTGTCATTTAGAAACATTTTATCCCCAACGGGTCTTGGTTCTGCAAGCTAATGGTATGTCCATTGCCATTCAAACTTGCTAATTCTACGATCCGTTTCGGTGACTTTCGTGGCTTAGTAATCGTTATTATGGTAATTTAATCGAATTACCGCTGAGAAACAAATGGAGTATGTATACCGATTTCTGGAATAACCTTCCCTCATTCTAATAATATGTTGATTTTTAAGACCGTGTATCTAAATGAGATACATGTCGATAATACCACGCATTGTACAATATTGTCAAAGTTATTTGATTAAGTGCGTAATAAATTATTTTCTATATTTCTTCATCTTCCATCTATATTTTTTTCTCGTTTCGCTAAAACTTTACCAATTAGTACATTATTGATACGAGTACTATGTCCAGTGCAACGATTTATGAGCGATTTATAGAAGGTCATGCGGATAGAAGGAATATTTATAAATGAATTGTGACGTCGACATTGGTGGAGATAATGACCAGCTAAAGGATTTATAAGCGTGTTAGTTGTAACGGATATATGTGTATTATTCACTATTAAAATCTAAAGCTGATTCTCCATAAGCATTTCACATCTAGTAATCGTGTAA
The DNA here is from genome assembly GCA_961405105.1 of Perizoma affinitatum. NCBI lineage: Eukaryota > Metazoa > Arthropoda > Insecta > Lepidoptera > Geometridae > Perizoma > Perizoma affinitatum. The sequence goes on from OY560197.1 coordinate 10,101,123, forward strand.
CTTTCTAAACTCTACTTAAAACTTAAACCAAAAAACACGCTCACGACTGTAATACCCATAATGGAGACACTTCTAAAATGTAAAAAAATCTGAGTAGAGCATAGGTAATGTAATCAGTGGTAGTCAAAAGATAAATATTTATAGGAATTTACTTCAAAAGTAGTACTCGAAAAGGTCGGACCTGCAACATGACACAATCCTTTGAATACGGAGCCTTGTTTACCAAAGGGAGCATCTGCATTATTTACGAGAGCTTACGTACCCACACTACCTGTTAACAAAGGTATTATTTACCTGGACTACGGGTCGAGCCGAACCAAAACAAGCCTTAATATATTCACACTAAACACTTAATAAAAAAAAATACCTTGATGTTAGTAAAAATCCTTCCGCCTCGATAACTTGAGCCACAAAACAAACACAAGGTATATTATGTAACGAACACGTAAGAACTAGCAAAAGTGATTTGCGATGACGCGACCGCCTCTCGTCGTGTCCAGGCATACACTGACTCTATCAAGCTCGTCGCCAGCACGCTTCCCAAGAACGGTGTGAAATGCGCAAGTCACACGCCTCTTAACTTATCCAGCTACTTTTGAAATTCAAATTGTCATTTACTCGGTCTTGTTATACATATGCATACGCTGAATGAGACCGGGGGAGGATAAATTTCAGTTAAGCGAGAACTGTGTTTTCACAGTTCATATAACCCCAACTAGTTGGCTACTCGAACGTAAGCCATTCACTTCTAACTGGAGAATCGGTTTCCGAGTAAATGGCATGAAAATAGATGTAAAATCTATTTTCATGCCATTTACTGTAAGTTTCGTTTGTGTGAATTTAGTATCTCGTAGCAGTTTCGTAGCACCACCGTAGCAATATTGTGAACGCACCGTAGCGCGTAGGCCGTAAAATTTTGTTTGGATAGTGTATTTCTATTGGCCATTCTTGGTACCGCTTGTCAGGGGTCACAGTACGAAGTTATTAGTGAGGTTCAATGTGTTCCCTTTTATGTACTTTCTCTGTGAATAAAATATTCTTTTGTGAGAGCTAAGAAGATTTTATATTATTTTTAAGACAAAGGTATTTTGAACAATAGAATAAAACCTACAATATTGAAGAAAATTTGAAAGGGTTTTTTCTTTTGTTTGGTGATTGCTTTTTGTGGTATTTAATTGAGTTTTAAGATAAAAAAAAAAGATGTACTATTTTTGTAAAACGGGCAGCTTTGTTAGAAAAAAACCTTAAAGCTCTCGTTATACATTGCCGACCACCTTCGCCCTGGCCTTCGAAGTAAAACCTACATATAAATGAAATCGGGGATCCTGAAAATACCCAATATTTTCCCCGAGATAAGATACAAAAAAATACCCGCGTTTTGTTTATGTTGACGGCGGTCGAGGGATGAGGATCTCAGGCCGATAGGAAAATCGTTCGACGCGAATATCTTCGGACGCTACAAGCAAAAATTGAAATTCGGATTAATTAAAAATATTGATAATTATCAATTAACCATAACTGAATATTGGACCATTATTATTTATCTTCTAATACAAAAGTCGTGAGTTCAAATCCCGGTAACCGGTATACACTGTCATAGCATGTTTAGTCAGTCAAAACAAAAAAAAAAAACAAGTTGAACATTAAATAGTTGCTGTAGCTATGTAGGTATATTGTGTATTATATTGATTATTGCGTATATTATAGTATGTAAGTACACCAATTAAACCCATTGTAAACTTTCTTACAGTCCGTTCCATCCAAAGGTTGCCTGGTAGAGATCGCTATTTATCGATAAGACCTCCTATTGTACAACATTATCAAAGTTTTTAGTAACTAAGCTAATTGGTTTTTTGGTGTGCAATAGAGTATTTTCTATTCTATTTCTATTATTTTCTAAATACTCAGTTTTTTTTTGTATAAGAAACCCTAATCCTAGAGCCGAGTTGGCCTAGTGGGCTGTACCCCGACTTCCGAACCGAAGGTTAATAGGCTCGAACCTGCTCGTGCACCAATATTTTTATTCAATTTATGCGTGCTTTTCACGTGCTCTAAATGGCGAAGTAAGACATGAGGAGGAAACCGACATGCACTAGAACTAAAAAGTTAAGCACATGCATTGGTTATTGGTCCAATAAGCGGCGATGGGCTTACAATCTGTCACTGTCACGTGGAATACTAACTATATACAAAACGTGGGCATGTACTTTGCACGTGCCTCTGACTACCTACTACCTACACTATGAAAAGAACGCTCAACAAAATCGAAGTAAAAGTGCGGTCGGGCGACGGCGACGCGACGTGGTGGATTCGGGGCTGAAGGCAGCCTTTGCACAGCTAGTATGTAGTAACATAAGTATGTTTGGTTTCTTTAATTATCTTATTTTAATTTTAAATATTTTAGTTGCTTTTATTTATTTATTTTTCCACTCAAAAACTACTAATCATTAATTTCAAATATAAAAACTCCCGATGTTACATCACGTATTATAGACATCTACAGACCGAAGTTTGACGTGAAGTTAAATGCTATCAAAAAGCTTTTCTTGAAGTCATACAAAAGGATAACGTAAATGTCAAAGCAATTCAGTTCCATTATTTTTGCAAAGAATGTTAAGACAAAAAAACACACAAACAGACAACCTATGAGCCTAAAAATAATTTTGTGACTTATCTTTGCGTAAATTCTGTTAATATTAGTGTAGTGTTATTAAAATACCTATATTTATCTAAACTAATGTCATGTTAGTAGATAGACAGATAGAAAATGCTTTATTGCACAATATAAAAAAATTATATAGGCGAACTTAATGCTAATTAGCATTTTCTTCCAGCTTACCTTTGTGTAATGAAGAGTAGTGCGTTGATAATCTCTATCAAAATAGGAATAAATAAAAGTAAACTACATATGTATATAATTAAAATAATTCATACTTAAATGCGTACGTACATCCAAATATATACTTAGATACATACATACATATATACAGTATAAATGCTCAATTTTGTTAACTATTTTGTAGAGAGATGAAATGTTTGTAAAGTTTTGGATTAGAAGACTCCAATGGAATGGATTTCTGCTGGAATAGCGGACCGCAGTTATAGTAAAAGAGTCCGTATAGAAAGAGGTTGAATGCTTAGGGGTCAGAAATCGAAGATGTTGAGAGCAACGAGCAGGTCTTGATGTAAATATATCCGTGGCGTTGTTGAGTTTCAGTTTATTTTTTATTAATTTTGTACTGTATCCTCAATATCCATCGCATCCTTTCATATAAAGCAAAACCGACATGGGACCAGGCAATTCTTAACATAGTAAACTATCTTAGCAAACAAATCAGTATCTCAAGTTAACCAAGGGAAGTACTGCCACAATACCTGCCTATTCTTTGCAGCCCAGCAAAGTAAAACAAGCTATGAGTAAAATGAGCAAAGTAATAAATAAAAACAAAGTTACCTTAGTAATAGGCAAACCAAAACTGGTAGAAATGACACGTAACACGTAACTTTTCTTTGCGTGTGGGCTGCATATATCTTAGGCTGCGTTCACACTGCACATGCTTAGTTTCTCGTCTCGCGCCTTGCCCCAGTTATCTACATTACTCGTAATAGGTGGTGGCCGCAATTCGCATCTAGCTACGTAAGTTTCTACGTTACACGTTCCCTTATCGGTCTTTCGAGAGATTACGAGAAAATGTCCAGCACATTGGTCGCTTTACTACGAAGCCAGGCGGTTCTTGAGGGCACCAAGTGTGCATTATGCCATACATTTGTTTTCTCTACAGGTAGACGTGAGACGCGAAGTCAGTCGCCAGTAGTGTTGCTGCGGCCTTAATGCGACAAAAATAAGAGTGTCGTGACTTACACAAAACAAATGACTCCTTACAGACTTCGAAATAAAATAATGAAACTTACTCGTACGATACAAAATTATCCAATCCAACCTTCGGATTTAGGGCAAAAATTCACACCTTAAATATCACGCTATTAATTTACCGATGAGCATATAACAAGCCTTCCCGCGAACACGTATTTTTTGGATTCTACGATCAAATCCCACCCCTTATAGAAAAGTAATCATACCATCCGCGCAGGCAGTCAATATAAGCATTTTCCTGCTAATCGTGAGCAAAGGGTAATTTCCACTTTGGCTTATTTACGTAAAAAACTGGTTGTCACAACCGGCAGTTGCATTTAAAGCCTACTTTGATATTGTGATAAGAGGTGGCAGTTACCTGATCTTGAAGAGAGTATGTTCGAATCCAAGTTGAAGGATCACTATCACTATCAAAAAAAAAAAAATTGCGCGTGTTATAATCGGTGAAGGGCAAAACCCCGCCAAAGAATGGAATCATTGCGCACCTTTAACCTTATGATCACTGGCTCATCATATACCAACCCTGTGTTGGTCGGCTCTTTTCAAAGAGTGTGACGAATTCTTTTACCGGTAACTTTTGCGCCTGTAGACAGCCACTGGTAATCTTTTTTCAACGTGCATGCGCCCATACGTGAGGAAGCACCGTGTTTTCACCGATGGCGATAATGCTCCGGCAGGCAATTTCCTGACTTCCCTTTATGCTTACTTTCCATCTTTGCACGCAATATCCGCCATTTTGAAATCCTAAAATACTATTTTCACGTGAAATGGCCTGGAATGGCATAATCTTTTTGGTAACGCGATCCTGCCCATTATAGGGAGGGTGACTATAACCCGATTATTCCAATAGGAAAATGTGTTATAAAGTTAAGACTTGGTGCGGATGGCCCGAAGCATAATATTATATTGTAAGTTGCAAACAACGGTCACAGGATGTCGTAGGATCATATAAAAGTACATATTCATTTTACAACGGAAATATAGCAAATACATTCTAGTTTTTAGCAACTAATGCAAATAGTTTCTAGCAATCTAAATAGTTCTCTCAGCTTTCCGAAAAAAAAGCCTACGTATCTAAATAGTTTGAATGCGAGTTTTCTCCCCCATTTTATTCAGTATCACATTTTTTCGGGCGAATCCAGAAGGTAATATCCCGTGACGCTCGGGTTCCATCCGTCTAGCAAACAATGCCTCTGGCATGTACCGCGGCAGAGCAGGCTGTGTGCACACTTGCTAATATCGAACGGCTAAATCCGGAGGCATGAGATCAAGGCATACCGCAAGTTTTTTTTTATACCACTAAGGTGGTAAATAAGGATATGGTCCACCATTTGATAAGCGTTTACCGTAACCTTACAACACCAGAGGTATCACTCGCGCTTTGCCGACCTTGAGACATTGTGATTAAAAGTTTAATATAATTTTCACCGAAAATTTTCAAGAACACATCAATGTGTGCATTACCACTTGGCGGCAGAAATAGGTATGGTGGTAGTACTCCTTCCGGACGAGTTCACTCACAAATAATTCGAACGGACGTCGACGATAACACAATTTTTGTATGAAAATCTGTTTGTTACAGGGTCTCATTACCCGTTTTAGGGTGTAGGGTGTAGGGGAAACGTATCCTGCTCCTATTTATTGTTGGCTTTGTTCTCTACAGACCGATCAATATTTCCTATCCTTGGTTCGCTTGATTCGGTTCACAATAGCCTACATTACCGAAAACACAAGAGTATGTTTTCTGTCATAAAATGATTGCATACATTCGGTTTATTTCCAAAAAACCGGGGTTCGTCCCTGGTAACACTAATAATTCAATTTCAATTCAATTCAATATATTTTATTCCCTTTAGATGTTAGTAGACTTGGAAAAACATTTTAACATTTTTAAGGTTATTAATAATAAAATTCATTAACAAAAACATAACATAATACATTCTAAAGAGAAAAAAAAACACAAATGAGTATGATTACATACAAAAGTCATCAGCTAAAGCTTCGTCAATATCATAATAATGATTTTGACATTAAAAAACACCTTATTTTAAGCTTATAACTTTTCTTCGAATTGCAGCTCAATTGCAAACAATCGGATAAAGTATAAAACGCTATTACTGTTTTTTACATACTGTTTTCGGCCGAGTATGCTCGTGACCTAATGTACAATGCCCTCAGCGTGTACAGTGGCGTTTATTTGTATCGCAGCCTACTCTTTGCTCCAATGTTACTTTGATATATGGCTCTGTATTGGGATTGAGTCATATTTATTCAGTGTATGAAGCTTTGTTTCAAATTAGGCATTTATTTTATGGGCTGATTGATTGCTATGGTGGAATATTTTTACGAGTTTCGAAATATTCCTGTATTAGATTTATCATTTTATGGATGTATCTGATCAAATTGAGCATGAAAAGAAATACAGTGGAGGTGGAGAACCTCCTCCTTTTTTTTAAGTCAGTTAATAAGAGAGAGCTGGCTCTTATCTGGGTCAACGCATTAGCATTGCCATTCAGCGTGGCAATGCGGCCAGTATTTTGGGAACGCTTCCGCCTGGTAGTGATCTGGATCAGTTGAGCTATCTATAGATCGTTTGCAACGGTCTTTAGATAGCAGGCTGTTTCATCTGTATTTTTTGTATATACTTACTTTTACATAGTTGTATGAATAAATATATTCTTATTAAGTTAATAAGAGTTTTATTTAGTAGTTATATTACTGAACAATTACTGTTCAGAACCTTACTGATGTAAGATAGGGTGACTAAAAACTACCTGTGACACAATAAAAATGGATCAGTTATAAGACACCTATCAGGTTTCCAAGTAGTTAGGTAAGATTTACACTGCGTAAACTTACAGTTGTATATTCAGACAAATTTATGCATGTAGCAGGTCAGGTAGCCCTATGCTAATTTTGTCTGAGATTTTAATTCGTTATGAATATTTTCATTCAAAATACTTACATATGTTATCCGATGGTAAGCAAGTAAAGGATTCATGTAACAGATTAATAAATAAAATAAATATTGCTGGTAACTTTTCACACAGCATCATCTAGCCCCAAACTAAGCTGAGCTTGTATTATGGGAACTACATGACTGATATAATACTTATATACTTTTTGTAAATACATTAATCTTATACATAGAAAACACCCAGACCCGAGACAAATATTTGAAGATTATACAAACATTTTTCCCACGGCGGGAATCGAACCCGCAACCTTCTGTCAGGCGGGCTTTCGCCCACTGCGCCACAGAGGTCGTCATACATTATCTCATTGTTACAAGTAACTTTTTCATAAAAAACTACATTAAAATCACTTGCGATCGGTAGCGAAATAAATAATACACTAGATTTAGGTAGTCCGGCAATGAAATATGAATCGACTAGCTAAGCAATAAATCAAGCCTTAGGTACATAGCAGTGTTCGATGTGGACTAGAAAAAGCCGGACAAATAGCCAATATCAGTAACTAGTTACTAATGATCGTGGTTTTTATCCGACAAAATTATGGAATAGAATAAAATAGTATTCAGTCGTATATTAGCAGTAATAATCCTCATTTCTTATAAGAGCATCGTAATATTCATTTGTTTTGTATCTACAGAAAATCTTGAAAACGGTTCGTACCTACTGTGATGGAAAGGGAGGGAGTTTACAGGAAAGGGAGGTTTGGTATCCATAACTAGAAAAATCCCACAGTCGGAATCGGAAAAGCTCGCGATTTCAAACAGCGGGTCATGTAGTCGCTCCAAGTTATTATATATTATATTGTGGCAACACTGTCCAATAACACGTGGAATTTGTAAGTTAAGCTCGATCTTCTGCTAGTCAGTATGTTTTATAGGAGTATTCCTCATGAGTCATATTCATTTACATAAAAAAATCAAAACAGAATTTAAATTTAAAAGTTTTAAGGGCCGATTCGATTCACAAAAATGTTAATTTGTTTAAGAAAAAAAGCGATAATCACAATAAGTTTATACCAGAAATAAAGATAAACTCGCTGTTGCCACTTATAGACTCCATAAAGTTAGTAAATCGTTTAAAGGCCAAGGTGTACGCTTTTATAACAAACTCCCAAGAGATATACAAAAATTTACAATTAACAAATTTAAAAATGTAATTAAAAAAAACAACTTTATAAAAAAGCATACTATAAAATATCTGATTATTTAGATGATAAAAACTCTTGGGATTGAAAATGTCGTTGTTTTGTAAAAGGATCATTAAAAAGAATAACCAGCCTTTCTTTCCTGGCTTGGTCGCGGAAGAACAGGCAGTAGATAAAACCGACGTTTCAAAGTGATCCTTGTGATTTTAATGAATAAATGAATTTTGACTTTGACTTTGAGAACTTTGGTTCAGGGAAGTGAACATATCCTGACTGTACTATCTCATACAAAAGGAACCCTTATACAAAACACGACAGCTATTACAAGATACAAAGTAGGTAAAGTACATTTTGAAGAAACACTTTACACATTATCCTAAAGCTAAAACGCCTATGAACACTTAAACCCTTTCAGTGTGATCCGGGGAAGGGTCTTACGTACAAACACAAATTTGCAATTTTTTTCCATTTACATTTCATCACATTATGTGTCAAGGACAATCTCTAATATCATAGAATCTACCTTTGTCCCTACTCAAATAATGTTTTGAAACATTCAAAATATATAGTTTTCTTATCGTGCATGTTTAAAACAACCTTACTCAAAGTACCATACAAAGAAGCAAGTTTTTTAATTCTTTGGACCAACCAACAAATAGTATTGCTGATAACTGCAACTCGTGACAAAAATGTAAACTTTTTTGTCAAGAGTTTCCGTTTTTCTCGATTTGCAAAATTTGCTCGATTGTTTTTTTTACCTGACTAGCGAAGGTATATTTTTTAAGTTAATTGTTAATTAAGATAATCGTGGTAGGAAACTTCAAGGGCAGGCCTTAAAGGCAAGCTTTGATAAAGCTCGCAGAAATTAGTTCCTTTGGGGAATAAAAGGATCTCGAATGATGATCGAGGTCGGTCCAGCCGTCACAGTGTAGGAAAGTCCCCCACCCAATGGACGACTTGGGAAAAATTGGTGGCTCAAGACGATTAATCATTGCACTCTTTGGGGGAGGCTTATGTCTAGCAGTAGACTTCTTCAAGCTGTTAACGTTGATGAAGATAATATAATATCAAAATGGACCATGAAATTTAAGCGAATAGATCTAATTCATAATTATAAGTTTGACCCGTGTCTACATCGCATTTACCTTATTATTTTCCCCTTGTCAACCCGTGACCACGGCTGTTGCAACACAGTCGAAATGTACGGAAAATAATAAAAAAGGCAAACACAAAAAAAACCTGTATTAAACTTATAATTATGTTTACTGATAGCGAAAGTGTAAAAAATACTAGATCTAATTCCTACATACCAAATGTCCATAAATAGAGCACACAGTTAGAATACTAATTCACCGTCCCAGTTTGGTCTCGACAATAAGTGATAAGAACACAATTTTCCCGGGCCTTAAACCATTATTATCCATTAAAATGAAACCCCAATGTACAGAGATCCACCAAAATGTATGAACACCACAGAAAGTCTGGTTTTCTATCTAGCGTGAATAAAAATGCGTTTTTTTTTATTCTAGATACTTAGCAAACTAGAAACTCATTGGGTATAGGCCCAAAAGAGGGGTTCCTAAATAAGATTAGTTTGTATATCTACCTTAAAATAATTTGTAAATCTATAGTTGGTTCGAAAATAAAAACATTTTATATTAATAAGACCTTTCAATTTAAAACAATAAAGCCCACGATCTATAAAAACGAGCCCATCAATTTGCATGCTAATACGGTTCATTCGCGACAGTGAGTGACAAGGGCGCACTACCCTCGGGATGTCTCGAGCCTAAACGCTCTCTGGGGTATTGAGACATTTTCTCTTTCGCCAATTATATTAAATTCAACACGTGACCCGCCTGCGTAGAAGCAGCTGATAGATCAGCGCAAGTACGCAGTGGTGAAGTACGAATTCGGCGAATTACACATCAGGTCTTGATGTGTACCCACTCAAATCCTTGTAGAAGATATGTTTCTCCCGGGGCAGCTGAATGCGATCAGAGCTCACCACATCTTGTTTTGCGATCACTTAATAGCACTTATTGTACGATCCAAGTTGCGAAAGCAAGATGGCGCCGTCGTATCTTGACCTGATTTTCATAAGCATTGTGTGAATTTCTGATGTATTCCAAAAATAAGTACGTAGATACTCGAGAGCATCCATTTAGCGGTCTAGGTCCATTAAGATTGTTCTAAAAAAAAGCTAAATTGCCCAACTTGACCCACTTATTTAAAAAAAAAACTTGAGTGAATAAAGGGCACAGTAATTAACTTCGTCTGTCCCTTACGGTTTTGATTATTTAAGTTTCAATTTATAATGAGTGTTGCTTTATAAAAAACTAAATGTGTTTTGATGGGTCTGCGGTGTTATCTTTGAAACTGTAGTTTCGACTAAAGGTCGATATAAGGGCGTAACTAAAAATAAAAATATTTCCAAGTAAGACTTTGAAAATTTATTTTATGTACCTATAGGTCACTAGCCTCTGCCGACAGCTTCACCCGCATAGTATTCCGATGAAAACTAATATTGTGTTAATCTAGGTCAAATTTATATAGCCGTTGCTGTTGCGGAGATTATGAACACCATATATCCAAACATCTAAACATTTATAATATTAATAGGATAGTACTATAATAAAATGAAACTAAGGCAAAAAGTCATTACAGAACATTCTTTGTACGGATTATCTACTTATTTTTTAGCAGCAAATTTAGTATCATAAATAAACGAAAATCACCGGAGATACACTATATTACGGCCGTAGAATCAGTACTCTCTTAAATGTAAGTCTGTGTATAAAACTTTTATGATTCAATATACAATTTTATAGATAAAACTCAGTGGTATCTCTTGATCATAGTATAAAGCAAAGACACCGAGATTATACACACTTTTAGAAGGCATTATTGATTAAATCTTCGAAAATGCAACACTCTGTATTCTGGTTTTCTGTCCTCATAATCCATATTTGGATAGTAAGAGCGTATAATTTTAAATACGAATATAAACGCAGTGTTAAGACGAATTTCACGCATGAGGGGGAAATACAAAAAAAAATATTTAAACTTCGATTGAGGGTTTCTGAGTTCGATTTGAAAGTGTTTGCAAAACAAGATACAATTTAGTATAGTGAAGTTTTTTTATTAAATAGTAGTGAATTTAAAAATCCTCCAAAGTTCATATGCTGTGTGTCCAAATATCACATACTCTTAGCTTATAAATACTGCTATCCAGATCGCCTAACATTACCAAATCAGAAATAAGCCAACTCTAAATATAACTACATATAATGGGGTAGCTTCAAACTCGGAGTCTTCCCGGATCAACTTAAAATAGCATTAATTAAACCAATCCATAAAGGTGGAGATAAAAACAATATCACTAACTATCGCCCTATAAGTATTCTCTCATCTATTTCTAAAATCTTAGAGCGCCTTATTAATAAAAGAATAAAAGATTACCTAATCAAGTTTAATTTAATCTCGGAAAACCAATTTGGTTTTATTGCAGGGAAATCTACAGAGCATGCAGTGACCTCACTTACAGACTACATTGTTCGCCAAGTTGATAAAAATAATAAATGCGTAGGAATTTTCTTAGATCTCGCTAAGGCATTTGATACGGTTTCTGTCCCAATACTACTTACTAAATTGGAAAACTTGGGTGTTCGGGATACTCCGTTGAGGCTTTTTAAAAGCTATCTAACGTATAGATCTCAGAGAGTAAAGGTAGACGACTTCACTAGCGATGAAGCCTCCACCACCTACGGGGTGCCTCAGGGCAGTATTCTTGGCCCTACACTATTTCTTATCTATGTAAACGATCTCTGTAATTTCGATTTTAGCTATGGAAAACTTGTTGCATACGCAGATGATACCGCTCTAATATTTAGTGCATCTACCTGGAATGAAACTATCACTCTTGCTGAGATTGGCCTGAAAGAGGTTATGTCTTGGTTAAGAATTAATCTATTAACCCTAAACTTAAATAAAACAAAATACCTCACGTTTTCTAAATCCACTGCAGGTCAGCCCACACTAAAATCTACTAACTTAAAGGCTCACAACTTTTGTACAAAGTCTTTCTCATCCACTTGTGATTGCATTACATTGGAGCGAGTTAGAACTATCAAATACCTCGGAGTAATTGTTGACGAGTGTTTAAATTGGCATGAACATATTAAGATCCTCACAGGGAGAATACGTAAACTAATTCCAGTTTTTAAAAGGCTCAGACATCTTCCGATAAAATCATTAAAAATGATCTATTATGCTTTATGTAACTCGCTGCTGACCTATTGCATAATTATCTGGGGAGGAACATTCTCATCCTATCTAATTAGAACAGAGAGATCTCAGAGAGCGGTCCTGAAAGTAATGTTATCAAAACCTTACCGATTCTCAACGGCACAACTTTTCTCCGAAACTGAGGTTCTGACAGTGCGTCAATCCTTTATCCAAAAGGCCATCCTAAAAACCCATTCTGAAGTTGATTTCGAGTTTGATCGGTTTTTGAAGTTAAGACGGAAAGATCGTGTCATTCTCCCGACTAAATTCACATCAGCTTATGCACATCGCCACGTAACATTCTTGGGACCTCATTTATATAATAAAGTAAGCAAGAATATTACAATATATCCACTCAACCGATCCAAATGCACACAAGCTCTAAACACATACTTAATATCATTGGATTACAAAAGTACAGAAGAACTCCTACATATCGATCAATGAACTTATATATAAACATATTAAACTACGTAGGTATACTATTTACATTTTTCTGCTTGAACTTAATCTATCTAATCAGCCGATAACACCTACTGCCTTGAAAGTTTGAACACTTTGAAAGTTAAAATTCAATAAAACAAAATAAATAAATAAATAAAATAAAATAATATTAATATATATTTTTCAATTATGTTCCTGATTCTTACTTACCCCTGATTTTCGATAACCACCAAATTAATTTCCGTCTCTCGAACAGAAATTGTCTTTTTAGGTCACCTCAATTATTGTACCGTGGCACTTGCGCTTAGTATCAACTGTTGTTACGGTGACCGAACGCAGTCAGCTGGCTGATAACTAGTTTTATTCATATACCCACAATATATTGTTTTTTTTATTCTACTTTTAAATTTTATAGAAATTATCTTGAGTATCATAGCTACCTACCAACCTAATTATTTTGTTGTTTAGTTTTAAGCCTGGGCTACATTGTGGCAGGTGTAGCCCAAACATAAGGAAGTATTTAGCAGCTGTAACACAGGTGTAACCTAGCACGGCTCCTAAAAGAAAATTGTATTTTGTAGGTATCTGAAATTGTTGTTTTTTTATGGAATTGTAAATGTATTTAGAATATTGTAATGTAGTACTTACAAACAACTTCATGAAGAAATAATATTAGATTACCTACCTACTATACCTACAACAAATGTGTTATTCCACTATATTGTACTTTTTACTGAATAAATACTTATACTTATACTTATACTTATAAAGCAGACCTCGGAGGTCCACATAATGTGGATGGACGTAAAATGTTTGCGTATTTTTACAGGATTTGTTGTCTGCTTACTCTTTTGTTAATTTTATGTGCATGGAAACCCTTGTTTCATAATTTTCGTTGTAACCGTGTACTTCCAAAGTGGGTTACAGCAGTTCAATGATAATAATAATGAATAAAATGAAAGTGTCTTTGTCCAAGTTAAACCTTTTCAAGAGTGAATTTCAGAAAACCATTTCATACCGCTCCCTTTTACAACAAATTTGTAATATACCCTCTAAACAAGTATATTTTTAGGATGTGCGTTAACTAAAATAGTTATTATAAACGGTAGTAAAAATGACTACCGTTGAAGTTATGTGCGTTAATTGTCAATCAGTTTGTTAGTGAGTAAATCACACAATGATTATAAAAATAAAAAAAAATAAAAAAAATTGAAGACTACTTTTAGGGTTAAGCTCGTGCATCCCTTTTTATATTTCTTTTTTAATTCCGTGCACAATAAAGAGTTAAGACATTAAGACTAATAACTTAATGACTACGCCAAGACAAAATATCATTCTTCGAATAGGGCCCTCCTACATTTACCATTATACATCCACAGTCTGCAATTGGTTAAATACACTTTGGCTTGACGCGTAGTCAACGTGACCTGGGTATCCAATATGCTATTTGCATTATTTGAACTGTCACTAATTACCAACGTACTCGGTATACGCTCCCTGATCGAATAGTTGATATTTGTCAGGCATGCTACGTAATATAGTTCAATGTACAGTTCACTTAATACACGCTAATAAATTTTAACAAATAGATTTATACGTTTGCCTGATGCATAAACACAGTGTACTACTGTGACTTGCAGGGTGTACTCCCGGTACCTTGTGTGGTATCTTGTGAAGATAATTACAAATGAGTTTGACAGTAGTCTTTGAAGATTTTAGTGCCAAAACTAAGTCTGTTTTACATTACTTTCTACTACTGCGTATACAGATACCGAGCGTATACAGATACGCCCGGTTTTATAGGTATCTTAAGCTATTGGCTATGGTCAATATATAACAACACCGAAAATATGTGTAGCCCACTATTATCTAACAATTATTAGGTAAACATAATATCAATTTGTCAACCATATAAAAAACAGTTCGTAAACAGGTAACGTAGAGGACGTTACCCGTTTACGAACTAAAAGCAAATAAGATCAAAATTCGTACAATGTGATTGAGTTACTGCTGATATACGACAAATGTTTGTACATTATACATATATTTGTATATTTGATCAGGGTCTGGGTGTTTGGTACCACGGTACCCATGGTTGCCTACCATACCCACGACACAAGTAATTCTAGGCTGGGGTCAGGACTACAGTTGGGTGTTTTTTAGGATAATGCATTAAACAAAGGAATTTTTACATTTATATGAAGTTGAGCCTAACTAGGATGTAAAAACAGACGTGTTGCTGGTACAGCACAGTAAGCTATTCAATGAACGTGCTTAAGTTGTCACTTTAGCATGTGCGCTAAATGCGTGTAAGCTCGTCGTCTGATTAATTTTACGGTCCTTGGACGGAAGACGGAAAGCTGAGTGAATTTACGTAGGTACATTTTACAAATGTATTTTCAGTTTTATTGCGAAGCGTGACTTGAGAGCTGTCTCTTATTTGGGTCAACGCATTATAATTGGTAGTGATCTGCATCAGTTAACCTATCTATAGATCGTTTTCAACGGTTTTTAGTTAGCTCTTTGTTTCATCGACGGCTGTGGCGCATAGGGCGAAGGCCCGCCTGAGACGTAGAAGATTGCGGGTTCGATTCCCGTTGCGGGACAAATGTTTGCATCTGCAAATATTTGTCTTGGGTCTGGGTGTTTTTCTATTACAAAAAAAAATTATATAAAGTAGTATATCAGTCATGTAGTTCCCATAACACAAGCTCTGCTTACTTTGGGGCTAGATGATGATGTGTGAAAATGTTAAAAAAAAAAAAACAAAAAAAAAAACATCTGTATTGTGAATTATACTTACAGAGTTGTATGAATAAATGTGTTTTATTCTGCTAAAATCCTTAGTTGTACTCGAAAATTTTGTGTGTATAAAATAAATAACTGAAATGCAGCCAATCAAGTCATTAGAATGAAATTATTATGAGTGAATGACATTGTTAGAGTTCGTCACTACAATTATTATATTATTGACGCGTAGCTCGTAATAGCGGTGGAGGGTGTTGTAAAATTAAATAATTCCATCAACACGACTCACTCTAATGGACAGGTTTTGGATCATACAATAGTTGTTGTAGCTATGTAGGTATATTGTGTATTATATCGTATATTGCATATATTATAGTATATTCATATGTAAGTACACCAATTAAACCCCTTGTTAACTTTCTTACAGTCCGTTCCATCCAAAGGTTGTCTCATAGAGATCGCTATTTAGCGATAAGACCGCCCATTGTACAACATTATCAAAGTTTTTTAGTAATTAAGCTTATGTGTTTTTTGGTGTGCAATAAAGTATTTTGTATTCTATTCTATTTTGGTATGGTTTCATCGTTAAAGTTATTTAAAAACTATGAATGAATTTTCTCTTAGGTCGCCATAATACATTTTGACCCCTTTATTATTTATTATCTACTAGGTAGCATTGCCTAGCAAAAAATATGTTTTAGGGGTAGGTAAACGGACACCTCCGTATAATTCTACCGCAGTAAACTCGATCAAAACAAGCGTCGGTCAAAACAGTGCCTACATCTATTTTTTCTGCTCGTTTAAACAAGTTTATTTATTGAAAAAAAAGGTACGCCAAGTTAAGTCACGAGCACCATTAAGAAATGCAAAAAAACTGTAGGTACATAAATATAAAACTCCTTATTTTTCGAAAATAAGTGCCTTTTAGTCCAATTTATTTATAATGAAGAAAACCAGACTTGTTTAAGGAAAATTGAGGATTTAAAATTTGACAATATTTAGATAGTGCTTCTTGTGAGCAATATGTTCGGTGGCTAAACATTCACAAACTTTGAATGAGTCATTACCTCTTAAGTCTTGATAGTCTGTGGTCCTGAGTATTCATGTTCTGTGGTCATTACTGATACCTGTGACTGTATCAGTAATGAATGATGATAATAAACTTGAGATATGGCTGAAAATAACATACTGGTCCAAATGGCTGTTCTTTAGTGCTTAAGAGCCATTTTGATTATTGTTTTTAAAATAATAATCAAAATAACCTTGTTGGCCTAGTGGGTAATACCCCGACTTCTGTTGTTTTCGCATCTTATTGCCTCAGTAAGACCGGGGTTATAAAAGAGGAAGTTACGTTGATACAACTCGTTCTTCGCTCTTTGTTTCAGAATTAACATTTATATTACCTACTCCGAGTTTAGAGCAATACTTGCATGTGGGAGGATCATCGCCATACTAGAAGTAATCCCGCTCCACGGTATATAAGTTTGGAGACCAACTTTGCGGCAACTTTGTTGACAGCTCTTCGTATTTTACCACGATCGCGGTGCAATCAAATATTAGTCCCCGAACGGGTCGTTTCAAGCCATGAAAATATGCATTTGTATTGGTACAGTTCTTAGGAATTTTTATTTTTAGATTTCCATAAAAAAACTTTTGTGAAAAAAAATAACAACCCTCAATTTTTTCAACACTGTCCTACCTACATTGTTAGGTAGCTTCTACGTAATCAGGTACTAGTTACCTTTTGCATAACGCACTCAAGGTGTCTGCCTCGTGGATTGAAGTTTATCACAACCTACAAAACAGCACTTAAAGCCTATTTTTTTTTTCTAATACTCCCCATTGCTTTACGTAATCGACATGATTCCGAAACTTGGAAGAAAAAGCAGCACGTATAAAAATACACCACGAGACGACACCAAAGAAATGAGAATAAAAAACATTGTCATTGTCATTTCAACTTGTCGACATTTTTTTGGGGTTCATTTTTGTTATGAAATTTGAAACCCCCTTTTTATTATGGCATGTGGCGCGTCACTGATTATTATTTATTCACCATGAGTTCTTTCAGTGACCTTACTAGGTTGAGGTACTATTATAGCTCTAAAAAATATAGTACTCGATTGTGAAAGAAAGAATTAAGCGTGCAGAGGCTTCTAACCAAATATTCTAAGACATTTTACCTATACACAAAAGAAAACCTGTTAAAAAAAGAAATACATAAGATTCAAAAATAATTACGTACGAAGGCGCTCTACTTTACAATAACTTACCCTCAGCAATTAAACATGTAAACTCACTTAACGTATTTAAAACGATACTTGCTCATCAACTTTTAACACCATTTGATAATAATAATACCTACTTCATTGCGTTTTAACTACGTTAAATGGGTAGGTCTAGATACTAGGTACTTACCACACCTTATCATCTACCATAGGTACTAACCTAGCTTATACTTTAAGAACGACCTACAATACAATAATAATGTAAGTGTCTTTTTTAGAATAAATGTATTTAAACCGTAAACAATTAGTTAAGTAATCGAAAAACATAATAGTATATTTTCATTTTTTTTACTGATAGTGTTTTTTTTCACTCATCAAGGTTATTTACTTAAAAGATTTAAGTGAAAATAATCTGTTGATAATGAAGCATCAAGTTTCATCTAAACAAATGTATTTTAATACACTTAACTGTAATAGGTACCTACCCAATTTATTAACATGGTATGAGTGATCAAAGGTGATAATTGCTTTCTTTCATGTTCAAAATCCCTCTCATCTGGTAATGCTTGAATTAGATTTTAGCCGTATAATTACAAATCACGTCGAATTCCTCTTCGTCTGTAATTAAAGACACTCTGATGAAATAGAAGCGTAATGAAAGTGTTGAAACAAATATTTTAATTAACACGCCAAAGAGGAGTAAATAAAAAAAAATATAACAAGGCCCACTGTATAAAAAATACAAACGTAGAAAGAAAGAAAGAAAAACATTTATTTAGCACGACATAAATAAAACAAATTTTGAAAGTTAGGTGGGTGGGATAAGTTATGAAAAAAAAAATTACAGGTAGATATATCTAAATAAGTTAGAATAGCTTACTTATAAGTATAACTGAAACAGAAATGCCCCACGCACCTTGCTAATCCATCCATCTAGACAGTTCAATGTCGCACCAAAAATGTATGAGCTCAGCATAATGCTAGGTAGGTCGCTACCTACTTAGCGCTGGTATTCTGCTGACCCTGCGCAGTGACGTCACTGACGCCAGAAGCAAACACTACTCTCAAGAAATAAGTATTATAATTAATAAGAATAAGAAGTATACAACTTCTATAAACGTACACCTACAGATCACTCCGAACTATACAAAAACAAACACGCTCACGACAGTAATCACCATTATGGAGATTTTTCTAAGAAAGATGGATCTAAGGATCTCCATAATGAAATAATGAACGTAAACGTAATTTTGCTCATGTTCAATTTGACTCAGGCAATTTATTTTTTATAACTAATGAATTAGTATAGGGTTCCTCGCAATGTAATAATGTTAAAACAACTTATTTTCCATTCCGCATTTATTTCATTTTAGAGTGGTCTGCATTTGCCTTTGCATTGCTACACTTAGAATGAATGCTTGCGCGAAAAACGTAGAAAATGACTGCGGACCGCTTGAACGGATGAGTATTTTCTGTTAACAAAAACCCTGAGAAAGGCATTTGTATCCGTAGCATAGCATGAGCAGAAAGGCAATTTTATGACCTGAAGAGAAAATAAGAATTAGTTCTGTCCAGTGGCAAGAGAAACAAAAGTAAGTTTTGTATTTTCTTGTAGTTCGGTACTCATGCTTAGCCACTTTGAGTAACACATACCTGTCACCAGTTGAAAGTTTGAGTAACACAGACCTGTCACCAGTTGTTTCATATAAACGTAGGATCCAAGTAATATGGACGTGTAGGACGGGAGCATTTTATAATGTTCTATTTTCAAAGTGTTTAGAATTATCAGATGTAATTATTAGTATTCGATTTATCGTAGTGAAATGAAATAAGGCATTAATAAATTGGAAATTTTTAGGTTATTCTTTATTGTACACACAAATAAACACTAACAAAAGGCAGAATCAAATAACATGTACAAAGGCGAGCTTAACCCTAAACAGACTTTTCTTCCAGCTATTTATACTCTTGAATGAATAGAATTGAATAGAAAAATGTATCTTGACCAAGAAACAAATAGCAAGTACAGCGTCAACATTTGAATAGTTAATGCATAGAACAACAAATTATTATTAATGTTTAGAGTTCCTAAATAAATAAACAACTAGAAAAATAATTGCATTTACAAGTCACTGTGAGCGAAGAGAGAATATCAATATTGAGACAGTCGGATTCAGTGCTAAAAGCCTGGGGTTATATTCTCTGCAGATATTTGTCCTGGGTCTGGGTACCGTGCTTGTAGTTTCTGATACGATACCCACAACGATTCACGACAAAGGGAATCAAAGTGTGGGGTCAGGACTACAGGCGTGCCCGACGAGAGTTTATTTATTCATAAAAAACTGAAAATTTCTGCATACAACTAGGAATAGAACATAAGATGTATAATGGTTTTTTTTTCATATGTTACTTTGCCAATACTTAGCCACTTCTAAGGTGTTTCGTGTGGCGGCATGAGTGTCTCACAAGTGCAGGTTTTTAAAAACAGATTGCTGTCGAGTAAGTACTCTAATGTCTGCATCCAGACACATGGTTGTCACAATCTGGACAACAAACCTTGCGGCAATTTTTACTCTCTCTTTTGTCTCTATCTCTTTCTACTCCACATCAAATACCGCCTTCAGCACTATAATGTACAAAACGCTAGCTCCCGACCTATGAAGCTTTGGCCTCAACATTTCAAGAAAGCTCGCTCTGTATATATTTGTATAAGTTATCTTATGTACTCAAAGTTTGATTTAAATTTATGAAGAATTAGATATTATATGTTTAATACAAGTTCGAGCTGAACAAATACAAGGTTTGATTTTATTGGCACGGCGGCCTCTAAATGAGCGACTGTTACACTGCGTCTTCCAGTGTTTACCACTTGAGAATCTTTTTTCACTAGCATTTGTGGATATAGATCCTGGTGAATAAAGGAAAAGAGTGACTTGCCTGCCCGGTCCTTATTTTTTTTCGTCATGTTTACTTCCCCTACTTCTATCCCACGAAATTTCTCTTAGCTGCCTAGGGTACAACTCGCTGGAGGTGCGACGTGCCTACGATCAACTTACAATGGCCTGCAAGATTTTCCTCTTCGAACTTGAGAGATGAGCTGTGTCAATTCTGTCCTAAACAATTATCTTCGTATTCGGAAGCACAGATTGTTTGCCACACCACTGTCCAACACAGCGCACAGTGGCTAGAGCCTCGTCCCCTGTGATTTGTATGTTGATGGATAAATATTTTGATAGAATATTTGAAGTTCTGTGAGCGTGATGTACGACTGCACTGAGACGTCTAGCTAAATTCTGTTATTTTATTGTATTATGGACATATTTTTCAATTTATATTTATGTTATTACTTTTTTAATATCTTTAATTAATGTTATTGATGCAACCGTTTTAATTAAAGTAAATAAATAAATAAAAAATACAAATTATCTTGTGTTGATTTTGGTTCAGTAAACTCAACCGCGGTGCAGAAACGTTTATATATTCACTAAAAATAACACAAACACACGCGTACTCAGCCGTATAGGAAATAAAATTCACTGATTTTCCAATAGCAACCTTTCAGCAAGCAAATGCAAAGTAAACAGCGTCTCGGCCAGCGGTGTTCAGCACGTACAGAATATTTATGGAATACAGCAATCATACACGGAGCAACAAGAGGGGCGGATTCATTATTTTTGTCTGGTGCTAAAATACCACCTGGAGCAGTGGGTGAAGGCCTGTCTGAGACGCAGAAGGTTGCTGCTTCGATTCCCGCCGCGAGACAAATGTTTGTATGATCTACAAATATTTGTCTCTTGTCTAGGTTTTTTCTATGTATGTATTTATAAGTAGTATATCAGTCATGTCCCAAAACACAAGCTCTGCTTACTTTGGGGCTAGATGATGCCGTGTGAAAATGTCTAGCATTACTACTATTATTATTTAAAATATCAAGTTTATGCCTGCAGCCTTTACAGGCATTAGTAAAGCTATTATTATTATTTTCGGGCATCAGACCGTTATGTGCTGATCATATCTCTGCAACTCTATGTTTCATGAACTGATTTATTATAATATATAGTGGTTGTAGATCATTTTAGACCGAAAGTAAATAGGGCGCACTTTATGTTTCCGGAACTGGCTACTTACATAAACAATATATAAAAATAGAACTCTTGTTAGAAAACAATTTGTTTCATCTAGCTGACACTTTTTTTATTTTTTTTGAAAACATATAACATTTATTCATACAGCTATGTACACAAAAAATACAAAAAATACAGGCTAATAAATAAAGGCTCAAATAAGTAAGATCTGTCGAGACATCAAATAAAAGCGTCATTTTAAAAATTGCGTTTCAAAATCACCATGGATTTGACTCGTAAAACATTTCGTAGTATGATTTATTATGATTTATATAATTTTACAGCTCAGAAGAGTTTCTCTCGGCTTCAAACTTATGCCATACAATATGACTATTTAGTTTCCAGAAATCAAGCGCGGTCTTGTCTATCTCAGTGACGAATTTCATGATGGCCGCCCGTCCACCGCCGTGAACAACAAAAACGTCGAAGCTCTGCGCCTTATGATTGAACCAGACATGCATGTGACCTACCATGAGATTCGGGTAGGTCACATTCCTTCATTCTTAGGCATAGGCATGATGTGATGAAACTTGGATTTATAGCTACTACTCCAAAACAAAGCAGAAATCGACCGTTTGAGTCTTCAAGATGAGCCGAAACCAAAGCTTGAAAAGTGCCGCATAGCGAATGCTTGCTTTTTTTTTAATAAAACTCCGTAAAAAACACAGAAAACGCCGTATCATCTTGCATTATGACAATGCCAACTCTCACACGGCCAGATAGACAAACGAATTTTTGAAGGTGAAAAACGTAGAACTTATCCTACACACAGTTCTGACCTTGTATCTGTTTCCAAAAATTAAGAACCTAATACGCGGTTAACGATTTTCGAAATCGTAAACCAAATACTTCTTAAATATCTATTTCACAAATATTTAAACAGTTGAAACAAACCAGACAATCTGTAGAAAATCGTAAAGTGTAGTTTTCTTTCAATTTTCAGCAAACCATGTCAGAGGACTTCGGTATACAAACTCTGACGATAGAGTTGGTCACTAGCTCATATGAACGAACTAACACCTTTTATCGCTGCACTTACAAGAGATCCAGACAGCCCTAGAACGAACAAATGAACACTCCTTTTAACCCTGCGCTTATGAGGGGCCCATCACTATCGACCTAGAAGAAACGAACGAACATTCCTTTTATCGCTGCGCTTATGCAAGGTCCAGGCCTGAAGCCTGCACATGGCGGCCTTTGCCCGAACACGCCTTAAGTATATCGGTTGAGACCGGACAGGTTATTTTCTAGTTTAAATGCTTTGCAAGCTTCATATTTTGCTCCGAGGCGTGTTAAAGAGGAAAATGTTATAGATATTGTTGTAATAAAGCAGAGAACCCATTCACGTGACACTATTTGACGGATTTTAGTCTCTAGTAAAATCTTTACAGGCTGATAATGATATTAATTGGTTAAAAAAATATAGCATTAAACTAATAACTTAATCCGATTCCATTTTTTTTATTGTAGATGGTCTACCGGTAAATTTTATTGCTATCATTTCCAAGAAACGGTTTTTATTTGTGGTCTATATTAACAGTCACTATATAAGAAACATTCATAATTGGTTGTTATTTCTCAATTGTTGATGAAACGAAGAAACGCACATCATATGGAGTGTTTTTGTAACGGCGAGATTATGTATGGAGCTCCATACAAAACCTTGCCGTTCTAAAAGCGAATAGCTCGAGTTAACGTCCATAGTAGCACGCTGTAATCTTCGTGAGAGATACGCTGTAACCTATGATCTAGGATTAGCGATCCACCGGGCATCCCGTGTTGATCCAGCCGTTCTAAAACTTAGAACTTATACATATAGAGGGCCGCACTTAATGCAAATACGTCTGCTAAATCGATGAACCGGTCATTACTGTATAATAAGTTTACAACTTGATTGATCCGATCTTGGTTAATGAGGTTTTCCTAAATGTAAATAAACTTGCCTAGCTTCCCCGCGTGGTACCCAGATAAAAAGTAACTTATGTATTTTTAGGTCACACCTGTTCAAATTTTTGTCCATATCTGTTCAGCCGTAACGGAATTTATTAGAAACATACATTCAAACAAACAAGCTTTTGTATTTTAGATCTACAAGGGGTTCTTAATCTCCTGGATCGTATTAATAACTACGAGTACCATGGTATCAACACCTTATTTTTAGTACATTTAACATTATCCTTAAGTAATTAATGACCTGTATAAAACTTATAATTATGTTTGGTCAGCGCGAAAGTTTCAAAAATACTATAATCCTGCTGTACAATCAGTGTACATTTATTAAATTTTACTTGAGTAAATTCTGTCAAAATATATCCGGGTCACGCTCAGGTTAATGTTGATCCACCGATGCCTTTCGATGGTGTTCGCATGTTAATCTGTTAGGCTACGATCTTGAGCCGAGGCTTGAGACGATATTAGGCCGCTTAATGAGGTACGGCAAGGGTTAGACCCTTAACTAATTGGTAGGCTTAGTTATTGACACACGTGATTTGCAGCCCGTTAACGTCCAGGTGTGATTAATATTTATACCTACCGATATAGTCGTGTTGGATGGACTTCAGTTCAATAGAACTGAGGAGCAGCATTATGAGGTATTTCCACTTCTTTTTTTTTAATAATCCTTTAGAGGGCGTTCTTCTTCAATAATGATAGGTGTTGCAGATATCAACGGAAACCGTTTGTTTGTCTAGACTAACGTAAAAAAAGGATTTAGTTTAATAGGTAGGTGCGTGTTTTCGACACCGAAATTCGTCAACTAGGTCAACTACTTCTGGCTAATAATTTACATTTATTTGATTGTGTAACTGGCATGTACAACAGCCTTTATTTTCTGTAGTCTTCGAACCGGAACACAGAATGGCGCGGGCCATTAGGTACTTTCCCTGAGCCATAGATAAGATATAGATATTGGAACGGCAACCGCGACGTTACAAGTATAATTCTGAAGTCATAAAATGGATTTTTCTTTCATTTTCATAAAATTTTGCGGGCATTAAAGTGTCGGCACTTGAAGTCGGTTCCTGCAATTTGGCTTCGAGCCAACTGCTATATTACAGTGGCCAGAGGGGCCGAGGAACCCTTCATTTTAGCTTATTACATTTTAATAAACGCCTTTGCTGTTCTATTCGAGCAACGGCAAAAAAATAGTTTTTAAAATTTTGTATTCATTCAAAAATATGCTCTTGCTAATTAGTTGGTTGGTTCTCGATTGCAATAAAATACGAGTATATCTACGAATTAATAAAAGAAGTTCTATAGGACCGGTATTTTTTCTGAACAAAAGCATCTCTTTGGTGCGGCAATTATGTTGTCCTGACAAAGTCTCTGATTTTCGTAAGACATTGTCATTTTGATTGGAAAAAGTATATTGACCGTACATTTCCCGTACATTGTGTGAAAATTACGTTCACAAAAATGAAATCACTTTTCGATTCGATCGATGAGTTGCTTTATCTCACTTTAAATTATTCCATCACACCAAAACTTATAAATCAAATATATACAATTAATTTGGTACTAAAACATAATCTACACTTATAATTGCGAAATGTTTAGACGAGCTTTTTCTTTTGACAAATTGAAGCTTAAATCATGTATAAAATTTTTAAACGATTTTTTTTTTATCTCAAAATAAAAAAGTTCTCACAATGACCATTTACACCGATTATTTGAATACATTTAATGTTTGTTTGTTGCAAAACCCCAAAGTATAATTTTGCTCAAAGCACGAAAAAAAAATTGTTTGATTAGAAAATAAGTATGTGAGACGCATTTCAGAGTCATGGTAAGTACTACGATTTGGCTATGGCTCGAAGCTATTCGTTTCATCTCTCAATAATTATTGATCCAAGTTACGAGGGTTTAGCAAAACCTGGAAAAATACCTCTCTTTTACTTTTATATTTAACGCCCTAAGCGTTAATTAACTATTATATCATCATAATAATGCATGGACCTACCTTATTGGCGAAGATATAAAGATTAAAACATTAAAAAAAACCCTGCAATTTTTAAGTCGGTTACCAATTAGGAATTCTTGCTATCTGCGTAATGTATTCTTTCACCGTTCGGTTCATATGGTGAATATTCCCAGACTATACTATGGATCCAGAGCTAAGCTCTAATCCTTTTGTGCAAGTGGTGTTAAATTGAATTTCCATGTTGTGTTCCGAGTGAATGAATGACGGGTTTCATCAAAAATGTGCATACAATTTTTCAATAGCGAAATAAATGCTAACAAAATGTAACGCTACCTGTACCATTTATTCCGCTATGGTTTTTTCATGCTTTATTGCGTGCGCTTGAACTAAAACAATGCGTTATGCAATATTCTGAATAATTTCAGCTGGAAAAATAGAATTGTCTCTATCAGTTTGTACTTTCTATTTATTTCAACCTGTATCTACGTAACTCTCTCTAGCCTCAAAGGTTTGCGATTGAAAATGATTTTGGGTTAAGCTCGCCTTTGTAGATGCATGTATTTTAATTTGAAAACTATAAAGTCACTGTTTATGTTTTCCATTAATCATAATCATAAACAATCAGCAGTCACATACATAGTCCGGAACCCACACAGGATTCACTGTATCGAGAACTACGAGTACCATGGTACCATAACACCCAGACATGGAACAAATATCTGCAAAACATGTGTTGAACAAACATGATAAATGTTTATTTGTTCCGCAGCGGGAATCGAACGTGCACCTCTTACGACTCAGTCGGCTACTCGCCCGCCGCGCCACCGAAGTTGTCAGAACTAATGAAAACAAATTCAACAGTGTAAAATTTTATTTTCTTATTGGATCAGTTCTGCTATCAAAGCCGCAACTCTTTGTAACTCTGTATTGTATTTTTTTTATCGTTTTTAGGGTTCAGTACATCAAAAGGAGACAACGGAACCCTTATAGGATCACTTCATTGTCTGCTGTCTGTCAAGAACCTTTTTCTGAGGAACGCGTAGAGGTATCAAGTTGATATTGATATAACATACAAACTGTCCCGCGGCGGGAATCGAACCCGAAACTTCTGCGTCTCAGACGGGCCTTTGCCCACTGCGCCACAGAGGTCGTCTAGGTAATATCAAATGTAATGTACCTTAGAGTGGCATTTTCGGTTTACAGCAAGAACTATATATGTAAATGAAATTTGTAATGCACTTTGTATTACCATCTGCCAAAATTGGTAAAAGGATAAAAATTATGTACAAATATTTGTCATTTTCCCTGTATTTTTCAATAATATTGTTCATCTCACCAACATCGGTCAACCAAATTCAATTTTGAAATTCATGCACACAGTGCCCTTTGTTTGCGAGACCAATGCTCTACCAATCAGCCAAAAAACTGACGGCCGTTGGATTTATGCAAATTCCACGATCATGAACAAAGCTTCAATAAAACTGGCATCACGCTGTCAACGTGCCTTTTGCGTATGTTAGCTCAAAATAAAGCTCTCGCTGTTGCGAATGTAGCACTTATAATATTGGTGAAAACACAAGCTTGTACGGAAGCCTCGGTGCGCGGGTCAGATTCGCACTTGTCCAATATTTTTTTTTAAACCAGATTCAGTTGTAATCGAAATAGCAGGTAACAGCTTAAAATATTTTATTAAATAATTTCTTATAACGAATTATTAGAATATTAAATTAACTATTTTACAGAGGTATTATTTTTATCCTAGTTGTTTTAAAATTATATTGTCGGCTTGATTATTCTAGTTAATACGTAAGTCTGCTGTTTTGGTGACTAGATAAATCAACACCTAGTACAACCACATAAGGCATGCGTACTTAAAATTCTCAGCAGTGGATCATTTCATCTATTACTTTAAATTACTTACTTTAAACACTGTGCAGAAACCCAAAAACCTGATATAAAGATTCGAAATGAGCCAGAAATATAATATTGCGTTTAAAAGCAATGTGGATATATCTACAAAATTGTGAAAAGGCCGCTTTTTATTTACTTATTTGATATGATGAATTCTCTCAAAAAACTAATATTTACATTATCAAGGCAAATAAGGACATTATCAGCTATTAATTTCTATAATTAAAATTTCTACCGATAGATTTTATCGTCGTGAGGTGGCATGCTTATGAAATAGGGCGCTGGTGGAGGCGGTTGAGCTAAGTATCTTACAGATCCTGGGCCAGGCTGCATTTTATGAGGTAATGTGGCTGTTGAAATTGACGGTGGAGGCATAGTTCCCGCGTAACCAGGCCAAGGCGGACCCCACATGGGTGGAGCACCGACTGCAGGACTACTTGCTAAAGGACCTCCTCTATATGAGTTCGAAGACATGCGCAGTCGAACGATACAGATTGCCACGATCAAGATAACTATAAAGGCAACTACGCCGCCTACGATTCCTATGATCAAGTTGTCATCGTTTGTCGACGCAATGCCTATCACTGGAGCACCTTTAGGCTCTCCCTGTACTTTTGGGCGGTCATGCGTCGGAGCAACGGACCAGATAATATCCGGTTCTGCAGACGTACGATGAACTAGCCTCGGCGGAGATGTAGTCGAAAAACTACTGGACGGAAGCGGTGCTGTTGTTCTTCTCCTCGTTTCACAAGTCAACTCATCATCGCCAATTTCTACCAGCAAAAAACCTGATAAATGGTCAGGTGACTCGCATTTCACATCGTCAATACCAACATTTGGGAGCCATCTTCTCAAAGCTCTTGCATTACAATCACATCTTATTGGATTGCTGTCCAACCCAAACATGGATAGGTCAGCACGTCTATCGTCAAGGGCTACCAGCAACTGTGGCTGCAATGTTGTCAGCTGGCTTCCACCTACGTCAATCGTTATCTGTGATGACCTCGGCAAAGGAAAAAGAAGAGCTGGTGGTAGACTAGTCACAGAAGTGTTTCGCAATCTCACGGTGATTGCTGGAGCTTTCAAGCCAGCTAATATTCCTGAGGATACAGTCTTCAATCTCTCACCTCTCATGCCAAGCTCTTCTAATCTGGGGTGCAATGTTGAGTGCAGCTGATCTGGCCCAATAGTGGTGTCCTTAAATTCGACATCGAGCTTTTCAAGAGCAAACAAATGTTCTAAAGCTCCTTGTACATCAAAGTATCCTAGCCTAGGATAGCCATAAGCTCTGAGCTCAACCAAATTTGGTAATGTTCTGAAAGCATTCTTCTCAATTCTAGTACATTTTTCCAAGTTTTTTATATTTAGCACTCGTAATGAAGATAAACCCTCAAAGTTTCCATCCATGATCATTAAAATGGGGTTACTGGAAATATTTAAACGCTGAAGGTTCTTAAGTTTTGGCCAGGACACCGCAAGCGCTCCAGACACGTCTGCTATCTGATTATGCGAAATATCTAAAGATTCTAATAGCGTAGTTCTAGTGAATGTCTTTTCGGACAACTTTGTGATATTATTGTGCGATATGTTCAAGCAGTGTAAAAATGGAGTCTCCAGCTGTCCTATTAATTTTACTCCAGTTCCTGCCAGATTTAAATCTCTTACGGTCTTTGGTTCAGTCAAAACGTTACTAATCGTTTTCTCCGATAGCGGGTTAAAAGACAAGTCCAGTTTCTTTATGTTCACCATAACACTGTTCTCAGCAGGGATATCAATTATTTGGTTATAAGATAGATCAACAGCAGACACAAAAAAGTATTGCTTCTGTAACGCCTTCAATGGAGCGTGCTCAAACACGTTTCGGCTCAATACAATTTTTTCGAGCATATGGAGTCGCGAGCGTTCAAAAATATTTTCAGGAAGTTCAGTAAGTAAATTGCCACCCAAATCCAAAACTTCGAGTCTGATAAGTCCTTCAAAGAGCCTATCTCCTAAACGGTCTATTTTATTATCAGACAAATCCAAGTGCTGGATTTGAGAAGAGTTGTGGAAAGCCATTTCGCTTATTGTTTCAAGTTCGTTTCTCGCTAACAAAATCGTTCGTAATTTTGGTAATCGAGCGAAATCGAGTTCGTCTACGTTTTTCAAAGCGTTGCCAGACAAATCCACTAGCTCCAAATACTGTAAGGTGCTTATAAGTTCAGATGGAAAAAAGTTGAATTTATTATTAGTAAGAATGATTTCACGCAGGCGTGGGTGTATCTTGAAAGACGACGGGAATAAGTAGCTTAATTGATTGTCGGAAAGATCTATTACTTCGAGACTTGTTCCTGTGTTGAAAAACTCTCCTTTAAAGGCGTTTAATTGATTACCCCTCAGGGATAAATATTGAATAGACATCACGTTCACGAAGGCAGGCGTTCGGATCGTCACGATATTGTTATACGATAAATCAAGATGTGTCAGGTTCCTTAGATTTTTGAATGTGTTTTCTGAAACCTCCTGCAGGAGATTGTGTGACAAATAAATACTATCCAAATTATGATTTTTAGAGAACAAGTTAATGGGGAGCGCTTTCAGGCCCACGTGGCTCAAATCGATGCTCAATAAAGCCTGATTATACTGAAACACATTTTGTGGGAGCACGTTAATATGCGCGTTATGGCTAATATTCAAGTGTGATAAGCTGGGAATTGATTCGAAAGCGTCGACTGGTATTTCCGAAATTTGATTATCGGAAATATCTAAGAACCATAGGTTTACGAATTTCAATTTTTCTCCAGTGAATCCTAATATTCTGTTCTGGCTCAGAGACAAAAACTGGAGGGATTGCTCTAATCCGGTGAACACATCGGCTGCTATGGAATTTAATAGGTTTCCGGATAAATCTAAGTGGTTTAATGACTTGAAATGATTAAAGGCTGCTGGCGGCAGTTCCCTGATCACGTTTCTTGAAAGAACCAGCGATGTAACTCTATCGGAGATGGATTTGAGTATGTCGCTTGATAAGGCAGTCACTCTATTGAATCCTAGATGTACTGATATTAAGTTTGGTAGTCGCGATAGCGCTGTGGCTGGTATTAGTAAAATGTTGTTGTCCCTTAGCAGCAGAGTATTGAGATTTGTCAAACCGTCGAAAGCATCATCCTCAACCTGAAACCAAGGCATATTTTATAAAGTAGGTTTTCCAACGGGACCAATGGAAGTCGTGTTGGCCTAGTGCGTGGTACCCAGACTTCCGGAGGTCAAGGGGTTGTACCCAGCCAATGATGTATGTGTGCATTATCACGTGATAAATAAATAAAAAATCTCGACGGCATGTTTTAGTTACTGTTCCAATAAATGAAACCTACTTATGCTACTTGCAAATGTGCCAAATATAAAGTTTGGCCGGGCCTCTGACTACGCCCCTCGGTATCCTAAAAGATCTACGCACTGAGTATGTATCTGAGGATGTCAATAATAGAGAATACAGTCGTGATCGTGTTTGTTGATTATTTTTGTTCAAACGGGACTTATATTTATAATACTGACGACCTCTGAGGCACAGTGGACAAAGGCCACTTGAAGAAGGTTACGGGTTCGATTCCCGTCGCGCGACAAATATTTTCTTCGATATGAAAATATTTGTCTCGGGTCTAGGTGTTTTCTACGTATATGTAAAATATGTTTATTTACAAAATAAAATGTATATAAGTAGAATATCAGTCTTGTAGTATTTAGTAGTATATGAAATATTATCTATAACTTATAAGGTTAGATTATGTAAGTAAGTAGGTATATGTAATTATTTTTATATTGGGAATAGTGTTTTTGTATTTAAGTAATATGTAGTATAGCTCTATAATTTATAACTGTTTCTTATCATTCATGCACTACCTCAATACTTTTCCATACACAAAGGTTAGCTGGCATTAAGTCCGCCTATGTACAGTATCGTTCGCCTATGTTTAGTTATACAATATATAATTTTCTATCTATCTATTATTATATTTGATACTTACAGTTCGTAGTGAATTGACTCCGACATCTAAATAGCGTAGTTCGGTAAGGCCGACAAACGTGCCCGGTGACAGCTTCACGAGGTTGTTTCTGCTCAAATCCACAACTTGCAGAGATACCAGAGAACTCAGGTGACTGTTGTCGATGTTCTGAAATATTAATACAATTTGAAATTTTATCTCGTACTACATTACCTAAGCTACTACTATTTGGTTTTTTTTTTTTTTTCTTAACAGTCCAACCATTACCAGTGCTTTGTACATGCATATTTAGATATGTATTATCTGGTTTGGTTTTTGTGGGAGAGTCCGTAGCGAGTCCCTGTGACCCTGCCATACAGGCTATAAAGTCCTAGTGTGGGGAACAGAGCATACCTATGGTACTGTTTTATTAGAATTAGATTATGTAATACTTACCTATGTAGAGATAACAAAATATGTACCTACGACATCTGTTTGAGATATTAATAAACATTTCATTTCATTTCATTTTTCATTAGGCATTCCATATTTTTCGAGTTTTCATAAGAGCGAATGCAAGACGCGAATCAACGATATGGAGACTCTTAAACGTCAAACCGTTGATGCCTTCACTGTTAGGGACTGGTAAAACTGACGCGGTGGCAGTGGTGATCAAAGGGAAATGGTTGTCAAAGTTCGCGTAAATGCCACTGCCACCGAAATCGCCACCGCGTCAGTTTGACCGGAACCTTAGTAACTACTGTACGTGAAAATTCCAGGTGTTACGATATGATAGTTCACGATAGTTTTTAGTAAAATATCGCATCTTTTAGTCAAATATTGAAATGTATCTCAATTATTATATATATTTGGTAAGTGATGGTGCTATACGACGTATCAAGACAGATTACAGCATTAGTAGGTAAGAAGATATAAATTTTTTATACCAAATTTACTCGAGTTTCATTATTAATTAAATCTGGTCATCATAATCTTTATCTCTCCTAAAGAGTGCCATAACGAACGATATTCGACTCCATTCACCGACTTTCCGCAACTTTGTCGGTATTTTAAATAAATAAATTGAAACTTCAACCGCTTCATCGCCAAACCAAGATAGTACTTAAATATTCGATATCAAAAACTTCTGCAAAATTAAAAAGTTTTACCCACCGTTATCATATTACTCGAGAGATTCAAGTGTTTCAAAGCGACGAATGATTTCAAGGCGACCGTGGGAAAGTCCGTTATGAAGTTCTCGGAAAGATCCAACTTCTCTAAATTCTCAGCGCCTTGGAAAACATCGCTGTTGAACTTGGACAGCCTGTTGCGACCCAAATCGAGGGTCAGCAAATCACTCAGGCCGATAAAGGCCCCACCTTCGATGGACGATATCATGTTTCCATGTAGGTCTATTTCCTCTAATGTCTTCTGGGAAACGAACGATGCTTGCCGTATCAATGCTAAAATACAAACATATTTTATGTATATTTTTTTTTATCCTCTTGTGCAAGAACACTGCCAATGGTTGTCAATGGTTTCAAAGACTTATGTGACATTATGAATGAATCACTTTTAAACGGATTAATCGTGTTGTTTTGTTTTATTATTTAGTCAGAAATGATCCGATTTATGCAGACACGTTTTTTGACTAAGGCCACAGGTTCACCAACACACTGGGTACACAATGGATGGTCAAGTCCGTTAATTTTGTTGGTGAACTCAAACCCTTAATAATATTGTGACGGTAGTAATAGTTTTTATAAGATCTGTTGAGACATCTGTCATCTAGTCTTCCAAAGACCACGAAAGCTAAAAACTCTTCGAAACGTCAGAAATAACAATAAAATAAAACAACGCAATGAATTCGTTTAAAAGTTTTTTAATAATAATGTCTACCAATCGCGAAAATACATTTTTTACATAGAAATTTATCATTGACACTTAAGTAAAAAGTATATAAGTAGTATAACAGTCATGTAGTTCTCATAACACAAGCTATGCTTACATTGGGGCTAGATGATGCTGTGTGAAATAGCAGCATTATTTATTTATAAATAATGCTTATCTTTGTCTAAGCTTAATGTCACCAATTGAGGCTGGGCGGTAACCAGTTTTCGACTCAGAACATTGGGCGTTATAAGATTAGGGAAAGAAAGAAATGAATGTGATATTAGTGTCAGTGAAGTGATTGTGATAATGGAAGCTATTTTGATAAGGTATTTACCAATCCTATTTTCCCGTAGTGATATCACCCTCAATGCTTGCGGTCCGTTCAGTGATAAAGATGGAACTGAGTTGATATTGTTACGGTCAAGTTTAAGAATCTGGAAAAAAAGATAAAATATTTTTTATTTTAACATCTCTTTAAAAACACACACTAATCCCCACAATGAACGTACTCAGTGCGTATATCTTTGAGGGTTAGGTTAGGGGTAGTCAGAGGCCCGGCCAAATATAACATTTAGCACATATCTACGTTTACTAGTATATCGATTTTGTTTACAAAATTTAACCGCTCATATTCTCGCAACCATACGCCAACGTTCGTTTGCTTATCTGTCTATACGAAAACACATCGAAAACAGTGGAAAAACATCTTTGAAAGCTATTATAAAAAATATTCCAGTACCCAAGGAATTGTCCACTAGGGTCATGTAACTGAAAATTAGAGATTACCTGCATGACTTCACAACCAATCAGTAATCCCTCTTCCAACCCCCTGATGCTATTTCCACTCAAGTCCAGCTCCTCAAGCGCTGGTAGATTGTGAAGCTCTGCAGTCGAGAATATAGGGTTCAGATTGTCGCCGAGAAGGTTGTCCGCCAATACTATCTTGGTGATGTTTCCTTTAACTCCAGCGAGGAGACGGTCAGGAAGGCGCCGCAGACTATTGTGGGAGAAATCCAATTCTTTCAATGGCAGACCGTAAGAAGAAAATATCTGGAAAATAAAAAAAAACAAAATTAGTGTCAGACCCAAGGCTTTAAAGAGGCTGATTATTTGTTTAACTTCACCAAGTTTTTCCGACAATCTAGGGGTCTTGGAATAGCTTGCCTTTTAGCCCGGTCAAACCGACGCGGTGGCATCGGAGGTGGCGATGGCGATCAAAGAAAAATTCTGGTCAAAAATTCTATCAAAGGCTGCGTGAATTTACTGATCCGCCACCGCGACATTTTAACCGGGCCCTTATTGACAATGACTTTTTAGTTAAACATTCGCCAATCAGCTCAAAAAGAGGTCACTGTCTAATCTTAAGAGCCTAGTTTGTACCAACGTGCATATATTTAAATACCCTCTTTAAATAACTTGGAATAAAGTTCCTCCCGAGCGTCCCGTGATAATATATTCGTGATCATAAGTTCGGAAGTGCTGCCGTCTGTCGATCGAGTCGACAATCCCACAACTTTTGCCAATGGCTAATCGAGTGGAAGGACACGATGTAATCCTATGCATAGTCTTTGAACTTTGGAGACATTTTCGCTTGTTATGTGAAGCCTGTTTAAATCACGTGTAGGAAAACCCATTTAGAAAGAAAGAAATAATTTAAATATTTTATTTGGAAGAATGGAAAGGAGACATCTTCTTTGAACTAAAACAGGCACCCAGGTACTTATATTAAAAATAAAAAAAACTGTCGCCTACTTACTAAAACATAATGTAGGTAGATTTCCTAATAGGTAGGTACTGTTTTGCCTAGTGAGTCTCCCGAGCACCGCATGCCAAACTGACTTTCTCTAAGGTTTTATGCTACTTCACACCATAAACAAACATTACACACAACAATTTCGTGATGCCTATCGTTTTCAATATTAGTTCAGTCGTTAGCACAAATGTAGTAGAACTTTGAAATCATAATGCTCCTGAAATATGTATCCATAAATTATGTAGTACAATAAGGACGGATGTACCAAATGAGGCGGTAAACACGATGAAACCGGCAACACCGCAATTATTTCCCCAAATTGATTGAGAATATTATTCAGCAAACAGTATTATTCCAGTATTTGGCCGCGTTTTATTTCGTATAGTAAACAGGCTAACGGCATTTGTCCATTGGTGCTTATAATTCCGATAATCGGGCGGAACCCTAACTGATGATGCGATGCTGAACATAACCTATTTCATCCATTGGGAATATATATTAGGTTGGGGAAAAAGTCTTTTCGCATTATTGTATGTATGAACTTGTAATAAAATATCTTTGGCTATACTATTTGTATCTGGCTGGTTTTGGTATCATTAAAAGTTTAAATTTTAAAGAAGATAATTCCAAATTCAAATTAGGAAAATGTGTGATTTTTATTTGTTTTTCGTACTGTTAAGATGAGTGAATCTAATGAAGAAATTCGATACATTTTAAAATTTTACTACAAAAAAGGTAAAAATGCAACGCAAGCCGCGAAAAAAATTTGCGATGTTTATGGACCTAGTGCAGTGTCTGTGAGAGTAGCACAAATTTGGTTTAAGCGTTTTCAATCCGGAAATTTTGATGTCAAAGATGCACGTCGCTCTGGTCGCCCTATTACGGATAAAATGGATGCCATTTTTGAAAAAGTGGAGCAAGATCGGCATATCAGTAGTTACGACGTAGCTGAAGAACTGGGAATTGACCACAAAACAGTTTTGGCGCATTTGAAAAAAACTGGGTACACAAAAAAGCTCGATATTTGGGTACCTCACGAGCTCACTGAAAGAAACCTAATGAACCGTGTTCTCATTTGTGATTCTTTATTACGACGTAATGAAACCGAACCATTTTTGAAGAAATTTTTGACCATTTTTGACCTCACACATCTTTAGCCACTCAGCAAAAATTAAGAGAGTTTGGCTGGGATGTGTTAATGCATCCGCCGTATAGTCCTGACCTTGCACCTTCAGATTTCCACCTGTTTCGGTCTCTTCAGAATTCTTTAGGCAGTGTCAGGTTAA
This sequence comes from Perizoma affinitatum, assembly GCA_961405105.1. Taxonomy (NCBI): domain Eukaryota; kingdom Metazoa; phylum Arthropoda; class Insecta; order Lepidoptera; family Geometridae; genus Perizoma; species Perizoma affinitatum. Next base: position 10,137,671 of record OY560197.1, read on the forward strand.
CATCACGAGAGGACTGCCAAAACCACTTGTCGCGGTATTTTGAACAGAAGCCCCAAAGTTTTTATAGCAATGGGATCATGTCCCTGCCTACAAAATGGCAAAAAGTTATCGAACAAAATGGTACCTACATACTTTAGTTAAATGTAAATAAACTATATTAAAAAATGTTTTGAATTTTATTAAAAAATGCGAAGAAACTTTTTCCCCAACCTATTATTTTACTAAAAACAATATATCTCACAAATGGTAAATAACCGGTTTTTAGTTAAGATCGGGTACGTAATCTAATTCGCATCAAAGGGTAGAACATCAAAGCCCTTAGTTACTAATTTGATTGCAGTTAAATATGCCTGTCCAGGGTGTTTAGACGATTACCACCTTCTGTTGGCATTAACGCCTGCTGAATGATTGAATTGCATGGAAATGACATTAGCTGTGGAAATATCACGTGACATCTGCCAAGTTTTTCCTTGACCAATTTGCGTTAGCGTGAAAGGCAAACTAAGTCTAGACACCCTGGTCACACAATCAATGCAGCCAAAATGGGCTTGGACACATCATCATTATTATCCGAGGCAGAATGCAAAGGTCTGACACTACTTGGATCATCTGGCGTTTTTATATGTGTTTAATGTATGTTTTTTTTCCAAAACTTGATAAGTTCAAATATGAGTTTAAGCAGTAGAAGGATTTATAGGGACAAAAGATCTCAGATTTGTCGATATACTATCAAATATTTGTATTTGGGATCGCAAGTTTTCTATCAGTAAGCGCCTGTAACCTGCTTTCGATATGACTGTAATGTTCAAAATATTGAGCGCTGGGAGAGAATCAATTTTGAAACTATTACTGGGTGGAGGTAATTATTTTAATAAACTGTACCTACCAACGACCATAGTATTATACATTTTGTAGACAGTTTGGATTACAAATGAAATAAGTTCAATATGTTCTCTTTAAAATTATATTTGCCTGTATATCTCAATAAATAAAACGCGTAAAGTAAAAATAATAATATTGTGTTAGTACGTTCTTAAATAAATGGCGTTTTAGTATAATTATTGTAAAACAGGAATTTAATAATACGATGTTGATACGTGAAACTTTCCGTTTGAATGTCTATGATAGAATTCACGATAGTTTTTGGGATAAAATAGTTAAAAGATTTTCCATTGTTCAAAAATATACCGACCTAGCGAGGATTAAATAATAAATAATGCTGGACATTTTTCACACAGCATCATCTAGCCCCAAAGCAAGCAGAGCTTGTGTTATGGGGACTACATGACTTATATACTTTTTTTTGTAAATACATATGTATAAATTATACATAGAAAATACCCAGACCTGGGACAAATATTCTCAGATATAAACAACAATTTGTCCCGCGGCGGTAATCGAACCCACAACCTTCTGCGACACAGGCGGGCCTTCGCCCACTGCGCCACAGAGGTTAAATCGTAACTTCCCTAAATACGAAGATGCGATATCCACTTGTGTATTTATGATTCTTCAAAACTTGACGTCTTTATGATTATTTGCTATAATAGACGCATTTAGACCGTTCCGTCAACACGCGCAGCAATCAGATCATGAAATCGCGTGCTCAAATAGAAAACTCCAGTTCCGACACCACATACCGCGGTGTGAATTATTTACATTTTGTGCCAGTCACAATGCAAGTCAATGCACTTCGTCTTTATGATCGTGATGAAGCCATATCAACCAAGATAAACCAGAGGGAGTTAGATTCTTTTCCGTTTGTTCGTTCATCGTGACTTTCTTAGCAACACTGAGTTGAACCTGGTCTATCATCAGTGTGGTGTTCAGCGTGGTTAAAATGTTCATGGCCCCTACCGTTTTCGTTCATGAACCAAACTAAATCCGGCTAATCCATATTTTTAATAAAATTTAAGTAATCTCACTAAATTAACACGTAGATGTAGCCAAGACCAACTGAATAGTTAAGAAACATTTCACGTTTGAGGGCTATGCAAATTAATCCCCGTTTCAGCGCAAAGCTTGGTCTTACTAGTAATAGTTTGAATTGCTAACCTGTGTCGGCAAAGTCTGCTGGCCAGCCCACCTCTGACTGAACGATATGATCGGCGCTCCGTAAGGTAACGCCGGGAAGTCTCCTGCGAACACAACCCTGTCGCAGTTCATCAGGATCCTCAGCTGCAGCGCGCGGTCCACTTGTACCCTACACCGGCACGGGTAGCGAAGATCGTCATTCAGTTCTGAGCATGGCACCCATTGCTGCTGACCGATGATGGACGGGACCACGAGGAGGAGAAGTAGCAACCTCATTGTGAACTGTGAACAAGTGAAAATAAAAAGTCAGATGGGTTATTTGATGATCATAAAGCGAAGCTAACTTTCGTACGGAAACCTAGTCGTAATTCCCTACATTACGACTAATACAAATAAATAATGTTTTCACGTTGCGGGTTCGATTCCCGCTGCGGGGAAAATTGTCTCCGGTCTGGGTGATTTCTACGCATAATATGTATTAACAAAAAAGTATATAAGTAGTCATGTAGATCCCATAATACAAGCTCTGCTTAGTTTGGGGCTAGATGATGCTGTGTGAAAATGTCCAGCATTATTTATTTATTTATACTAGTGAATGTGGCTAGTGAGGCAGAATAATCATTGAATTGAACCTAAACAAATTTACGATATCATTCAAATTAATGAAATAAGTTAAGGAAAGAGTTAATTATTAATTTCAATCAATTACATTATTTTCTTACTAGGACTGGTTTTCATTCACATTATGGACTAAGCGCTATTGGGATAACAAACATGTCCTAAAATATCCTGTATGATGATTAAAATACCATAGAAAAAACTAGTTTGAGTGATATACCTCATGTTCTATCACAGTCACCCCCATCCCCATGTTTCTACGGATAAATGCATAGAGTTGATTTGGTTCTACAATATCAATTATACATTTCTCTTATTATTTTTCTCATAAAGCAGTAAAGATAAAAAACAACATACGGTTGATACATTTTACGTGCGATCTTTTCTAATATCTATTTGCCATAAACAATAGCCCAATACAAATAAACGCAATTTATGTCGAGACAGAATCGAGGGCAGCTAACAGAATAGTCGTGAACAAGAATTTATGAGCGGTTTTGTTTGTTTTAAACTGAGACATAACGCAAGTATCGACGCTTATTCACGTGTAAATTTATCAGTTTACCGTTATGTCTCAGGGTCGGCCACGCGCGAGTCATAACTCCGGTATTGTAAGCGTCGATAGGTTACAGTAACCGTTAACAGGTGAGCCGTATGTTTGCCACTTAAGTTGTATAGAAAACTAAGACATGTTTAGATACATCCGTACAAACATTATTCTTTTATTCTGTACACAACACTCTACCTCTCTAATGACTTTCTCTAAGTCAAGGTAAGTAAACTATTTTTAAGATTAGTCTCGCATTTTACATTTCATATCATTCTGCCGTTTGTTAGTGTACTATTTTAACTATTTTTAGTAAACTATTTTTAAGATTAGTCTCGCATTTTACATTTCATATCATTCTGCCGTTTGTTAGTGTACAATAAAAAAATTAAAGAAACAGAGTTTAATTCTTATGAGGAAATGCGGACGACAACAAGATACATTTTAATATAGATTTTTGAAACTCCCCTTGTATAGATTTTAAAAAATACAACACTCTCACGACTATGTTCTCCGTGATGGAGATCCTCAGATACATACTCAGTGAGATCTTCACTTAGACAGATAATACCTAATGCTAAACTCGAAAAACATCCTCCTCTTTTCAAATTTTGTTTTTATAAAAAAAATTAAATCTGTGTATTTCTTCCACAAAGACTCGTCTGGTACTCGATAGGTAAGATTGACGGCTATAGCCACAGCGAGCAGGTTATTTTAAAAATTGATTCGTAAAGACTATTTTCGAGTTTGATAACCGCTAACCAAATCAGAATCAGTGAAATATTAAAGTTGTGCAATTTATGTGAAAAGTTTCAGCGATCGTGTCCGAAAACTCCCAAAACTCTGAATCTAGTTCATGATGACTCATCCCCTGGTCCCATCATCCAATTCTCATACTAATCCGAACTTTTGATTCCACTGGAATTCCTCTCCATTGAACTTTATTAATGTCAGATCGAGTAAGCAAAGATTTATAGCGAGGTCGCATCCGACTCTAGATTCGGTATAATGTGCTCCAAACATGAACCGCGTTATTTAAAAACGATGTAAGGCAAACTAAAACCAGTAACTTTTTCAGTTGTACATCCTCAAATCCATAGTCAGTAGGTACGCAGGTCCGTTAAGATACCAAGCAGGGGATAGTCACAGTCAAGTCCAAACTTTATTTTGGGACTCGCCCATGTTTAACTAATATTATAATACTTCCCGATGCCTTCGAACGTTTGGTTCCTAGACCGTTTTGAGCTCTAATGGAAAATAATTTATGCACGACCTGTTTCGAACCAACTACCTCACGTTAGAATATTTTTTATTTTGATAAACTGATTAAACAGGGCTACTCCTCTGATCGTTACTAATATGGCACTGTATGTCACATAAAACTTGCTTTGTTTGCTGTCTTTCAAACATTTATTTCTTCAGATGGTAATAAACAACGTGACTTACTAGCATAGCTATTTTCATGTGACTACACCAATTTTATAAATAAGGAGGAATCAGGTTGCTTGTGATTTTAGTGTGCTATTTCGTTTGTTCAGTAACTTTTTGATGAGTTCGTGAATTTCTATGAAGAAAGTTAGAGATTAACATGGAATTACATTCCATGTCAACGAGACAAAATGTGATCTTGTTGTATGTATAAAGTTCAGAGTCCAAATAATTCATATTTTATGTATCACGTGTAAGTATATCGCAGGATTATACACCCACAAATGTTTTATTATGCTCGCTGTGCATTCGTTATTTTTATTACCTAATCAGTGGCTTTATAAAAATAGTAATATATCCCTTACCGACTGGACAAGTTCGATTCCGCGAACCCTTGGGTTCATGGGTGGATTAACCAACTGCACTCTCTAAAGTTACTTTTTTTTGATTGATGAGATGTTTCCCTTAGTTTGGCTGAATTTTAACTTACAAATGTTTGTACGATTAGCTAATGTTTGTCTCGGGTCTGTGTATTTTTAATGTATAATAAGTATGTATTTACAAAAAAAAGTATATAAATAGTAAGTATATCAGTCATGTAGTTCCCATAATACAAGCTCTGCATAGTTTGGTGCTAAATGATGCTGTGTGAAAAATGTCTAGCATTTTTTTTAACTAATTCAAAGAAAAACAGCTTTTCGAAGATTTTAATTTCCAGGTAGAGTTCATAAGCTGTCTCAGAAGTAAGTGCTTTTGCCGTAAGTTCTTTCTCAAGTGCTCGCTTCGGATATCGCTCCGGGCGTTGAGCAGTGTTGGGAACAGATTATGGAGCATAATTTTACTTGTTTTGTTACATAGAATAATTTTGAGATTGATACTTCTGAAAATAAGTGGCGTCATAAAGACAACAGCACTGGACTGCAAATAGCTATTTGGTTTTTAAAGTGTTAACCCAAACTTAAGGGAAATCACAAGATTTTATAAAATCCCAAAAATTCAACCTCGGTGGGACTCGAACCCGCGATCTCCCGCTCCAGAAACCGAGCCTTCAACATCCAAGGCTTCAAGCCGAAACATCCCAAGAGTTTCGACCAGGCTGGTAACGATCATGTGGCTGAGTTGGTATAGCTTTCGCGTACCAAGGTTGAGTTTTTGGGATATTATAAAATCTTGTGGACTGAAAATAGTTTGCTAATGAAGAAGCATACTAAAATTATGTAGTTAATTATACGCCTTTGCTGCTCTCGCATTAAAACTAGTAGAAAATACTTTTATTAGATAAGTACCAAACAAACTACATTAGCATCCGTCATTATTTGTGGCCTCATGTTTTACATGTTTCTCGATTACATCATGTTTTTGTACTAGTGTAAATTCCATTCACTCGCAATCCAAAAAAAACATTGGAACTACTGGAAATGATCGTTGTTTACTCATTATACCAGCAGCATTAGTCAAAGAGAGTAACATTATTACACGAGAAATACTGTCTCATCTGTACACAATTCCGAAATTATCTTCGCTATAACAAGAAACAAAGTCTATAACTCAACTGCGCAGGCACCCAACAAATCTCCCGAAGCACGGCTCATGCCACGTTACTGGGCAACTAATAAACAACGTCGCAGACCAACGGCGAGCCAAATATGCTGGGTGCAGGCCAAATTGCGATATTAGGCTAATATTTTGATAAACAGCTTAAAGATTGCTGCGAGCTGACGTTTCTTAATGAACTTCTGTCTCATACTAATAACTTTAGACTTGAGGCCAGCCAAGCCGGAATATGCAATGAAATTATGTGTTTCTATTAGTCTAATATTTTGATAAACAGCTTAAAGATTGCTGCGAGCTGGCGTTTCATAATGAAGTTCTGTGTCTCATACTAATAACTTTAGACTTTAGGCCAGCCAAAGCCGGAATATTCAATGAAATTATGTGTTTCTATTAGACTAATATTTTGATAAACAGCTTAAAGATTGCTGCGAACTGGCGTTTCATAATGAACTTCTGTATCTCATACTAATAACCATAGACTTTAGGCCAGCCAAGCCGGAATATGCAATGAAATTATGTGTTTCTATTAGTCTAATATTTTGATAAACAGCTTAAAGATTGCTGCGAGCTGGCGTTTCATAATGAAGTTCTGTGTCTCATACTAATAACTTTAGACTTTAGGCCAGCCAAAGCCGGAATATTCAATGAAATTATGTGTTTCTATTAGACTAATATTTTGATAAACAGCTTAAAGATTGCTGCGAACTGGCGTTTCTTAATGAACTACTGTGTGTCATACTAATAACTTTAGACTTGAGGCCAGCCAAAGCCGGAATATTCAATGAAATTATGTGTTTCTATTAGGCTAATATTTTGATAAACAGCTTAAAGATTGCTGCGAGCTGGCGTTTCATAATGAAGTTCTGTGTCTCATACTAATAACTTTAGACTTTAGGCCAGCCAAAGCCGGAATATTCAATGAAATTATGTGTTTCTATTAGACTAATATTTTGATAAACAGCTTAAAGATTGCTGCGAACTGGCGTTTCTTAATGAACTACTGTGTGTCATACTAATAACTTTAGACTTGAGGCCAGCCAAAGCCGGAATATTCAATGAAATTATGTGTTTCTATTAGGCTAATATTTTGATAAACAGCTCAAAGATTGCTGCGAGCTGACGTTTCTTAATGAACTTCTGTGTCTCATACCAATAACTTTAGACTTGAGGCCAGCCAAAGCCGGAATATGCAATGAAATTATGTGTTTCTATTAGACTAATATTTTGATAAACAGCTTAAAGATTGCTGCGAACTGGCGTTTCTTAATGAACTACTGTGTGTCATACTAATAACTTTAGACTTGAGGCCAGCCAAAGCCGGAATATGCAATGGAATTATGAGTTTCTATTGGGTTTGTTTATTCTACTTGCACAAAAGACAGAATGAGAGGACATGTGCTAAAGTGAGATTTACCCTTACACTTAAACTTATGTCTGAATATACCCAGACATAAATCTAATAGCAAAAAAAAATGACCATGAGAGTGCTTCACAAAACATCCTTTCATTAGAACGTGTATAACTACCCTGTATAAATATCCTATAACTACCCTGCTAAGCATTATTACCAAGTATTCTGAGCTTGGTCGCAAGTAAGCGTAAATTCACTTAAATCTTAAATTTATTAAGTTCATAAGTCGTCGTTTGATCATTGTGAATTCAATGATTAAATACCTATTGACATTGGCATGAATTGACGTTTTTGTATAACATCATTTGTTTCATTTCTAATAATTAGTTCTACACCGGAATAAGAATACTTAAACCGGAAGTTAGCCATCGGTACGGAATTATATATTTTTTCGTGGTTATTTATTATGCAAGGAAGTTTATTAACATGCTATCATTACCGCAGTAACGTGGCCGAATAAATTAGCAATCAACTACCAAAACTTGTCTAATCTCACTTGGAAACATACGAAAACTGACACCATACTATTATTAGATTTTATTACATAAATTACATCATAATAACACATTGACCATTATTTTGTGTAGCTTCGATAATTATTCAAATATAGTCACACTTATGAGTCTACGTTATGATTTGGCAGCATTCATTATCAAATGTTCAGCCAAAAATGTACAGCAACGGCAGCCTAACGAGCACAGACAGTTCTTCATCATCATCATCAACAGCTTGTAGAAGTCCACTGCTGAACATTAGCCTCAAACAACGAATGCCATGATGAACGATCTTGGGCTATCTCCATCCCCAATTTTCCGCAATGATTGATGTCATCGGTCCATCGGGGCCTGACCCCACCCTATCTTCCTACACCGCTTCGTCCGATTCCTAGTTCACATTTAGTACAGCAAAACTACACTCTCTATTTTAAATTCAAAACTTTCGAACTAATGTTAGTACTTATTATTTCTATAAAAAATGGGTTAGTGGTACCTGAACCAACGTCAAACACTTCTGGTTTGATTTGAAAAACTTTTAGCTGCAAGCCTCAACGCATTGGCTATATTCATTACAGTTTTAATAAGAGGGATTTGCCTTTTCCACTTACTTTACTTTCAGGAGCAGCAGCTCGGTATGCTGAACAGTCTCCTAGTTGCACTAGCAAAATTAATATAGGAACGAGACAACGGCAACTTCAAGTTTTAAGACATTTCTAATGCCATCCCCATAGCCATTTTGTTTAAAAAAATATTTACCCTAGAAAATAAACTAATGAAATGAAATGAAAAAAATAATAATACTAAGACTCATTTTTGCTTTTAAAAATCCGAGCTAAATGTAAAAAAGATTGAACAATTTGATAAAATAATTCATGTCAACAGCGGAGATAGTCGTTACATCGGCTACGCGCGCGCAGGATATGGGGTATAAAAGTTTTATTATGATAGCGCTGCGGCACTCAAATGTTATGGCTCTTTATGAGATAATAGATTGTGGGTTGCACATGACAAAGCTTACAAGTTTTTGTATTTCATTCTAAACCAGACTTTTTGTCCAATTTGCAGTCAAAATTTTACAGCAAACAAAAGAGCATCAATGTAAAAAATATCTTTGGTATAGGGATGGGGACCGGTGTGCGTGGCACTATCGTTGCTTCACATTAATACGTTTCAACCTAATGGAACGATATAGCAATGTTGTGCTTAGGAATTAATACAACAATGTATAAGTACTTATATACAAAAAATACAGATGAAACAGCTAGCTATGTAAAGACCGTTCCAAACGAGCTATAGATAGTTCAACTGATCTAGATCACTATTATGTGATTACATAATTATAAGTTTAACGGGTCTTTATCGCGTTTACCTTTTTTATAATATTCCCGACGATTCGACTGTATTGCAACAGCCGTGATTATAATAATTAATTTATTATGTGATTAATAAATTAATTATTATGATTGATCAATTAATTAATTATTAATGGTATTAATTAAAATAGGATTTAAAAAAAAAATATGATTACTAATTTTACTAATTCCACAGAACTTTGTAAGGCATCGTAAAACAAAAATAGCCTGTTTCATACGCTAATTTGTAACAAATTGTTCCAGTCAGTTTCAGTAGACCTCGGAGACTAATCTTGTTAAAACTTTCCTCCCCAGTTCTGAAGTGTCCATTATAGTCCTTGAATTTTTTTTCTTGCGGTACCCTCAAGCGTTTTAAAGTTGTTTTCCAGTTTCATAATGTAAACAAAAAATAGCTTACAGAATATATCGGGATGTTAGTCAATGTTCTATAATAAGAATTTATAAAACTTTAAAAATCGAAACAGTCAATATTGTCTAATTAATATCGATACTGTTAATTTCAGTGCAAATTAATCAATAAGCGTCGATTGCTGTTTACAGAATTATTTCAATGATAATATTTCCAAAATATGAAAATACTCGTAGCTTAATGTATGGTCAGAAGTATGACCTCTGTGGCGCAGTGGGCGAAGGCCGCCTGAGACGCAAAAGGATGCGGGTTCGATTCCCGCCGCGGGACGAATGTTTGCATATGCAAATATTTTTCTCGGGATCTGGGTGTTTTTATGTATAATATGTATGTATTTACAAAAAAAAAGTATATAAGTAGTATATCAGTCATGTAATTCCCATAACACAAGCTCTGCTTACTTTGGGGCTAGATGATGCTGTGTGAAAAATGTCCAGCATTATTTATTAATTTATTATATTTATGACAAAGGGACTCAGGCAGAGGGCTGAAGAGAGGGCTGTTTGTTTACAAGCATATTGGTAATCATAACTTTAAGGCTTCTGGCACATCAACTGCTGATGTGGGCGGGATGCGGGCTGGGTGACTACGGTTACGTTAAGTGAAAAGAAAGACGTAGCAAACCCGCATTCCAGTTCAGCTTTGAATAAAGCTGTGAATTACACAAAAATTTAATTCGACAAAATCACTACAATACAATTCACTTGGAAAAGTCATTTTAACATTTTCAAGGTGGTAGTAAGGTCATTATTATCGGTATACATTAAATAAATTGTGAATAATTTCAAAATAACAAACGAGTTATTTACATACATAAATCATAAGCTAAAGATTTAACAATATCATAATTGGGTTTTGGCATTACAAACATATTATTTTACAGCAAAATACCTTCAAACCTAAATATCTAATGTGCAGAGGCATTTATTTTTGAACCGTATTTTCAATTTTAAATGAATCCCGAATAATATAGTTTCAATTCTGGATTCAAATGGGATAAAGACGCCCGATTCAACATTCAGGCGTACAATCTGCCATGTCATCATACATTTCCATATATTCCATTGAATTCGAAACATCTGGAGCTTCATATCTGAATATTCCGCTTCGTTGATATCTTGTACAACCGCGACACACACCGCACAGCTTATGCAAGAGTTTGTATATGTATAGATAGATACCTACTACACAATGAATGCTTTCAGCAGACATCGATATGTTTGATATTGACATAAAAACTGCTATGTGGCCCTTTTTATTGATCAAAAACATGTTAGCTTATTATTGGAACGAAGTTCTTTATCGCGCGTTGTGAAAGGGGGCTAGACGGAAAAAAATCTCATGAAAAGTTGTAACGACACTTTTTGCTATAGTAAGCTATTGTAAGCTGTGCGGCGTGCGCATGTTTCTCTGTCTGTCTCTCTCTCTCTCTCTTATAGAAAGCAAGCCAGATATTTTCATTAATTTTATTATTATTTTTTATATTTTATTTAAGTTGGCTTGCTATAAAATAAAATAAAAATTATTACAATTCCTTCACTAATTAATCGAAAGGAACTTCGTTCCATCCGGGTGTCCCTTGACACCTCTCATTTTTTTTTATTAATTTAGGCCTACTTGCGTGACATTTTAGCATTTTAGCTCTGGGTTACGATTGAAATCGATAAAGGCGTTGTATAATTACTGTGAAGAATATTAAATGTAAGTTAATTTGGTGACCCAGGGAGTATCATAACTATATTAGTGTTTCGGTATCTTATTTTTTTGCTTACAGTAGTGGGTCCCAAAGAAAGGGTCCTAACAAAAAATGAGCGGTGACTCATCGGTAGTAAAAGGATTTTACTACCAAATGCTTTCAAAATCCGTGAAAATTAGTATCATAACTATGATTCATTATTACTATTTACTATTTTTTTTTTATTTATAAAAGATAGCATTTATAAGTCTTTGCCAGGTCTATAGGTATATCACGTCGGGGTCACCAGTTATGGCGTGAGAGAGGCAGCTGACACTCCTCTCGCCAAGAGTATGATGATTTGCTGAGATAGGAAAACTAGAAAATAAAAGATGCTTTTCTTGCAGAAATATCAGAATATATTATGTCAAGTATTTTGTTTTTTCTCAACCTACGGTCACCGGTCCGCGGAGATTGTATAATAATAATAATTTTATTAAAAGACAAACTTAACAAATCTAGTTCTCTAACAATGGTTTTACTAATTTAAACAAGGAAAGGTTGCACCACAGGTACATACAGTAAAAAATCTTGAATGTTAATACATTAATTTTTACATTATTATTTTAACACATTACATTATCTCATTTAATTACCCACTCACAATACATTCAAACTCATAAGGAGCTATCTCTACCAGTCACTTACCTTACTTCTTCATCTTTGGTAGATTTTGTGGCTACGACCATTTTGAATTCACTTAGAGTTCTCAGCGACTCTTTGAAACTTGTATTTCCTATTTTCTCCTATTATCTCTCATGAGGCTATTTCTACCAGTTAAAGTAGGATACATTATCACACCACAATTGTTAAACAAAATTTGCAATTGCTACCTGTAACACATGTTTTTTTTTAATTTTCAATCAAGTGGATATTCCTAATCAACTATGAAAATGGTTGTTTTGCTATGAGTATGCATGTCTTGAGTGATTGGATCAGAGTTAGCTGACACGAGCAGTCAAGCACCCTTTGTCCACGCTATCAGTAACTCAAGCTGGAATCCATTTAGGATAAACTAAACCTTGGTATTTGAAGTCCTTATTCCAGACCGATTCTCATACTGAAACTAATCAACATATTCATCGAATACTTTAAAACAATCTATGCTTAAATCTAAACTATTTCATTTTGAGATTCGTTCTGGAATAAGGGCCTTTATCATACTTCTAGGAGCGAGTTATAAAAACTAATTATAAGTAAAGTACTACAGCCACTTACTACAGAGCAGGTAAAAGCGAAGAATAGTCTAGCTAGAAGCTTCGTGCTGTAATGAGCTCGTATAAACTTGGCACGCATTGTGCACCGAATGAAGAAACTTTATAATTTAACTTTTAATACAACACCTTTAACTTTTAATACAACACCTACCATTCTCTTGTTTCAACCTATATCGGAAACCTAGCTTCACAGAATATTTGTCTTTTGTAATTTTAAAATGTAGTTGCCTTAAGCGAAGAATTGTACTTGAGAAGTTTCACAATGTTGAACAATGTTGGAAGTTTAGTCGTAGTCACACTAACTTAAGTCTGAATCTGAAAGGTTAAAATCATACTAATATTATAAATGTGAAAGTATGGATGTTAAGATGTTTGTTGTCAATTGTATATGTGTTTATAATGTACAAGAACAAGTATCCTATTTAAATCAGGGAACCAGGTGTGCGAAGCCTTGGACAGAAGCATAAATAATATAAATAAAGTACCAGTGCAAAGTGCCAGGGGGGAACTAAAAATACCCACAGAGATACTTATTTTGAGGTGACTGTTTCGTCTAACTAAGCGGTGTGGTGATGACATTATAGTGATGAGATATTCAATTTATAAACAAAAATGCCATCGAAGTGGACAAAAGGGATATCCTTTTTCTGGGATATCTGCTTTATACACAGCTTTTTTCGCTTTCAAATATAAAACTGCTATTGTAATATTATATATTTTCTGTATAACTGGTGTGCAATATAAGCAATTTATATATATTAAAATTCAATTTGATTTTTTATATTTAGTTATTGCGAACCAGACTCTGAATCTAAGATATATTTATAAATCTTTTGGTTCAAAACCCAGCCCTCAGCATAATTAAGAAGCCCTCGGCCTAATTACAATTAGTATAAAGCATCTTTGATAAAATTAATTAGAACGATCATTTCATGAACTTGACGGAAATTGTATGGAAAGGAGTATAATAAATGCAAAATGTACGCTTCAATACAACAATGCTTTAAATTTATACGACAAGTACTCACGTACTAAAGTTTTAGAATTTAAACAGATCAATGTTCATTTCAAAGGAACAAAACTCTCACAAAATGAAAAGAGCGAAAATCTTTTTTGATTTGATCCTGTTGCTGATATAGTTAATATTTGGTGAAGTCGCTTCTTTATAGCGAATATTATATATTTTTAAGTGGTTATGTATTATTATTGTAATTTTAACAATCAATTAATTAAGTACATAAAGTGGCCGATACAAAACTTATTATATTTATCGGCGCAAAGTTGTTATTGTGCTTCTACAATGAGTCATCGGCGCAGAATCACGTGTTACTTAACGAATCATCACCTAGATTGTCATATTACAGTTTAAAATCATTAGTTAATAGCTAGTTATCATTTGATTGTTGTAATCAAATAACAATTAGGTAATTACGTAATCAAGTTGTTATTTTGACCATGTTTACCTTCAAAACCATTTGTAAACTTAAATGATTAATGCTTGCAGCTAGTTTTAGCTTGTTCGCACAAGTTACTTGCTCGAGTCTTTGTTTTTGCATAAATACGGGCGACGGACCGAGTACGATTGATTCTCGCTCAAGCCGTCGGACCGTACAGACCTCTGTACAACCAAGAATAAATTAGAAGAACATCTCCTGGAGTTTACTTTCGTCATCAACTATGAGCGACGTTAGCAATGCCAACGTCACACTTTTTAAAGACCACCTTGGAGCTTCTGCTCCGTCATATTATTTTAATGCCTGTCAATGTGTTTTCTGCAGATTCATTCATTTCCTTTTATTTGAAAGGCACGCCCAAACATTGTATTTAGAACAAGCCCACGGTTTGTTAATAGGAAGTATGCATTACACGTTACAGGTTGCAAGTTCATGACCCCTGTCGAATTTTTGTTTCGAGGACATGCCGATTTCCTCATTATGTTTTCTTTCACTGTTTTAACTCATAATAAAATTGATAAATAAAATGCCGCACCACTATTAAATTAATTATGAAAGCGGCACTTCATTTAAAAATATATGTCGCATCAGTGACTCATACTGGAGAGTGTACTACTGTAGGCTTGAGACAGATGAACATTCATTTTATTAATTTAATTAAACGGCGTAATTTTCAACTGGGTCGGTTTATTGCTTGTAGGTAATTAATATTAATTTCATTTTATAAAGGTGTCAAGAGGTCAATGTATTATTGGTGCTCATAATAAAGTTCTGATGAATAAATTTAATTTATTCCCTCTCAATTTAATTCAGTAAAAGGTATTTAAAATAACCCTCAATTCATCAATGGCTAACCCTCGTATTCTTGATGGAGTGTATTCTATCATACAGCTTTGAGTTAACAAAATAAACTAACCATCTCTTATGATGACAGATTCTTATAAAAAAATGTTGATCCAACAACTCGTCATTGTGTTGATGACCTCAACCGACCAACAGTTATGACCAACCGACTTTACGCAACGTTTAAGATACCATCGGCCCATCGAATTGAGCGTAAAACCGAAAAAAGTAGGATGGGGAAATAAATTGGTATGAAATCATTTAAAAATCGTTTGCTGTTGCAATATTTTAAAGCACTCGTACAAATACAATATGATCCGCGCATACAAAAGCAATGTTCGAAAATTGCCTGTTTCCAGCTCAAATACTGCAGTAGGTAGGTAGGTAGTATACCTATTGCTGCTGCATAGATCATTTTTGCTACAAGACTATATTAATCTAGACTAGACAGAACAAAAGATCTTCATTCTTCAAAATATTTAATAGACAGATATTATTATAATGTTGAATTAAACACAATCCATATTAACTGGTAAATACTACTTCGAAAGCCGAAACAAAAATTTACATATTTCCAAAACTAAATGTTTTTTCTAAAGGTATTTAAAAGTAATTGTGCTTGCCACAAGTTTGATGTTAAATGACCAAGATGTTTGACATCGGGTTATGTAATGTAGGTTCTCTTGACTACTTAAACAGCTAATTAATTAAATTTTGTATCGAAAATATCAGATTTTCACCACAATAATAATTATATTTAAAGAAAATAATCGAATTTCAAAAATTCTTAAATAAAAAAAGGTTACTATTACGTGTTGGGATACTATGGCGAATTCACATGTAATACAAAAATTAATACGTAGAATAGTTGATTGCATACAATACTAATTTTCAATGGAATCCACATAGAAATAGTCGTTATTAGAAGAACTTCGAAATTACTTATTATCAGACAAAGATGTTAGAATAATTATATCAGCATAACGTAATTATTATTAATGATATTTTAATTTAACTCGTCATGAATTTAATCTTCTGTATATTTTACTTCTCATTTCGCATGATAAAGTCATAATATTATCATGTACCTAATGCAAAAAACCTGTTTCCTTTTAGCCACAATGGGATCTGCACATTAGAACTAAGAATTTAGTTAAAAGACTCAGATGAAATCTTTATGTGAATAAAGCCATCGTAAAATAATTATTAATTCGATTGTAGTCTTGTCTAGTTTTATTTAGTGTATTAATTGTTATTATAGTTTATTTTCTGGTAACAATTACTAAATTCAATTCGTTTGTTTGAACAGTTTCATTATTTCATTAATTTAGTTAGTTTCACATAACGTGGAAATTAAATTCAAATCTAGACTATCACAATATGGATGGCCAAATATAAAATAGTTTTAGAGTTCATTACAATACCCAATTATAATTATTTTTCAAAAAAATCAATAAAATGTTTTGCTATAAGCTAATAATATTAAAATTTACTGTATACTGTATAACTGTCAGAAAAGCCCTTTAGGTTTATGTTTATTAAAATCAAAAGGATCATTCTATAGATTCATTCTAAAATGGTTTTAGTCGCACAAGAGAGCTTGTCTTTCTCAGACAAACCTCTGGTTCCATTCCAACGCCTAGTTTACTTAATCGAGCTGAAAGAATTTGTTACAATTTGCTACGATTTAAGTACATTTGAACTACAATACGTTTTAAATAGATCCGAACCAATGAACTAGGAGAGACTGTCCTAGATAACGAATAAAATATTATGCTAGTGGAACGCCGTGACTTTCCAGCCGTAAGTTTTTTCCAAACAAACTTCATCTTTACACCTCTACACACCAAAAACAAGATAACACAAACCACAGATCAATAAATAAATAGGTTTAGGCTTTGATTGTCAGTCAGTTAGTCAGTCACGCAACCATTTGACTTAAGTAGATTATTATATAATAGTGACCTGCCCTCGCTTCGCATTAGAAATAAAATATAGCCTCGGGACCCCGTAGTATATAATAATAATTATAGTTTCCGATTAACTTTTCACATAAACACGTTTTTGTTGTTTAAATATGAAAGCTAAGTACAGGTTATTTCTTTGAGAAAGTTATTTCGTGGAATACCTAAATTACCTAAAGGTTATGTTATCATCTAATACCGTATAACACAAATCACAGCGTAGCAGACGCAGTACCAATATAAAAAAAATATATACAGCGTCATCTAGCCCCAAAAGAAGCAGAGGAACTATATGACTGATATATTACTTGTATACAATTTTTTTAAATACATACATATGTAGATAAAGGCATGTGCAGCATACTGGTCCTATTAGACTTCTCTCGAGCATTCGATTCTATTAATATTTTTCTTCTTCTTTCTAAACTTGCATATTATGGTTTCACTCCAAATTCTATTAAATGGTTTGACAGTTACCTTAGTCACAGAAGGCAATGTGTGGAGTTAAAAATGGCCGATGGCTCCATTGTCCGGTCTGCCTTACAATCTGTTCCTCGAGGTGTCCCACAAGGGTCGATTCTAGGACCAATTCTTTTTATTCTCTACAGTGCCGACATCATTAAGGATATCTCTCATTGCCATGACTGTCTAAAAGCTATAAATAATATTAATCATGATTTAGGCCTTATAAATCAGTGGAGTCATTCTAATTCCTTAGTACTGAATCCAAAAAAATCTAAATTTATAATTACTGGGTCAAAGGTTAACATCCTCAAACTTAATACTGAGGACATTAAAATTCTAGTGGGTGGTGAGTCCGTGGCCTTTGTGCCGGAGGCAAGGAGTTTAGGTGTAGTAATAGACTCTCAACTTAAATTTGAAAGCCAGGTTTCGGAAAGTGTTCGTAGTTGCTTCTATAGGTTAAAAATGCTGTACAAGATCCGTCCATATCTGAGTGAGGAGGTCCGTATTACCT
Source organism: Perizoma affinitatum (assembly GCA_961405105.1). Taxonomy (NCBI): domain Eukaryota; kingdom Metazoa; phylum Arthropoda; class Insecta; order Lepidoptera; family Geometridae; genus Perizoma; species Perizoma affinitatum. Next base: position 10,155,731 of record OY560197.1, read on the forward strand.
TATGTGAATCTCTTATTTTATCCAAGATAAATTATTGTGATGTGGTATTCGGGCCTGGTTTGCTTAAAAGGACGGAAAATCTTCTGCAGCGTGTTCAAAACGCCTGTGCACGATTTTGTTTTGGCATTCCACCCCGCTCACATGTGACCCCGTACCTTAATTCTTCAAACTTGCTTAAAATGAAGGCACGTAGAGATCTTCACCTAGCTTGTCTGCTATTTGGAATTATTAAATTTAAATCTCCCAGCTACATTTTCAATAAAATTGAATGGACGAACTCTCTCTATCCTAGTAGGTCCTGCTCCCTTGTCTTAGTGACGAGGAAACACAGAACTGTGGCTTTTCGTGGATCGTTTCGCTTTGCAGCTTCTCGCTGCTGGAATGATTTGCCCCCGCCGTTACGAGTCTTAAAATCATTAAATAGTTTCAAGACAAAATTCAAACAGAAACTACTAGCAATTCAAAAAAGCTAAAATCATTCACATTTTACGACCACTTTTTTTTAAATTCATATTCGCACTAATGTCTGGGTTTGCTATTTTTTCACTTTTACTTCTGTCAATGTCATTTGAATGTTAATTTTCTGTTAGGTTTAGTTGCAATCATATATATATATATATACCTGTTTATGTATTTATTATTTGTACTTTCTGTTTCTGTCAATTGTTAGTTTGTGTGTGTGTGTTGTTTAGCCCATAACGTCACCCTGTTAAGGCTCAGTCTGAAAACCAGCGCTGCTCCCCTACTTTGTTGGGAGTGGCATTATGCTGAGACTGGGCCTGTTTGGCCGCACACTCGCAGCGAAAGACTGATAGACGTGTCAGTAGGATCTAGGTACTTACTTTACTAATTGTCTTGCCCATACCCTGTATATCTTTGTGTCACTGTCTCTGTATCTGTAATCTTCAAATTATTTTATACTTTACTTTTCTTTATTTATATAGTAGTACCTAGGCTTCTAGATTATTTGTTCCATGTATTATGTCTTGTAATGTTGTGTGTGTGTGTGTCAAATAAATATATTCTTATTCTTATTATATCACATAGAAACTCCAAGCAAATATTAACAGATGATACAAACAGTTGTCCCGCGGCGGAAATCGAACTCGCAACCTTCTGCGTCACTGAGTCACAGAGGTCGCGAATGTTTAGCTAAGTCAGGCAAAATTACATACATTCCCAAAAGGATCCCTTTGATATCGAAACTGGATATAAAATTGGAAAATGGAATTGAGCCTCAGACACATGTAACTGCCCGTCTCGTATCAATGTGATATACCCTCAGTGGGATTTCCTTGTTCTCGGTGTCAGCAATACAGCCTGAGACATAGGACTACCTACCACGAGACTTGAAATAACATGAAATAAATTAAGAACCGCATTTTTTTGAGCCGCTGTCTGGTTGTTACACACTACGTTTGTGAATATCATCTTCTTGCAAGAAGTTTTTGCCTACGCAATTGTTATTATTGGATTGTTGTGTGATACATAGGGCGCACTCTATGTATCCGGAACTCACTGCTTACATGAGCAATATATGAAAGGTAATTACAATATTTGTGAAAATAACTCTTTGGCTGAGAAAATATTTTGTTTTATTTCGCTAAAAATTCTTTTTATATTATGGCGTCATTTTAAAAAGTACATGTCTTCATCATTAAAATTGAACATTTTCGTAGTATAATTTACTACGATTTAAAATGTAATTTGATGGCTCATTAGAGCCTGCCTCAGCTTCAAAGTGCTTTCGGCCGTGAAGCGCCATGCAATAAGACTATTTATAGCTGGTTTGCAGATTTAAAACGCGTAAGTGACGAATTTCGTGATGGTCGCCAACCAAAGTGGCGCGCGTGAAAAGTTCCGCTAAGCAGATGATGGTTCTTTTTTTAATAAAACTGGACACGTGGCTACCGATATTTTAGAAAATTATCGTACAATGAATAGTGATTGATACACGACCATTTGTTTGCCGAAAGTCTTTGATGAACTCCGTTAAAATAACCGTAAACGCCGTATCATCTTGCACCATGAGAAAGCTAGCTCTCACACGGCCAGACAGACAAACGATTTTTTGAAGGTGAAAAACGTAGAACTAACGAGCCATTCTACATACAGTCCCGACCCTTGCGACTTCTATTTGATTCCAAAAATTAAGAACCCAATACGCGGTCAACGATTTTCATCACCAGAAGAGGTTGTCGAAGAGTATGAAAAACCATGGTGACCTCGGAAACATGTTTTTCATACTCTTCGACAACCTGTGGCATAAATGTTTTTAAATTGGTTTATTCGTATGAAAAGGTGATTTAACGATAACCATTTATAGATATATTTTTTTTCTTATTAATTCCGGTAATTATTTCTAATGAATTAATGAAAATACTTTATTGTACACCTTAATATATAAACAAAATAAACAATTCATTACACATTAAAATTTCAGTGGGCGGTCTTATCGTTTAAAAGTTATCTTCCAGATTACCTTTGGATGGAGAGGATTCTAGGAACTACTTAGATCTGATATACACCAGGAACTGTTGTCGTAAATTCTTAGTTGAATTTTCTCAAATAAAGTAAAATATTTCTACAAACGTTTAAGATAAAAAAAAAAAATAACTTTAACTTTCCAAATGAGAATCTACTCATTTTTTATATAATTGTTAAACTTTCAGTTAATATAATCGTAGAATCTGCTAAAAGCCTTGTGAAAATAATCTTATTATTTATATTACAATATTTTTGACTATTCTTTAGAATTATTTCCAAAAATAATATTCGCCATGATTTGATGGCTAGCTTGACTAACTCAATGAAAATATCTCTCGTTATAACCGGGTCCGGGAGCTGAAATCCTCTTAGGCAATGCGCTGAAAATTGTAAACTGAACTAGGAAGGTTTGATCGCAAATATGGCACATGTAGCAATTTTAGCGCTTCAGAACCGTATGCATATAATTCCACGCCTACAGTACGCTTACCGCTAAGGCATTGTAGCGCTTGAAAGCACTTTATCAGGTGTGTATACAGCTGGCCTGTGCTAGATGGGATAAGAGTAGGATAGGGACGTTATTTAGCAAAATGCACGCTGCATAATAATGAGGTGAAGTCATGGTTCAAATTTAGGCCGTGTATAATACACGGTATTGTTTTGAAAACATTGACGTCTCTCAATATTGTGCAACTTCTCAGGAGCTATTCTTTCGCTTATGACATACTAGCTTTTGCCCACGGCTTCGCCCGCGTGGTACCCGGATAAAATGTAGCCTATGTGTTATTCTGATGTGTTAGCTATATTACTGTAAAGTTTCAACAAAATTCGTAAGTAGTTACAAAATTCAAGTAGTTTTTGCGTGAAAGAGTAACAAACACCCATCCTCACAAACTTTCGCGTTTAGTAGGATTTGTACGGCAACGTTTTCAGACTGAACTTACGGAGACGACAAAACTTAGTGCGTACAAGAAAACCGTCCGAGACCGATTCCCGAGATAGGGCGAATTTGTTAACGAAATCGCCCTCAAGTTCGCCATTTCTGTATCAATTGACATGACTTTTGACATTATGTCAATTTGACATTATGACTTTAAAAAAGCAGGAGGTTCTCATTGGTCTGTGTGTTTTTTTTTTGTGTATAATGTTATGCGATATCTTCGCCAAAAATTAACCGATTTAAATGATTATTTTTTAACAGGTAGGGTATAGATTCGAGATCAAATTTTGTATTGGACTTTTTATCAATTTCCCGTTATTTGAAGTCGGTTTTTTGACATTTAATGTCTTAAATAATATTATCATTTACCCGGACAATTTGTTCTCGTCTTGAAAAATTACAAGCACTAATTCAACCCACCCTCTCTGGGTGGGCTAGGTTTTTTTGTTCCATTTTCGCATCAAATTATGGGCACTCTATCCGATTCAATACTTTTTTCCGATCCAAGCCCAATCAGGGAAATTTCAAAAGGCTATTCGCTTCTGTCTATATTGGAGATTTTTTGCGGATGCAGCGAAAGTAAACACGATAGATGTTTTTTTGAAATACAGCAAAAAGCGTTTTGAGAATGCCTTTGGTGAATTCACGCTGGGAACTTTGAAGGGGCCTCGTTGTGGTCGTTTTGCATAACCAGAGCATCACATACCACTTTGCTGAACCATTCATAAATATTACAGCACGCTTTTCATATATTGTAAGATTTCTGCCTACTCAACAACCATCGTCAACAAAAGCAAAAGATAGATCATCTAGGGATAGTGCGTGAGGATGAGGCGAATTGATGAAAGACTTATTGCTAATTTTAAAGAATTATGTCCAAACCAACCCCGTGACCACATTCGGAATTAAGTTATCACTCCTCCCTGTAGAGGAGTTGATGCTTCGGCAATTTGTATTTCTTCAGAAATACTGGGTAGCATTTTCATCTGTCGAGATGAATAGGCCGTTAAATTTCAATCCGAGACAAAGAAAACCTGCGTATGAAAAATCGTATTTCTTAACCTTACAAACTTGAAACTTCACATAAATATTCTTCAATTCAAATAATAATATATACCATAATGTCCCTCAAAGAGGATGTAGAGGGAGTCCAAGTTTATATAAAACTATTGAAATTTAATGTATGTTTTTGTTGTTCACTGCGGTGGACCATCACGAAATTCGTCTCTGAGATAGACACGACCGCACTTGAATTCTGCAAACCAGCTATGAATCTTGCGTGGTGCTTCATCGCCAAAGCAGTTTGAATCCGAGACAGTCTCTGCTGAGCTGTCAAATTACATATAAAATCGTAGTAACTCTTACAACGAAGACATTCACGAGTCAAATACATAGTTGAAGATATTCAATTTTTAAAATGACACCAAAATTATCAGCTAAATGAAACAAACTATTTTCTACGGCCAAAGATTAAATTTCAATATTATTTTAATTATTTGTTAAATATATAAGTGGCCAATTCTGGAAACATATAGTACGCTCTATGTAGATCAGTCTGTCAGTCAGGACAAACTATTTCATAAGTTAATTATCGATTTAATAATAAGCTATTATTCCTTAGGTGTATTTCAAAATGCTCCGATGGAAAATTCAGGTACAGCTGGGTTCAAGCTTGCTTTCAACACTGTCCAACATTTTATGCTACAGGAAGTCGAGTCAAGCGCTTTCACTAACAGCTTATCTTCAGTGTACTTACTAACAGTATCCAATAATATTGTTATAGGTATACATATACAGTACCTTTTCTTCATCAGCGATTCTGTATTACTTTACAAAATAAACAAGCATTAGGTACTAGAAAGACAATTTTTTTTTATAAGACCGGCCATTTTACCTTTGCGATTAGCTTGTAATTTGCTCTTTTTGAATTTGTGAGCAACATAATACGGTGTAAAATAAAGTGTAATAGATACCACTTTATTTTACACCGCATTATGTAGCTTCTACTTTAAATAATAGAACAGTTTATCTACTGCTACTATCATCATCATGAACCAATTTCACTATTATTGTCTTAGATGGTGTATCCCTGCCAGTTTGCTCCGACTTTAGGTACCTGGGTTCATTAGTCCAGAACGATGGCGAGATAGACCGGGATGTGAGGAACAGAACAAATGCGGAATGGATGAAATGGTTACAGGAACTACATGTGATCCACGAATGCCTCTTAGGCTCAAAGGAAAAATTTACAAAACGATCATAAGACCTGTTGAATTCTATGGACTGGAGTGTTGGGCAATCATCATCCTTTAAAAGTACATGGGCTTCCTAGAGAGAGTGCCATGACGAACGATCTTTTAACACCTCCATCCATCAACATCCCGTAAACATTAAAATCTTATCGGTTCGATTCCCGCCGCGGTATAAATGTTTGTAAGATCTGCAAATATTTGTCTCGCGTCATATGTATGTATTTACAAAAAAAAGTATATAAGTAGTATATGAGTCATGTAGTTCCCATAATACAAGTTCTGCTTAGTTTGGGGCTAGATGATGCTATGTGAAAAATGACCATTTTTATATTATTATTATTATTTATATATTCGGCGGGAGGCCTTCCTACACTTGGGTGCCTGATTCGTGGTATTTTTTTTGTATTCTGACAATGCTGCCATGCATTTCCTGTAAAAGCAAGGAATTATCAGCTTTCAGTTGCCAGTAAAGGTTTGAAATAAAAGCCTCCAATTGGAACGCTGCCAATTCACTGATCCGTTATACTACGTTTTGTTTACAAACAAAACAAAATCTACAATTAGAACAAACAACAGCAAATATTAAATGTTTGTTTTTCCAAAGAAAATAACGACAGGGGCCGGAACGGTTTATCAAAGACGCAAAAAGTTTTACAAAAATAAAAGCTAGCTTTTACGATTAAGATGTATTTTCTCTGTTAAATTACGACTTGTAAACTATTTAATATTGCTGGCTGTTATGTAATACTTAGATTTTATGCTTATTTTCTTATTATTGAATGTGCTGAAAAACAAACTCCAGGCCGACTTAAATGTGTCGCAAAGCAATAATTCATTATTGTACAGACTAAACACAAAAAACGTACATGCAGGGCATGTACACAGACGAGCTTAACCCTAACAAGAGTTTCCTTTCAGCAAACCTTTGAGGAAAAAGTCAAAACAATAGGTGCGTAAATTTATTATAGTAAAATAACTAATTGCCGTTCGCCGAGTCCCCAATTAGTTCATTCGTTTGTCGTGTCTGGTCGTGTCACTGGATATTTTTTCCGCCATGACAAGTAACAAGCACTCTGACTAATATTATAACAAAACGGTTGTAAGGGACACATTTATGGCACTAATTTCGATTGGCTAAGCAATCTCCAACATTTCTAGAAGTTGAAAGCGGACAGTTTAAGTCGAGAAGGTATTATCCATATCCAATTTACTTTTTTTTCCAGGTACTTGAGGTATATTGTAAAAAAGCCATACGAGCCATTCACTTTAATTTTAAGCTCTTAAGATTTTAACAATTTGCTGTATTAAAACAATAGTTACTAACCTAAATCCATTGAATTTATTACCTAAATAATTAGTTTTTTTGTTTAATTGTAAAGGATTCGTAACAAAAAAAATACTGTAATTTCTTTACATTAAGTAATTAGTTAAGTAGATACTTGTTTGCTTTGAGGCAAAGGTTTCAGGTTAAGATACAATACAGACTGATGTAAAAAGGTTCGTTTAATTTCGCCTTAAAGTGCTAAGTACAAGTTTTCAAGGTAAGTGACTACTGAAGTAACTGACTTATAAATTATGTATATGAAAGTGGATCGAAATCTAGCGCATAAATTAACATTTAATTTTTAAATGTTGTCTTAGAGGCAAGCAAGCATACGGTCCTCGAGGTTTAAAGCGGTAACCAAAGCCTATGCTATATTCACACTTCGTACATTATATATTGTCATCATCAATGTCACTTAGATGGTCTTAGATATTTTAATAATGGCCTTAAGTACTTTGGTTATTTAATTTTAAGATCACATCTTTCATCTAGTTCGTGCCTTCTCGCTTAGTTGATACTAACAGTCGTGAATTTATATGTTGACAGTGCTGAAAGTAGCTTAAAAAATAACTAGTTAATCTGTTTAAAACGACCATGCAAGCTGCACAATGAGAATTACATCGATTTATAGAGAAACATTCTTCTACTTTGTACAAAACATTCCCTAGTGTGGAATAATTCGCTTTTCTTAGAACTAGCTCATAAACTGATATTGCGAACATATTGAAAGCAGCGCACAACGAATATGTACTGGCGAAGTTTATTGAATTCTCATCGCTGTATCATTACAGCGAACTATCCACCCCAGGATATTGCACTTTCAAAATAACGCAGTCGATGTTTGGTGTGTTGAAAGACCAATAAATAAAATAAATAAATAATGCTAGACAGTTTCACACAGCATCATCTAGCCCCAAACTAAGCAGAGCTTATATTATGGGAACTACTTACTTATATAATTTTTTTTTATAAAACTTAGAATATAATACCTAGACCCGAGACAAATATTTTCCGATCCTACAAACAGTTGTCCCGCAGCGGGAATCGAATCCACAACCTTCTGCGTCTCAGTCGAGCCTTTGCACACTGCGCCATAGAGGTCGTCTGATCACCAATGTGATTACAATTCGAATAATTTATCAGAAAATAGTAGTTAGCTTACAGTTAACACCAAAATGCGTACTATCTTAAATTAAAACTGCGTTTATTCATTAAGAGTGTGTTTAACATTCATTAAGAGTGTGTTTAACACTCTTAATGAATGAACGCATTAGATTCTCTCGAAGCAAGCTACTAAGCACTCAACTCAAACATTAACGTTGCGTATTTATGGAACCAAGTAGGAATATCCTTCCACCTACTATGAAAATTTTAGCATGAGTAATAATTTTTATTCCGAAATCTATCGTATATTTGACCATTCATATTATAACACGGGAATTCTTCAAGTACTATATTATCGGTGAAGACACCATTATATTAATTTAACCTACGAGTAATATTTGTGCTTCAGACTGACTCCTACTTTTTAACCTTACATATCCACGTACTGAGCATAAATCTGAAGATGTCTATCGTGGGGAATGCAGCCCCCACGAAGGGAAGAACATGTTTGTTTTTAATTTTACGAACATGTTTTCCTAAATTTTGCTACACCTACCAACGATCCTTTGTTTCTATACAGAGAAACCAATTACATTAATAAAAGAAGATTATTGAGTCTCCATCTATACTTTATATAACTGCTATAAAACACAAATAAATTGTACCGCTATCCTTTTACAGCTTTTACAAAATGCTCAAGTATTTTCCTTCCTTACTTTTTGCCTTTTTGAACAGTAAATCAATATGAAACGCAACGAAAGTGTCTCGATAAGGACACGAAACGTCTTGATGGTGGTAATACGGCACAGAGTATATGAATATATGAAATTAAAGCAGTAGAAAAACTTATTTAAACACATCGAATCCTGACTGGTTATTGATTTTCAGACTTTGCTGTTTTCATTTTTTTTTCCAATCCCTCGGTATATTTTCTTGATTGCCGTCACATTCTGATCAGGGTCAGGTCAGGGTCGTAAGGACTTGACCCCGCAATCTCTCGCATGTTTGTTTGAAATACAGTACCTTGAACAGTTATACGCTACAATATTAAGTTTATACACTGTAATCTACCTTAACTGTGACCGCGCAGCGAGTAATTTACTACCCTTTGATAAGAGAGGTTCGAAAAATAGGCGACAATAACGATTATAGATCGATTTAGTAGCAATTGTAGAGTTGCAAGTATCGATAGGCGACGGTAACCATAGCTCGTGCCTTTTTTCCTCCAAAACGACCTTGCGGGTTCGATTCCAGCTGCGGGTCAAATGTTTGTACGATTAGCTAATGTTTATCTCGGGGCTGGGTGTTTTCTATGTATAATATGTATGTATTTACAAAAAAAAGTATATAAGTAAAAAAGTATCAGTCATGTAGTTCCCATAATACAAGCTCTGTTTAGTTTGGGGCTAGATGATGCTGTGTGAAAAATGTCCAGCGTTATTATTATTAAATACTTAACAAAAGTTAGACAAAATAAAGAAAAGGTAAAACTGACTAGAGACTATTTCTATAAAAATATTTCATACAGTAATAGAATTCACAAGACACTTTACCCCGAATATTTTATGAATAAAAATGAAAATTGTTTAAAAGTGGGTCCAAACAGTTTCAAAGAAATGTTGGCTCCAATGGATATTTATGAGGCATCGGGAAACCCATCAGTTATTTTCGGCAACGAAATTGAACGGCTCATTCTCAATAACAAATGCAACGTCTTGAAAACTTCGGTGAGAGCGATCGCCGTGATTTTCAAGAATAATCGAAATTTCTTCGGAACAGAATACCAACAATCAATCAGGCCAGCGAATTGAAACGGAACCGGGTTCAATGATAAAACTAAACCAAATAGAGGACTTACAGACTTCGTGAAGTGGTAAGCGAAGGTAATATATTATTTACAAAGCTCTTGCTTGCTTCTTGCTCTATTTTCTGCGCATTTTCATTATGAAAATACATAAAGTATTACTCAAGCCTGCTTACCAGAGGGGTAGACAGAAACGACGGATTTTCAATTGCTACAATCATACATTACATTACATATAGTCACGCCTGTTTCCCGGAGGGGTAGGCAGAGACCAAGGATTTCCACTTGCTACGATCCTGGCATACTTCTACACAGCGTACAATCATAGGCTATATATAACTAACTTCTGCTCACGGCTTCGCCCGCATAGTACCCGTATAAAAAGTATGTGTTATTCAGATGTATAAGCTATATTACTGTAAAGTTTAATCAACATCCGTTCAGTAGTTTTTTCGTGAAAAAGTAACAAACATCCATACTCACATACTTTCGCGTTTATAATATTTACACATCATTCTTTGGTACCTATTCTGAAAAAAGGTCCGTGAGTATACATAGCGCCAAGTTCGTCAGAGAAAAGTTCAAAAGTTAAAAAAATATACGTATATAAACGGTTCGTTTCTGTGATAGCAATTATAAACGATTTAAAGTCAAAGTTATAATTATGTGCAAACCCACTTCCCATCTTCATGTTACATTAAGTAAAACATTTAAATCTTCACTTTACCTTCAACTAACTACTACTCTAAGTTTTCAAGTTAAGCAAGCAAATAGTCTTAATTAACCATAATTTACCTAAGCGGGGTTTAATGATAGAGGACAGAACGTTAACAAGTTATCCAACTTAGTCTCAAGTTAAATTATTTAATTTGATTAATAAGTAAGTCGGAACTGTTGCTAATAATATTCACCTTTTACTGAGACATAAGATTTTACCCGTGAATTCAGCGTACTGCAATTTTACCTCGATGCAAGGAGCCGGAAATATATGTTTGGGGTAAAAGGTCGTTCTTTCTATAATGTGTTTATCTGTTATCATATTTCTTCCAAAACGGCCTAACCTATCTCTATCTATTTAACCAGCCCACATTCACCCACTACTGGGTATATATAGAATAATCTTACCATATTGTAACGCATTTGGGAGGTTCTTAGATAGGTGATTTTACCACAAGTCACACTGCATTGTATATAAAATTAAATGATTTTATAATAAAGTCAGGTAATTTCAAAATTTCGGAAAATTTACTTGTTTGTATTTCCTCTCATGATCGTTGGAAAGCGTTGACGTAAATTCGTAAGTTTGAGCTCACTGTTGGTGTGTTTAATAGGCCGCCTGCAAACTTCCAAACTACTCACAGTTTAATGACTTACAGTGGGGTTTTACTTATGGGGTCGGCCCCCACGACGACGTGTTCTCTGAAGAACAGAAGAGCTTATTTGTAAATGATACTAATATAATCTTTCAAGTTTTGACCGAATTGCCCGTTGCTTAACCTAATTGATCTGTTAAAAATAGGCAATAATTATAAGCCAATTACTTCAACTTTCATGAAAATAAATAAAATCTAGAGCCTCAGTGAATTGTCTTTACAAAATGCATTATGAGAAATCCATCTGGCGTCTTTATAAAATCATTCGAATCAGAAAACTTAGCTCGAATGCTTTTTGATTTATTCGCTGGGGTGCTCAATTCACAATAAATTCGGCTCTGAAAGCAACAAGAGGCAATCCCCTTTTATTGTGCCTGTAAATACATTGAAATATATGTGAATGACAATGGCATAAATCTGTAATTTACAATTCTGTTCAGGTTTTATTTGGGTATGTTATGTCTGAGTTGGTTATTTTATTAGGTATACCTATTGTACGGCGCATTAGTTCGTGTGCATTGTAGTATACTCACTCTCTCTCTCTCGCTCTCTCTATCTTTCTCATTGGGAATAGCAATTCATAAGTTATACAGTCTACTGCTTTGCAACTTGAGCTGTAATTGAACCTCAAGATGATGAAATTACAGTCATGGGACTTTTCAACTTGATATCATGTCTTCATGGGTGCGTTGGGTTCCAAGCATTGTTATCAGCAATGACATCAAAAAACGGCGTCACCGATGTATTTCAAATGTAATGCAGATAAACTATTATCGCCATCAAAAACTGCCAGCTCCGTTGCAACATAATCGCTAGTATAAGTTTCTTATAGGACTTTATCACTTTTACCTCTTCTCTTATTTTCGCGACGTTCTGACTGTGGTGGAACAGCCGTGGTCACGGGTTGACTGGAGTATCTGGCTACTGTTGAATCCCCAGCAAAAAAATAAGATCATTGATAAAGACCATTTAAAACTTATAATTTACTGATCGCGATAGTTTGAAAAATAATATAACTTCTTTATTTTAACAACCTATGGAATTAAAAAAACGTAATGCTAAACTATATAGACATAGACCATGTTTCTTTGCTTGCAAGTAAATAATTTGAAGAGGTAGTGAGCTCTTTCCAAAATATAATATCCTCTAAAACTATTCAACACATGCGTCAACATGTTTAAAGTGCCTCTGTCTACCCCTACTTGGTATCCATAAGGGCATCTGCGTACTAAGTATGGATCTAAGGATATACATCATAAGAAATACAGTCGTGAGCGTGTTTATTTTTTATTATAAAAGAGCTTTTAACTTCTATAAAAAGCGCCCTACGTCATCGTAATAAAGAAAATGCAAATAATTTTAGAGCGGCTGTTAAAGTCCGCCTTTGAAGGTTATAAAGGGCATTTAATTAAATAATAACGTGAAAATCGTTATTCTATTTTATGACCGCGTTTTTATTAAAATTTCGGGAAAAATCTTTCGGTCTACCAACAATTTTCAAACGTTTTTGTCATTTAATTAACCCAGAAGACATTTTAACTTAGGTAAGAGTGACTGAATAAATAATGAAAGCACTTTTATTCTTGAAAACTAGTTACCAGCTATATGAAGCAGGCAACGTTGATATAAAACTCTTATGAAGAGCCACTGGGTTCGAATCCACATATTCCGGATCGGAAGTCGGAATACCACCCACTAAGCCAACACATATTCCGGATCGGAAGTCGGAATATGTGGATTCGAACCCAATGGATTTTTCCACTCGAAAGATGTATGTGCACATTAATACGAACTCAAAACGGTGAAGAAAAACATCGTGAGGAAACCGGCATGCCCTAGAAACAAATATTCGAAAGAATGAGCTATCGGTTAATGTTCCAATTAGCGGCATGGGCTTGCAACCTGTCACGTGAAATTCTAACTACTTGCAAAACGCGGGTACGTGCCAAATGTAATGTTTGGTTGTCTCTGTTTACCCTCTACTTAGTGACCTCAAAGATCTATGCACCGGTTAGTTATAACGTATAACTAACCGGCTTATGGTTAGTTATACGTTATAATTCCACATACGCAGAACGTGGGTATTCCACGGAGAAATCTCAGCGCCTAGTACTTTGAGAAATAACTATTAAAAATCTAATAATGCAATTTAATCGTCGTCTACAATGTATTTAAACCATTCCGGAGATCTAAAGAACAAGATGATAAGAATTCACGATCGTGAATTCTCATCTCAATATCAAAAATTAAAAGCCAGCAGCGTTATAACAATTGCTTAAACTCGGTTAAAACTTAGTCGTGCAAGTTGCGAGTTCTTCGAAAACTTGTTCGGAATCTTTGGTATTATATCAGCAAGGCAATCCAAGCTTGTAATCAGAGTGCGGATTCCTTGGTTGCGAATTCAGCACTAATACTCTTTACTGTCAAGGTCGTATATGGATTTAAAATGAATTTTGGAACCAGACTATTAATATTTGACGACCTCAACGTCGACGTCTAATATGAGACGCAGAAGGTCCAGAGTTCGATTCCCGCCGCGGGATAAATGTTTATATGATCTGCAAATATTTGTCTCAGGTGTTTTCTTTGTATAATATGTGCTCAAAATAATAAACTACATATATATAAATATATAGTTTCTATAACCGCCATCAGCGGTTGGCGGCTCTTCAGCTATATGGTCTGCCTATTGTTCTAAGATCTAATCGGTGACGTTCTTTTCTCCACGAATTCCCTAATTTCGGGCTTATTTCAAACTAGTCTCTACCCATTGCTTCGCCCACGTGGTGCCCGGATAAAAAGTACCCTATGTGTTATTCTAGATCATGAACTCCACCTGTTCTATGTTTTATTCAGATCGGTTCATTGGTTACGGAGTGGCAAAGTGGGCGAAGGCCCGCCTGAGACGCAGAAGGTTGCGGGTTCTCGATTCCCGCTGCGGGACATATGTTTGCATAAACAAATATTTGTCTTGGATTTACAAAAACAAAGTATATTAGTAGTATATCAGTCATGTAGTTCCCATAACACCAGCTCTGCTTACTTTGGGGCTAGATGATGCTGCGTGAAAAATGTCCAGCATTATTATATTTATAAATGTCCAGCATTAAAAAACATCCAAACTTTCGCATCTAGAAGTATAATACTAGTAGAATACCTACATTTGCAAGTAAAGAAACTGAAAACTGCCTGATCTAATATTGGTAATGACGTGGACACGCTTGAGAGTAAATTCGTTTTGTCGATTTGATTTTGATAATTAAAAATAAACTTGTTGTTAACGCAGACACTTTTTATGATTCAAATTTTTCAGGTAACGATATTCGATCCTATCTTACAAAAAATAATGACTTGAAACTGAACGTTTGATTTGAAACTGAAATTTATTCTTAAATAAAGTCAAAACAAGCAGTCGATTTAACTGGTAAGGTTTCAAAATAATATACAAATAATAATATCACTAAAACGGAGAGTGCATAATAAACGTATTATAAAACAGACTCAACAATGACGACGGCCTAACCTGCTACTTCAGACAACCAAACCTCGACAAAGGAGAAGAAAAGATTTCCCCTCAAAACTTTACCACCAGCACATTCGAAGCACAATCATATTTCCCATCTAAACGCACGAGCGAAGTTCGCTGTGACATTACAAGCCCGCCGGCACAACCATTCAAATTAACAAGAAGAAAAATTCAACGCAAGCAAAAAGGTATTAAAGTTTTACTCAATCCTACGGGCGTATGTACCATACTTTACACACAGTACGTAACGTTGAAACAGTAATCAAAATTATGGATATATTAAGCACTTTGTATTGCTTTTAGAATTGGTTTGTAAAGTGTTGCCACAGGAAAATCTAAAACCGCAGAGCTTGAAGCCGAGACATCCCGAGAATTTCGACCAAGCATGTAACTCATGGCTTGATTGGTATCTATAGCTTCCGCGTCCCCGCCGATGTTGATATTTTTAGGATATGATAAAAATCTAAGAGTTATTAAACAGTTCCAACGAACGTCAACATAAGAAAACCACCATGCTATCGCCCGTCATTACAGATGGATTCAAGCCTTAGATGGTAGTGTGATTAGACCATGCTTATTCGTTATTGAACTTTTTGAGGTCTATGTCCAGCTGTGAACATAGACTATACTCTCATAGTACTCTCATTAGCAACATCTGTGGTATAGTGATATCACTGATTTATATGCTTACTTATTTTGATATATGTATTGTATGTATGTAATTTTCACGTCTGAACACGACATAAAATAACACGTTAGGACGTTTTATCCCTTCAATAATTAAAAAAAGGTTCTAATTTTCACAAAGATACCGCGTAGTGCCGTTAAACGTTTTTACATGCAATGTTTTCAGTTTTTTTATACAATAGGCTACACCACAAACGATGCCTCATAAGTGCACTAACATCTGAGGGGTTAGTCAAATTGACATATATTTTGCGATTATAAAAGTTAACAAATATAGTATTAACACAAGTTATCGAAATATCACGTGATCACATTTCGATTGCTTAGTGGTTTTTTTTTCTACTAAAAATACAGACAATTAAGCATGCCAATAGGTGGTTTGCTATTGGCAAGGGTTTATTGTGAAATGATGGTGAAAACTCTCATGAGCCGCACCCATACCCTTAAAACCAGAAAATGGCAATACATGCAATACGGCAACACCGACATGGCGGCAGAAAAAGGTATTGCGGTAGTACTATCCCGGGCAAACTCTTTCACAACTACCAGTTTTCTATTATTCAGCTGTTACCTACTGTATTTTATGCATACATACTGTGCTTCAGGGTACCGCGGGCGTAATATGAAAATGAGTTTGAAACGCTGACGGCCCGGCGCGGCGTCACCGAACTTTGATGAGCCTCCACTTGATTTAGATTCATAGCTTTTCTGATGTCATTGGGATTGCTTACTTACGCTTTGATGTTAGTTTTCTGTTCGCAGTAATGGATTTTTTAAAAGAACAATCGAGGTACCTACGTCTTGAGGGGCGTCTAGTGTTATTAAGTAAAGCTTTTACCAATATATTTTTAATGTTTTGCGTTATTTTATGTCTTCTTTCATCCACATTCATTAGTCCTAGTACTCGTTACATAGGGTTGACAATTGCGGCCACTCGGACAACATGGTTCACCTGCCTGTGTGTTTATTCTGGAATGGCTAGATATATAAGCCGTGTATACAAATAAAGTGCCTCTTAGAAAAATACTACGCTAAACTATCGTACGTGCTAGTTGGTCAAAGCGACCAACAAACGCCTCTCTTTCCGTACAGCTTCCAATATTTTTAGCGAGGTAAAGAAATTAGGTAAACTTTCTTGGGACCTTTGTTGTGTATGTGACTATGATTTAATCTGTGCAATAGTAATGTCGGATCTGACTGTATACTGAAGGACAAAAAAACATTCAAAAAAAATACGGTAAATACACTTATTTATGAGTACCTTATAAGTTAGTGACTTTTCCCGAAGTATCTCAAATCCTTCGATCTCATTTAAAACTGCTTCCAGGCATTATTATTTCCGGAACCAATTACTGCAATCCGATCACTAATAGGCTTTCAGAAGCAAATGGCTGTTTACAGTGTGTTTTCCTTGAGGAAATTATTATTATTTTAAAAAGCTTACGAACTAGGCTCAGCATTAGTTGAATGAATAGCCCATTGTACTTGTAAGACCGCCTATTATACTATTAGTTATATTCAGTTTTTGTTTATTTTGTTATATTATGGTGTATTTTCAAGTATTTTCATTCAATTATTCATTTCAAAAAAAAATCCGACCAGATATACTATTGTATTCCCTTAGTCGTGGATACCGGGACGGAAGAAGAAAAATGTATATAGATTAATGCATAGTTAGTATCTTCTTAATTCATAATAAAAAAAAAACTTCTACTAGGAGAAAATAATATTCTTCGTCTGATAAGAACCATTGAAGTATACGAAGGCGAGTGAAGTTCTCTTGATTGGTATCTCCCTAATGAATATTGGAATATCAGCGCTGATACTGGCCAATCTCGTCTGGAAAACACAAAATATGCAAATAAGTTTAAAATTGACTTTGGAATAGCACGAACTCCAAGCACCTAGCTTGTTTCCCGTAATCCGCGGCCGATGGCAAAAACAATGGATCTCTAAAGCTGTTTACACTGCTGATGGTATTTACATTAGGATTTTGCTTGGATTATTAATGGAAGCTACATAGTTAAAGATTTGATTGTTTTGGGTTTCCGGAGTGTTATTACAACGATTTTCGTGATCGTCTTGTTTTCGCTCAAAACAAAAACCAGCTAAGGAGTTCAAACAGAGTAAACAAACTGGGCTAAAGATTGACTTGTAAAACAATTATGTTACCTAAGGTATGATAATGAAAAGCGAAAGATAACTGAATAGATTTATTATTTTTTTCATTGGTAATACAAGCTGCCTATTTACTTCTAACAATAAGACTTTTGGCGCCAAGGTGACCAGAAATGCCTTTCTAAATAAAGTATCCGTAGAGGGCATATGTCAGCTGGTAGTGTGAACGGGCCATAGAATAAATTGTCCCATGGGACGACCGTGTATCTCCATAAAAGCTTTATGTCCCGTGAAGTGGATGCGGCATTCAGAGAGCCTACAGTGTGAATGTTAGAATTAGGCTAAAAATAGGCTGAATTTTTGCTGGTCATAAAAAAAAAAGCAATTTCCGTGGTTGGCTTCTGAGTATTTATTTGTTTGTCAATAGGAATGGGGGTTTTGTGGCTTTCAATCATATTGAACCTACTTTATTTAGTAGGTACTATATATTTATACGTAACAGCATAAACATATCTAAGTAGGTACAAGGCCACCGGCCTCAGGCTATTCTGGTGTAGGAGTAACTTTATGCAGAGTAGGCAAACATTGTACCTGTCTAGTGTCAGTTATTACGAACAAAGGCATAACCAAAACAGTCATGGAGTATATAGAAAGAACAGAACAACAGTCGGAAAACAAAGATACAACAACTTTGATTTTGTACACAAACAACAAGAGTCTACTTGACAAAAGTCAAGAAACAATAGTTTGACATGTGAGACAATATTAAGGCTTACTGTATCAGAATCATGACGCGTCTAACGAAACAACATTCATCAATCTATGCAAGGAAATAACTAATCAGAAAATCCTACATTTTATACAAACAAAAATAATGTATTAACTCTCCTCAGTCGGGCAATAAGTAGTTGAGTTTCTGAAATGATGAGCTTTCTGAAAGGCACTTTAAGTCAATAGTTTTTTTATTTTAGTCTAGACTAGAGTTTTTATAATGTTTTTTCCATAACCAACAAAAACCTATACAAGTTACATCTTCAGTTTATTTAATAACTTGTACAATTTGGTCGTACATACGACGACCGGCATGTTTGTAATTAAAGTAGAATTATGTAACGAAGAACCCAAATTGAAACATAATATTTAGGCGTTCGGTGGAATTTTAGAGTCTTGGTGGTTTGATAAATATTTGTCTAGATAGCTAATATCAAATGTAGGTTTTTAAGATGGGTTGTGAACTTTAGTAGAAACGAACCTATATAATAGTAATAAGCCATTTATTCCTGAATTCCAAACATAAATAAGTACATAATAATTTCAAACAATCAAATATCAGACCCATCTTCGCCACAGAGCCAGACAGCCACAGGCCGCAGACAGGAGTCTGCGGCCAGTCTCGTCCAGGTGGAGCCAGCGACGTCCTCGATATCGTCTCGCCAGCGGCGGCGCGGGCGCCCGCGCGCTCGTGTCCCTGAGCGCGGGTACCAGTGCAGCACGCGTTCTGTCCATCTTCCATCTGCTACGGTGCCACATGTCCAGCCCACCTACATTTGAGCTTATATAGCTGCGTCGATTATATTTGTTCTCTCTTTTATATATTTGTTTCTGATACGGTCTGCCAATTTAATGTTAAGCATATTTCTTTCTGTAGCTCGTATAATTGTATTTTTTTATTATGTTTTTTGAGAGGCTGCCAATTTTGGCAGCCGTATAGTAGAGTAGGTAGTACTGTTGTGTCCATGGCTTTATTTTTAATTGCACTTTGCTTATGAAAATATGTTTCAGCGACCAGTATTTGTTTTAGGAAATTTTTATTCTTCTCTCTACTTCTCTCTGATGGTTCTGAATGATTGGTTCTGAAATGGAATGCTCTGGCCGAGTTACAAAACTTCACTCACGTATTAAACTGTCTGTCCATGCACTTGTAAAGATAGTTTATCGCTGTTTGTTAGGAGGCAGATTTCTTCTGCGTTCATGTGTAAGACCACACTTATGACTTTCGGCGTCTAGAGTCTGAACCATGTGTAATACGTCGTGAATTTCGCTTATTATGAATATGTCTGCAAAGCGGAGATAGCTAAGAAATTCACCATTAATATTGATTTCCATACCTTCTCACTTCAGTTTTTTTTTAATTTGTTTAAGCAGAGCTGTAAAAAGATTAGGTGAAATGGGATCACCTTGTTTTACACCTCTTTTTATGTCAAACGGTTTTCTAACTTATTCCGTTCTTACTGTTACTGTACTACGGTTGTATATAATTTTTCACGCATGAATATATTTTATTTTAACTCCTTGTGTCTCTAGAGCTCTCCATAATGCTTGATGTGAGATGGTGCTTTAGAGTAGTCTATGAAGGCAATGTAGAGTTGTTTGTTAAATTCATTATATCGTTCTATCACCAGTGTCAAAGTAAATATGTGGTCCATTGTTGAGTATTTAGATCTAAAACCGGCTACTTCTCTTGGTTGATGGTGTTCCAAGTTGTTTTGAACTCTTCCTATCAAGACGCTTGTAAATATTTTTTAAATAGGTTATAACAAACTTATCGACTACAAGCCAACGACCTCACGCATTTCTTAAAACTCTTCTTGAACAACTATCTTTTCATAAAATTTGATTATTTTATTGTAGGTCCTTTCAATATGAATCAGAAAACTTGTTTCAATTAAATAAATAACATTTACTTTAACTTCGTTTTACTATAGCTTCTTAATATATTTCTTATTTTAATACTTCAACGATTTTGCATATAAAATATAATATTTCTTGACAATTTAACCTGCTGAATTTAATCGCACATTGATATGGTAAGAGAAATTCAGAAACTATTTCTCAGCAAATCGTGGAAACATTGAACTTTATGTCATTGCTGCCAACAAACAGCTTTTGGCTAGATCTAACAACTTTTCAAGAAGTGAAACCTACCCCATAATGGAGAACCTCAGACTCAGTACGCAGATCTGTGAGGAAACCAAGTAGGGGGTAGTTAAAGACACACTATATTTGGCACATATCTGCATTTTGCATAGTAGATAGCATTCCACGTGGCAGGTTGTAAGCCCATCGCCGCTTGTTTGACAACTAACAGACAACACAAATGCTTTCGAATTTTCAGTTCTTGGCCATGCCGGTTCCCTCACGATGTTTTCGTTCATCGTGTTTAGCTACCATAAATTTAAAAATTCATACGTTCATAAAAATCTATAGGATTGTTTATCAAAACTTGGTTGAATATTACTACTGTACTTAATAGGGTACTATGTTTTTTTCTAAATTATAATGACATAATGTGCCTATGATTTTATGAGAGCATACTTTGATATAATCTTCATCATCCTTATACCATGCTGAACATAACGCGACACTGATGCTGTGGTGATGTCCGGCTCTACTCATCCACTTCCGACAAACTGTCCGACTTTTCTTTTCTGACCCAAAACCAGGCTACCAGTTGGCAACCTCCAAGTTAGTTGATATCTCAACCCCCCGATATCTGTAGCAAGATTTCGTTGTACACGTGTCTCGTTAGGATCCGAGCAAACTCACTTGTACGTGACCAGTTACTAATATTTGCACTGTAAATTCTTACTAGACAAAACTGCGAAACTATTTCTCAGTAGTTGAACCAATATTGAATTTTAAGCTCTAACAAGAGGCGATAATATTGTTTGTTAGAAGATACTCAGAGACTAATACGATGAGACGTAAGCCTTTTGAAAAAAAACGTTTACAGTATACTACCTTTTCAAGCCGGCTTCATAAGGTCGTATGCAAGCACCATATACGATGCTAAATCATTTATATCAAAATAAACGGTTACCCAAATCCTCCTCTTATATTAACATAATATGTTTAACGGCTATATAACTAGATGTCGCCACTAGCGATTAGAAGTTTAGTACGCGCTATCGAAGCGTTTTGCCCTCCCTTATAGACTGCCCGAAGAAATTTTATTGTTTCGAATTAACAGCTCTGCTTCCAACGATAAAGAACAATAGTCAATACGGATACGGATACGGATCATACAGAACCAGCTGACTATCAAAACTGTTAGGTGTTCGAAAGAACGAACCCTGACCAAAGGCTAGTTTGCACATTGTTCGATCTCCAATGCCGTGCATTCCACGTGTGTAATTTCCAACAGACTAGGAACCATTTTGTGAACTTACCTCTACCAAAAGTGATCTTGTCAAATACCTACAAAAGGATAAAAGTAAATATCTACACACTGCTATTACCTGTTTGAGTAAGAGATGTCGTTTATACATATAAACGTATATGTTTAGGTAGATTTAGATAAATGTATCTAATGTAATTAGCTAATAAAAAGTGCAATGCGATTAATTAACACAAACCAACTTTGGTTACGTGGTAACAACATTGTAAAAATACTATGTATACTTTTTTGTATTAATAAATGAATCGATCTATCTATTTTTTAAAAACATCCGCCATTTGTACTAAAGAATGAGGTTCCCTGCGATTCGCAGAACTGCTTTCTTTTATCGGTACACTCCGAAAAAGCCCAATAAAAATCAAATCAAGTCCTTCAGTACAGCTGTGCCTGCAATCGGCTCTATTCAACTTTGAGCGCATCACACCTTTATAACCCTCCGTCACCTCTCGAGTGACGTGCCGTATCCGTCGCATCTGTTTTTTACAGGCATTGTACCATTTTGAAGAGTTTAAAGCACAAAGGTACAATAGTGCTACTTCACATCGATTTGTTATATAGCCTAATATGACTTTATAGGACGAGTAATTTACCTACCATTTACGTGACTATATTGACGTATTTTAGGTCTCTTTTTATTTTTCCCATTACAAATTAAATCGAACCTAAGTTTTTTAACAGCATTGAATTTCAAAAAACATTTTCTTAAATAATTAGAAAAAAATATAACGAAGCAAAAATTAATTCGGGGCTAAGTCGCTCCGTTCTTAGCTTTGATTTATTATTGTTCCAACCTACCTATTTTTAATTTCAAACAGGAACTGCTACCTTTACATCGAAATTATACTTAAAGTGGTATTTTAATCTTGGGCATGCGCCAAATATTTTTTTTTAAACCTTACAATAAAGTGGGCAAACCCCGAATAAAATGCCTTTGACCACCCTTTTATTCGTACACTTTGTACAAGAAAATTGTGTTTGTTGTTTATCTGTTATAAAATTCAACAAACCATTTTCATATAGTGGACGTGTTATCCCTGAAATTGTATAAAGCAAACAATTTCAGTTGTATGTTAATAAGAAAGCAATTTGATAAGAAAACATAGGTAAACGTGCCTTATCGCTTCTGTCTCAAAC
This sequence comes from Perizoma affinitatum, assembly GCA_961405105.1. Classification (NCBI taxonomy): domain Eukaryota; kingdom Metazoa; phylum Arthropoda; class Insecta; order Lepidoptera; family Geometridae; genus Perizoma; species Perizoma affinitatum. Next base: position 10,178,657 of record OY560197.1, read on the forward strand.
AAATTTGAATCCAGGGTTTGCTAAAGAAAGCATTTGGATGTAAATATTGCAAAAAAAAAAAACAAGTCGGAGTATTTTTTATGTCTATTGCAGCGCCCCCTAATGACTCGTGGTACTTAAAGAGACACAAATCGATTAAAACTAAAAGAAACATTAAAAACAGACTTCTATTTTTTCACATTTAGACATTTTTTTTCGTAAAAAAAAACAGACGAATTTTAAAACCTCTTCCTTTTTTGAAAAGGAACCTTTTTGTTTGCGTCGGGGGTTAAAAATAGCAAGTCAAATGAACTCTCAAAATAAGCACACCTAGTTTTGAATACTCCCGCCTTTTTAACCCTCGCAACGATTAACTGGCATACACTGCCCACTTAATTCCATCTCATCAAGACGCAGTGTAGGATGCCTCGTCCGATGGACCAATGAAATTATACGGTGGCTGAACACTCAAGGTCCTTTGTCACTAAATTATTTGGGGGAGACCTATATCATGCAGTGGACAACTTGAATTTTATTTTGTTTAATGTCGGAAAACATATTTTTCATTAAACATGGGAGTTTAATGCCGTCTCAATATTTCAGCTTGCAGTCACGTATTATATTTTATTTTGACAAGTTTTGAACAACAAATAGATTTATTATTTTGACGATGGATTGGTGCGGCGAACGAGTCAGCTGAAATGCAAGAGATGCGGGACAAATATTTCCGAAGCCTAGAAAAATCAGGCAACTAACATGCATCCTCTTTTATGACCCTTCATTCAGTTATTGTGTGATGCTAACCGAATAAAATCATCCAGTTTATTTCACAAATAAAAAAATAAAATAAACGTTATTTGTTCCGTTTAAAATAAACATGCAAGCAAAGGCATGTATGTGCGTTGTGTTTAAACCGAGTCGGGCAGCACAATCACAGAGAACATCCATCACAGCCGGCGCGTGTTTCAGAATCGATCGCGCAACAACATGCCTATTCCAATGTTACTTTGCACTGCTGAAAAACTGCGTCGAGAAAATTCTGGTAAATCCGAAAAACCTCACCCCATTTACAAACGTATTCTTTTCCAAAAACTATCGTGAATTTGATTATTCATTGTAAAAACGTAAACGACGCAACGCGGAGGGAGAGCGTCGCGATCACTCACCCTGATGAAGACTCTCGGAATGAGTCGAAACTTAGTCGGTGCCTTCACCGATAGTGCGGTACGTGAAAAATCCCGTTTTTACAATGAATATTCTTTTCCAATTCAGATACAAAGTATTTTATTCCATTTTAGGATATTAATATGACTGTACCACGTACTATTCTGATACTGACGTTTCGTTGACCGTTTAAATGTTCCTCATGAGGAGCGATCACGCTCGATGGTCGCGAGAGGAGAACATTCATTTTATTCCATTTCGATTACACAGTTCCTAGTATTATAATATCTGTGACAGTACACTTGAAAAAGTCAATTTGTATACATAATTATAACAAGTTTTGATAGTACCTACTAAGCACAATTATTATAATAAAATACAACATTTAACAGATAAAAACACAATATGAAAACAACGTAATTTAAAGTGAACCAGTATATTTTCAGTATTTTTTCTAGTCTTGTGTAGATCGCGAACGAACTAGTTCGGAAGAGAGCTCCCACAGTCGAACTACGCGAACTAGTTCCCAGATCCCTCATTCCTCAGCTCTTTAGTTCGTACGTTCTGGAGCCCCACTTATAATAGCGATAATGGGTGAGAACGAGTGAGCTATTAATATTACACGAATTATACTTAAAGTACAAAATATTAACCTGTAAAGAATAGTAGAAGTATTATTGTAGTTTATTTCTAAAAGTTTGTAAAAATTCAAATACTACGATTACAATGTATTTAAAGACAAAAAATAAAACAGAATAGTTTAATTCCCCATTTTACAATTTTTTGTAAATTTACCATTTCTGCCAATTTTATATTTTATTACTTACCCATAATACGGGTAGTCCAGGTATTAAATAACACTAATTATTATACAAAAAACTAGTATAACAAACAAAAGAGCATGTACAGTAGCGGTAGAACAGAGAGCGAGCGATCTGTCTTTCTGGAATTCGAGCTGGGACCTAACGAACTAAAAGAGTTCGCTAAGGAGCTACGAACTAAACTGAACGCTCCCTCGGTCGCGAACTATTGCACAGGACTAATTCTTTCAGATTGTTTTGATAACTTATGCGCCTAATTATGTATCAAAGTTTAATGGGATGGTTATAAGAAATACATGAGGACATCTACTCATCCTACTACCTTATCCATACTACATACTATTCTTTATACTATACAATAATATTATAAATGCGAAAGTAACTCTGTTTGTTACGTTTTCACGCCTAAACTGCTGAACCAATTTTCAGTGTATCGAGTATGGATCGAAGGATTTTCATCATTTTTATTCCAAAAACTATTCATCATGGTAATTAAAATCGTGAGCGTGTTTTTTTTTAATTTTAGTAATGACTATTAACATATTGTCCATCATCTCTTTCGCTGTGGCTGGTACATCGTAGCATATCGGGAGAATGTTTTTGTATGAAAATAATCTCAAAAATCGTACAAGCTACTCTACGTTTTACACTTTATCTGTGGATGGTGGACTATGTTAACACAAGGATAATTTGTAGAGGCGTTAAGAAACACGTTATACAGTGGAAAATGCAATGAAATTTTATATCCACTGCATTGAAAGTTATACCCTCGCTGCTGCGAATAATGGCTGTACCTCACCTATGTACACACATTCGATAGAATATTGCGAAATGGTAGGTATCGAATTTATTGAATAGAATATAACGTACTTTAGCCCGCAGCGCGCGTGTAGTTTGAATCTGAAACAATAATAGAATTTTATGAGTATTTGCACCCGCTTATTTCAAACTGTATTTAGTGATAATTGGTAAAATGAACATGAACGTTTCCTGATATTTCGACAATGTGGCACAGTACCATGATCTTAAGTATTTGCGGGTGGATGCTATAGTGGCAGAAAAATCGATCTACCCTCTTTCTTGCTCTTTTATTGAGAACGATACCATTACTACTAGTTCCACACATACATCTCGGCCCTGACATACAACAATAACGGTATCCATACGCGCAGTTAGTGGCATATATATATCTCGTTTTTAGTAAAAAATATGTTCATTATAATGATAGTTTCAAAAGTTTAGTGATGTTACTCATAACAGGAGTTCCTAACCGACTATACTAGTAAGTTCCTCAAGGGCGTTAAAGGACCTCTTCTCTTTTTAATTCATATAAATGAATACTTCAGTGACTAATCATTTGATCATTTTATTCATAAATGACAAATTTTGAATAAGACATTAATTGTACGCTGACATCTATTATCAAAGTCAACGTCAAAATTCATTTATACATTAAATCACAAGGATCGAAAGTTGATTTTATCTACTGCCTGTTCCTATCAACGGCTGCCCTTAAATAATTTATATATAAATTTACCCAATTTACCTCGAATTTTATACAAAGAAATTTTACTAATTTTGACATGAATATGAATTATCTCGGTAATAAAGTAAATGTAAGTTAAAACAGTAAGTATACTACATTTCTGGTAATAACAATTAAAAATAAACTAACCTGGAAAAATCAAATATACTATATACACATATTTGATGTTTTTGTATGATCTGCAAATATTTTTCTTGGGTCTGGGTATTTTCTATGTATGTATTTACAAAAAAATATTACTTATATACAAAAATTTATATAAGTAGTAAATCAGTCATGTAGTTCTCATAAAACAAGCTATTGGGGCCTAAATTACACACAGCGTCATTTACCTAGGGGCTAAATGATGCTGTGTGAAAATGTCCAGCATTATTTTTATCGTTTATTTATTTAGAGCATAAAAACGCTGCTTGAGAGCCATTAACAATTTAAAATAAGAGGGATACCTATAGGGAACATTTTAGAAGTCTTAAAATACTTACTCTAGCATATATATGCGAGGTAGCTATATTTGCTAAAACACATCCAGGGCTATTTGAATGGTTTGCAGTTGGAAGCCAGCTACAGGGCAAAATACGCAGTGTGGCTTTTAGGATGCATTTGCTCCGCACGAACGTATTCTGTATGACGCAGTATATCTATAATAAGATACCGGTATTTGTTCGTTCGTTATCAAAAATTGCTTTCATAAAGGGTTAAAAGAAATTCTGATTAATACATTTTATTACACCGTTGATGAGTTTTTGTGTGACCGTAATATAGATATGTAGTTTGTCATTTTTTTTATTTTCTATCATTTATCTAAATTTATATTTATATTCCTTTGACATACATTAACCCAATGTTTATAATGCTAAGGGCATCCTGTCTTAGTGACACAAATATATTTTCATTTACCACCTTGATGTAAGGTTCCATCATGGAAAAACAACGTAAAGCGTTTTTATTTGTTTTGTAAAGATCTATTTCACGATAGTTTTCGGAGTATTATTTTAATTTGATGATGATGTTTGAACCCACGTTAGTCCTTGGCACTCGCTCTGAGTACAACTTTGCGAGAAATTTCAACATCCCGTTATACAATAGAGAATATACTCCTCAATTAGTCGTACAAACATCGAGTGCAGTATACGAAGACGTCGTCGACGAACGTATTGTCACAGACAATTAACGTCTCTAACAAACGTGTCATTTTCAGAAACCTAGGTAAACTTTTCTAATTGTCGCTCACCTTCACTCTGGCGCAGTGCGTAAGATTACAGTGACGTAACTTCACTGTTCCGCATACGGCATAATCAAAATACACAGAGGCGTGAATTACACAATCAAAATAAGCTTTGTATACAACTATAATGTTGTATTACTTCTTTAGGTGGGTTCCAAATAAAAACATATACGGATGGCGTCTCGTTTCAAGGAAAAACGAGGCGTTGTTAATTTGTGCATGTAATTGCAACCTAGGGCTAGAAACTTGTATGCATTTTAACCAAAAAATAGGTTTCAACTACAATAATATGTGTATTTGATGTGTTGTGTGGGATCAAATGGTCCCCGATCTCAGTATAAGCTGCACCAAATCTAGGAGTGGTGCAGCGCTGGTTTTCAAAAAGATCGTGAATACACGAAAATCAGAGAAAAAATAATAAATTAAAATTTTACTTATATAACTATGACATTATATGGGTAGTTCTCAAGGTAATTATACGAAAGATTTTTCGTCATGGCACTCATTAGAGAAGCCTATGTCCTGCTTGGACTTATATGAGCTTTTGATGATAATGATAGATTGACGTCATCTTTTGTTATGAGTGCAGCATTTTTTAGTACCTCAAGTCAGTAAATTAGAAGAATATGTATCGTAAAAATGTGTATGATTTCAAACTACTGAAGTTTTCACACACTGTGGCTCAATTGAGCAAACCGCACGACTGGCGCCCTGAATTTCCCTCATCGAAGTGATGCAAAGTCGACTCAATCAGGAGTCTAACTCATCTTATTACGTTACAAAGTTACACGAACAATTAAGTTGTGTGAGGATCAACAGAGTCGTGCTAAAACCCTTGCACCAGAGCACAAAATTTTGATTACCTTTATAAATAATTGTATATAATAGGTACTCGTAGGTCAAGTAAGCACCTGATTTTAATCAACAGTATGATTTGATTGATTTGGTTTGACAAACAACAAAATAACTCCGAAAATATTTCATACAAAATTCTTACTCGGTACTCATTTCAACGAAACTTTAAAACAGGGAAGCATACGTCGAGATACGAGCAGGCGAAATTCCTTCGTTCCACATTGCAGTTACGTGAATAAAGTGAGTAAAGTAATTATACATTATTAAAAATTCCATCTGTTCTTCAGCCAGTGGTAAAATAGGAGGAATTACGCAAAAAAAACTGTTCTTTAATAAAAAAGATATGTAATGAACAATCAATGTACCTTAGTAATTCATTTGGAACAGAACAATCATAACAATAGATGAAAAGAAGTGCAAATCAACAAAGCATCCTATTATTCAGCTTTCTTGAACAACCTTGTTCAAACAGATTTGCATTTATGTATAAAATACAATGTAAGTAAACAGAGAAATTACATGTAAGTACTTACTTACTAATTGAAAGACGATGCTGTGAAATTTATGGTATTGAAGATCCACAGCACCGAATCATCAAACGCGTTTTCCACTACGGATACCGCCATAAAAATCTTTGCATTGTGTATCTTTGACGTCACACATTATCACAAAGATACGACACTTCAAGACATATAAGAACTAGTCAAAGACTAGATGTAGAAGACGGAAGACGGTATGGCGGTACCGCGGGCACTGGCGACGAGTAAATTTACGCGCACTTTGACAACCATTTTTCTTCGATTGTCACCGCTACCATGTCAGTAACCTCGGTTTGGACCCTAATACGTATTTCGAATGAGGGTCCAAACCGAGTACGTAACGAGTTACGTATTACTTCTGCGTCACTTCCTCTTCAGTGGCTCAGAAGTACGTATTAGATAGTACTGTACTAGTTACTACAAAGTACTACTTTGAGTACATTTAATACGTACTTCTGCGCTTCCTTAAGATATGTTTATCCTAATACGATATCGAGGTTACCCTCGCCCCATCTCTCCTACATACAATGAGGAGCACTTGTACTTCCATACCTACTGCCAAAATCTGCAACAAATACGCACAGTCCTATTTGTTACTAAGTCTTTCTGGTTACTATTCACATTCACACATCTATCAATAAAACATCCGAATTCATTATTCAAGATCAAAATCTAATGAGATACTTGACACTTTCGTTCTGTATAAAGAATGGATCGTTTACAAATGTCACAAACATTCTCCAGCACTCATCGCTTCGCTCGAGGGTTGTCATCACAATATTTATGGTTCTATAATAAATCTGGAAAATTGTGATACGGAGTTAACTCAAATGTAGTGGTAGAACTCCTTTTTTCAAAACTCGTCCGGGGTACTACTACTGTATCTGTTTCCGCCGTCAAGCAGTTAATAATCTCATTATTGTGTTATGGCGTAAAGTGCCTAAATAACCTACCGTTTACCTAATAACAGGCAGATGAGATTTTATTCTACGGCACATATCGCATCAGCAATACTCCCAGTGTTGCAGATGTCATTCCATGTTTTTCACTTTACATTTTGAGAGAAAAAAATCATTCGGTTTCCGATGGATTCGCAGAAATTGTATTCCGAGATATAAGCAACTTGTAGGCAACCCTTGCATTAAATGAAAGCAAGCGGAGGTGAATGCAGCGCAAACATCGATTCGTATCTATTGTGTTGACGCGTGCAATTATCAGCTCTTTGCCTATTCAAATGGATATATCGATTGACTACTCGTTCGGGCCATTGTCGCAGGACAAATAACAGATCATTGTTCCCGTAAACGAGTTCTGATAGAAATACAGCTGGTAAATATTGGCTACAGTACATAGCGTTGAAAGAAAATGTATAGCGAAGAACCAAATTATGTAGAGCCACGACATTGAATGATAGTGAGGCTTTTTTTTACAAAAAATCAGAACCTTTTTTTGCATTAATATAGCTAAGATTATACGTGATGTTTCAATTTTCGTAAGCCCTTAAATATTTTACCATCTAAATGGTTATACAAATGTCCATTGGTAGAATTTAATGTCAGTATACATGGTGTAAAAAGACGCATCACCAAGCCAAAGCCACTATACCTGGAAATCCACTGGTTCTTGAGATATTGAAGGTCAAGTCTATTTTTTTGCGTTCTTTACTGAATTTAATTCCACGTATTATTATTAAACTTTCTTCCAAAAAACCTTATTATAATTTTCTTATCAAATTACGGATTTGAAGTTTCAGAAATTCAATGAATATCGAGCTTTGGCTCGTACGTACGCCGGATCACTCACACAAACGCGCGGCGTGCATTACGTTGCGCGCTACAAAAACCAGCATTTTTTAATGTCTGAAATTAAAAGTCGTTTCCCAGCAATTATTTTCCCTTTATGTTACTCGTTAAGATGAACAATATGCGTAGATTTCAGCTTCGTATAGCCTGTATATTACACATAAACAATCTAATCTTTTATTCGTTATGATTACCGTCTTACTTTATTTTCAAACAACAATCTCTATAAAATTAAGACCGATTTTATGATAATATGATAGTGGATAATAATATGAGAATCGGATAACTAGACGTAGATAAAAAATATCCAAGGTTACGAGCAAAGTTGTCATCAATATTCAAGGCATAAAATCATCGATTGAATAATAAATCGATGTATTTTGTGGAACACGCTTCACACCTTTTATATAGGGATTGCTACTGAGGTTTAAACCGCTTATATAATATCATGTTTCCAGGTAGACGATAGCATTATCGTGTTCGGCATACAAAGCCTACCTTTGACACGATTAGTCCATTCGAATTCCAAGTCTTAATAGGATAGGACATGGATTTAGAATTTACAGGAATGGGATGCTTTAAACTAGTTCTTGGTTCTCTTAGTTTTAAAACAAAAATGAAAATATACAAAAAAAAAATGGATATTCTCATGCTATATTCTATACAAGGTGATACATAGTTATATTAGGGTATCAGATAAATAGTTATCTATAAATTTTATTAGGCACAAGCTCACGTTTTCGACAGTAGTTAGCATTTCACGACATAAGTTGTAAGCCTATCGCCCCTTATTGGAACACTAACCTTGGCACATGCCTTCGAAGTTTAGGTCCCGGTTTGCTCACAATGTTTTCCTTTACCGCTGGAGAAAAACATAATCAAGAATAGTTAAGGCAAATTTATATCTGTCGTAAAAGTCAAACTTTGGGCTTTTTTTTTGGGTTAGGTAACTTGACTGGAATATTACCATAATTTCCTCCGTTTTTTGCAGGTTGAAAATAACTCAAATACTTTTACAAAATGTAATATGAACGTTCATGATACCGGGATTAGTACAGCAGGTCCTCATTTGGCTTATGGCACTCAGGCGGAAAACTGGAAAATTCGCTACGGACCCTCAGGGTCCACGGTGAATACATTATATGTATATATTTTGATACAATTCTATTTTTCTATTTTATTAAAGAAAAGCAAGGCGCGTGAAATCCTTTAACCACACCATTTCTTCCACCATTGGTCACTTGTCCTTTTCAGAACCACCAAGTTCTCTCATACAAGTGAATTTGTAAATTCTTATGAGAAATAAATGTATCTTAAACCTAAATACCTAACAAAAATACCTTAATACCTAAATACCTAAATACCTAAATACCTAAATACCTAAATACCTAAATACCTAAATACCTTAATACCTAAATTAACCTTTCCAGTGTGTCCAAAAGAAACAAACAGTGACTTAAGCATACGTTGATTTTTCTATTACATACTGCTTGTAAACATTTGTATCATTAAAAAACGAGTGGAAGATTTAAAACAGTTTTTTTTATATCGTTTAAGTGGAAAACAAGCACACTGCATACCTGTTGGTTAGCGGTTACCGCTGCCGCTTATAGACGCTTGCAAAACCAGAGGTAGGTATCACTAGCGCGTCGTCGATTAGATGAAAAACAACCCCATCACTAGACCCTACATTGTCATTGGTACGCAACGAGGAATAAAAACTTAACATTTATACCTACTGAATGAAGCGCACCAAAACGGGTGCGCTATGTGGAAGTACTTTGGTGCGCTTCATCTGGGTGCGCTACGAGGAATACCTCCCCTGTTGAGCCATAATGGTGAAAACTGTCATGTGCCTCAAATTTCACCGGCACCCATACCCTTCAAATTGCTGTGTTGCAGTAACAAGACTCATAAGTTACATAGACTCTTTGTGATAATTTTTAACAGCCTGTATAAGTTTATCGCTAGCCACAGACCTCCGCTACAGAAAAACACAACAAACGATTTTAGTCTACCTACCGCACCCTTAAAAATAATGCCTTTAACCTTTCTACTCAGTGGCTGTCGGTTGTAGACTCATAAAAACCAAGTTTTGTTTCTCTAAAATACTCTCTATAATAAAGTTGGTACTACTGTCAGGCAATGTTTAAATTAAGGTACAAATAAATATGTGTTGATTGAAATTAATAATAAATCAATGAATTAATAAACGACATCAAATTCTAAGTAGCGTGCTTAGTGCAACTACTAAGATCCCTACTAAAAGCAATTAAAGCCTCCATCTATCCGGATTCATCTCGCTCGGTAACTTTGCTAGAAACGAACCTATAATACCGTTTGCTTACCGAGAAGAATGAAGTCGTGTCCGTTCTATCCATACTGAACGTGCCAATCAGTTGTAAGCTTTGTCTGTTAGTGGTAAGATTCAAAGATGATTTACTTAGTAGATATCCGCTCGACCTGTCTACTATACTAACTCATCTAGTGGTGGTCCCGTTGTCTGGCCTTATTAATAAATGTTTGGTAAATGATGCGCGACTGAGGCAGGAAATGCACAATTTTGATAAATCTCATTTGAAAGAACGAATACTTGGGAGCATTACGAATTTAAAATTCATCCCAATCGATCAGTCCATATGAAAATTATTATCAACAAACATCTTTCCTTTAGCATTTTATAGAATTATATAATTTCCACGCCTAGGCTTATTAAAAAAGCAACATAAGGATAAAATCCGGAGAACAATCTTGAAGCCCTTGAGTTTTCAATACCTTGCGTAGGCCGATGATCAAAGCAACCAAAAATACTGCTTCTATCTGATTACATTTTATTTGAGCAATCATCTTCATTTACATGGAAATCAGGTTGTCGGCGCATACACAACCTGAATTGTCTGTTGGAAAAAATAAGTACTTATACTATGTGTTTCCCATATATATAAGAGCCGGCACATATACGTTTCAAGCTATATCAAAGGTCTCTCTCATGGTAAGTGAGATTCACGCAGCATTTACTCCTTTTTCTACAGTCTTCGTACTGCAACTATTAAGTCAACCTCTGTGGCGCAGTGGGCGAAGGCCAAATGTTTGTATAATCTGCAAATATTTGGCTCGGGTCTGGGAACTTTCTATGTATAATATGTATGTTTTTACAAAAAAAGTATATAAATTTTATATCAATTATGTAGTTCTTATAATACAAGCTATGCTTAGTTTGGGGCTAGATGACGCTGTGTGAAAAAATGTCCAGCAATATTTATTCTTTACGCGAAGCATTATTATTTTGAGCATACTTGATATATCTACGGTCACTCATTTTAAATGCAGCATAATTAAACCCAGAACAGTAGTTCTTAGAGTTATCATGTTGAAATGGCATCAGAATGGTTAGAATGATAGAATGGTTGAGATAACGCTGTGGACTAAGGCCCGCCTGAGACGCAGGAGGTTGCGGGTTCGATTCCCGTCACGGGACAAATGTTTGTATGTACTGATATTTGTGTCGGGTCTGGGTGTTTTCTATGCTTAATATGTAGGTTATTTTCAAAAATAAGTAGTATAACAGGCATGTATTTCCCATAACACGAACTCTGCTTACTTTGGGGCTAGATGATGCTGCGTGAAAATATCCAGCATTAATTATTTATTTAGAACCCAACACCGCTGGTAAATAGAGGTTCTAAAGTGTGGAGGAATTGGAAATCAATAGAAGAATTCTGCAGGGTACTCTGTTAGTTAGAGCCGCTATGGTGGTATTAGACCTTTATAATGTTTTCAATTGTCAAATGTCGTTTCTGGCATTTAGCAGAAGAAAGAAAAGCAATAGTAGAATTTAAAAAGCAGATTATTAAAAAAGCCATTTTTCTACGTGAATTTGATCAACGAGCCGAAGTAAATTGAGTCGTGAAAGACGTGACAATAACACGATAGGTATCTCGAGAAATCTAGACAATGAGAGATGGCGCTTCAAAGACTTTTAGTAAAGACTTAGGTATCTACCTATTGACTCATCGTTATTGGTTTTCGCATTTGTGGCTTCTTTTACCGTGACGCAAGGATCCTGTACCTATTTTGACTTCAAGGATGATTTTAAATTGGTTTTATCCTACGGTCACTACGAAGCGCTGCAGTAGTCAATGGAATGTGAAAAAAGCGTAAGTAATGGTAATGACGTTTTATTAATCGTTGTGTACAACACAAGAAAATTTCCTAAATCGTTGCTAAATACGTCGGGGATTTTTTTTAATTACCCATTCGTTTCCTCACAAAAGGCCCGGTCCGTAAACCACTAACGTACTAACACGAAGCTGCATTAAGCTGAGACAGACTTATTTGACCCCAAGAAATACATCTTTTAGTCTTTACCTAGTAATACCATCGTTTGTGTTTTTGGGTTCAAATAAATAAATTTTCTTCTGTTCTTTTTTTCATTAGGTAAGGAGCTCATATATACGTTTGCCCTAAGAGGTTATTTGTTTGTCTGTATTGCATATATCTGCAAGGAAGTTTTTAGGTTTTAACCTAAAAACCATTCATACGATAAACCTATCTTAAGGACTTGTAGCATTAAAAAGCTAAATAAAACGGCGCTGCTACAATCGTTGTTTGAAAACACGTTTAAATTTTATTTAAATTATTACACGTTATTTAAATTTTTCCAAAGAAAATGTTTGTTTATCTTGGCTCCATAGTTTTGTCTGGAGCGCATGTGTTCTTACCGTCCGAATCGTAACCGTATATAAACTGATCTTCTCGTCACGCTAGATGGAGCTGTACGCATGCGCGCATAATAAGACGTGCGTATTTTTTTTTAATTTGAATATCATACAATACCAAAGTCCGAATTCGATTCAAGTTTTCTCCATCCATATTTTAGTGAATACGGTGGTAGGTACATACGCTCTCAAACTCATCATTTTGGAAGGTACGTAACATCGTACAATGAACCAACTGATCACATAAATCAAAGTTTTTAACATACACTGGTTTGCGAATTTCGTGAAACTACTTCAATAGCTGATACTTTAAGGAACATCATACCTACAACCCTGATAATATGAAAAGCCGAAAAATGTTTGAATTCCATGCCCATCTTTCTTACTCTAAAATTTATAACACCTAAATCATAAAGTTTTAACACGATTTCATGTAATCGACAATTTAGAATAAAATACTTTTCAAAGTTGAGTCGCTTCAAGAACCGTGAGGTCTGAACAACTAGTAAACTATCGTGGTAACTTGCAAAGATATTTTTAACCCTAGATTTGAATAGAGCCGTGTTAACCCAGTGGGTAGTTGCCCCGACTTCCAAACGAGGTAGTGGATTATAGCCCAGCCGTGCACCAATGGATTTTTCCTGTGTGCTTTGCACGTGCCACCTCTTCTAGGTGAAGGAAAATACTGTGAAGAAACAAACATGCCCTAGAACCAAAAATTCGAAGGCAATTCGGTATATGCCATCGGTTAGTCTCCGAATAAGCGGCGATGGGCTTGCAACCTGTAATGGAATACTTACTACTTGTAAATTGCAAGCATGTATCATATGTTATATATGGACGTGCCTTTAACTACACCCTATGTTATCCTCAAAGATCTACGAACTGAGTATGTATCTGAGGATGTCCATAATAGGGACTGCATTCGTGAACGGGTTTGTTTTGTTTTTTTTGTCAAAGTGTAAAGCCAAAACTACAACATAAGGAGAACATTAAAATGTATCCCTAAATTCCTAGTTAGCAAAACTAAAAAACTCTTTGCTTATTTTTAATTGACAATTCATTGACCAATTTCACCATGAGAGTGACGCTAAGTAGAAATTTAAAGTGACAAAATTTAAAGTTAGTAGTACTTTGTTTTGTAAGCTTCAACAGTAACTTAGTATTTGTAGACATCTACATTATAATATTTGAATGAATAAATGAAACAGTGGGCTTCAGAAGAAAACAAACCCATTAACGTCTCCAGAAATTCTGTTATCAGGCAGTCCTTAACCATTCTGTATTTCCATAATAGGTACCGCCAGGATGAGACACAGGAAACAAAAGAAAAATCGACGATTTCTTTGTTTAGTCGTAAACGAATTCAATTGTAAAATTAACTCTGACTATTTCCGAAAAGATAAACCGGAGATTCAGACTATGAAAACAATAGGGCATTTTTAATGGTGTATGTTAATTTGGATTGATTTGATACGCTGAACTAAACACCTTTTCTTAATCATTATTAAGTTTTTCTTTGTACTCTATAATCTTATACATATATATTATATTATCTACAAAAAAAACACGCTCACGACTGGCTTCCCCATCGTGGACATCCTCAGATACATACTATGAGTAGATATTTGAGGATACCAAGTAGGGGGTAGTCAGAGGCACATCCAAACATTACATTTGGTACATGCCCGCGTTTTGCAAGTAGTAAGCAATACACGTGACAGGTTGCAAGCCCATCGCCGCTTATTGGAACATTAACTGTTAGCACATGCCTTCGAATTTTTGGTTCTAGGGCATGCCGGTTTCCTCACGATGTTTTCCTTCAACATTTTGAGCACGTGTTAATGCGCACATAATTTTTACGAGTGGTAAAATCTATTGGTGCACGACCGGGTTCGAACCCACGACCTCCGGATCAGAAGTCGGGGTATCGCCCACTAGGCCAATCCAACAATGTGCAAAATTAGTGTAAAAGTGGGACACAGCGCTCGTAAATATTAAACAATTCTATGCAAATGGAGCTGCATTTGGGTTTCAGAGTGTCTGCCAGTTATACTTCAACATTTTAATAATTCATTATGAGATTCTTGTTTAAATTTATTGTGATATTCGCAGTAATTAGAAAGGTTCGTCCTTTTGAATTACGCACCAGTCGTGTATTGGAGCACTAGTTATGTAGATGACTTTCGATCCGAAGTTTGGTTTGACTTCTAGCGTGTACCAAAAGTGCGTAAGGTTAGTTTCAAACGGTGATGGAAAACATTGAAAGGACATGTCCTAGGACTAAAATTTCAAAATGTGACTCGTGCATTCGTTCTTTCATCATCGGCAACCACCAAGAAAGGTGACCAAGAAATAATCGATGACACCACGAAGAACTACATGAAATAAATAAACATCCAACAGAAACAAAAATAATCGTGATCCCACACTAGGGTCCCCTGTATCGTGGATATCAGGAATTACGAGTGCCGTGGTACTACAACACGCAGACCAAATATGCAAAGATTTGTCCCGCTACAGGAGTTGACCCGCGCCTCTTGGGCCGCAGCCGGCTTCTCGCCCGCCTCACCACCTAGGTCGTCATATAACTAATTAACTTAAAATACTACACCGAATATATATTTGTACTTATTTATTTTTGCAGCATTTGTGCTGATGAAGGTATGAAAGTTTTGAACAGATTGGACCACTTAATTAGCACAGGAAAGGAATTTTGAAAAGAATGGGCCCAGCTGTGGGACGTTGAGGCTGAAAATAAAAATAATGGGCCCAACTGTAGGACGTTGGCAGAAAATAAAACAAACACGCTCGCGACTTCAATCGCTATGATGGAGGTCCTCAGATCTGTGCTCAGTTCGTAGATCTGTGAGGATACCAAGTAGTAGTCAGGGACACGTCGAAACATTTTATTTCTCACATGTCTGCGTTTTGCTTAATAGTTAGTATTCCATGTGACAGTTTGCAGTTGATTACACTAACCAATATAACATGCCTTAGAATTTTTAGTTCTTGAGCAGGTTGGTTTGCTCACAATATTTAACTTTACCCTTTTGAGTACGGGTTAAGCGCACATAAACTGATTTTTTTTTGTCACACGACGGATCCGAAGCCTTCCGACAACCTTCGCATCGGAAGTCGGGTTACAGCCCACTAGGCCAAAACGGTTTTTACGTGACTGGAAATAATAGCAATAATCTGAACCAGAACTTAATATTACTATATATGGACAGAAAAAACGAACCCGCACATTTAAACGACAATATTAACAGAAATTAACCCAATTGAGTATTTCATTTTCTAAAGAAATGTTTCGTAGGCTTACTGAACCGAGTGATTTACATTGCGGCACTTGAAAACAAAATGTCCTACTTAAGTGAGTCGAGTTGGTACGTAGTGAAACTGGGGCGCAAATACTATTAACATTAATTTTCAAACGTCTCTACAAATATTAGTTATTAATGCGAAAGCGTAGTATTATACAAATTTATTGAGTAATGTTTGGTATAAAAAAAAATTGAATTAAAAATATTATAATATTAATAATAAATTCTTTATTTTTAGACACGCGATCCATAGTGTAAAAAACAAGTTCTGCTATTTATTAAAAATAAATGCACACAAAAAATCTAAAAATACAAAAATAAGTTAGGTACATAGCAAACTTAAGTCCATAAAATAAAACAAACTTATGGAAATTATTTATTTTAATAAAATTATGTATCCATCCATCTAACCCACTCATAATCCTACTCATACTCATACTCATTTATTAACCGTAGGTTCTACTTCCGTCAAATTGTTATATCGACTTATAAGTCTATATGTAAATATCGTTATTCTGCTTCTACAATGAGTCATCGGCGCTTCTACTCCGTCATATAATAAATCTGGGCAAATATCTACATAATTAATCTGCTCCGTTACAAGCCATTAATACAGACAAGCACAGTGATTAGGGTCAAAATTGTAACTAGATTCATTTCAGTAAAAATTTAAATGTATGGATGTTTGCGCCGTAGCGGATAAACCGATTTGGATGAAATATTTAAAAGATAAAGTTCGCAAACTGGTGTGAAACATAAAGCTACTTTTTTATTCATAGCATTTGTTTTTATACACCTATAAACCCTTAGCGTCTAGACGAATAGATCACGCTCAGTTTTCCTTTCACGCTAACGCAAAGGAAAAACTTATTGGCAGCAGTCACGTGACATCTGACGAGGTAATGCCAATTCAATATTACAGCGTGATCGGTGTCGAAGGGACCTTGTGGGTTTGTCCTAAGCGTGGGTTTGTCCTTAGCGTATACAGTCCTCTTTAGAACAGGAACTCAATAGTTCAATTATAGCTCGCTCGTGTATTTCGTTATTTGGAATGTGACAATTCGTTCGACAAATGATCTGAATATTCATGAAGTCAAATCGAATCGGCTTTCTCGAATATGTCTAAAATCGAGTGATTCTGAATAGGGCCGGTCCGTTTGTATGACAAATATGGTTTGATGCCATAGCTAAAAGTAATCTGGATCATATAAAATATTTACCTAAATATTACGAAACTGCCTAGAACCAAAGCACAAGCAAGGAAACTTTTTACGGGTATACCTAATTCGTTGTTCAAAAGGCCCTGCGATGTAGAATGATTTAACATTAAATTTGGCCCGGTCATACTGATGCGGTGGCTGGAAATGACTGCCCAGTGGTTGTCAAAGTTCATGTTATAGTATTGATCGCTACCGCCACAGTTTGACCGGGCCTTTACACATTTTAAATCTCATAAAGATCGTATTACTTTATTCAAAAGTATACATATATATATTGTTAGACGAGATTTGCAAATATAAAAGCATTTTGCTATAAAAACAGCGGCAACGAGGGATGGGGGCTCATTCTGCTCCAGGTCGTCGTGCTGCGCGGACGTCTTACTCTTGCGTGTCGATAGCATTGTTGCAATTGTACCTTTGGTTGAGTTTATTCTTGTATTTGTCTTTGTTTAGTTTTGGTATTTTTCCTTTGTTTGCGTGTAATCATTTTAGGTTATGAAAATTGTTTTTTTTTAAATAAATTTGCTTTTGATTGTTAAAATCAGAAGTAAGGGGATAGAAAACATGTCCCACATTCATCCTGATAAGTTTTCAAGGCAGTAAACCCTTGTTTTTTTCGAATTAAAAACACGTGTTGTTTGTTGCTTTTATTTTTACTCGTCATTTTTACAAGGTTGCTTAATTTGGGTGCGTTGGGGCACCTTTATTGTGTTTTGCAGTGAATAAAGAAATGAGGACAAGCCGCAGCCCGTCACGTCGGCGGTTACGTAGTTCGCCACGGCAGCGGCCACGCAGCCCGTCACGTCGGCGGTTACGTAGTTCGCCACGGCAGCGGCCACGCAGCCCGTCACGTCGGCGGTTACGTAGTTCGCCACGGCAGCGGTCACGCAGCCCGTCACGTCGGCACTCGCACGGCGGACGGTCTTCTCGTAGCAGATACTCTTGTCACCGTCGCCGTTGCCAAGGTTGTGGTTATAACCGTGACGAGGTACGTAACCCAGCTTGTCAAGAAGGACCGCAAGGCGTTCGCACACCCTCCGCGCAGCCGCCGGTGCCACCGCCTGCCCCGCCGCAGAGTAACTGTGAGTCTCTTGATACTGTTTTGTCACGTTTAGAAACATTAGGGCGTACTCATCATTATTACGTGTCGAACTTTGATCCAAGCATTCACGATGTAGACGCGTGGTTCAGTGAGGTTGATAGGGCCAAGGTTGCTAACAAATGGGACGATCGTGAATGCCTTACTCGAATAGGAGGTTGCTTAAAAGGTGATGCTAAGTTGTGGCTTTGGACTAACTTCAAAGAGGATTTCAAACCCTTATGTTGCAAAAAATTTGACTTAGCAAGTATTCTGTTTGAGGTTATGTCCACTAACTCTGACAAATACCAAACTTATGCCGAATACGCGCGCAAATCATTGCTACGCCTCCGTATAGTCCGCGGTCTTAGCGATGAGTTGGTTACAGACATTATCTTGAGAGGCATTACTGACCCCCAGGTCAAAGCAACCGCCATCAATGCTAGCTTGAAATCTAATGATCTGGTTAATTATTTGTCAAGCTTTATTAAACTGGGTAAGAGTTCAACTGCGGTTGTGCAGTGTATTCCAGTTGACATTTTAATTGACAGTGGTGCTATCGGTGTGTCTTTGATATCTTCCGCAGTTGTGAACCACTTTTCTTGTTCCAAAAAGACGGTCAACTGCCAGATTAAGGGCTACTGAGACGTCTACAGTAAATACAGGGTGCATGCGTTTTCAACTTAATAGTGATGTCCCCGTCAATTACCGTCCTTATAAGATGTACTGAACCAAAATATCTCTCCTACGAACTCGAGAACCTGGCTGTAGTAAAAGCGCTACGACATTTTCGGCATTACTTGGTGGGTTTAAAGTTCACTGTAGTAACGGACTGTAACGCTCTTAAAGCAACCCAAACTAAGAAGGACTTATTGCCGCGTGTTGCAAGATGGTGGATCTACTTGCAAGATTTTGAGTTTACCATCTCCTATAGAAATGGTGCCATGTTGCCACATGCAGACTACCTGAGTCGTAATCCATGTAGCTTGGTAAACAACGTAAATAGGCCACGTAATTGGGCTCAAATAGCGCAAGCTGAGTACGATGAGACTTGTAAAATGATTCAGGCTTTGGAACGTGGGGAACTAGATTCTTCTCGTTATGTATTACGTAATGCTGGTTGTTGATGCATTTACTAAGTACTGTGTTCTTACACCTATCTCGCGTCAAGACTTTAACGAATTAAAATAAGTCTGTCAACATGTGATCTCCTTGTTTGGTACTCCCCGCCTCATAGTAACAGATAGAGGCCGAATGTTTGAGTATTTGTGTTTCAAGTCATGGATGCAAGAACTAGGTGTTGAACTACATCAGATTACACCTGAAATGCACCATGCTAATGGCCAGGTGGAGAGGTACGTCAGGACTGTCTTAAATATGCTTAGACTAGAGACATCCCATAAGAAGGTAGAGTGGGCTGATAGTTTATGGCAGCTTCAGCTGATTCTCAACCTAACCAAACAGAAATCGACGCAAACCTCGGCTTTAAACCTTTTGGTAGGACATGAGAATGCTACACCTGCGATTCGAACGTTAGTGAGAGACGTTTTTTCCGAGCCTCTCCTAACTAACCGTGAAGCCAGGAGGGAGATTACAAGACGGAGGACGGCCGAACGATTGTCTGAAAATCAGGTGTTGATGGATGCTCGTATTAATCGGGACCGACGTTCCCCTCGTGTGTTTCAGGAAGGTGACCTGGTTTTCGTGATCAAGTATGCTCAGTCGATGGGCAAGCTTGACCATGGCATGCGTGGCCCGTATCGAGTGAACCGGATCCTGCCTCATGATCGATATGAGTTGAGGTTGTACACCTGAAATGCACCATGCCAACGGCCAGGTGGAGAGGAAGGTGACCTGGTTTTCGTGATCAAGTATGCTCAGTCGATGGGCAAGCTTGACCATGGCATGCGTGGCCCGTATCGAGTGAACCGGATCCTGCCTCATGATCGATATGAGTTGAGGTTGTTGTCTGGGTCATGGACATGAAAGACATGATGATGGTCATAAAAGGCGAATGGACTCCCGAGTCATGAGGCCTTCTTTGAGGGTATGTGGTACCCGTGTGATCCATGAGGGATCTTGTGGCCCTTGAGGCATTGGTTGTGTGACCTTTGAGGTATGACGCGTTTGGCCCTTGAGGCAGTAGAACCAATTCGTTGGAATGGTGTCTACACTGGCCATGGAAGCTGGTCGGTCTTGCAAACCGATCAGTCGCTGTGTAGCGTGCGTACACAGTGTTTGTTATTTGGCATGTTGTTTATTATCTTGCATGTTGGTTGTGGTAATGGTTATTCTGGTACTATTACAGCGGAATATGTCGTATTTCATCTATGAAGTCTAGAGCTTAGACTCTAGCAATATTTTGAGATTCAACGATGTTTTTTTTTCTGCTGTACGAGTACTAGCAGAATTAGTGCGCTAAACTTTAATACACTTATGTACTAACCAACTTACATGATAACAACCCTACTAAGGCATAAACGCTCCTAATGCCTTTCGATAAAGTGTGGTCTTTGTTTATAGCAACGAGTGATGACGATGACCCAGATCAGGAACAGCCCGGACCCGTTATACTTGATCAACCTGATCATTCACCACCACACGATCAAGAACCAGGACCTTCACGAGGCTTAGACATGCCCACACTTAACTAGCCTGAGCACGTACCTACCCAATAATTCTGTCGAGACGCCAGAAGTGCAGGAGAAGCCGTGTTAGACGAGATTTGCAAATATAAAAGCATTTTGCTATAAAAACAGCGGCAACGAGGGATGGGGGCTCATTCTGCTCCAGGTCGTCGTGCTGCGCGGACGTCTTACTCTTGCGTGTCGATAGCATTGTTGCAATTGTACCTTTGGTTGAGTTTATTCTTGTATTTGTCTTTGTTTAGTTTTGGTATTTTTCCTTTGTTTGCGTGTAATCATTTTAGGTTATGAAAATTGTTTTTTTTTAAATAAATTTGCTTTTGATTGTTAAAAATATATGAACTTACTCGTTTCGCTCGCTAGCTATTTATTTTAACAGCTTACAACACAGCCCCACACTAGCATCGTGACCCTGTGTCGTGGGTATCAAGATCTACGTACTCGCAGTCTGATAATTCGAGTCTGGATGTTGTATTGAACAAATATCTGCAGAATATGCAAGCATTTGTCTGGCAGCGGGAATCGAAATCGCACCTCTTGCGTTGCTGGCTACTTACCCGCCGATGACTCAAATAATGAAAGATATGAGTGATCTAGTTTACTTCTGCACACTGTGACAATGTTGTGACTAAACGAGAAGGCAAACTGGGCCTTGTTTGTCTAACTGTGGGGTGTTTTAGACGCTCGCTTTGTGTAATGCAGGGACCAGCCAAGAGTGAGTCTGCCTATTCGAACATCATCATCATACTAATAAAGGTTAGCTGGAAGAAAATGTTAATTAGAATTGAGTTCGACTATGTCAAGTACAAAGGAGAACGTAATGCTAATTATCTTGTGCAATAAACATTTTCTATCTATCTAGAAAAAGCCGTGTTGGCCTAGTGGGCGATAGCCCGACTTCTGATCCGGAGGTCGTGGGTTCAAACCCGGTAGTGCACAAATCTTTCCACTCGAAAAATGCATGTGCACATTAACACATGCTCAAAACGGTGAAGGAAAACATCGTGAGGAAACCGGCATGCCCTAGAACCAAAAATTCGAAGGCATGTGCCAACAGTTAGTGTTCCAATAAGCGGCGATGGGTTTGCAACCTATCACGTGGAATGCTTAAAAAACGCAGGCATGTGCCAAATGTAATGTTTGGACGTGCCTCTGACTATCCACTACTTGGCATCCTCAAAAATCTACTCACTGAGTATGTATCTGAGATGTCCACCATGGGGAAGACAGTCGTGAGCGTGTTTGTTTTATTTTTTTTTCCTATCTATACGCAGCCCTTAAAGTATACCGTACACAATTGGCGAAGATAACATATAGACAACAAATAAAGACGAATTGAGAACCTCCTTCTTTGAGGTCTGTTGATAATAGGTTAACGCGATATAGACTTATAATTATATTGTCAAACATGTTTTGTTGTTTGTACAAGTACAAAGACGTGTTTAGGGGGGTCGTGTATTAAGGAGGGTAAGCCAAAGAACAGAACAATAATTGAAAACTAGCATTTATCAAATATAGCGTTGTCGCTCTGGTTGAAAAGTCAAAACATTTATTAAAATATCACGTGGACACATTTTGAACTCTGACTGAAATAAATGCCATACATTTTTGTCTATTCGCGACAGTAAGTTAGGAAAAGTCAACTTGGCTACAAGTGCAGGTTCGATTTTTTTTTTGTATAAAAATATTGCAAGTAACCTTACCGTACGACCTCAGCAATTTAAAACCTTGAAACCTCAACCTCAACTGAAACCTTAGTTGAAAAATAAGCAAAGCAGTAGTAAATTTTGATACAAGAAATTAATTTTATACCAATTAAAATATTGTGTTGATCTATTCGATTTCAAAATAATTTCGAGTTAATTACGCTTAAATGTGGACCTTCTAAAATTTGAAATCATTTAATTAAAATCCGCCTGTTAAATTACGTTCTTGTTTTATTTACTCCTCTAAAACTTCTGTATTAAAGGATCATATTCCCTTTCACAAATAATATTCAATATTATTTCAATTTGAACGGGAAAGCTCCTAATATATACATAGCCTACATACTTCAAAAGTAAAATTAGTTGGTCTATGAAAATTGCTTTCACATCTCGGGAAATTACTTCAAATAAGTTGGGAGAAAACACCAATTTCCAAACTAAGCCTTATCATTATATAGCATTATTAATACAGATAGATTTTATTTAATTGAATCTCCATTCTGGGCACAACATTTCAACTTGTTAAAGGGTGACTAAGAAAGAACGAGTGGCACATCGGGCGACTAGCCAGCTGCGACGCAAGACGTGCGAGTTAGATCCACTCCATCCTCAGGTAGCTTGGCAGCGATCGCTCTTACGATACGTCTGTCAATTGTACATTTATTTCATTCTTGAATTATGCATATCTAGTTTTATATATGGAACTAGAGGTCGCTCGGTGCGCGAGCTGCACGCAGCTCGCGGTTTATGTTTGGTCCTGGGGGATGTTATTCAAAGGGTGTGCAAGTTGTAAAATGTCATGGAACAACTCTATACGATCCCACCATGCAATCACCGCACTTTTTGTAATTTTCGAAGATATAATGGTAAGGGGGGTGCACGGGAGGGCTGATTTCAAGAGGGGGGTCCAAGTTTAATAATGTCGTGGAACACCTCTATACGATCCCACCATGCAATCACCGCACTTTTTGTAATTTTCGAAGATATTATGGTAAGGGGGGTGCACGGGAGGGCTGATTTCAAGAGGGGGGTCCAAGTTTAATAATGTCGTGGAACACCTCTATACGATCCCACTATGCAATCACAACCCCTACTTCACGTTTCGAAGATACGATGGGAATGGGGGTGCAGCGGGGGCTAATTTCAAGAGGGGGGTCCAAGTTTAATAATGTCATGGAACACCTCTATACGATCCCAGCATACAATGGCCGCACTTTTTGCAAGTTACAAATATACGATGGGAAGGGGGCCGCAGGGGGGTCTGATTTCAAGAGGGGGCACCAAGTTTAATAATGTCGTGGAACACCTGTATACGATCCCACCATGAAATGGCCGCACTTTTTGCAAGTTACGAATATAAGATGGGAAGGGGGGTTCAGGGGGGGCTGATTTCAAGAAGGGGGTCCAGGTTTAATAATTTCATGGAACACCTCTATACGATCCCACCATGCAATCACCGCACTTTTTGTAATTTTCGAAGATATAATGGTAAGGGGGGTGCAGGGGGGGATGATTTCAAGAGCGGGGTCCAAGTTTAATAATGTCGTGGAACACCTGTATACGATCCCACCATGCAATCACCGCACTTTTTGCAAGTTACGAATATACAATGGGAAGGGGAGCGCAGGGGGGGCTGATTTAAAGAGGGGGGTCCAAGTTTAATAATGTCGTGGAACACCACTATACGATCCCACCAAGCAATCACAACCCCTACTTTAAGTTTCGAAGATACGATGGGAAGGGGGGGTGCAGGGAGGGCTGATTTCAAGAGGGGGGTCCAAGTTTAATAATGTCGTGGAACACCTCTATACGATCCCACTATGCAATCACAACCCCTACTTCACGTTTCGAAGATACGATGGGAATGGGGGTGCAGCGGGGGCTAATTTCAAGAGGGGGGTCCAAGTTTAATAATGTCATGGAACACCTCTATACGATCCCAGCATACAATGGCCGCACTTTTTGCAAGTTACAAATATACGATGGGAAGGGGGCCGCAGGGGGGGCTGATTTCAAGAGGGGGCACCAAGTTTAATAATGTCGTGGAACACCTGTATACGATCCCACCATGAAATGGCCGCACTTTTTGCAAGTTACGAATATACGATGGGAAGGGGGGTGCAGGGGGGGCTGATTTCAAGAAGGGGGTCCAGGTTTAATAATTTCATGGAACACCTCTATACGATCCCACCATGCAATCACCGCACTTTTTGCAAGTTACGAATATACAATGGGAAGGGGAGCGCAGGAGGGGCTGATTTAAAGAGGGGGGTCCAAGTTTAATAATGTCGTGGAACACCACTATACGATCCCACCAAGCAATCACAACCCCTACTTTAAGTTTCGAAGATACGATGGGAAGGGGGGGTGCAGGGAGGGCTGATTTCAAGAGGGGGGTCCAAGTTTAATAATATCGTGGAACACCTCTATACGATCCCAGCATGCTATGGCCGCACTTTTTGTAATTTTCGAAGATATAATGGGAAGGGGGGTGCAGGGGGGGCTGATTTCAAGAAGGGGGTCCAGGTTTAATAATTTCATGGAACACCTCTATACGATCCCACCATGCAATCACCGCACTTTTTGTAATTTTCGAAGATATAATGGTAAGGGGGGTGCAGGGGGGGATGATTTCAAGAGCGGGGTCCAAGTTTAATAATGTCGTGGAACACCTGTATACGATCCCACCATGCAATCACCGCACTTTTTGCAAGTTACGAATATACAATGGGAAGGGGAGCGCAGGGGGGGCTTATTTAAAGAGGGGGGTCCAAGTTTAATAATGTCGTGGAACACCACTATACGATCCCACCAAGCAATCACAACCCCTACTTTAAGTTTCGAAGATACGATGGGAAGGGGGGGTGCAGGGAGGGCTGATTTCAAGAGGGGGTCCAAGTTTAATAATATCGTGGAACACCTTTATACGATCCCACCATGCAATCACAACCCCTACTTCAAGTTTCGAAAATACGATGGGAAGGGGGGTGCAGGGGGGGCTAATTTCAAGAGGAGGGTCCAATTTTAATAATGTCATGAAACACCTCTATACGATCCCAGCATGCTATGGCCGCACTTTTTGTAATTTTCGAAGATATAATGGGAAGGGGGGTGCAGGGGGGGCTGATTTCAAGAGGGGGTCCAAGTTTAATAATGTCGTGGAACACTTCTATACGATCCCACTATGCAATCACAACCCCTACTTCAAGTTTGAAGATACGATGGGAAGGGGGGTGCAGGGGGGGCTAATTTCAAGAGGGGGGTTCAAGTTTAATAATGTCACGGAACACCTCTATACGATCCCAGCGTGCAATGGCCGCACTTTTTGCAATTTTCGACGATATAATGGGAAGGGGGGTGCAGGGGGGGCTGATTTCAAGAGTGGGGTCCAGGTTTAATAATGTCATGGAAAGCTCTATACGATCCCACCATGCAATCACCACTCTTTATTCAAGTTTCGAAGATACTATGGGAAAGGGGGTGAAGGGGGGTAAAAAGGGGAAAGGGGGGGTTAATATTTTAATTGTCAATTATTCTCAACACAATCCCATAGAGTAATCACCGCAATTTTGACGCGTTTGAGAGATCGGTTAAGAGGGGGGTGAAATTAGGTAAAAAGGGGGGGAGGAGGGCTTAATTTTTTTAATTGTTAATCATTCTCTATACGATCCCGTAGAGCAATCACCCCAATATCAACACATTTCAAACATTTTTGTGCATGGAGCGAGAAAGGGGGGGTAAAAAATGGGTGGGGGGGTCAAATTTTTAATTGTTTATTATCTTCTTTACGATCCCATAGCGCAATCACCGCAATTTTGTCGTGTTCGAGAGATCGGATTAGAGGGGGGGTGAAATTGGATAAAAAGGGGGGGAGGAGGGGGAATTTTTTTTAACTGTTAATCATTCTCTATACGATCCCGTAGATTAATCACCCTAATTTTAACGCATTTCAGAGATACCTGTGCAGAAGGCGAGAAAGGGGGGGTAAAAAAGGGGTGGAGGGGGTAAATTTTTTTTTGTTTAACATTACTTATACGATACCGAATAGCTCCCTATAGACAATTGTGAAGGGTTTAGGAGATAGATGTAGGAGGGGGGGGAGGGGGGAGGAAAAGGGGGGTTTTCGGATTTTTCCTCTACTCACTGGAACACCCTCTATACGATCCCACCAAACGTTAACCCCTCACACGAGCGCAAGTGGGAGAACAACTATGTCAATGAGTGAGTGAGTGAGTGGTAGTTTAGCTTTATATAATATAATATAATTAAAATTATCGGGGTTTGTTGTCATTTTAGAATATTAATTCAGTTCCAGTCTCACGACCGTCGATCATGGTCGCGGACGGTGGTCATGAGGAAAGACATCTAAACGGTCAACGAAACGTCAGCAGGAGAATAGTAAAGTATGTGGTATAGTCGTAATAATATTCCAGTTTTATATATTTATGTTGTACACAACTGCTGCTGTATATAGCAAAGACAAGTATTTCGCCGAGAGTCAATACCAAGTCGGGAGCATTCAAGGTTCAAAACCGGTTCCGAATCACTTTTATCGAGCTTTAGACCAACTGGTAATGAAACTTGGCCGGATTTCATCGCCGCTGGCTGATGGACCGTTATTACTATAAAAACACTTTATGTAGGGAATGTGAATCGCCGTTTTTTAGCTAGATTTCCTGTTTATGTCTTAGCTCTAAAAATAATCGTTTTATTATTTAATTTATTTTCTGGTGCTTGCAACACCAGTGGTGTTAGAGGTATCAATCACGCGTTGCCTCCCTGAGAAATCAAGACACATACTTTTATCTCATATTATTTTGTTATTTAAATTTATATTGTATAAAATAAATACATGAATAAATACGCAACAGACACACACCTACATATGTAGTCCTGACCCCACACTAGGATTCCCTGTGTCGTGGGCATCAGGAACTACGAGTACCGTGGTACGTGGTAAAGAATAAAGTATTTTAATTAGTAGATTATTTTTATCTGATCATGTTGTCGTACGATTGCCAAGTCATTATATTTATTATAGAAATAAATATATTTATACGGTCACTATAAATGTTGGTAGGTAACTAATTAAACAAGAATCTATGACAAAGTTGTTGAATAGGTGCTGCCATAGATACTAACTAAACTAACTGACTTGGTTAAATATAAGTTCTCGCAACTTTTTGCGATTGCGCTGCGAGACTTGCATTTTTTATTTTTATCTATCTATCTCTTTTACTCGTCACTAAGTAAAGATTTTTACTTTATAGATCGATAGCTAGAAAACTATTAAGGTGGTACTGCACTAGAATTTTGTTTTCTCAGTATTGAAAGTGCACATTTCGAAGCTCGCAAATAGTAAATGGATATTTGGAATAGGTCACAAAATATTGACCGAGACTGTTATACAGTGGAACGGTACTACATTTAACTTTACTGCACAAATATTGGTAAACAACGAGAATTTGCCTAATCTAAATCACAAACTACAAATGTATACGTAGAAAGTATTTATACGTACTGTAGTTTATTATAATATGCTACTTCATGTCATGATGTAGGCAAATAGGTATCTAAATCTGTATTTTGAAAAGCACCTTCCAATTTTATAACGCGATATTTACAATTTCAATTTGAATTTTATTTATTCCAAAGTATAATACGTAGTTAGAAGCCTCAATGTAGGCACACACATTGTAGGTTAACTTGTTGGAGTTAGGTTACTAACTACTAGTGTTTAACTGTATCTCAGAGGGTATCTAGTATTCGTCCACCACGCGCGGTATCAAAACACATTGACCGACAATTATTTGTGTGTTTAAATGTTTCCCGATATTTCGGCATAGTTGCATGTACATGGAAGAAACTGAAATCTTTGCGGGTGGATTTTTAGTGTTAAACTCACATGGTAAACATTCATTTTATAGTGTAAAGATTATGTTTATATGACCATAGCAGTTTCAAAATATGTATGACCCTTTTCAAGATAAACGATCTGAGATCTACTTCTAACAAAACTAAGTAGTTTATTCGCCTTTGAAAGCAACAAAAAGCACCCCTTTCATCGTAAGACGCAATCAACTAAAGCCCATTAAACATTCCAGACGATGAGTAAATATGCCTCGACGGGACCTTACACGATCCCGTCGCAACTGTATTACACGGCTTCCGATATTTTTTCCCTAGATTTACTGGCTGGGCCTCGGGATTTACAGCTTTGACCGAAATGCTTACCCGCAGCATTTTGTTAGCTTTTTATTGGCAATTTGTTACCTTGTGTATCTTTTTGGGATTCGTGATTCGCTCCACAAATTGAACTCTTGACGTCGTCCCTGATTTATTTATTATGCTTACCTACTTACTTATACAGTGGAGTTGGATGAAGAAGTCCTTTTAGTGCAACGGGAATTCTGCACGCAGAGGTGCTGTGTCTTGCGACTTTCAATTGGAATATTTTTTATTTTCATGCTTACTCATGGTCTTGAAATGCCGAAAACTATTCCGCCTAATTTGTCTTACAGAATATTTAAAGTGTTCTGAATCATCTTAACCCTGTGGCCAAGAAAGAGCTAGTGAAGAAGATACTATATGACAAAACAGGACCTAAAACGTATATGATTATATCAGAATTTCAATGAAGTGACGTCATTTGCGAACGGTTAACAGGTAAATAAACTCATCATATAAAATCACGCAATTTTTGGGAATGTCTATAAAAACGATTGTGAATTCAATAGATTAATTGGAATTCATTTACAACTTACTAGTCAACTGAACTGGACTATAAAATGAGACAAAAACGGTAAAAATAAAATATATGTAATTTATAAACCACACAATGATGAGCTTATTCCTAACGAAAGGCAAGGTAACTTTTATGAATACATTTTTGTCTTTATTTTTTTAAACTATAAACAATATTTTTACTGGTTTTCTAGTATTCTGCTAGAACTATTAAACTAACAGGTAAAAAAAAACTATTCGCATAATATTAAAAAAAGAAATGCCTGAATGTTTACAAAATAAACCTAGTAAGATCACTGAAAAAGGCTGTCCTTCTTTTTTTTCTTCCCTGGATCATAGTCAAAGGAAGGAA
Source organism: Perizoma affinitatum (assembly GCA_961405105.1). Classification (NCBI taxonomy): domain Eukaryota; kingdom Metazoa; phylum Arthropoda; class Insecta; order Lepidoptera; family Geometridae; genus Perizoma; species Perizoma affinitatum. The sequence goes on from OY560197.1 coordinate 10,208,377, forward strand.
AAATAGCTGTTTTTCCAATTTATTGCTATTTACCACTGAATACTTTGTAAAATGACATACGAATACCGCTAAAGCGATACCTATTCCGTCTCAACTCAACAACTTGCAAATAACGTGTAGAGAAAACGCTACTGTCAACCAGGGATTCACAGTTATTCGTTCCCGCAGTTTTATTTCAAACGAGACATAAAGGAGTAGTCACACATATCACGGAAGCGGAAGGGACAGTTGTGTAGATAAGTTCCTACAACTTTTTCTCATTAGCAGAAGACATCTCTCTTTAAAAGTCTGTGGGCGGTTTCCATAACCACGAAAATTTCTTCCGAAAGGACTGGAACCAAAGGAAGGAGTCTTAATAATATTTTTCCTAAAATAGTGACGTTATCATACAAGACTGAAGATGATAAAGTCACATTTTTTTAAAATCCGTTCGTCATTATGTAGGTAGCTCGTTTTTAAACAAAGAGTAATACGATGAATTTACTTTACAAAATACCAAGATGTGATAAATTATAATTAAATTATGTCCTAGAATATATTTACTGAAAGAGGGTAATTCTAAATAATTTGATAGGTAAAACACTTGCGTGTACATGTTTAAGCTAATTATGCTTTGGGAGAAAATAATGATGAAAAAAAAATACTGTTGATCCAACTTGTGAGCCAGCTCAACTTTAATGACAAAGTCCAAAAAGCCGCTCATTAAAGCCATTAGGGCAGCACCGTTTGACCGAGCCTTTACTCATAAAGATTTTTTAACAGATGATTAACGAAACACTGCTTTGGCTCGTTTTAATAAGTATAATTTCGAGTGCTACAAGCAGTTTGAAACTCTGTTTAGGTAGAGTATTGCAGAGGGATCAAAAATCTTTACAAGTTTGGGCTTTAGTATCACAAAGCTCTTAGCTAGTAACTATTGCATGATTCACAAATATGTTAAACATTATAGCGCCGTATCGACCAAACTGAGAAGTATGACATTACATACGGAACACGGCCCTCACAAATCCCATACACGCCCTCACCATACAGAGGTTTATGAAGAGACCTTTATCCACATGAAACATTCCTTCGTAAAACTGGATGCAGATAATGTTCTGATATATCGTCCTGTCTGCCGCAAACGTGAACTCCCGCATGATGACCTTAGACCTGCCGGTTGTTAGTCTGGCACAAGAAATTAGCAAATGTATAACTTCAATCAATAGCGTTGCAATAACGTAATAACTTCTAACAATCCTACTGATTTCATAATATGTTGAAAATATCAACATCAGCGGGTGAACTCACGTCCTCCTTCTTGGTACAAAGGTTTCAAAGGCTGTAACTGCTCCGCCACCGGGCCAGGTCACAGCTTGATCGAAATTCTTGGACAGTTTCGACTCGACTTGCATTAGCTTAATTCACTTAGAAGGGAAATGATACAGGTATCCAAAATAACATTTCCAAATTTTTATAATTTTTAAACCAAATCACAATCCTAATGGTAATTTTTATATTTTTTAAAAATTATATTTTTGTTTATTGCTATCTCAAATATACATATATCGTAGGTACATATTTTGTTATCGCTACGTAGGTAAGTAATAAATAGCATAATTCTAATAAAACAGTACCATAGGTTATGGTCTGTTCCGCACACCAGGACTTTATAGCCTGTATGGCAGGGTCACAGGGACTCGCTAGCATTCTCAGATAAGGTATATGAAAAGAGAAGTCTGGAACACTGCCACATGATATTGGAAGGGAGAAATATAGCAAAAAACACCTTCATGTGCCAAATTAGTGGCTGCTTTGTGTACTGCAGTGTTGAAGCTGATGCCGGTTTTATTATATCCCGCTGGTCCACAAATGATGATTTGTATTTTAGTCACAGATCATGCCATCTTTGTTTAAAAAACTAAGTAGGTAGGTACTAGGTAGGTTTTATTTACATCAAAGTATTACCACATACTATACTTTGATGTAAATTTATTAATCGAATAAATGTTGTCTATTCTGTTAGGCTCAATTCAAATGAAGATGGCAGCAACCGTCAGGGAAGCGACGCGCGTTTTTTAGCGTCCTGACTGAATCGTTACAGTTTACAGTATACATTCCAAACACAATTTTTATTTTATATAAGCATTGATAAAAAATCCTATTTTTGGTTAATATAAATTAATATTTCGTCGGTACCCATTTTTACACAACGTGGTGGGCCGTTACTCGATTATTTCAAGCCCCAAGGGATTCTATCAATTTTAACAATGAAGATAAAAGTTTGCGTTGTCAGCCAGGTGTGAATTGAGCCTTAGAGGTAAAAAGCATTCTCCTTTAAGCCCGTTTCATTTACTATCGTGGATACGTGGTACCTAGTTCCTAATGTTGGTCACTAACTGCCCTCTTATTTACTGAAACTGGCTTTAAAAAACAATAATTTGAAATTGAAAGCACAGATATGCTGCAATAAAAATTAGGTTATGGAGCAAAGTGGTAACTTTGCTTCATAACCTCATTATTATTCGCGAAAAGGGCCATAAAATTTCTACGGCGCAGTTACATAGAGAGGATTGCTTGTAAACACCACGCCTTCTGAGAAAATGGCCATAAATTGAGTAATAACCTCTTTCCCTATTTCTTAAACTGTTGCTGACAGAGAGTCATAAAATTACACAAGTAAAGGTTTAGATGCTCCACCACCGAGAATGCATTCCACACAAAAAGAGACACTTGTCATTTTTCAAATCCCAAATTAATTACGAAACCATTTCAATGGATTTATGCTTTCTGATCATTCGCAGTTCTTCTTCTGAACCGTACCAATTTGGAACTACTTCTTTAGCGAAATTTAATTTAAGTTTATCTGCACAAGTTCCAACGATGCAATGATTGGAACTATCGCGACCACCTTGTACCAACAATATCGGGGCGTAAAAAAACCTTTAAATTTGAATGCGTAAAAAGGTTTTTTTTTTTGCAGGTGCGATATTTGTAAGTATTTGTTCATACATGAGCCCGAGCTCATCTTAAGGCATGTTCTTTAGCTTGCTTCTTTATTACTCTGGAGATGTTTCTGTTAGCTTGTGGCTCAATGCGAACACGATAAACCTTTATGATTTGAATTTATCAAGAAGTAAGAAGGTACCTGTGCTCATTTCGAAAAGGTTATATTCCAAAGAGGGAAACATACCCAACCTTCAAAATGATTATAAGTGCTAGTAAAAATATTTTTTTCGTATAACTTTTTTAAGAAAATAATGTTTTGCGATGCTACATGAGAAAAATTGTACCTATGTATATCTAGGAATGTTGGAAAACATAACATTATCCTAATGTTTTGGAAATACCTTTGTATTACGTGAAAGCTCAGGTAATTTGGTCATTGTAATATTATTGCCAATGAATATGTATTAATTATGAGTTAAGTTATCTGGATGAATGTACTCGTTGACTGGTGCCACGCGCATTATAGTCTATGATACCTGATGTCAATCTGTCACTTGTCAGGGAGCCTGTTTTGCCGGCAATTTGTTAATAAAACTTTATGTTAGATTTAAAACTTGATTACAATTATAAACTGCTATCCAGTGTAATTCAATCATATCCACGCTTTGGAAGTGCCCATCTAGTTTTAACTAGGTACAGGAACTAGAAAAAAAAAAATATTTAATTCTTCAACGAGACCGATTAAGATCTAATGAAAATTGATTAAGAGCTGAATATTTAAAGAATCTTTTAAACGAGTGTATTTTAAGTGAAAAAAGTATTTGGATAAAACTAGATGGTACAAGAGGTTGAAGTTTACTGAAATTACGCCCACCTAGACGACTTATATCAACTATCTTTTAGGGCCCGGTCAAACTGACGCGTTAAAGGTGGCGGTGGCAATCAACCATAAATTCACGCGAACTCCACCATTTTGTCTGACTTCTAAAATTTGAAGGTTATGTAAACGTAGCTACGTTTTAAGATAAATAAATAATGCTGGACATTTTCACACAGCAGCATCTAGCCCCATACTAAGCAGAGCTTGTATTATGGGAACTTCATGACTGATATACTACTTATATACTATTTTTTGTAAATAAATACATATTATCCACAGAAAACACCCAGAACGGATACAAATTTGCCCAGCGGCGGGAATCGAACCCGCAACCTTCTGCGTCTCAGGCGGGCCATCGCCCCTCACTGTGCCACAACGGTCGCAGACATTCCCATTCTCAAAATATAAAAGTTTTGAGCATTTGCTAATCCTGACAAAGTGAGTACCACTGCACCGACCCCATAGCCATTTTGATAGTGTCATTAGGTAGCTGATCTGATAACATCTAATGATACCGCGTGATCATACAAACATACACAATATTGCGAAATACTGGTATATATATATAGATAGATTAACTCTTTATTGTACCATCTCAAAAAACCAAACAAGTGTGAGTCTGACTCGCACACAGAGGGTTCCGTACAAGGTTATTATGTTCAACAAAATAATTAACGTAACTCAAGTTCATAGCACCAAACATTGCTCTAACAAAAATATAAGTCGGATTAAATGATAAACTTAACTTTGTAGTTGAATTTTTTTTCGTCCTTATCTCTAAAAACGATCTCTTCTAGGCAACCTTAAGATGGAGTTGACTAATTTAAAATACTTGGACGGTGGTAAGTTAGTACACTAGTAGGTATTGATTTTATTCAAAAACCAATCCTGAATTTGATCATTCATATTGTAAAATGGGAATTTTCACGTGCCCTACTATAACCAACTAAGTTTCGACTCATTCCGAGAGTCGTAATCAGGGTGAGTGATCCCGACGCTCTCTTTCCGCGTCGCTTCGTTCGTGCACACTTTCTGGTGTCGCGATAAACCGATTGAAAGTATCTACGGCCATCTCGCACCTAGTTGGGCCCGGTAAACAAATAGTGGTTCTACCAGACCGGCTAGTAGTACCACGGGCAAAAATTACTAGTAAGTAGTACCATACGTAAGCAATGGAATTGATGCTATCGCTATTATCGTATTGCCCCCCTGTAGTCAAGTTGATCTTAACCCGCGAGGTAAGGAGCCCGTATATGCGTTTGCCATAAGGTTGATTCTTTATTTGTATGTTTGTCTGTTACCATTTATCTCGAAATGCCTTTATTTGAAATCGATTTGTAGTTTAAAGAGTAGTTCGATTTGTAGTTTTATCGAGGTATGTCTCAAAGAATAGAAGATGTGAAACAAGTCAGAGGTTTTAAAATGTTGCAAGAATTAATTATATTTTTTCTAGACTCATAACGCTTGTAATAACTAAAAAAAAAAATTGCCACAGTAGTTAAAGTGTGATCATATGACATTTCGATAGATTATGTCAAAGCCAAAGACTTTTCTACTATAGACATCTATCTCATTATATTAGCACTTACTCACTTCTTGATTATGGCTTTTGTAATTATACATTTGTTTATATTAGCACAGTTATTATAAGAGTACACTAGAATATAGGTACATAGCTACTGCTGACAGGCATCAGTCAACGTATTGTATTTTGAATGATCAATAAAACAAAATGTCACTTACAAAAAACACTGTAAAACTAAAACTGCAAACGAAAAGCATTCTCACTTAAACGACCTGACATTTATCGAAAAAGCTCTAACATTCAACTCGGCTTCAAGCGCGGTGTTTGCTCAGCAAAGATTGGGGACCGCGTTTCCAAAGCCTGTTTGCTCGACTAACACCATTGTGCATAATCTTTTCTGCTTTTTTACCGTCTCTACGAGCTGACATACAATCACAGAATACATACCTAATAGTTCAGAATGGGCACACACCAACTCCCGCCGATTAGACTAACTTTACCCCGCTTATGTCCGTAGACATTGAATTTGCTCTCATAACATACCCAAACCATTTGGGATTACGGACGCGATTGTTTCATACGTTTTATCGAGAGTGGCCGGGGTGTGATAAAATTGATTGCGATATAATTAACGCTATGCAAATGCGATGCGTTCATTACGTTTTCTTATTGCATTTTTCAGTTGAGAATGAATAAATGAATGAATATATTTATTGCATAAAACATGGTATACAAGATGGTAATGTACTAATAATATGTGCTCATGTTTCACTATTTTATAGCATGCCATTAGTTTGTAATTATGTCTTAAGGTTAATAAATTCATTAATGTCATAAAAAATTCGATCAATTAGCCAATTAAACAATTTCTTCTTAAATAAATAATAATTAAGTAATTTAAATTCATTGGAATCTGGAGAGATATTACTTTTTAATAATTACGGGATACTTTAATAAAACATAACTAAAGTAAAACACGTCCACGACGTATTTGTTTGCGAATCCATTATTCTATAATGGATATTCGCAAATTTATACTCGGTGCGCAAAAGTCGAAACATTATATTTTGGAATAACTAAGTAGGTAATTAAAGATTAAACGTGATTATGGGAACAGAACCAACAAAAACTGTGACTGATATCCCGTCTAACAATTTAACGATCGCGCTAAAACTTCTCCAATATCAAAGCGAAAACTTCGCGAAAATCTTTGATAAGCGATTTGTAATCATACTGGGCCCTCCTCCATTACAAATTAAAATATAAGTAATTAACAAAAAGCGAGTACAGATACCCACCGGTAGCTGATTCCAAGAATTTGAAAAGATAGCTTGCGGCGGCGGGAAACGTGGATCCAATTATGAAACCTCTTTTTTTTTTAAATACAATTTTGACAGTTCCTAACAAAAAAAAAATACCGGAGAACGTATTTTATAAGCAAGGCGTGTTGACTAATATTTTTTTTAGTTGTTTGGTAAGACCTGAATTTGTCACACCAATATTTAGTTTAATAATGATTAAACTATAAACAGGATATTAATTTCAGTCATTTATTATCAGTGTGCTTGGACTTGATTAAATTGCCTATTACTTTTTAAGAAAAAATCGTAAGTAATTGGATGAAATACGCGTTCGTATCACGTGTGTGACACACAAGGGGTACCCAATCTGACTTGATCTTCGTATAATTTTCATCTTTTCAAGTCTGTTTGGTTTCGGTATTACCTACCTGTTTTCTTGTCCTAGTTTGCATCAGTTTTTGTACCTACATATTGTCCAGAATATCCTATACTTTCTCGATAGTGATCATTCTACCTACACATAACAATTACGATAAAACAAACTTATGTAACGACTTTTTGTGACTATTTTGTAAACGAAAACGGTGGTATATCTACTGTATTCGGTAAAAAAAAAACAATTAAACAGCAGTTCGACAAGTAAGTAAAAAGGTTTGAAAAATTTTGTTTGATGCAAACTTGACTGGAAACAGGCAAAAATGCAGCAAAATATGATTAAAAAAACGGCCAAGTGCGTTATAGCCCAGCGCACCGCACACGGAACGCAGTCTGCGGTTGCCCAACCCGTAAATTGGCACTTTAAAGCTAAATATTTTTCGAACGGATCCCTGTTCAAAAAAGGTTTTCAACACCCGCAATATTTTTAAAAACCTATTCAACGACCCAACACTATGGGATAGACGAGGAGGTACTCTACATAAATATATTTTTTAACATTTTTATTTTACCATTTTAACGGCGTGATTAATATGTATACAAATTAAAGCAATTCTAGTACTAAGGATCTCTGAGCTAAGCCACGGACAGACAGACTGACAAAAGGACGGACATGGCGAATCTATAAGAGTCGCTTTTTAACTAAGGAACCCTAAATATATGGATAATACGACCTTTTTTCAGGAAAACTTGTTCACCTTTATCCCCTTTCAAGATTACACATTGACTTACAAACGTTTAAAAAAATCTCAATTAGATTGAAGCTTTCGAGCTCAGGGTTGAATATTTTCAAGTCAACTTTTTGTGCTGAGTTTAATCAAGGATTGCTCTAGATTACTTTAGTTTTTAAATCTGCTGCTAGGGTTACTAAACTTATTACAAGTAGAGATAACCTTAGTAAGCACTCTTATTTGTAGACAATTCAATAGATAGATAGATAGATAGATAGATAACACTTTATTGTACACCATATAATTCTTACAAATAACACAGAAAATTACAAGCTAATCGCGGAAGTACAATGGGCGGTCTTATCGCTTAAAGCGATCTCTTCCAGACAACCTTTGGATGGACAGGAATTGAGATGCACGATAAAGGACGGTGGTGTATAGACAATAAAAAACAAACAAAGTGACGTTATATTAGATAAAAAATATATACATACATACATACATTATTACATATACAATTTGATAGAAATTCATCAGCTTTGAGATATGGACAGATAGTGACTGTGCAATAGCTTTTTGAAGATAGGAAGAGATTTGGCAGTTCTGATATTTAGGGGTAAAGCATTCCATAGGCGGATAGCTTGTACAGTAAAAGAATTATTATAGAAGTTAGAAGTATGCACAGGAGTTTTAAGTTGCAAGGTCTCAGAGGAGCGCATTAAACGAGAGTTGGATAGATGAAGATATTCAAAGCGCTCCTTGAGATATGGAGGGGAAGAAGGGTTAAATAAAATACTGTACAAGAGTGAGAGAAGGTGAGTATTCCTGCGTTGGCGGATTGACAACCACTTGAGCTTAGTGCGGAATTCGGAGACGTGGTCATATTTACGTAAGCCGTATATAAACCTAATACTAAAGTTTTGAAGGCGCTCAAGCTTGTCAAGTTGTTTCTCAGTAAGGTCAGGATAGCAGGCATCGGCATAATCGAGAATAGGGAGTAGCAGGGATTGTGCCAGCGTAACTTTGGTGCATGTCGGAAGAAAATTCCTGAGCCTCCTAAGTGAGGCAGCTGATGCGAACATCTTTCGACTCAACTCGGCCAGATGAGGTCCCCATGACAAATTCTCATCCACTAGCACACCCAAGTTCTTCACAGTGTTACTAAGAGATAAGGAGACGCCATCGAAAACAATTGATGGAAGAACCGACCAATCAATTTTAGTGACCATCCTGGAGCTGCCTACAACAATAGCTTGTGTTTTCTTTGGATTTACTTTGAGACCGTAAGATTTACTCCACTTAAGAATCCTTGCCAAGTCATTATTGATGATTGCTATACCTTCATTCAAGTTATCAACTGGAACCTGTGTATAAATCTGTAGGTCATCTGCATAAAGGTGGTAGGAAGAAGAGAGCGTATCAGAGATTGTATTTATGAAAGTAGCAAAAAGAAGTGGAGATAGCACGCCGCCCTGAGGTACACCAGCAGTCAGATCACACCACGATGACAAGTTTTCATCAATACGGATACACTGCCGGCGTCCAAACAGATAACTGTGAAACCAGCCAATAGCCGTCGGAGATATGTTTAGAGAGCGTAGAACGGCCAGAAGAATGTCAAAGTCAACATTATTGAAAGCGTTGCTGAAATCTAGCAATAACAGCACAGTCACAAGCCCATTGTCCATACCCAGACGGATGTCATCGGTAATTTTGGTCAAGGCCGTCGTGGTGCTATGACCACGGCGAAACCCGGATTGGAGAGGATTCATGAGGCAGTTCCTAGAAAGAAATGTGCTCAACTGAGTATGTACTAGGCGTTCAAGAACTTTAGATAGGAATGGAAGGATGGATATGGGGCGGAAGTCGGAGAACGAGGAAGGATTGACCTTTTTGGGTAAAGGATTTATCTGGGCATTCTTCCATATAGAAGGAAAAGTCTCAGTGGAAATAGAGAAGTTCAGGATGTGGGTAAGGACGTATAAGATCTCGTCAAGTATAGGCATAAGCATATTGCGACTAATACTGTCACTGCCAACCGCATTTGATGATATGGATGCCACGCTTCTCTTAACATCACGATCGCTAAATTGACTAAAAAGAAATGGACTGAAATTTATGGGTGGTATATATGAAGCGAGGTGATTAATAGTGTTAGACTTAGTTAATCCATCAGTCTGGGAAAATGAAGAGAAATGTTGATTTAATAGATCAATGTCTAAGTCTTTGGGAATACTGTCCATTCGTGACTTACCAACCCCTAAAGTTCTCAAAAACTTCCAAACTTTGGAAGGATCATCATTATCGACAGATTCATGAATATGACGGCGTTGTGCGTCCCTACACACCTTATTGCAGATATTCCGGCGCTCAATATACTTCAGATAGTTCTCATCAGTTGGACGACACTTATATTTAAACTTAGCTGCATTCTTCTTATGCATCAAGGATTTTATTTCCGTTGTAAGCCATGGTGCTGGAAGTTGTTTTATTTTGACAGTTCTCAAGGGAGCGTGCTTGTCGTACAGATTTATAATATTATTATTAAAAAAAATGAGCTTGTCGTCAATATGACTTGCGTTAATCAAATGAGACCAATCTATCAGAGTCGCGTCTTCGCGCAGGCTCTCTAAGTTGATACCACCAAAGTTACGCTGTTGAATGACTTTAGGTTTTACTTTCGGAGGACGGATTTTATAAGAAAGGAAAAGTAAATCATGATATGAAAATGCGTCCGCTGAACATTGACCATGTCTAACAACATTGTTAGTTGATGATACAAGTATCAGGTCCAGAAGGGAGGGAATACAATTGGGAAAATGGTGAGTTGCACTAAGTGGAAGAAAAGAAAGAATTACATTATGTTTGTACTTAAATATCAGCTCTTAAACCATTAAGAGGTTTTCTTTTTATGTGTTGCTAAAACTTTCATATTATTAAATGTATGATAATAATATATGGCTACATCTTTGACAAGCTAGATCTAACTTTTCGGTCTTTGTGACTTTGGTGAGTTATATCCAGCATTATCCAGCATTATTATAAAATGCCACTAGTATGTAGAAAGACGTGTCAGTTACAGCATTTAGTCCATAGCAATAGCATCAGACTTACTTAATAATAGCTAACTACGTCAATTCCTATTCATCCAAAGGTTGTCTGGAAGAGATCGCTATAAGCGATAAGACCGCCCATTGTACTCCCGCGATTAGCTTGTAATTTGCTGTGTTATTTGTAAGCAACATATTATGTGGCGTACAATAAAGAGTTATTTAGCTATCTATCTAACTACTGACTACTTGCAAAAACTACATAGTATCTTCAATGATCTGAGGTACTGAGTACGTTTCCGAAAATTTACATTATGAAGAATACAGTCGTGAGCGTGTTTTTTGTGTTATAATCTATTTATATCAAAGCCTAGGGGCTCATTTACGGAGACGCGTGACATCGTACGGCACATTGCACGTTTTAATGACGACCTCTGTGGCGAAGGCTCGCCTTAGACCCAAAAGGTTGCGGGTTCGATTCCCGCTGCGGGACAAATATTTGTGTGATTAGCCAATGTTTGTCTCGGGTCTGGGTGTTTTCTATGTATAATATGTAGGTATTTACAAAAAAAGTATAATATAAGTAGTATGTATATCAGTCATGTAGTTTCCATAATACAAGCTCTGCTTAGTTTGGGGCTAGATGATGCTGAGTAAAAAATGTCCAGCATTATTTGTTTATTTATCCGTTTATGAAGAGGCGGCGCGTGCAGCAGTTCGGCATCATACCTACGCGAAAACACAAACATATGAAAATATACGGTGTTCTTTACGAAGACGCGGCGCTTCTTTCAGGCATTAAAAATATAAAAAAGACTTCCACTATTCACCTCTTGGCTCCATCATCAGACCCTCGTTACCAATCCCAATCTATTGGACACGTCAAAACATATCAAATTTGCCGAAACTCGAGCGGTATACTAGTAGCCACTAAAGAGTTCCACTTTCCACCTCCCGGCTTCATCATCACCCCCTCGACACCAAGTGCAATCTATTAGACTCGTCGAAACGAATCATATGAGCCCAAACTCAAGGGGTTCAGGTACTAGTAGCCACTGAAGAGTGCCACTGTCCACCTTCTGGCTCCATCATCAGATAAGCTCCAAGATAAGTTAGAGTACTGTCATCCACATTACATATAATAGGTTGGGGAAAAAGTTTCTTCGCATTTTTTAAGAAAATTCAAAACATTTTTTAATATAGTTTATTTACATTTAACTAAAGTATGTAGGTACCATTTTGTTCGATAACTTTTTGCCATTTTGTAGGCAGGGACATGATCCCATTGCTATAAAAACTTTGGGGCTTCTGTTCAAAATACCGCGACAAGTGGTTTTGGCAGTCCTCTCGTGATGTTAACCTGACACTGCCTAAAGAATTCTGAAGAGACCGAAACAGGTGGAAATCTGAAGGTGCAAGGTCAGGACTATACGGCGGATGCATTAACACATCCCAGCCAAACTCTCTTAATTTTTGCTGAGTGGCTAAAGATGTGTGAGGTCTAGCGTTATCATGATGAAAAACCACACCCCTTCTGTTGATTAACTCCGGCCGCTTTCTCTCAACTTCTTGTTTTAATCTCATCAGTTGTTCGCAGTAGAGTTCAGAATCGATGGTCCTGCCTGGTGGTAACAGCTCATAATGAATAATGCCCTTCCAATCCCACCACACACACAGCATCACCTTGTTGCGAGTTAACCCGGGTTTCGCCACAGTCTGTGAAGCCTGACCGGCCTTTGACCACGACCTTTTTCGCACGTTCTTGTCGTACGTGATCCACTTTTCATCACCAGTTATCAGCTTCTTCAAAAATGGTTCGGTTTCATTACGTCGTAATAAAGAATCACAAATGAGAACACGGTTCATTAGGTTTCTTTCAGTGAGCTCGTGAGGTACCCAAATATCGAGCTTTTTTGTGTACCCAGTTTTTTTCAAATGCGCCAAAACTGTTTTGTGGTCAATTCCCAGTTCTTCAGCTACGTCGTAACTACTGATATGCCGATCTTGCTCCACTTTTTCAAAAATGGCATCCATTTTATCCGTAATAGGGCGACCAGAGCGACGTGCATCTTTGACATCAAAATTTCCGGATTGAAAACGCTTAAACCAAATTTGTGCTACTCTCACAGACACTGCACTAGGTCCATAAACATCGCAAATTTTTTTCGCGGCTTGCGTTGCATTTTTACCTTTTTTGTAGTAAAATTTTAAAATGTATCGAATTTCTTCATTAATTCACTCATCTTGACAGTACGAAAAACAAATAAAAATCACACATTTTCCTAATTTGAATTTGGAATTATCTTCTTTAAAATTTAAACTTTTAATGATACCAAAACCAGCCAGATACAAATAGTATAGCCAAAGAGATTTTATTACAAGTTCATACATACAATAATGCGAAAAGACTTTTTCCCCAACCTAATATGTACAAACAACGTTTCATTTCAATACGAATTTAAAAGTAGGTAAAAATGTTCTCCAAGATTTGATCACATTGTTTGTTAGTTACAAGTGAAGCTTATGATTATGTTATAAGCTTTAATATTAATATATATAATCATATCATGCTTATAACATAATTATAAGTTAAAAAATATTCTCAAGAAGGTTTCATGGCACATTTCACTAGGGTACGCTGCATTATATGATAGAATACGGACGACCGACGGGACTTTCATATTTTGTAGAGATTACTTGACCTGAGAACTCTGGGGATGATCAATCATTGTTACTCGCTAGAGATTTCTTCGATATCACTCGTATTTTAGTTGGTTTATTTACTTAATCTACTCAGAAAATGATAGATACTTTTTTTTTAATTTGTTTTTCTGACTATTTATTTATTAATAATCAACAGGCGGTAAAAGCAGACTAAGGACCTCCCCTAAATGTAGGTACGTTTATTTTTCAAATTTTGACCGACGTAGACAAAAAACAAAGAAAAAACAAAAAAACAAGAAATTTTGACCAACGATGCTTGCCAGGAATATCGGTAAAATAAATAACTCTCAAATCATAGTGAATTTCCCGATTCTAATGAAAATAAAATACGCACTTGTCTTCCAATATCTATTTTCTGTGTAAAAATTGGCACTAAACTCTCACTTAATCTCTTTGTTACCACGTAAGAAGTAGTCCTTCTATTGCCACCGTAAACAATAATTTGCTGGCTCGCGTGCACAGCCTCTACACGCAAATGCGTGGATATCGCTCAAGCAAGCAGGCACTGTGCTCGTGTGTAAACCCCTTAAAACGTAACGGATATAATTACTGAAACCTACCAATATTCTTAAAAATAACTTTCTAGAATGTTTATTTACACAAGCAGGAACAATCTTATTCACCCTTGTATTTTAACATGAACAAAATATTTTATTTTATTATTTATTTATTAAAATGTCCTGGATTAAGATTCCCACCCATTAACCACCGAATATTCATTACTTGAGTAAATTTTACATGAATTTAGAGCGAACACGAAGACCTTAAAACACATCAAATTTGCTCAGAAATCAAAATTAAATGACTTCATATAAATTTTAATACAAAATCAGACTTCAATTAATTAAATCTACCCATCTTGAGATTCAGTTCTTTGTATGTCTCGTACAAAGGACTTCGGGTGTATTGTCTACAATTCACTCTATTGCAAAAAATGGAGAGAAAAAGATAATTTCTGCTAAAATATACATGATTTTTCCGGACAAGTACCCAAAGAGTGATGTTTAGAAAATTACTGCCTCGTACATTTCGGAGGCCGACTCTTAATTTGATGAGGAGAATGTAAAAACGGTTTTAGGTTATTTGGTGGGCGGGAATGCCTGAGGGGGGCAACTACGATTTATATTACTCCAGATGAGATTATGGTATGACGGAGTAAAACATTAGAATGCTAAGCCCGTCTTCTTCATTTGAACCTCACTTATTCTCCATTAAAACGAAATTCTGACCTCAATACTCCTAATGAACTCGGCTCTCCGTCATTAAAATTCGAATAAGGTATTCATTTATATACAGATTGTAATACACTTACTTTAGCAGGTTTGTTTATTTTGAAAGCAGGTGTTGTATTGTGAAAAAACGAAAGAAATAATATTTTTATTTGAACACAAGCATGGGAAAATACTGGGAAAGAATTAGAATATAGAAAATATGTGTTGCTTCGGGTCAAAATAGGTCCCTGTCTCAGCTTGATGCAGCATCGTGTTAGTACGTTACTGCACTGGTTTTCAGGCAGGGCCTTTTGTGAGGACACGAACATTGACGAGGGAATACTAAATCTATATAAACAAATAGGTATATTTAGTAAAACATAAACTACATATAAAAAGTGGGCAGAAGAAACACAATAAGTTGAAGTGATGTGATACGGCGATAAGGAAGGGGAAGGGGAAGTGGGTATAGGTTGGATGTCTTATCCCAATGGATGACGCGTTGTATTTCTTTCTTTGATTTTGACTCAATAGTCAAAATCAAAGAAAGAAATACAACGCGTCATACTCGCTCCTTGTGGAAAATTACCTGATCTGTGTAAACAAAACGAGACTGGAAGCGAATTACACAGGTAGGTACTTACTTTCTGAAAAGTGAATAGGTACTTACAAAAGAGCTGGTTTTTATTAATTATCGTCAAAGTTATACTTTTTTGGTCCATAGAATCTAGATAGAGATCATTTTGAATTGATGCTAATTATATAAACGAGAAAGCAAAACAGGATACTGAATTTTCAACTTCAACTTCTTAATTATGGCTTCTGTGGCTAGTTGATACTGAATTTTAAAACATTGACAACTAAAACTAAATCGCACGTCAAGTAATGTCATGTAATACTTTTTTTTATTTTGTCGTCCTATCACGTTTGTTTACGTGAGATTTGACAATAAGCTGTCTCGACAAATACCACTTTCTGTTGGCGTTATAATCTACGAAAAGATAATAATAATAATGTACTTTATTGAGGACTTGACATATTATGCCTGTTAAACATTATACGATTAATTACACGATTCAATTAACTATAATAAAATTTAACAGGTTACATATATAGATTTTTAGAGATTACATTTTCCATGTATAATATGTATGAATTTACAAAAGTATATTAGTAGTATATCAGTCATGTAGTTTCCATAATACAAGCTCTGCTTAGTTTGGGGCTAGATGATGCTGTTTGAAAAATGTCCAGCAGCATTATATTTTTATTACCTATCTACATATATCCTGTCCATCCAACGGTTATCTGGAAGAAATCGCTTTTAGCGATAAAACCGACCATTGTATTTATGAATTCATGTGTTTTAGTATTTTGCTTTAGTGTCGAATAAAGAGTTTATCTATCTATCTTTATTCTTCAAATAGGAAGAGAATGCCCAATAGCGAAACTTGTCATTCGATAGGTGTGTCAAGGCCTCCATTTTTGTCATTTCATTTTCTATTAGGGGTTATTCATCTCGCAGTATACTTAGTACGCATGACCGGTATCACTTTACAAATCGCATATTGTATGTAAAATTCTGGCGCAAGACAACTTCTATCTGATGTTGATTCTGAAAAACTAGTATATCTATAATATATATATAGTATATCCTATAGGTAAGATGTGTTCAATATGATATAAATAAAATAACAAAATTGAAGTGTGAGAAAGCAATTTTTTTTTGGAAATCATTTTTTTTTTTGGAATTCATTATAACCTAACTCACTAAGATGAACAGACGTTGCAGTCTCTAGTGGAATCGGTTTTAAGTGATAGATAGATAGATTAGAAAGCCATATTTTTCGATACTAAACAATGCAAGTAATGTCTTTTAATCGTATCATTGGATGCAATTCATACAATGATTTATTGATACGACAACTTTCCTCGACGCGCTTCAATCGAGCCTTTCATCACGAATAAAAACCCAGTAAAAACCGAATACCAAGTTGTCTTTGAATAAACAATGGAATCTTATTTACCTTAACCTTGCATTATACAAGTCGAACCTTTGTCTTAATTCCTTTGTGCTGAAATCGTAAATTCCTTCAAATCACCTTCTTATACCTCTCAGTTACTATCAGCCGAAACTGTTATATCTCTGAAACTAAAGCTTTTGTTTCGTTTGAATAATCAAGTTTGGAGATCTAAACGTCTAAAAAAATACAACGGTCTTACTGAATAAATGGAACAAAAGCATCAAATCAGACTTTGTCTGTGGAAATAATTTAAACATTACGTACGAATACCTAGTCGTTTAGTTTGTTTCACTGGAGTCGTGAACTATCCTATCCTACTACTATTGTAAACGCGAAAGTTTGTGAGAATGGATGTTTGTTACTCTTTCACGCAAAAACTACTGAACAGATTTTGATTAAACTTTACAGTAAACGAGCTTACTAACCTCTGCCCACGGCTTTACCCGCGTGGTACCCGGATATAAGTAGACTATGTGTTATTCTGATGTATCTATTATAAACGCAAAAGTTTGATACTAAAATCAAAAGCCGATGCAAGCTCAGCCGTAAATTGAGAGGGATCCGCTTTTTAATTCGGCAGTATTATAAGTGTTGTTTCTCCAGGCGTCCACGAGGTTTTTTGCGAGATCAAAATTTCCAGAACACTGTTCGTTCGTCCATACAAGTTGTTAATATTGCGTGTCGTTTAAGAATTAAGACGCATTGTTTTCTCGTCATAAGTCATATTCGAAAATAACTTCTTTGAGTCCAAGGTTGGAAATGTTATGAATTTTGAGGTAAAACAAAACCCAAAAAAACAAAGGAATTACTTTTTTTGAATATATGATTTAAAAACAACTTTTATTTCAATTGAGAATTCCAAGTCAAACCACAGAAATTTAGTTCAAAGCCAGTTCGGCAAAACGGCAGTTTCATAGGTAATAAATTAGGATGTAATTAGGTAGCTAATAAATTAGGAGGTATTTCGTGAAAATACCTCTTCTACGTCTAAATTTTGCTAACAACCACACTCAAAAACAAGGGTAATACCTACTTTGGAACATGTATCTCTCCTTTGAAAATTTCCCGAAACAAATATTTCCCAAACAAAGTTAGGAAAGTGTCACGCCGGGGCGTGCCTTATACAAATTAAATATTTCAACGTATTAATTGCTCAAAGTGTTTTACAGAATTTGGTTTGCGGTGTTCATCAAAGGTTTTGAGGTACTCGTAGTCCCACTCGTAGTTATCTACTACAGGTATCAGGATTCAGAAAACAATTTGTTCAGAAACTAAAGTTAGTACCTACCTATTCTTCCCATTTCCACAAACTTCTTTAATTGCTCCTCGTTTAACTGTGGGAAGTATTGGAACTATTTAGAAATTGGGTATAAGTACCTAGTTATCTATAGGTCGTCGTAAGTTATATATAGTCGTAAGAAGTTTGAGTGTTTGGTTTTTTTTTAAGATATCATCATTAACATTACCATTAACTGGAAGAGGTCCACATAGGCCTCCCCCACTGAGTGATATGATGACCGGTCTTAAGCCTTTTTTATCCACCAATATCAGTTTATCGGTTGGGGGGCCTTTCAATTCAATTAAATTTATTTATTTGCGAAACATGGGTACAAGCAGTAGATAACAGTAATAGTAAGTCCAGCCATGATCTGCTTCACAGCATGCAAAATTTGATATAAAAATTAAGTATATATCTAAATCTAAAGAGTCATGTATCAACCAGGCTAGCTAATATCACAATAATTATTGTATATGAAATAAAAAAAAATATTATGAAATGTCAAATTATTTTTGTTATTTATATTTGACAAACAATTGCGGTTTCCTGCCCACGTTTTCCACTACAGTTTGAAGTAGATAAATATTATTGCGCAGGTAAATTAGATAGAAAAATCCATTGATACACGACCGGGTTACGAACCCGTGTCCGGATCAAAAGGAGGTCAGTGGTAACTAGGCAAGCAGTGATCTCAAATATCAGTCGGAATCTCTTATTTGATACCAACTCAATACCCGTTTTCATCTAATTTGTACAACAATTAAACGTTCGATCGACTCTCCTATCTAATACCAGTTGTGGTTTAATTAGTAAACAACATTTCGATGCTAGTAATTGCACCGTAATAGACTAATTTAAAATAGAACCACTGGATTGCGTAAGGGATAGTCTACATCTGAAAACATGCATCTGCATTGAATAGAACATGATTATCTAGATAGACTAAGATAATTACTGGCCTCATCATGCGTAGAATCGAAACAAACTTCCTTGGAACGTCATGTCACACGTAAGACAATGTTTCCTTCGTAAGTTGTCTGTCATCATTCTTGTCATATAACTAATCTGGTCATTATTTTTGGTTCTATACTTCTAAATCAAGTGGGTACATCAAATTGATAAAAATAAATAATGATGGATGTTGGACATTTTTCACACAGCATCATCTAGCCCCAAACTAAGCAGAGCTTGTATTATGGGAACTACATGACTGACATACTTTTTTTTTTGTAAATACATACATATCATACATAGAAAACACCCAGACCCGAAACAAACATAAACTAATCGTACAAACATTTATCCCGCAGCGGGAATCGGACCCGCAACCTTCTGCGTCTCTGGCGGGCCTTCGCCCACTGCGCTACAGAGGTCGTCGAAATACAGACTAATTGCGGAAACAATGGAATGATAATGAATTGCTGGGTTGGCAATCATTTAATAAGAATTAGTTGGTTAAGTCTAGGTATTGTAATATCTTCTATAACCTACCTATCAGACAGTAGGGGTAGGTTATATATGTTAGGTACTGCAGAGTGTTACTGTAGTGATCTGGATCAATTGAGCTATCTATAGATCGTTTGCAGTCACGGTCTTTAGATAGCTAGCTGTTTCATCTATATTTTTTGTATATAGCTACTTGTACATAGTGTTACTTATAATTATAATACATTTCAAAAGCGTGTATTGTACGGTTATTGCGATTATATAAGGATATCATCATCATCCCAAACAAACCCCACTGAAACATACTGTCATGAGATTACAGCTGTTTTGTGTTGATGCGTGTTTAAAAGTGTGGTCCAACCCTACCCTCTGTAGAATTCCACGTTTGGTAAATCCAATGGGTACCTATTTCGCCAAATAATTGGGTTTTGAATTCGTCGAAAACGAACTACTCGTTTTGTACCACTGTGCCCATGGGTATTTCGACCTGCTCGCGTTGTCTGTTGCGTAGGTATTGGTAGAGCAAGTAAATTATCTAATTCTTATTAATTAGATTAAAATTGACTATTTTAACCATAATACTGTCTATTCCAGCGTTAGAAACTTAACCCTTTGAGAAGCGGTCAGACTAACTGAGACTATATAGTCTGGATACTTATTAACCCACAGTTTAAGAAAATATCCCACAAATATGTAAGTTGGTAGAATTCATGTTCGTGTAGATTATAAACAATCTGTTCTCACGGGCTGTATCTATCAATTAATTGAATCTAGAGCAACACAGTTCTGGCATAAGTTATTTGATGGAAATAAATTACAACTGTGTGCCATAGATAGTAATTGAGATTTAAAATTACAAAGGTCCTAAGATTTTACATCAATATGCCAAAGAATTACAAGATTTGAATTGACAAATAACTTACTACTATTTGTAAAACGTGGGCATGTACAAAATGTAACGTTTGGACGTGCCTCTGACTACCCCCTACTTGGTATCCTCAAAGATCTACTCACTGAGTATGTATCTGAGGATGTCCACCATGGGGAAGACAGTCGTGAGCGTATTTTGTTTTTTGTAAATGGTTTGGTCTGAAGTAGGTATTTGCGTAGGCATTTATGTGTAGAGTTGTGGTAGAGTGTTAGAATGCATGATATTTCACCAGCGTTTAGTGCTAACGAACCAAGGTCGAGCTACATCTGACGGAGCCGTATCTCACGTTGTAGGTAGGTAGGTAGGTAGTACCATTATTGCAGAGCGCGGAGTACACAAGTGTCTGTAAGAGTGCTTAATATTTATGCTTACGAAACCATTGGTAATTGGCATTATTACTAAGATGTATTCACTCAGGTAAAGTTTAGTAGTGAGCACCTTTGAGAAAGAGTTCACCTGTAATAATAATGCTGGACATTTTTCACACAGCATCATCTTGCCCCAAAGTAAGCAGAGCTTCTGTTATAAGAACTATATGACTGATGTACTAGGTACTTACATACTTTTTTTTTGTAAATATGTATATATTATACATAGAAAACACCCAGATCCTGAGAACAAATGAACCCGGAACATCGCATTTGTATACGATGTATACATTTGTTCCGCGGCGGGAATCGAACCCGCAACCTTCTGCGTCTCAGGCGGGCCTTCTCCCACTTCGCCACAGAGGTTATCCTGGAAGTATTACCACCGTATCTATTTCTGCCGCCAAGCAGTAATGCTAGCATTGCTGTGTTCCGGTTTCAAGGGTTGCCCGTGAAATTACAGGTACTTAAATTAGATTTTTTTAACTAATGCCTCTGGTGATGTAAATGTCCTCTGGGTGTTGTGGTTCGCCGTAAACGCTTACGATTTTGAGGGTTATGGGTAACCTATTCAAAAATTTGCTGTTAAAATGTTCCTCCTTGTCTATGTAGGTACACCTTATCTATAAAGTGTGTATTTTATTTATTACCTGGCTTTTCTGTGCTTTGAACACACAGTACTATCTATAAAAAATAAAATAATAATATAAACTACTTTCTATTCTATTCTTAAATTTAATTCACGCGCTTTTTAGTCATGCGCATATAATCCTGAAGCGGAGAAAACTGCACTAAGTTTTTTAGCGATCTCTGCTTGCTCTCACTGTAACTTCGCGTGAAATAAGCATTGCATAAAACTTTCATAAAAAGTTTATTTTACAGACGTGCTAACAAAAATTTAATAAAATGCTTTAAAACTGGCCAAGGCGTGTCAAGCCACGCTATGTTAATGCCCGCGCAGATTAGCGTGGTGGCTATGACGGTGGCGGATGGTGATCAATAGCATGTGTAGTTTGGGTCCACGCCACCCTAACTCAAACTTTGAGAGCATTTTGCCAGCCACACAACGCTAGCTAGTTGATGGTGGTAGTTAATCGCCACCGCCGACACCACCGTGCCACTTTGCCTGTACGGTCTGAAAGCTGCTACAAAATCTTTAGTTAAGAGTTCTCAATTTTGAAATAAGGAGCGAAGACATAGTTTTCCGCATTGAAGCCGTAAATTCCCAAAGTGGAAAACTTGCTTAAAGACGATAATTTTTTAATAACCTAATTCTTCTCACCGTTGGGCAAAAGTCTGAAGGAGAGAGTTGCCAAAGGGTTCATAGGAGCCAACTAAGAATCAAACTAATCAAGTACCTAGGACAAAGTCTACTTCCGCAAAAGAATTGCATTTTCTCTCAAAGATGTAAAATGAATTTATTTGAAATGGTTCAGTGACGCGATAGATTTATGCCATCATTCATTTAGTTGCAAAAGCGGAACAACAGAAATGTTGGTTGAAAATTGTAAATATGTTCTCGAATAAAAATTTTGTACGCACGAGGAATATAGAATATAGGTTATTTATAACCTTATATGCTAGGTAGTTAAGTTGTTCGTTCAAAGAAAATTGTGGAATGGATTGTAAGTAGGTGTCGAAGGGTATTCTCTGCCCAGTACCATGCAACCGGCTTTCTTAAGAATTAAACTAAGTACATCTTGGAACAAGCATGAAAAACCATAAATAAATATTGCTGGTCATATTTTCACACAACGTCATTTAGCCCCAAACTAAGCATAGCTTGTACTATGAGAACTACATAACTGATATAATACTTATATACTTTTTTGTAAATACATACATATTATACGCCTTCGCTCACTGCGCCACTGAATTCATCATAAACGACGACTGCGTTGTTTGAGAATTCTCATCGAGGTCGTCGGTTTGATACCTATCAATTAATAGGGTTGAAAGGGTCCAAATATTTTTGTTTTTTATATTAAACAATATTCTGGCCGGTGACCGCCATGTTGTTATTTCGACAGCTTACGAGTATGTAGCTTATGGCACTTTTGGGATCCTGACGAGTCCCTCAATACCTCATCTATCAAACAGTTTAGGTGATAGTAGGTCATAAAAAATCTTGCACTTAACGTTTATCTACTTTATGTGTAAAAACATGTCAATATAAGTATGTTCATGTGTCATTAAACACACAGACACACATTACGTGCGTGCGAAGCACATAACCCTCCGCAACCGAGTAAAAAAGACAGCGCAACATTGTTACTATCTGGTAACGTCACGAAAGGTCACTCATGCATCACGAATGTACCAAGTTAGAAATGGACAAGTAGAGAGAAATGGTGAGATATCGTGAGGCGAGCCAAATCAGCCCTCAATAATATCATGAAGACCGCTCTGTCAAAAGCACAACGACTGAAAAATAAAATGAAATGGTTTATTGCTATCTCGAACAGATATCGTAGGTTCATATTTTGTTGTCGCTACGTAGGTAAGTAATAAATAGCATAATTCTAATAAAAAAGTACCATAGGTTATGCTCTGTTCCCTACACTAGGATATTAAAGCCTGTATGACAGGGTGAAAAGAAGAACGTCATGTTGTTCTGCAGTCACACTTCTTGGATCTGGTAACGTCATGACGTCTTGCAGTCACATGTACTCGTAATGTATCTGGTAACGTCATGACGTCCTTCAGTCACAGAATGTTCTATTCTTATATGTATTTACCACAAATAAGTATATTATTTATTCTGCAATACAGAGTATTTCACTCTGCATAATGGTAGGTAACTATAGATAGCCCGTATGCTATACAGTAACGGTTTTCCAATAATTGAATTATCATTAAAAGCACCCATATGATGATATGAAGTGAAAGGGAAACGTTTTACTGCGTAATATTAAACAGTAATATAAACACCTTATAGACCGACACGGAAAGTCGGTAAATGGAGGTGGCACAAGATCGTTCGTCATGGCACTTTAGGGGAGGCCGAATATGGCCATCAGATGACTTTTGCAGGAAATTTTGAAAAATGTATGATTATTATTTAAATATCTACTTACCGCCGAGGTCACTATGTAGAGTAAGTATAGGATTATTTTCTGGTACAGTCTTTCTTTTTGAGTAGGTAGAGACAAACAGTAACTGTGGCTTATTTATTTAAAAATATTTTTGTCTTCTTAGTAATGAGATGACACGTGTCGTAGTTTACTCACAGAAAATAGTACGACACTACCTGTAAGTAGGTTTTGAAATATACTGTTGGTTTTTTTTTTTGCTATATTTTCAACAGTTATACAGCCTTTAGAAGTCCACTACTGCACATAGATCAAATATAAAGTTGTCATATGAAACGTTAGGTGATTATGAGCCGGTTTAAATATCATTTTCAATCAATATTATGTCAACGAAGGGAAGCATTTCACACATTATAGACCGCAGCTGAACCTACCTGCTAGTTTTATACACCATAGATTTTTATGATTACATAAGAAGCTATAGTAAAAACTTAAATTTGAGACTTAAACCTTTTTTGCGTCTCTCATACCGGTTTAGTAGACTGTTAATAGGCATCCGGCATACAAGTTAAAAGGCAGCGATTAGAGCTATTCAAGCGATTATAGATGCTCGTTCACCGACATTCCGACAAGCATGACCATCTTACCGTTAGAGTCGGCTAATTGCCGCAAACTGTGAGGCTTCCTATAGCATTTGCGGCAGTATACGACTAGTAGTGAAAAAGTATTTTATTTACTAGAGATTTTATTTTTTATTTTTCATTATACCTCATTACATCAATATAATGCGATAATCACAGAAGAAATAAAACCTGTAAGGCTTAGAACTCAAATCCATGACCGCATAAAATAGGTTTCATAGCTGGAAAAAGGACTATCGTCGTTTTTTGCACCCTCTGGGAGATGAAATTTTGCAAAACCCTTTTCAAATGCACCCTTACACTGAAAAAAAACAAAACCTCCAAGTTTCATATCTTTAAGACTTACGGCTTAGGCTGAGCTTTAATTGTCAGGTCAGTCAAGCAAGATGAAAGCGGCGACCAATCATAAATCCTATACAGAGATCTCCATTGAGTTAAGATCAATATTTTGAATTACTTAGGTACCCAATCTGTTTGACTGTTTGCAAGAAGAGAAAGCTAGTCCGAGAATGTAGTTCTAGCATAAAAACCATGAGCGTAACTGCCTTATGTGTTTCCTCATAATTATAGAAATTGTGTAATAAATTAACTGGCTTTGGTTAGTAATTATTAACTACCTAAGCATATTACAGCTGCCTAACTATTATTCACAACAGCTACCTAACCCAATAAAAAAGTAGAGCATCTAAAATGTGATTTGATTGAGACTGCGCTTTGACAAGTGACAGTGATATTTTATATACGAGTATTAATGTAAAAGGTAGGGACCGACCACGCCAAGATAACAAAGTAATATTACTGACCTGCGTTGAAGGTAGAGTAGGTATCATTGGGCATCTACTCGTACATTTATGTAAAAGAAAGTGAGTGTAAAAATTAAAAAGCGTTGACGTTCTTACGTTACCAGTGAGAATGTCGTACGCTTTCATTGCTTCCAGCCCATTTATGTAACACAGGGCTGTGACAGGGCCGGTAAATATTATCAAAGTGGTCATCTGATGCGAGTGGTAGACATGGTTCTATGATCATTAACAGCTATCGTATGAATCGCTTACTTTCACAAGGCGTGAGACGTGATATTGTCTTATTATCGCCATCTCCAGATGATGAAGATATGTGAAGAAATTACACGACAAGAGTTTCTTATTTTAGAATATTATTACGACTATACCACGTACTTTTCTATTCTCCTGCTGACGTTTCTTATGACGTTTCCCGCGGACGGTGCTCACGAGGAAGGACCTCTAAACGGTCAACGAAACGTCAGCAGGAGAATAGTAAAGTACGTGGTATAGTCGTATATTCTAAAATGATACCAAACCACGATAATTTTAATTCCAAGAGTTACTCAGTCACATGATTCTCTACCATAATAGAGATGTCTTTAGTTGTGATTATCTGCATGTTTTTTGACCATTCAACGGTGTAGTAGAAAAGTTTTAATTAATTTTGATGAGCTAGCTTAAGTGTTTTTTTTTTACTAAATTTAAGGTCTTTCTCAGTTCATGAAAATTATACCATTCAATATGAATAATATGTCAGTAACAATATCTTAAAAATGAGCTAAAATATGTGCACAAAATTGTATATAAATTTGTAAAAAAATATAAAATTGGTGCCTATGTGCGGCATGTGGATGATTTAAAATTTGCCATAAGATCTTCTACGTCTCTGTTGCTTTTGGACTATCTGGCTTGAATCACCTATATGAAACTATTATAATACAAAAGCTTTGTAGCTAATGTATATATACTATACATATACATCAATAGAGACGAAAAATCAATGAATTGGGTGATAGGAATGCGGTTGGTATAGTAATAAATACTACATTTATTCAAAAAGTTAAACGTAGAAATAACTGTTTAATTGTAAAACCCTGTTCTTGCTTCTGTAACATACACACAATTAGATACTTATAATAGCATAACCGTATCTAGGGCACCGCATATTAGCTTGAATACTTAATACGGTTCCAAATGGAATAGTAAATTATTACTTGCCCTGAACCTCACTCGTTTACAGAATGTGAAAGTCTTTCTATTTGGTTGCCTCTAACTGAATTTTCGTGCATCAGTTGCAATCCCAACGTAAGACACACAAACCCCCATTGTTTATGAACGTCCTATCCTACACCATCCTATGCTGTGCTGTCATTACACCACAGCATAAGAATATACAAAAAAAATCATCCTCAATTTAGGTTTAGGAAAGGCACCCTAAAAATATTCAAGATTTTTATTTTACCTCTTTGTCCGCGTGATTAATATGAATACCCAACCCGAGTTACAGCTTTCTAGTAGGTACTAAAAGTCTCTGAGCTAAGCCGCGGACAAACAGACGGGCGGACATGGCGAAACTATAAAGGTTCCTTGTTGGAATCCTAAAAATGGTAATGATATATTTTATCACTAAGAGTTCTTAGTGATAAAATACGAGTTCAGTGTTCTGGTCGGATATGTGTTAATACTAATAATATATTTGCCTATTATAATATCTATGTATGCCTTTAGTAATACTTGAACATAAATAAGATATTGCGGAGATGTAAGTTGCGGAATAATGCCCGGTTTCATCATTGTAATGACTCTAAAATACAATTTTGTATAAATTTGCTACGTTTGGGGCTGGCGAATGAGTTGATTACTTTAAATTTAGAAACAGAATAGTTTAAATATTCTCCTGAAAAGTCGCCAGACGGAAAAGGCTTTAGCTGCAGGTAGGCCTCCCCAAAAGATTGCAAAGACGACAGGTATGATCGATGTCATAAGACCACAGACCAACTTTAACTGGTCTGTGATAAGACCTACAATATCAGCGGTTGTGTGATATTGGGGCAGTCTCGTGTGGCTTCTGAATAGTCTCAGGAACGTTTTCTCCAGCTATTGCCGGTTCTTCTGCCTTCTGGAGAAATATACCTAACGGAATCCCTTAAACGATTGTGCACTGCGTCCGATCTGAATCCGAGAAAAAACGGATGGACATAACCTGGACCGAAATCGGATGTCAATTTGTGCTGCATCCGATCAAACCCGAGAAAAGTTCTTCGTTCAGAGTTCAGATACAAAATAATATACCGACCGATTTTTTTATGCTCCTGACAGCACGTACACAAATATTAGGTGTGAATACACACAATATCAAATTAAAAAAAAGACAAGATAATGACTGACTTTCGTAGAGCCACAGAATAAATAATAAATAATAGGTAATAGAGTTTCGTCTTTACCAAATGGAAAATTGAATGACATTTCCAAATATTTTGGGTATATATCAGGTCGACCGTCACATGTTGTCTCAAAGCCTATGGCTATCGTGTCCCTTGAAACCTTTGTTTAGAGAGGTATACCTACCGCAAAAGTAATCTACTTACCTAGGTTTAGAAATACAAATCCCAGACGGACGGACTCTATACAGATACTTACACAAAGAGTTCTGCCTCCTAAGACTTCTAAGACGAAGAATCGTAAACAAAACAGCAATTTACCTAAAGGGCTTTTTTAGGTAAATTGCGTTCTCATTAAATTCATAACAAAACGCTCTCCGAAGTGCCCTTACATAATCTTCACAATAATTATACGAAATTAATTTAACCTACCCATTCAAGTAGGTAGGTAGGTACACCTCCGTCAGAGTCGTCTAACCCGTGAAAATTTAAACAAATTTACCTATTCTACACAGCTTAGTACGTACCAAGTACGAACCTAGCTACAACAAATCATGAAGACGTTTATTAATAGTGAAAAGTGCTCGTTTAAAATTCAAAATGTTGGTTTTCAACTTACCTGTACTTTGACGCTGTTCCCGAACTTTTACAACTGGAAACCGCACTCACAAACTTCACTTTGACGTTCAAACACAGTCTAATCACCTCACCAACGAAATCTCCATAATCGGCACCATTTCACAAATCACATTGAACTCGGGAAGAGCTGAGAGGTTGTAAAAGGCTTTAGTGATAACTTTTCTCACACGCTCGCTCAAAAGTTTTAAGAAGTTTCGGTTGATTTTAGGTAGCTACTTAACCACCTGCCGTATGATTCGCGCTTTGGATGTTCGGTTTCGATTTTCGTAAAGGGAGTTCGATAAATTGCGTACGCTTCTAAGAGCCAGCGCAGTGAGGGCAGGGACCTCAGAGCGTGGTGCGCCGGCGCAGACTACTGGCAAGTCCGGCGTGGTACCGTTGCTCGGAGTGGGAGCGAGGTCGCAAGACAGGCTCTGAATGACATTTCGAAGTTATTTCGTTACTTCATTTCGATGTCATGACGCGCCTTTGTTGTGCCTTTGTTTTACCTACCTATTTTTCGTATTAGTTATGTTTGCAATTAAACTCTAGATCCCTTACTTAGGTAGGTACCTACCTAATTCACAGCAGGTTATGTGGCACATGAGATGATATTTTGCATAACAAGTAATCTTTGTACCTACCCACCAAATCACTTTTCAATTGGTAGATAGGTAACCTAGCTTTTGTCTACCGCGAAATCGAGTCTCCCCATCGTACGTTTGAATAGACACATGGTTCCAACCTAGGTTCTTATTCATTATTCCGTAACCTATTCCGTGTGTGTTACTATAGGGTGAGGATTAAATCAAAGATGCAACATTTTAACTAGGCATGATCCCTTAATCCACTATCATCTAAAATTAGAAGCCATATTTTATTGGTTAGTGTTCCAATAAGCTGCGATGGGCTTGCAACTAGGTACTTAGAATGCTAACTACTTGCAAACGCTCCCTACTTGGTATCCTCAAATATCTTGGGAAAAAGCGTCATGAGAGTGTTTGTTTGATTTTTATCCACTAGCAGGCTCCACAATAGAATTCATTGAACATCAAATACGTCATGTCCTCATAGTGATAACGGAACAATAGGTACAACCCAATGCGGGACGTCAGTGCAGACCTAAGTTCCCCCACTTAGAATAAGTGATAACTGATTGATTGTGTCAAGCAAGTGCGACCTAGAATCAGCTCTACAAAAATGCTGCTCTAAAAAACGTCCTTTGCTTTGCACAATCAGCTTATTATTATTGTAGATAGGTCGTCTTCAATTTTGATTCGAAACGTATAATTATTCTACTTATAAATAAAAAAATTAGAACATCAAAGTTTCCGACAGACAGACTCAGACAGACAGGGAACCTAATGTAACATTTGCATCTTTGTCCAGCGGGCTCCATGTATCATGTTCAACGAAACTTTTATAGGAGGTAGTACCTACTAAATACAAAACTCTAGACGAGTAATTCATTATTCAAAAAAATATTGCGAAACACATGTAATGGAACGAAAGGTACCTATATATCATAATAATCTTTACCTAGATAGATATTCCATGCCTATGTTTGTAATGCATGCCAATGACTATTATAGTCTACATACATATGCCAATTTTTAGATTGAAGTGCCAATAATTATATAAAAGTGAACATTTCACTTTAAATCTTGATAAAAGTATTACAATTTAAATAAAATGTTGCATTAATTTCTTTAATTATGCATACTTATTCATTTTAAAAAGTTTCCTAACCAATTCTATTACTATAATTATTTTAAATGTTGCCACATTTAAAATAATTAAGATTAAGTATATAGAAATCGCTAAGGTGCCAATCATTGTATACTTTACCCTATATGTTATAAAAATGTCCACTGCATTTTATATTACACCATAGTATAGTGTACAATAAAATAAAATTAGCACATTGTAAATAAAGTTACACAAGTAAGTATTTGTCCTATACACAACAAAACAATGAGTAACAAATAGGCCGATCGTAAATCAGAGCTGAAATGTTTGCGCACCTACTTATTTATTTAGTTTCAAACTTTGTCTGGTTCTTTTATGTTTATTTAGAGTGATGGATCGGTAGCCACACGTGCCAACGACACCCTTTATATTGTTTTTCAAGGCTTATTGCCTTGCCAAGTTTAAAAAGATGTCTCGACGTTTATTTTCCGATTCGAATCACCCATATCCTGCTCCATGCATTGGAGTCAAAAACATGGAAAACATGGTGGGAACTTGTTCTATAAATCTGATCCACTCGCCCGGTATCGAACGATAAATGTTGACACTACGACACCGACGTTCATGTTCCGTATCGACTGCATCGAGGTCACAAATAAGGAGAATATTTTTTTTCAGTTAATTCCCTTTTTAATGGTTTTCTTCAAAAAACCTTTAGACCGACTTCGCACTATATTGTTATCTTTGATGAAATACCAGCGAAAGATACGAACATACATAATATGGGGTGAATATTTAGGCCATGGATCATTTTCCATACAGGTCTCAAATATTCTTACTTAAAAATTCGATAGCTCTAGAACAAAGTTTGCAGATTCAATGATGTCAAGCAAATCCATTATTTTTTCAAAGAACTTACTACAACTAAGATAGATGGACGCAAGTTATACCTAAGTACTTCTGTTTATAGTTTCTTACATTCACAGTAAGTACTTATAGAAGTTTTCGCATCAATCAGTCAGCTTTTCAACTTGCAGCAAAATAGGTTAGTAGCTTTTTGTATTAAGGTGTGAAGAGGAAGTAATATTAGGTAACTCATAGCATCCATTAGCGCTTAATGTCGGAAGTTAGGTACTCATTCTTGACTATTTAAGCAGGTACCTATTAAGGTAGAGGTATTACTTCAAGCGGTTGTCGTGGCGTACATAAGTTCCTTTGTACTTTGCCATCTAGGTTAACCTAGTTGAGGCTTTACAACTGAATGTTTCCATAATTGGAGAGCATGCCTAACAGATGCAGCCGATAAATTACAACAGCAAGTTTCGCCAGAGCTACCTACTTTACTTTTGTTGTAAAATGCTTTAATTTTAAATAATTCAATAAATATATACGTACATATGTATACAAATTCAAAAGAATTAATAATATTTACAGTATTTTATCAGAAAAACCTGAAAAATGTTTTAAAAAACCTGCAAAACTTCGAGGAACATGGCCCGCGCAGTTCCCGAATAAAAATAGCCACGAACTGCTCCTGTTCCAAATCAAAATTTATAACAACAATTTATGTGGTGTTTACCTGTGTTTAAATGTTTGTTGGCAACAAACATCCCAAACATCCAATCTTTCGTAGGATTATGAAATTTTTTATCCAAATAATCTTCTAAACTTCTAACTAATTAAAATTTTGTAACATATTAGGTACCTACTGCCTAATTTTATACACAGCCTTGATGTAGGCCTTGCGAACAAGTCTGGAATAATTTTTACCCCTCAGACTAGTGAGGAATACTATGATTTTCACCCATAGATCTTGGAACTATGTAGTCCCCTTCAGAGTTGATGACGTTGACATTAGTTTGATCGACAATTGACATTTTGTTTCGCATTACGTTTGTTTTGGTTGGATGGAATTTTGCATATTTTTTTAAACTATTAATTTTCAGGTTTGATTTGTATTTTCTTTGTGCAAATCCTTCATCTGTAGATCGATTGACAACTCAACTTGTGAATTAAGCTACATAATCGTTATGAAGAAAATAATACGTTTGTTCTATAGCAACACCTTGTAAAATTATACGCCTCAAAAATTACGCCAGTGGACTCCTATTTCAGTTTCAGCAAAGCCAATTAAGATAGGGAAAATGTCAGCTTTACTAACTGCAGATTGGTTCCAACTGGACTCCTATTACAGGTACCTTTAGTAGCTTAAGTACCTTTTACTTCAGTCTACAGTCTTCAGCTACTTTTAGCTCATCAATGCAATGTTATTTGTGTCATTACCAAGCTATTAAAAATTATTTACAGGAAATTCGATCTGTACAACATGAACTGGTCCATGGATGAAGGCTTAGATAGCATGGTAGTGAGTGGTGCAGCATATGGAGGCCCCATCGCTGTGGTCAGGGATAGAAAACAATGTGTGAGGATCACCACCACTGCTAAGCCAGTGATAACAATTTATAATTGCGTCGGAAATGTTATAGCAAAGATTTTGGTAAGTTTTAAACTGCCTGTTAAATACAAAAAAAATTGGTGATCATGATCCAGAAGAAGTGTAGGCCCACTCATGTTATGAACTGATGACATCTAAGTTGTGGAAAATTGGTGGTTGGAAGTGGCTGAAGATTGTTTGTCATGGCACTCTTTGGACCAGCAGTGGACTTCTACCGGCTATTGATAATAATGATGATGGTAAACATTACATTACCCATTAGACAAGTCTTTTCACAGACCCCATCATCAATATCATAGAACTTGTTTTGTCAAGGTCTGCGTTAGAACATGATGTTTCAATGCTTTCGATAATACTGGTCTCACTGACCAGACTAAAGGCTTGGTACCTATATAAGAAATTGTTGTGGAGGCCTTTGTTAGTTATACTGAATATATATTTTTCTGTAACTATACAATAAAATGAAAAATTATATGGTGCCCTGGGGTCTAGACAAGTACCTCACACTTACTTTTCAGTCAGAAATATTTGTTACCAGTCGCTCAAGCACCTCCAGAAGTTTCTTCCCTTCGAAACAAAAATCACTCTTGCCCAAACTTTGATGTTACCCCTTCTGGATTATGCCGATGTCTGTTTTCTTGATGCCACGGAAGAACTTATTAACAAACTGGAGTGTCTACAAAACCTGTGCATCCGTTTTATATTAGAATTTCGCAAGTTTGATCACATATCCGAGTTTAGATCCCAACTAAAATGGCTCCCTATTCGTTGTCGTTGTGATCTTCACGTTCTGACACTTCTCTATAAGATTCTTTATAGCCCTCTATCTCCCCCTTATCTCTATGAGTGTTTTCAATTTCTGGTCCCTTGTGGTATGCCGTGTCGGTCCTCTAAGTCCCTTCTACTTAAAACTCCCTCTCACTCATCTAGCCGCTCCAGCGATTCATTTACTGTTTATGCGGTTAAGCATTGGAATGCCCTACCACATACTACATGTGATAGTCCTTCAATTGATGTCTTCAGGAGAAGAGTTAAAGAGCACTATCTGTCTCTCTAAAAAATTGTATTGTATATGTTTTATAGTATCTATATATTTTAGCATGGTTTATATATGTTTATATATATTTAGTTATTTTTAGGTTTTTTTTTTTCTGTACACTATCCTACTTCTATAAATACCTCTCTCTAGCTCAAGGTTTGCTGGAAGAAAACTCTGTTTAGGGTTAAGCTCGCCTTTGTACATGTCATTTAATTCTGCCTATTGTAAATGTTTATTTGTGTGTACAATAAAGAATGAAGAAAACTAAACATGAGGTATTTGTCTAGACACCCTGATCTCTTAAGATTGTGCTAATGCATAATCTGCCAAATATTTGTTCCAAGACTGAGTTTTGTCATGTCATGGAACTTGTAGTCCCCATGACACAGGGAGTCTATTTTATAACAATTTATCTCTTTGTGCATTTCAGTGGAACAGTGGAGTGCTAGTCAGCATGGGTTGGTCAGATTCAGAACAGCTACTCTGCATCCAAGAGAGTGGAGATGTCCTTATTTATGATATGTTTGGAGCCTACCAGAGAACCTTCAGTCTTGGACAGGAAGTTAGAGACACAAAAGTTAGTACAATCCTACCATCTGGAATTATTGATTTCAATTCTTTGTGGAATTGAAATGATTTATAATTGCCTGTTAACAGGCATTTCTAATGCAGAATTAAAATAAAAAAAAACACACTCACAACTGTCTTCCCCATGGTGGACATCCTCAGATACATACTCAGTGAGATATTTGAGGATACCAAGTAGGGGGTAGTCAGAGGCACGTCCAAACATTACATTGGTACATGCCTGCATTTTGCAAGTTAGCATTCCATGTGACAGATTGTAAGCCCATCGCTGCTTATTGGAACACTAACTGTTGGCACATGCCTTCAAATTTTTTGTTCTAGGGCATGTCGGTTTCCTCACGATATTTTCCTTCACCATTATAAGCACATGTTAATGCACAAATCAATTTTTAGAGTGGAAAAAACCAACCTTCGAGCCCTCTGGATCAAAAATGAAATACCTGACTTTAAAGTATAATCAGTCAGTTTTGAAATTTAAAATGGGTTTTGAGTCCTTCCATTATTGGGATATTATTAAAATCCTGAAATTATAAGTCTGTGTATAGGTGGTACTGTGTACTGATGCTGATAATCCCTTATTTTATTACCTTTTGATAATGAATATGATAAT
The DNA here is from genome assembly GCA_961405105.1 of Perizoma affinitatum. Lineage (NCBI taxonomy): Eukaryota > Metazoa > Arthropoda > Insecta > Lepidoptera > Geometridae > Perizoma > Perizoma affinitatum. The sequence goes on from OY560197.1 coordinate 10,242,988, forward strand.
GAACAAGGAAACAACAGGAAATGTGTATAATGTTTAAAATAGTTAAGGGGTTTACATTGCCATTCAATTGGAGTAAGCATACTATTTTGAGTTTTTAAGGGCATATTTCATCAACACATGCTGAACTGCTCTTGATAACGGCATGTACATCATCACTGCTAAGTATAGGTTTCCATCAGTTAGTGCCATCCACCATGGTCCTGTACTAGTCTTAATAAACCAGCCACATCAGTGACGTTGAAAATACTGTCTGCTAATCTCTCTGCCGGTCGACCTATGTCTCTGTAACAACCCATCGGCTAACATTCAGACCTGTCATCACAATATCCTGCAACACATTCATCAAACGGAAGTGAAATAGAGTTTGGCAGGATGTGTCTCAACTCTCAGTCTCCAGTAGAATAGAATCTGCTGCCAAAAACTATAGCTAGCATTGCTGTGTTCAGTTAGTTTTTTTTTTTTGACACCATTTTGTCTCAGGCTTTGCAACGCGAGAATGCCTCTGGTGTTGCGAGAGTCCATAGGTTATGGTTATCGCTTACCAACAGGCGAGCCATATGCATTTTCGTCACAAGCAAAAGTTGTATTATAAAATATGTTTTTTTTTTTTGCAATGGCTAATAGCTTTTTTACCTATTTATTCCACAGGTTATTAAAGCTCAGCTGTTCCCAAGTCAGCATGGTGTTGGAATTGGGGTGTTAACCACCTCTAATAGGATGTTCCTGCTCAGCAATGTATCCGAGCCTAAAATAAGAGCCGTGCCTGATTTATCTAGTAAGTGAAACTGCCCTAAAATCTGCCGTTTGGCTGTACAGTCATGCTAACTTCAGGTCTTTAAATCTGCATATATGTATAAACTCAATGTAATGTGTTTTTTCGTATGGCTTCAACGAAGGTTCTTAGATATTAGGTTTTTAGTTCTTAGATAATGGAATACATGGTTTTTAAATATTGTTAAAATATACTTACTGTCTGCTAGCTTTTGATGGACGCAACATATACTATTCATCTTTGTGTTCATTAAAAAGTTGTAAAATTTTTAGGAGCAAACGAACCCATATCGTGCTGGTGTGTCGTCAACTCTGGCTTCCTCGTATGTCGGGATAAGGAGATCTACAAATGCCAGCTCGGTGAAACACGAGCCGTAATTATGGTACGTCTAGTCTCTGCCCACGGCTTCGACCTAGTGGTACCTTGATGATAATGTGTTATTCCAGGTCACAATCTATACATGTACCAAATCGGTTTAGCTGTTACGCAGATATCCAGAATCAATTTTCTTTAGCATTTATATTATTAACAGGTGTAATGTGTAACGCCCCCCAACTTCTTCCGCGTCTCGTTTTTCCTCACAAACTTCATCAAACCTACAGACAAACACGGACTACTTCGTTGTGGTTATTTTTTTTAAGTAAAATAACAAGGAAATATCTTCCATTATGTGGGATGCTTATTTTAGTTGTTAGGTATTATGTTCGATAGTCAGTATTGTACCCTTAACTGGACTAATATTCTCTACAGCGTCCCGAAGTAAAGAACCCATATACCCAAATCCTGTCAATAGTGGCGTCTCAAAACGGCAAGCATGTGGCTCTATTCACAGACTCCGGGTTCCTTTGGATCGGCTCCGCAGACTTCAAGACAAAATACTCGGAGGTTGATACCGGCTACATAAAACAACCGAAAGAGCTAATGTGGTAAGCATGTGATTCTGCAAAGCCTTGAATATTGGATATTGGATATAAACTATCGAAGATGCGAGTTTGCTGAATCGAAATGTTCTCCATAATATTTATCTTTCAATAAAAACGAACAAGTGCAAATGCTGATTCGCGCCCTAAGGGTTCCGTACATTTTAAATATGTGAGTTTATATCTGGTTTCAGACACTTTATCTGCAATCTTGAACATTCCATTTTAGGGTTGAAATAGTTGAAATTCTTCAATTTTTGATTCAAAAATAAAGGAACAAATTTGTTCCTTTATTTTCGACACAAAAGCTCCTGATTAAAATTTCAGAATTGTGAGGTTATTGGAAGTTCCCTAAAGGTTTTTTTTTTGGCATTTCCATTCAAAAATTGTAGGTATATTAATTGCCATATTTTTGAGTCATGAGTGCATGACTATGCAGTCCTTTTGTGCAAATTATACCACAAAAGGTATGTTAGCTTCTAGTGCCGTAAAAATTCAAGTTGCGGTTTCATCTGTTCTAGATAAAAAAGGGGACAGACAACAAAGTGATATTTTTTAGGGTATCGTTGAGGTACGATACGCTAAAAAAAACAAATTTTGATGTTTCCAGGTGTGGGTCGCAAGCGATAGTCGCGCATTGGGACGACATGATGGCAATATACGGGACCAAGGGTAACTCCTCATGTTTCCCCTACGACGGACCATTCCACCTCATCCAGGAGATGGACTGCGTGCGCGTAGTCTCCGAGCTGTCGCACGAGCTCATTCAGAAAGTACCGTACGTTGTGGAGAAGATATTCAGGATCAATAGTACCGCGGCGGGGTCCTATCTAGTGGAGGCTTCGAGACAGTTTCAGGTAAGACGACGCTTTTTGCTGGAGTAGATAATGATGCATATAACCTTCCTTAAGAATTGGGCCATAATAGCAAAAATTATTTTTCAAATCCGCCACCGCACAGATAATATAAGTAAAACTGTAACAGAAATTCCCTACGCACCTTACAGCAACCTTAGCACCTTACGTGCTTATAAATTGAGTAATATTAATTATTTTGGTGAACATAACACGCTTGCACGGAACCCTCGGTGTGCGAGTCAGACCCGCTCTTGTCCAGTTTTTTTTATTTAAATGGAACATTTTCAAAGTGTACCCTATCAGATGAAAATACAAAAATAGAGGTTGACTTTATAATCTCGTTTTTTCGTCGGTTAAAAATCATATGAATTTACAAAAATATATGTTACAATTGTTATGAGATCTAACTTATTAACTTGTCGTTAACACTACAGGAAAGGTCTAATATCAGCAAGATAAAAGATTTTATAACAATATATTATAAAAATCTTTACGGATAATAAGTAATAACGCAAAAATATTATCCATTTGCTGCCGAAAATTGGTGTAACCAGCACCCTTAGATGTTTCGATTTACGCTGCGGAACAAAATGTTTGCATGTTCCGGGTACAATTGGTACTCGTATTTTATGATACCCACGACAGGGAATCCTCGTGTGGTGGCAGGACTGTTGGGTGTATATGCCTTTCTGCATATTTAGTAATTAAGAATCTATCGTCTGCTTATCCTAAGTTTTCATCACTTGTACATTGTTTTTATTTTTCTTGTTATGTGTAGGTACATAACTTTGTGTCTTGCCTAATCATTCTAGGAACTGAACTTGATGATATGTAAATTGTTATGTTCTTTTCCAAAGTCAATAGGTTTTTATTTAAATCACAAGGATCATATAGAAACGTCAACTAAAACCTCTCTTTTGTTTACTGAATTAATAAAATAAACATAACATTAAAAAAAAAGTACTGGAGTCCGACTCACATTATCCCGGTTTGTTTTTTATATCGAACACATAACCGCCAATGTTCTGTTAACCTGATGCGTTGACAGACTTGCGGTTCAATATGATGTTCTAGAAATGATATTGGCGAACGCGGAGAATCGTCTCATGAATTTACCAAGAGTTGAACCCGTGCGTACTTGTTGTTACTTTGTGATTACGTGCTTTGTGGTTGGGGTTATGTGCTCGATGGTTTTTTTTGTATATTTATCGATTTTTATTTCAGAAACGCAGCCACCGGGCCGACGAGTACATCCGCCTAGTGAAGCCGGATTTGCCGTCCGCAGTGCAGGACTGCATCGAGGCCGCCGCGTTCGAGTTCAGCCCTGAGGTAATTATTGCAAAACCATAGAAAATAATGTTTTAAAAATTTGTATTATGTCATAAATATTAATTTTGTAAAGAAACGCCTAAAGTCTGCTGAGTTATGTTTAATGTGATGTGCTATGTAGTCTATATACTGAATTTGTATTTTATTATGATAAATTAAGACACTTTAAATAAAAAAGAATTGCCCTGAAGTACCTACTTATCAATGTAACATACATTGATAAGTAGGTACCTCAGGTACGCTCACTTTAAATATCTTAAAAAAAACTGAAAACGGCCTTAAAACTCCGACTCTAAAAAACACAGTAAGCACGTGCTCAAAACTGTACAGAAAAATATCGTGAGAAAACCGGCATGACTTAGAACCAAAAAATCTAAGGCATGTGTCATAGGTTAGTGTTCCAATAAAGCGGTGGTAGGCTTGCAACCTGACCCGTGGAATGTGAATTAATTGCAATACGCTGGCATGTGCCATTTGTTTTTTTTTTTGTCTTTACTCTGACACCAGGATTGGCTACTAGAACACATCCCAAAAATAATCAAACCAGGGCTTTCTAAGAACGAGGGCGCACTATCCGCTATGCCACTGGGTCTGCCTGATCGAAATTCTTGGGATGTTACGGTTCGAAGCGCCGAGGCTCTACATACAGGGGAACATTGCAGTTATCCAAGACTGTAGTTTTGACAATAGATTAAGGTGTAGAAATGTATTTTTAAAAGTGTTGCGATTCGATCTTTCACTTTCACATCACTAGTTTGGTAATGCCCCCATCCCTAATGCAAAAATGGCTATGTTGCTTGTTCCGCTCTTTTGCTGACAACCGGTTTTTAATCTAAAAACACACGTTGTCAGCAATCTTTTGCGTGAAATTTGGATAAACGTTGTATTACTCAACGTAGGGGACCAAATTTCCCTCAAAGTTAGTTATTCAGTCAAATTATTTGTAAGCCAGTTAAACGTTGTATATGGCCGATCTTAATTAGATATTAAGACCAGTATGTGCGTATACCTATGTCACGAACAAATAAAGTTGTATTGTATTGAATTTTGTGGATGAATGTAAGAATGAATGCGGTTCACAGGTACAGAAGATGCTGATCCGGGCGGCTCAGTTCGGCAAGGGCTTCATAATGGACCCCGAGCTCACGGACCTCTACGTGAAGACTTGCAGATGGCTGCGGGTGCTGAACGCTGTGCGGGACCCGAAGGTCGCTATACCACTGACCTCTGTGCAGTATCCTTTTTAAAGATGCAGAAAAAACGAATCCCTACTATGGACATCCTTACTAAAATAATAATGCTGGATTGGTCTCACACAGCATCATCTAGCCCCAAACTAAGCAGAGCTTGTATTATAGGGCTACATGACTTATATACTTTTTTTTGTAATCATACATAATTATTATACTGGTCGTCGAGATACAGTTTTTTAACTAGTTCGGCGGGTAGGGCGAATCCTATTCGACCACAAAACTTGATAATAAACTTTCATAACCTACCTACTAAATTTTTATGTAATAAGCTACAGAATAATACAACTACTTTGTATAGTTTTTATGTATTTACAAAAAAAAAATGTATATTAGTAGTATATCTGCCATGTAGACACGCTCTGCTTACTCTGGGGCTAGATGATGCTGTGTGAAAAATGACCAGCATTATTATTATTACTTTAAAAACCGTCTAAACTACTACATAATAGATAATAAGGAAATGGGTAAGACTGTTTTCTACCTGTAGTTTTTAGTTGTTATTCGTAAGAGGCCTGTACAATCATTTTTCTTGAAATAAAATATTTGATTTGATACATAGAAAACATCTAGACACCGGAATAAATATGAAATATTACAAAAGTTTTAGATCCATACTCGGTACTCCGTGAAGATCTTGGTGTCCTCAGAGATCTGCTGTTTCTAGCAAATCTCTGGTCTCTGATCTTTACTTATGGATAGTCAGAATGACGTTTAGTTCGCAACAATAATATCCTGAACAGTGTAACCACAGAATGGGTAATCTGGGCGAGAGAGTGTTACTGGACCGTCTTATATGGAGGCGCCTGCATTGCCTCGCCACACACATAGCCCAGTACCTACAGCTGAAGGACGGACGGACCCGCGTGCTCTCACACTGGGCTTGTTACAAGGTGAGAACTGTGACCTTGATACAATTTCAAGGCATGCAGATATCCTCTTAAAATCTAGCCATTAGTCAATAATAAAACAAACACAACAGACAAAAAAAGAGTCCTTGGGGCCATGTTGGCCTAGTGGGAGTCCCCGTCTTCTGATCCGGATGTCGTGGGTTCGAACCCGGTCGTGCACCAATGGTTATTTTAACTCGAAAAATGTATATGCGCATTAACACGTGCTCAAAACGGTGAACGAAAATATCGTGAGGAAACCGGAATACCCTAGAACCAAAAATTCGAAGGCATGTGCCAACAGTTAGTGTTCCAATATGCGGCGATGGGCTTGCAACCTGTCACGTGTAATGCTAATTTGCAAAACGTGGGCATGTACCAAATGTAATGTTTGGACGTGCCTCTGACTACCCCCTACTTGGTATCCTCGAAGATCTACTCACTGAGTATGTAGCTGACGATGTCCACCATGGGGAAGAGAGTCGTGAGCGTGTGATTTGTTTGAAATCTTATCTAATTAGCCTATCTGATCTCACAGCAGTGGTCCTTTCTCTTCTTCCATTCTTCGCGGTCTTGTGAATTCGCTGGCCGAGATATCAAAAATGTGTCGAGTTCATTGCGCCACCTTCGCCTGGCAAGTTTCATCTCAATCGGTTCAGCCGTTACGGAGATAATTACTACGCAAACATCCGAACTTTTGCATTTATAATATTACTGTATCACGGCTGCTCTCAGCCCCCAGACCCAGGCATCGCATTGCCCGGCCGCACTATTAATTACTTTTCTCGGCTCTTGAGGGTCGTTGCGTGGTGTTAAAATATAGCCTATAACCATCCTCTTGAATTAGTCTATCAAATGCAATCATATTTTTTCTAAACCGACTGTAAGCTCTCGAGATTAGCGCATTTAAACAATAAAGTAAACTCTTCAGTTTTATTATTAGTGGTAGTATAGATAGACAAGGGGGTCTAGACAAATAACACTTTCTGTTGGCGTTAACGCCTGCGGAAATATTGAATTGTATGGAAATGACATGCGTGGCAGCTGCCAAGTTTTACCTTGACAAATTTGCGTTAGCGTGAAAGCAAAAGTAAGCGTGAGCGTGAGTAAGCGTATTTATCTGGACCCCAAGGATCGTTGAATTTCAACTAGAAAATAAACGTTTATGAACGTAAAATGTGAATGTAACAGGTGACCCAACCCCATTTGGACAACGAGAGTGCCGCTCGAGAGATCGGCGACAAACTCCGCAACGTGCCCGGTATCTCATACACGACTATTGCCATGAAAGCTGCCGAGAAGGGACGAAAAGCACTCGCTATAAAAGTAAGAAACCTACTTTTATCTATATGTAAGTTATGGATTTTTTAGTGACGTCAGAAGCTCTATCAGTAGGCGAGGCTGAAAAACAGCGTGGCCGAGTCCTCGACCTTTTTACTTACATACAGACATACCTTCTCACTATACCTACTATTTTAATTACGTACTATATTATTATATTGTAATTATACATAATTATTGATTTGTCCCGCAGCGGGAATCGAATCAGCAAACTTCTGCGATTCTCAGTTTTGAGCACTGTTGAATCGGCAAGTTGACGTCCTCTGTGGCGTGATCATGCGAATAAATAAATAATGCTGGACATTTTTCACACAGCATCAGCTAGTCCCCACAAGCTCTGCTTACTTTAAGCAGAGCTTGTGGGAACTACATGACTGATATACTACTTTATATACTTTTTTTTTTGTAAATACCATAAATTATATACTTACTTGCATATATCATCGCATTAGCTTAAAAAAACTGTAATGATGTTATACTGAATAAATAAATAAATAAAATAATAATAATACTTGTTATAGATAGAAAAACATTCAGACCTGAGACAAATATTTGCAGATACAAACATTTGTCCCGCGACGGAAATCGAACCCGCAACCTTCTGCGTCTCAGGCGGGCCTTCGCCCACTGCGCCACAGAGATTAGTGAAGGCTTAGGAAGCTAAAAATTTATGATAAATCATCAGTAAACTCACTTTATGATTTACAGGCCCATTATACCTTAATTATATCTTTGTGAATTTATGTTTATTTTTCGAATGGCTTAACGGCATTGGGTTGTAACTTTATTCGTGTCCTACTTACTAATTATCCTTGTTATAAGTAAACTTTTCCAAATGAAATTAATAACTGACATATATGTAGTTGACCTATAGACCTGGATAGTTTAAAAAAAATACATAATTTACGATACAGACTTATTTGTATCGTGAATCGTGTAAACGTTTTCATTTTCATTAACAAAACAGTGTTGACAAGGAATTACATTTTTTTCCACAGATATTAGAATACGAGACACATAGCAAACTGCAAGTACCATTACTGTTGTCGCTGGGTGAGGGGTCCACCGCTCTATTGAAAGCGACGGCGAGCGGCGATACTGACCTGATCTACATTGTGCTTCTTCATCTGAAGGAGAAAATGGGAAAACACGAATTTGAGGTGACAATAGAACCAACAATTCGAAGGCATGTGCCATCGGTTCATCATCATCAATAACAGTATGAAGTCCAACATTTGTTTTACATTTTATTTTATTTTATACAAAGATTACTATTAAACATCTCGTATAATGGCTCGTTTTAGTCCCTTGTTGAAGGATGTTCTATTGTGTCAGTGACACAGTGTCACTGACACAGTGTCACTGACACAATAGAACATCCAGATAGCATAAGGTCGTAACTTCACGTTTGCCTAGTAAAGTAGAAGAACAAACTATATAGTGATAAAACTCCCCTGGCGTGTTCTTTTTTAAATCTCCACCGCTGGGCAAAAATCTACCATATTTTTGCGTTCATTGCCTGCCACCTGAGGTTTGATTGAAATGGTCTGCCGTAGCGAACGTCATCCGTTATTCGGCATTCACTGTATATCTTGCCATTAATACAATCCCCTTAAGTCCTCTACATACAAAGGTTGTCTGGAAGAAGCCTCCTCTTCTACGCGATAAAACCGTCCATTGTACTTAAAGTGTTTTTTTTTGTTATATCTGCATTTCTTATAGTGTACAATAAAATATTTTCATTTATTCATTCATTCATCTTACACAACACATTTTTATTTTATATTTTTTTGTTACATTTAAAACTTTATTTTGTGTTTATTTGTCTAGTATTTTGTCACCTGATGTGTTAATTGAAGCATTGTGAAAAAGTTCACCTGAAATACTAACACCATACCAATTTCCGAAGGCAGCACCCAAGCAGTAAAGCTCGCAATCAAAGAGCCGTGTTGGCCTAGTGGGTGATACCCCGACTTCTGATACGGAACTCGTGGGTTCGAACTCGGTCGTGCACCAATGGATTTTTCCACTCGAAAAATGTATGTGCGCATTAACACGCGCTCAAAACGGTGAAGGAGAACATCGTGAGGAAACCGGCATGCCCTAGAACCAAAAATTCTACGGCATGTGCCAACAGTTAGTTACAATAAGCGGCGATGGGGTTGCAACCTGTCACGTGGAATACTAACTTACATAACGCGGGCATGTACCCCTATTATTTGGTATCCTCAAAAATCTACTCACTGTGTATGTATCTGAGGATGTCCTCCGTGGGGAAGAAAGTCGTGAGCGTGTTTGTTTTTTTTTTTTAAAGTCGGGTAAAAAACCGTTGATTTCCAGCTCACGATCCGTAGCTTCCCGCTGGCGCATTCTCTGTACATAAAGTATTGCGCGGGTCACAACCGCGAGGCGCTGCGGCAGGTGTACGTGCAAGAGGACGAGTTCCACGGGCAGGCGGCGAGCCACATCCGCGACGCGGTCGAGCTGACCAACCCCGGCAGCGTCGAGGCATCGCTCGTCTCCGCCAGGGAGTGCTACAAGAAGGGCAAGAACGATCTAGGTAACAAAACAACACGACTATTATACCCCCCGGAACAATCACAGATCTGTATTCAGTACGCAGTGTTATCAGTGAGGTTACGAAGTGTGGTTAGTCAGAGTGAAAGTCTTTAAGGAGACATTTTTATTTGACGATCTGAAACTTTGACTATTTAATTTTATGAATGATTAAATACAAACAAATACATATAATTTTAAATATTTGCTTACCTAATTTTAAGGTAGAACATAATTGAAACATTTAATATATTTAAGACGTACAACTGTAAAGTACATTATGTTGATGCAAATAAATTTATCTTTGAAACGTCAATTTTACTGTCTTGTCTGTTACTGTACTGGGTTACCTCCGCGATGAAGCCAGGAAATAAAAGCAAGGAACAAGGCTGGTTATTCTTTCTTTATTCTTTATTGTTCATACCAATAAACACTTACAAAAGGCAGAATTAAATGGCATGTACAAAAGCGAGCTTGACCCTAAAGAGAGTTTTCTTCCAGCAAACCTTGAGCTAGAGAGGTAGGAATTAACTTAACAGTAAAAAAAATAAAAGTACGTCTATATTGTAAAATTTGTATCGAGTTTGAGCAACTTCTGGAGTGCAAACATTATATTTGGCACATGCCCACGTATGGCACGGTAGTTATCTTTCCACGTGACAGGATGCCAGGCCCTAGGGCTAGTCTGAAAATTAGCGCTGGTTCTCACTACTGTCCGCAGCAGCACTAAGCTGAGACAGGACATGTTAGGCCCATCCACACGGCACAGATGGGAATAATTATCACAAAAAATCCCCTCTGTATTTGTAAAAATCTTACTGTTACCTATCTATAAGATGTCTATTTTGCTGAGTGTCGTGTCGGCGGATGTAAACAATCTTACAATACAACACTGACGTGTCTGCTTCGAGAAAAATGTTCAGAACGGCAAAAAAAACTTTACAAATACAAAATACAAATAATTTATATTTCTCAGAATACCAACTGCTTACAATATTACAATGGATCCCGCACTAGGGCTAGCCTGTATCGCGGTAATCTAAACAAAATTTACTAAGTAGTATATAATGGAGAAAACAAGCGAGACTTAGGTTGTATAGAAAAACATGTATAGGTTTAATAAAAAATATATTTTGTATATTATTTTAAAAAAAACATTAATCAAGTGCATAAGATATGAATGTACATATCTATTTTTTTTCTTACGCCAGGTGTGTCGATCTGCGAAGAAGCGCGCAAACTTTGCAAGCAACAGTCCAGTTTGCAAGAGACATACGGCGCCAGTTTCGTTGGCCTCTCGCTCCATGATTCAGTGAAGAAACTATTAGACCAGGGCGAGGGGAAGCTAGCGGACAAACTGCGCACAGAGTACAGGATGCCAGACAGAAGGTATTATTTTATCAACAACTAATAGCTTCGCCCGCGTGGTACCCGGATAAAAAGTAGATAGATAGATAACACTTCGTTGTACACCAAATAAGATATTGCATTCAAATAACAGCAAATTACAAGCTAATCGCAGGAGTACAATGGGCGGTCTTTTCGCTTAAATCGATCTCTTCCAGACAACCTTTGAAAAAAAAGCCAATAAAAGTAGCCGATGACAAGTAGCTCTAAGCTGTAAGGTAAGGCAGCGTTCGTAAGAAACGCATTCGCTCGACCGTATTTTCGTCGACTTACGTTGCAAAGTTGGTCTTTACGATAAGCACTTTTATTTGAATGGGATAATATACCTATAAAAAGAAGGTTATCTGGAAGAGATCGCATTTAAGCGATAAGACCGTCCATTGTATCTTTTCTTAATGTGTTGTGTATTTTGTTTATATCATAAGGTATACAATGACGTATTTTCATTCATTGATTCATATCTACAGCCCTTGTCCATCCTGAAGTTCAATTCTAAATATTGTTTTTTTTTTTTTAATCGGATATGTAGTTTCGGAAATTACATCCTACATCCAAACTTTATCAACTTTATCTTTTTTTCATATTACTGTAGATTTTAGCATTTTTTTAAACAATTTTTGCAGTCATACAAACCTTAAAATTGTATGTAAAATTTTTAAACCCTTTGTTTTTCAACGTCTGTTCTTGGCCGCCGCCATCCATGATTTTAAAAACGGATTGGTAGGAACCCTGTTGTTGTTCCCTATTTATTTATCACGCCATAACCCACAGTTTAGAAAGTTCTTCGTTTTTTTTTTTAATAATTTGCAATTTTTCTTCCTTTACAAGATACTGGTGGCTCCGCATACTAGCTCTAGCTGAGAAGGATGATTGGGCTGAGCTGGACCGTTTCTCGAAGCTGAAGAAATCACCAGTCGGCTACGAGCCGTTCGTGGACGCTTGTCTCAAATACAACAAACCAGAGGAGGCACTCAAATACCTGCCGCGGTGTAGCGACGATATCAAGGTCAAATACTACGTTAAAGCTGGGTAAGATTAATACGCAGATTTTTCAAGCTTCACCCATACAGATCGATTTATTGATAGGCTTTGGTTGTTTAATTTTAATGTATTAAATAAATAAATAATGCTGGACATTTTTCACACAACATCATCTAGCCCCAAAGTAAGCAGAGCTTGTGTTATGGAACTACATGATAAACTCCTTTTTTTATAAATACATATTATACATAGAAAACACCCAGATCTGAGGCAAATATTTGCAGGTCATACAAAACATTTGCCCCGCGGCGGGAATCGAACCCACCACCTTCTGAATCTCAACGGGCCTTCGCCAATGCGCCACAGAGGTCGTCAATAAATTAATTTAATAATTGGTCAAGCGGTCCTGGATATAGAAAGTTTTCAAGAGATATTGAAATCGTCAATATCTATTGAACCTGGGGTCTCGACAAATACCTTACGCTTGGTTTTCCTTTAACGCTAATGCAAATTTGTCAAGGTTAAACTTGATAGCATTCACGTGACATTTCCACAGCGAATGTAATTTCCATACAAATCAATCTTTCCGCAGGCGTTAACGCTAACAGAAAGTGGTATTTGTCTAGACACCCAGGTCATCACTTATTTGGAGAAACATAACATCGTCACAGGATCCTCACTAATAGTAAATGAGCCTCAGGGTTTTAGCCACAAGCTTCTTCAATAAATAATTATGATGATGGAACCTGGTATACGTACTATTTAATTGTTTCAGATTCTACGAAGAGGGCGCTGAGGTAGCCTTTGAACAGAAAGACGAAAGTGCGCTTCTGTTCGTTCAAAACAAATGCCCTTTGAACGAATCAACAAAACACGCTAAGATATCTGCTTTACTTGACCAACTACATAGGAAATAGATCATAATAGAATATTACGCCCATTTCCATAACACATTATTTAATCTATCGTTTACTGTGATATAATGTATTCTAAACTGTATAGGAATCATAAGGATAAATAAAACGATTGTAATTAGTTGTCGTTTCCTTTATATAGATGATAATCAAATTGACAACAATATTGGTCGGTTCCACATTGATTGATACGACGGGACCAATTTCACACCGGGTAAAAAACATATATTCTTCGTAAAATACTGTTATTTTGACATGCATGCAGTCTCGTGAAATAGTTTGTAATTCAAAATGGACATTATATCTAATCAGCCGGTAAAACCCACTGCTGAGTAAAGGCCACTTCTTTATTACGCCATTCCTGGCGGTTGTGCCAACCGGATCCTACTGCCCTCACAATATCATCTGAGTAGCTGGCAGGTGGTCATTACTAAGATAGTGTTAGGTCTAGTACCCGTGGTGTCGATCAATGTGGACGCGTCATTGTATCACACTTACAAAATACAAATCGACAATTATGTGATGAATATCGTTACACTTACTGTGAAATAGTGTCTTTACAGACACGTATTTTAAATGTAACCTATCCAGATTAAGTTCTCATTCCATACATTAGGATTATTATAGACACGGCGAAATGCTAGGCTTGTTCATTGGCTTACATAGTTTAGCATTGTATTCGCTGCCAAAATGTGGTAAAGAAGACCCGTAAAAAGGAGGATGTTTGCAATTATAGTCAGGCTTTGTCCTCGGGATTAGTATAAAACACTTGTAGTACCGCTTAGTGGTACGCCATTCACGCACTAATTTGAGGGTAGATAAATATAAAAAAAAAAAAAAAAGAAAACAATATTCTGACATCTCGTTGGTGAGTAATCTACCCGCTCGCATCATTCGCTTTTTAGTGCTCGCCACGAACGCACGTCTCGTGTCTCTCTCTCTCTCTCTCTCTCTCTCATAGTAAAGTTGTTAAATTATCATGCCTAAGCGCAAAAGTGAAAGTGACGATTACGAAAAACTATTGAAAAAATTTAAGAAATTAGAGAAAAAAGTGCGACGACGTTGTCGTAGTCGGAGCCGATCGTTGAATGCTTATTGCTGGGAGAATGAAGGTCAGTCAACTATAATTTTGTTTTTTATATGCACATAATCGTTATTACCGAGTAGGTATTTTGTTGCGTGCGAAAGCATAATGCGTGCTTATCAGCTAACCTATCTGGTTAAATGTGATACTACGCCTTTTGAACATTGTTCGAACACTGTTTCTTACCTATATTTCTAATAAAATCTAGTGTTGCGGATAAGATAGATATGTGTACGTGAGTGAACCTACTTACGGTTAAGTACATGTGACCGTTACTACCTATTTACTGTAAGGAAGTACCTACCTAAGTAGGATAGTACTTACCTAAGTAAGATAGTAAAATAGGTAGTAATTAAAATTGAGTTATTTCCACTGGGTTTGCGTACTTTTCTTTGGAATCGTACTACCCATTGAGTTAACTTTTATCTTCCAGGGTTTGCGTACTTTCTTTGGAACTGTACCGCTCATAATGCATTTTTGTACCTACCAGGGTTTGCGTACTTTTCTTTGGAACTGTACTACCCGAAAAAATGATTTTTACCTACCGGGTTTGCGTACTTTTCTTTGGAACTGTACTACCCGAAAAAATGATTTTTACCTACCGGCTTTGCGTACTTTTCTATGGAACTGTACTATCCCTATAGTCAACTTTCACCAACCATGGTTTGCGTGCTTTTCTTTGGAACTGCACTACCCTTAATGTTAGTTTGGCGAACAGTACTATGGGCTGTTCTATAACTAATAAAGTGAAATCGGTCGATTTCAGCATATGATCATACAGCTGACAGTGAAAGATGTAAGATTACTGAAAGTGACGTAGCTGGACTACTTGATGGGACTTCTGCTCCCGAACCTGACGCTTGCGCCGAACGCGATCTGGTACCTGCAACGGAACTACCACGAATTTTGCTGCGTTACCTGCCTGCGTTACCTCGGATCTGCATCGGCTGCTACCGATGCAGATCCGAGTGCTAGCGCAGTGCTCATTGAGGATGTTTGTTCTGGAGACGCGTCCGGGTCTTCTGAGGTAATACTAGCCAGTGATATACTTGAAATATTAGGCGAGGATCCAACTATTTCTAATACTTATGGAGAAGAAATTCACAAAGACTTAGCAGTCCGGCTGGAACATACTGCCACACACGGTCTCACAAAAGAACT
The DNA here is from genome assembly GCA_961405105.1 of Perizoma affinitatum. Taxonomy (NCBI): domain Eukaryota; kingdom Metazoa; phylum Arthropoda; class Insecta; order Lepidoptera; family Geometridae; genus Perizoma; species Perizoma affinitatum. The sequence goes on from OY560197.1 coordinate 10,258,450, forward strand.
CCGAAAAGAGTTAAGTGAAAAGTACTTGTTACCAATTAACTGTAAACTGGTCAATGCTCCTGCGCTAAATGCCGAAATCAAAGCGGGCATCTCAGATATGACAGCGAAACGCGATCGAAATAAGACAAAAACAGGTTTACGCATGTCCCCCGGCCCGAGGAGAGCTGAGGGAGTCTGTCGGGCTCACCAACCAGACCACTTACAAAGTGCTAGTGGTTGGTGGCATACCGACTAAAAACCCATCGATATTCCATTTTTCACCTTAGGGCTAATGCGTCGTCAAACCAATCATCATTGGCCGATTCGTTTGACGGCGCGTTAGCACTGGACAGGGCTACGGGTTCCCGGTCGGATTCGACCGCGGCCCTGTCGGTGATCGCCCGCCTTTGGCGGACCCTTCGGTCCCCCCCTTGTGGGAGAGGGCGATGCCTTGGAATATTTACATCCCCCGTAGCAGGAGGCCAGTGCAATGCAGGGGTAGGTGTCCTCGTACCCAAACCCTGCTGGCCCCCATTGAGCGGAAGAAGGCGAAGGAATTGCCGCCGCCTCCTTCCATTCCTCCGCCTGCGAAGCGGCTCAGTTTGAGGATCTTCCTCCCTGATCCGCTCTGCCATCTCCTTCTGCAAGATAACGTCTTCGCAGAAGGAGACCATGGCTTCCCAGGCCCTCTCGTTATCGAGCATAGTGGTCGCTATGCTCGATAACGAGAGGGCGAAAGATCCTGTCCAACCACCGCCTCTAGCACCTGACGCTGTGACGCCCAGGCTCTGCATATCTCTAGAGTATGCTGTGCCGTATCCTCCGGGGCAACCGCCATATCATGCCTGGGTCAAGCCATAAATAAACTTATTTCAAATAATTCAGCAGACCCGGCGCTTGTCAAGATGCTTATGGATGCAGAGCGCATACTATGTGATTGTCAACATAGCGATTCAGCAATAAGAAGGAATTTCATTCTATCGACAATGAAATAAGATATGAAAGACCAACTACAAAACACCAAGGCAGACAATTTGTTGTTTGGTGATAACCTTTCCGAGACGATCAAGACTGCGAAAGCAATTAATAAATCTGGTGCTGAGCTAAAACCAGCAGCACCTAAGGCACAAGCAAATGCAAGTAACAAGATGTTTCCGGCGACAGCAAGCACGTCTAAGAATTTAAACTGGAAGAGCCCCTACCCTGCTCGGAACCATCCGAATCCAATCCAAAGACGAAGGGGCCCCCTCCGAACAGGAATCAGCAGTCAAACTCATCCGCTGTTGCTGCGAGCAACAGCGGACGCGCTACCGCCGCTAGGCCTGGTAAACTATACTACGGTTGCTACGTTTGGCTGGATTTATTTCAACTAATTACTTGGATGATTATTGGCTAATGGGGCAGTCTTATGAGAAATGTTTGTTTAACACAACACAGACTAAAAAATAATAACTTCCTTAGGATTTCTCATAAATGAAGAAAAGAGCTCTATGATACCAAATAATATATGTAAATTCTTAGGATTCGTATTAGACTCTAATAAATTCCAGATCACGTTACCTACCGAAAAGATTGACCGCATTACACAAGAAATTCAAAAATTCTTAGATAGATAGATAGAAAATTCTTTATTGCACATAAAAATATAAGTACATAGGCGTTATGTACGAAACTTTTTGAAAGGATTAAATGCCTAAATTTAAAATCTGACCAAAATTATAACAAACTTAGGAATTTACCTATATCATTGCAACCTGATATAATATGGTGGTATAGTGCAATGCAGAGACCTTTCAGTAACTAGACCGGAGTAGGATCAGAGAGGATTCACATGAACTAGAAATATTCTCAGATGCCTCAACTACTGGGTGGGGAGCTGGATGTGGAGAAGAGAAGGCCAGCGGATTGTGGACTGTTCACGAAAAAGCTCAGCACATAAATTTCCTGGAAATTCAAGCGGCTTTTTTCAGTTTGAAAGTATTTGCAAGGAACCTGAGAAATATTTAAATTTTACTTCGTGTTGACAACACGACGGCCATTTCTTACATTAACCGAATGGGAGGCATTCAGTTTCCACACTTGACAGATAAAACTAAACAATTATGGCAATGGTGCGAGTATCGTAAATTGTTTGTTATGGCATCTTATATAAGGTCGTCAGATAACAAGATAGCAGATGCAGAATCCAGGCAATGGGAGTTAGCTGAGTGGGCGTACCAGGAAGTTGTCACGGCGTTTAGTACTCCTGAAGTAGATTTGTTCGCTAGCCGAATTAATAAAAAATGTGCTAGGTACGTTTCCTGGCATAAAGATTCAGATGCAGTGACCATTAATGCATTTACGATTTCCTGGGCCGATTATTATTTCTATGCGTTTCCCCCATTCTCTATCATCTTAAAGATGTTAAGAAAAATTATCACTGATAAAGCTACGGGCATTGTTGTTGTACCCTTGTGGCCAACGCAAAGCTTTTTATATCTGACCTTATCACGTTCAAGGCGAATACAAACCCTATTGTTTCGTTCCATTCCAGCAATCGCAACTTCCACACCTCCATTACCCTGGTAGCAGGGATCTTATGTGGACGGCATGATTAAGGAGAAGTGTCCCTCCATCAGCGATTAATGTCATGATGGCGTCACTATCTGACAGTTCGTTAAAGCAATATGATGTTTATTTAAAGCGTTGTTATTTCAATGGTGTAATGAAAATGATTATGATAATTATATACAATACGTCGGTCCCGAAAATCATATATTTTCTTAATTAACTTTTTGAAGAGGGATCCCAATATGGTACGCTTAACTCCTGTAGATCTGCGCTAGCCCTACTAATGGGTAGTAATCTTGCAGAAGATGACAGAGTTAAAAGATTTTTTAGAGGAGTGTTCCGTTTGCGACCTTCCTTGCCGAAATACTCTATAACATGGGATACTTCTATAGTTATAAATTATCTAAGCCAGTTATATCCTAATGAGACTCTAACGTTTGACAAAATTTCAAAAAAACTGGTTACTCTTATAGCATTATTAACTGCACACAGGGTACAGACCCTGTCAAAAATTAAGATTAAGAATATAGAGACGTTTTCTTCAAAAGTTGCAATAATATTCCAGATTTTTTAAAAAACAACACGTAGAGGTTTTTTGCAGCCAGTTCTAGTACAAGTAATGTTATTTCTGATCAAGATGATTCATTTGCAAGAGCAATTGTCGACGGGTCTTAAGACTTGTTTATTTCTAATTATGTGTTGTTAAATATGTTGATTAAATAGAAATCTTAGATATGAGGAAAATATTTCACTTAAAATCTCTAAAAGTCTACAAGTGTTTTATACTAATCCCGAGGACAAAGCCTGACTATAATTAATGATTAAACGAACTTACCTGTATGTGAAGTTCTATCATAATTATATGAAAGGCTTTGTCCGAAGGGATTAGCAACCCTCCCTCCCTGTGATCTCCACGAGATTCCCCGAGTGTTTTATAAAATATTTTCTTTATAGGTACCTATCTCTAAACTAAATGATGCGAGCGGGTAGATTACTCACCAACGAGATGTCAGAATATTGTTTTCTTTTTTTTTTTTTTTTATATTTATCTACCCTCAAATTAGTGCGTGAATGGCGTACCACTAAGCGGTACTACAAGTGTTTTATACTAATCCCTTCGGACAAAGCCTTTCATATAATTATGATAGAACTTCACATACAGGTAAGTTCGTTTAATCATTAATTATGTAGGAACATGAAAATATTACTAACGTAAAATTAAAACAATTATTTCTCCTTCAAATTTAAGTAACAGTTTAACAAAACAAACAAACATGACTGCCTTCCCCATGGACATCCTCAGATACATACTCAGTGAGTGGGTCTTTGAGGATACCAGGGGGTAGTCAGAGGCACGTCCAAACAATCCATTTGGTACATGCCCGCGTTTTGCAAGTAACAGTTTTACGGGTATCTTAAATGATGTTTGTACAAATATGTAGTTTTTATCATATTTCCCATACCTAATTTAGCACTTCTACCGTTGAATCTACCTAGAATTAGCACGATTAAACCTAAAACTTCTAATTTAGCACATCCACAGTTGGGATCTACCTAGAATTAGCACAGTTAAATCTTAACTGAATATCGAAAGTGGCATTCGTCTAATAGCGCGAAAAGGCTTTGGTGAATATTATGACTTCTTCATTTGCTATAGCTTGAAACTTTAGACAGTGGTGAAATTTGAAGGACGCGTTGGCCACTCTACCTTTTTTATTCTGTGAGTAGTTTCCGCTCAGATAATCCTCCAACAACAATGGAAATTCAATTAAAAAGCAAGGGTTCACACGCGTCGAAAATTACGACACACTGACCCAGTATAAAAACAAACGAATAGTGAAGATTTCATGGCCTCTTGCAGTTATTACAAAAAAAAAGTGAGTCTTTAAAACAATGCACGCACAGCGTCTCTACACTCCACGTAACTTAAGCTAATGAGTCAACATCCGTGGACCCATTGAGACGCACCAACTAGTCCACGAGATAACTGTTTATCTAAATATCGCGACGAAAACTGGATACGTTATTTCTTACTTTTTCTTAAGTAAAATATTATGAATTCTACATGCATTATCAAAACCTGTTCAATAAACGAATAAGTACTGAATTAAATGAACTGGGGCCTGTATCAAAAGATAAAAGTTTAAAATTTACTCGTGTTTTGCTAACCATTGTCACAGTTAGTTTGTAAACACAAAACATACTCACATGTATAGCTTTTACTGTTATCATTTGAGAAATAGGCCCTAAACTAATTTAATTTTACTGCATAGTGCGACACAATAAGGTACCTTATTCCTTGAAAATTAGATATCGTAAGCATTAATCAAATATATTCCTTAAATTACACCAAGATAAGAAGGTACACGTGCCACTGTGATGTACATGAATCATCTTAATTACAATATTAACAGTACAAGTGTACCTGTGTGAATTTTATATGCAATATTTTTACATTATAAAGCACATTGATCTACTTACTAGTAGAAGATACATGCACCACACTCGCTCGCAATCACGTAGATAATGTACCTGTGGTTAAATCTATGGGCTCACAAAATGACTTTAAAAGAAGCTGAATAAAAAATTTAAGTATTCTACTTAACTAAGCATAGATATTCAGAGGTAGTGTATATTCCACAAACACAGTATACTGTCAGCATACAGAATTTTGAAATCACTCTTCTTAGACAAATGAGTCATCAATTTTCAAAATTGTTCTCTAGAACCCTTATTTTCTGAACAAGATTTTGATAACCTGTAAATTCAAGGAGACAAAACTGCTATATTTACCTCTTAAAATTTTTACATTTACAAACCAGTTCTTAAAGATCATTTTTCATTTTTCCATGCAAAAAAATAAAAGGGACTACAATCGATATTACAATCAGTCTTAAAATAAACGTAATTAATATTTGATATGATAATACGTTAAAAATAATGAGCAGTTTCACACAAAATATATGTAATTATCATATTTACATACTTATTACAAAAATAATAATATTTTTGTAATAAGTAAATATGTTTTTTATAACAAGATAACCAAGCTTAATATTTTTTTATGTCAGTTACATGTCTATCACAAAAGCGTACATAAAATAATATTTTTTAGAAATCAGCTGTCTAACTATATATTAGTGTACATTTTGTAGTGACTTACATTTGGGTAGGTTACAATATTCAAAACTCAAAAGGACGGACATATCGTTACATCGGTACAATATTTTAAACCTAAATTAGTTACACTTTATGCCACCAAAATAATTCAAATTCCGTAGCGTTTTAAAAAAATATTTTATTGTGAAATGTCAAACTAATATTTTAGATTTACATACATTCAATTTCAATATTTACAAGATTAATATTTGGGAAATTATTGAAACAATCAACCAAAACCTATGTTAATGGAATTTCAACAAATCAATCATATTTTTTCAATATGTGTGTCCCAAGCTACTTTTTGTTTGCTTATATTTAAGTTCCTTACTATCATTTCTCAACCATTCAAGAAGGAAAGTCTTTCAATGATGTTGGCCATCTTTTTTTCTTTGGTCACACTGCACACTTTCTTATCACAAGTTGCCTTTCAACATTTTGCCTCAAGAGTCTTCAGCATTCAATACCTATTTCAGACTCGTATAGCACCTTTTCACTAGGTTTAAAGCTATATTATTTAAAATCGAATCAAATGAACGCACTGGCACTCCCAAATCCTAAATTCCAACCCTAAAAATAATCAAATTTTCTTCTCAATCCGTTAAGTTAATTCGATTCTAAATATTTTTATTTGCAGTCCAATTTTGAGAATTCTAAATTCGGATTGGTGAAACCAAAATTTGGAATTATGAATCTATTAACAAATGTTTTTTTTTGGAGATGCACATTAGGATCGACTCACACGAATTTCTTATCAATTTATATTTTAGTTTTTACTATTTTCTACATTTCTTTGGTATGATGGAAAATAATAATAAGAGAAACTATAATATTAGACTTTAATACTGAGTGATACATTTATAACAATTCTTCAAACAATCATGCAATCGAATTTCACGTTGTAATTTAAATTATCAAGGCACCTAACACTCAGAACGCTCCACTTATTCATTACGCATACATTCCATGCAAATTTTTATCACATTTTGTGATTTTTTCCATTAGGGATATTTTTTTTTTTTTAGTTTTCGCCATACCTAGTAACAATGATGATCTAACATAATAAGAAAAATACTAACTCGTAATTACCATTCATAAATTACGTCACACGAATTTAATTATTCTTGAAACACCCCTTCCATGTCACATCTGTGAGAAACCCCATTAAACAATTTCGGAAGAGTTGAAGATGATGTCACACTTTGTTGACCCCCTCCCTACAGCTTAACGTGTGAGTGTGAGGCAATTTATGGATGGCCCCTTATTACGAAAAGCAATCTGTGTCAAATACTATAATAATGGCACAAAGAGAAAATACGTTTTCTATAACACCCAATAGACACATAAAGGGCATCTAATTACAGCCATGGAACACGGAAGATACTAAACATACCGGGACAGGAAGGCTACATAGAAGAGGTAGAATCTACATAAATACTTAATAGTAGGTGACTGATCACATAAATTCAGCCTTTACCAATGAGACAAATATCTTATTTATACGACATCAAAGCTACATAAATACCGTACCTTAAACATACTATCAGTTGTTTATGGGCACTGAACCCTATTCTTAGCTGTCTTTTAGAACTCGAAAGAACACTCACTATATAAATACTTCGAACTAAACAACGTAAAATAAAAATCTCGAACAAGTCAAACTATAAATAACATTTCTAACTCAGAAATATGTCCAACGTCAAGGTGCGATGGAATACTTTGTGCAATTAACTATATAAATAAGAAATATGCTTCAAATAACACCTTCATTTATAAATAAACTCAACTAAATACCTATTTCTTTTAGGAACTGTGTTCGTAACTAAAACTAATGACTTTAAATTCGTAGTTCTGTCGACAGCTCTTAACCAGAAATACCTAAAACTCCGAACAAGATGGGGGTCTGTTTCTTGAAGGTTACACGTGGCCATGGTAATGCATAGCAAAACATGCATACACGTATTTTCATGTCGATACGAAACGGGTGGTAGATTTCCTTTAACGCGTCTCTCGTGCGGGTGTCAACTCTATATATATCATACATAGATGAGATGATAGAAGCTGTAGGTGCATAGTGGTGCGGGTTCAAGGACTGATTCGGTCGTTTCGTATAGACTATATAGTATACGATCAGCGAGAAGAAATAAAAAGGATTTATCTTTAACGTAAGTACAAAAAAATATTTCTGCCTTGAATGAATACGGATTATTCAATCTCGCTGAGCGTACCTACTTGAGTGGAAATACGCTTTAACCATTTTATTTGTAACTTGTATCTTTTGTGAAACATGCCCCTGTTTAGAACTCGTGCCCAAACGACAGCGGTTGTTGGTGTACGGTAACCTTCGGAATACGATCAATAACCGCTTTTTCAACAGGAGCCGAAGTAACTATCCCAGAAATGCTAGCCTGCTTGACCTGGCCAACGCTGACGCCGTGCCCATGTTTCGGAAAGGCTGTTGCTTTCTTGATAGAATCGTAGATCCTCACCAGTTTTTCTTCGGTCAGGCTACGAGCTGGTGCGGCCGTGACGACGAGGCCCGGCATATTCGTGACGTGGGTTCTCTGAGGCTCAGGAGTCGGGGCGGCAGCCAGGGTGGGCACGTGAACGGCGGAATGGGTCTTAAGGCTTTGAGCGGTTTTGTAGCTTTTGCCGCATTTGCATTTGTAAGCCTTTCTTACCCTGGAATTAGTTTTGAGCATGTTTATTTCAACGCAGACGACATAGTGATCACCCGATGGTAGGATGACATTGTAAAGGTTACGGGGAGTCGGTGGATGGTGGTGGACCTAGACCGTTTATCATGGCTCTCTTTGGGGAAGCTACGTCCTGCGTGGACTCCTACGTGCTGTTCATGATGATGTGATGATTTGCAAATAGTCACAGCTACGTGAAAATCAAACTAACAACATACATACAAGTAAGTTTTTATAAATTTAATACATAATTAATCCAACAGTCACAACTTAATAGTCTGAGTACATATACATCATCAGAAATTACGAGTACATGGTACCACAACATCCAGACCTGGGATAAATTGATGCACTGCAAACATTTGTTCAATTGGGAATCGAACCCGCACCGTTTACGTTAATGTAGCTTATGTAGAGGTACCTACCCTAACAAATCTATCTAAAACATTCTACACAAAATCTAAATAACAAATACCTACATGAACATAATACCTATCGACTAATCTAAGCTCCATAATTTTACTAGAATAAGGACGGCTTTACTTATAGATTTTAAACAGTTGTTTAGCTAAACAGTAGTATTTTGAATAATCTCTAATATATGAAGACATATATTAAAAACATACAAAGCAGTGTTTATTTAAATCAACTGTTTAATAATATTTTTACGTAAGGCACTAAAACCATTATATTGTTCTATTTGTAATTGGTTAAGGGGAGACTAATTTTACTGAAGTACTGTTTAGTGAGTAGGTACCCATTTCTTCCAGAAATATTCCTGGGCAGTCAAGCGTTTCTTGGCGGCAGGGTAGTACTTTTTATTGTAACGGTCGACCGCAAAAGCAGGATGCTTTCTATTGACAAAAGTATTTTTTTATTTTATCTGTGACTAAGGAACCCTAAAAACTGGGGCATTATGCCGTCTTGTGTGCTCTCGAGATTGTCAATTGCTTAAACGATAACGACCGTAAAAATAGAATAGCTGCAAAGCGAATGGACATTGGCTTGGCATTCTGTGGAAAGTAAATGTTCCATTTAATGTACCTACAAGAGCGTGTAGCGCGAAAATGATTTAAAAAAAACATGTCCGAAACCGGGCATTCCAGTAAATCATTCTAATACATTCAGCAAATCGAATATTCTGTATCTAACATATTCTATACATATTATAAACTAGCCTCTAGCAGCGGCTTCGCCCGCGTTTTACCCGGATAAAAAGTAGCATCTGTCTTATTCTGATGTATAAGCTATATTACTGTAATCCATGTAATCGTATGCGATGGGAGAGTACGAATGTTTGTATCCTTGGTACCTCATAGAAATACAATGCCCGTCATCACTAAGATCATAAAAGCTAAAGCAGAGACTTAGACATGGCATAAGTTTTTTTTTAAACATGTCACTATTTATTTAGATCACCCTACAGATAAATGACACGACGATCTAGATTCACTTGAGAGAGTGATGGGAGACCGGAGAGACCGGGATGGATGGAATAATATGGAAGAAAAGAAACAGGTAACTAAAATAAATACTCACTTTCCATCCTTCTTATGTCCGTTCTTAGAATGGTACTTGATGCCGTTCACATTCTTGTACCGTTTCTTGCAGCCCGGCATGGGGCATGCGAAGGGCTTCTCCTGCGCCGCGGGGCCCAGGGCGCCGGACACTGCATTTGGGTTCAGCCTGTAATCAGATAATCTTAATTAATGATTCATGTTTCGAGCATAAACTTAAATAAGACATTAAATGTTAAACAACCGATTAAAATAACGGGAAGTTGATAAACAGTCCAATATGAAATTTCACCAACCATTCTTTCACCCTAAGGGGTGGGATCTTTTCTTATAATTTATATGTTTCCACCCTTGAAGTATACCCTACTCATTAATAAATCATTATCGGTTCACAATTGACAAAGAAATCGTTTCACATACAAACAAATTGAGAATAATGTATAAGTAGTACCTACTTTTTGCAGTAAGTACCTACCTAAGATATGGTTGACACATACCTAGTCGCAGTCAATTACTAAAATAATATTAAGTAGGTATAGATGGGAAAGTCCCTAGTAATGGACTAGGCTAAAATGTCGTCTATGAGTCATGCCAATCAATTCTTGCTACCACTGGGTCATAAACGAATGACCGCAACGAGATTATGACAACACGATTGAAAGTCTAGATTAAAAACCACATCGAAGGTCGACATCACGCCGGGTCACCATTATGAAGAAAACTTTGCCAACCATTTTCTCAAATTGCATGAATTGCCCATACAAATGTAATACCAAAATCCTTTATAGAGCTTGTTTCCACCATAGTATGCTGTTATTTGTATTCGAAAAGTATTAATATAGGTACCTGGTTATATTTTTTTCAAAATACTTACCCAAAATGAAATGGAATAGCATTTTGCATATATTTACGTCATACATGACATGTTTTCATCTTATTTGTTTCGTATTAAAAACCAACAATATCTTACGTATTGTTTGATTAGGTACATAGCTTATATTTTCTAGTTACAGAATGTTGTTATTCTGTAATAACAACATTCTGTGAAAAATACAACAAGTTTTCAGTCATAATTTTTGGTAATACGGAACACCACCTAAACGGCTGATATTGCTATCGCTCAAGCACGGGCGGGCCTGCATCAACCAAAAAGAGATAGCGATATACGGGCCGATTTTTGGACGCGTCTCGAATTGAAGTTGCGAGCGGCTTTCGCCGCATCCTTAAGAGAAAATGTACCTACCTTCTTTCCTTGAGACTAGCATCACCTTAACAAAACCTATAAAGTTATTTCCCCATCACAGATTGCTCGGTTATCCAGCCCATCATGTCGGTGTCACCGATATGGAAAACAGTTAGTTTTATGTAAACTTACTTGACCCCATGACGAAGGATAAAGTCCGAGTTGTATTCGTCCACCGTGGTCCAGGAGTCATTGCTGTCTTCCGAGTGACTCAGCGTTTCGTCTTCATCCATCTCGCTGCCTGAAATATTTTTTTCTTCAATTACTTAGATAAACGGGACCTTGGGCGATGGACAGAGGCCCATCGCCTCGATCAATCGATTACTGAATGTTGGCAATGAAATGCGACTCAGACGACAACACGCCTGATAGTCAGTTGTCAGTTCATCAGTGGCTGAGAGATCGGCAAAAATGGCGTCGCAGATGGGCAAGATGATAAAATGCGAAACTGATCACATGCATTCACCAGTTATCCAACCTCTCTAGAAGCGGAAGTGTATATAGACGGCAGTCAATTTACTTTTCCTAAACCATACAGCTAATAATAGATTAAAAAAGACGGAGTGAACGATTCGTCATCTATGGCATTCAAATGGATCCTCATGGGGATTGGCCAGGTCTGATCTTCTTCCGGCTGAGAAAACTGTGTAGTTTTCAGGTAGTTAGGTGGTATTATTGTCTAGAAACGAACCGGAGGCAAAATACGCCTAGGAATAGGTAGGGATTGATCTCTAGAGACCTTTGTAGTTATTAGTGACAAAGATAGACCAGTAGGACTGCGGATTGGAGTGACAGCAAAAGATACTTACCAGTGGGACTGCGCGTCGGAGGTGGTTCTGGTACTGATAGGAGCCGCCGTCTGATCCCAGATTCTTCACTGTTTTGAACATCACGCCTCGAGACCGAAATATATTTCAAAACGTAGCTCAGTGAGATGTACTGCGGTTGGGATGCCTCCTTTTGTTCAACAACTTTTGGATCTAAGTCTGAAATGTTTATTTCAACATGTTGAGTATACAAAATATCGCTTGCTTAAGTCTCAAGGAAAGAGAGCGGTGTGATCAGATCAGCAGACAATCAGCTGAGCGCAAGCGCCAATGTTTACATTGATAAAATGAAGTATGAAGGTAATTATACAATTCTGATGAGTTCTACTAGCTCCATTAAAATAAATTCGTACATAAGTTTTGTAAATACAATTAAATCGAAATAAAAGAAAATCCCCCAGCAAACATACATTTGTATTTCACGCAAACCTAGTGCACAATGACGACAACATAATGATATTGATAAGGCGTAAATGGGGAGGATCACGAAACGAATTACGTAGATTGGCAATGAATATGAGTTACAAATTTACACATTTTATATTTACCAATATGAACATTTTCGATGTGTTCGATCAGATCTGGAAGTCTAGGAAATGTAATACCACAGCCATTGAATTTACAGGTGTTCAACATGAAGACGGCCATTTCGGACAATGGCTCTTCATCTTATTGGACTAGTCAAGTTGGCACTTAAATGACAATACTCGTTCTTATCAATAATCTAAAAGCATAATTTAAATGAAATTTCATGGCAAACTTTCATAAAAAATCAATACATTTATTTTATACATACTTATTTTCCCCGTAAAATCCAATAACAATAGTTTTAACAAAAATAAGTATTCAACATTTAAGTCACTCGCGCATATTGATCGATTGTTGGCGAATCGGAGCTAACCGCACTGAACTTAGTCTGCTTTCGACCAATAGCGCAGCCGCTTTTGACTTCTGTTTCACTTCACCACTCGGAAATTGAACATTCCAAAGGCCGGTCTCCTCCTTTTCGGTGTTCTTTGGTAAGTGCGGCAAATTTAGCGAATAAAACTAATCGTGAAAAAGTGTTGAAATCTGAAGGTATTATAGAATAAAAAGTGATCTAAACGTCGTATACGGGCATATTGTGTGTGACAGTGTAAATATTTGTTGGTGAATCTGTAAGTTGTCAAAGAACAGAAATTCTGTAGTCCGCTCGCCGAATCGGCCATTTTCCGTCGCCGCTTATTTATTGTCTACAGTGGTAGTAATACGCCTACTTCCCATTAAATTGTAAGCTCAGTGATGCCGTAATTGTTAGTTACCCCTACGAGTGTTGATTTATCGATCTCTGTCTCGGTTACGTAGGACCGTAAATTACGTAACACTGCGGTTCGGTCAAACTGTCTAGACTTGAAAGTCACATTTCACTACTAGCTCTCAGTGCTGTGCCGGGTCCTCGATCAGTTAACTCATCTGCTCCTTCGGTTTATTTCAGTTGTCGCTCGCAGCACCCACTAAAAACACAAAATGCTGTCTGCCGCCAGACTTATCGCCCCTGCAGCCAGGTCTGCCGTAAGTATCTTATAATTTTAGAACCTATTATATTAAATTTACAGATCTTTTTTAATTGCACGTATATCTTATTGATCCCGTATGTACCTAAACACATTGACATTGCCTTCAGCTGATAGTTTCCTGGTACTCACCTACTTCAATTCCAACTGGATAATATCTAATAATTAGCATGCATCAACTTCTAACATTAAATGACAATCCCTGAATGGTATAGTAACCTTAAACTTTGCATGTTACATAATTACATAATCAGGTAGCAATAAAAATCAATACTGACAGAACAGCTGTTCTGTTACGAAACTGAAATCTTCATACAACAAGCAATTGAACAGAAGGAAGACTCAACTATGAATGAATGGATACATATTGATTTTCAGGGTGGAGATTACTAGAGATAGATGGCCAATCAAGCTAGTATCTACCTAGTAGTGGCTACTTTTGATTACACTAACACCATTTTCCATAAAATGGCTTAACTATTGTATCTCTGATTTATAAAAGGTTTTATTTCCTTTGAATTAAAAAAATATTTTCCGTTCTGCTGTTGTAAATAGCTAGTTCAATGTATTTATTAAGAGCTGAATCACGTATGGTGCATGTATGACATATCAGAGAAAGATAAATCATAAATTAACTGAGATGTACAAAAGTCTTAAGGATATCAATAGCTTATATGGATAATCAATAAAATATCCATCCAGTCTGATAGTCTCTGGGATGCTTTAGTGTTGCATAAAGTCAGATGATGGTTATGTAATTCCAGATCTTCAGCAACGCCGCCCTGGTGAGACCACTTGCAGCGGTCCCCACGCAGTCACAGCTTGTGCCGGCCCCCAACCAGTTCTCAGCGGTGCGTTCCTTCCAGACCACCTCTGTCACAAAGGACATTGACTCTGCTGCCAAATTCATTGGTGCTGGTGCAGCGACAGTAGGAGTAGCTGGATCTGGTATGTACTTGTTTAATTCAGTCTTGTCACTGGTACATTCTGCCACACTGAACTTAGCTGTTTGCCTGTATGTGTGCTTAGGAACTAATTGTATTATTATAGCCAAGCAGCTGTTTGAAAGGTGATTCAAAATTATGAGTGATTTCTAAAGTTTAATAATCTCTGGAACCTATGAACCACTATACCCTTGTACAGTGAATTAATTATTCTTTACAGAATCTATCATGATTTTCTGTCGAATTTGATTTTTGTATTCATGATTTGTGTCAGCCCAAAAATCCCAATTTACTAGCAATTCTGTGAACTTTCAACTCAAAAACACAAGATAGCACTTACAGTGAACACCTGATTGCATAACTTGACTCTTGAGTTTATTTCTTCAGAACTGAATTTATCTACATGTACAGTGTTGAAAGTTCATACTTTTAGGAAATGCATTTAAAAATTAAACCAAGAATAAATGTGACTTACTGGTCCATTTATAATTGAACTATAGTTTAGTGAAATTATTTTCTGTTAAGTCTTTTTTTTTGAGACCAAAAAATACAATTAAATACTATTTTTTATCTGATTTTGAATTATTTTTTAATGAATTTCCTACAACATGTCTTGGTCATGTTTTGACCCTAAACCTTGTTTCCTAACCATCATATCCATTGTTTTTCCTAACACTTCCTTGCACTTACCTAACCCTTGTCCTGCAGGTATTGGCATTGGTGTGGTGTTTGGATGCTTAATAATTGGCTATGCACGCAATCCTTCCCTGAAGCAACAAATTTTCTCTTATGCTATCCT
This sequence comes from Perizoma affinitatum, assembly GCA_961405105.1. Taxonomy (NCBI): domain Eukaryota; kingdom Metazoa; phylum Arthropoda; class Insecta; order Lepidoptera; family Geometridae; genus Perizoma; species Perizoma affinitatum. Next base: position 10,273,717 of record OY560197.1, read on the forward strand.
AGGATTTGCACTATCAGAAGCCATGGGCCTGTTCTGCCTCATGATTGCATTCCTCATGTTATTCGCTTTTTAGATATTCTTGTAACAGAGGATTTATGTACAGTGTATATTGTGAATTAACTTAAAGCTTTTTTATGTTGCATGTTTTATGTGCAATTTTTGTCAAGTTTTGCCTACTGAAGATTACTATTGAGGTGAGATGGTTTTTGTTGCATTAGTAGTTCAAACATTTTAATGTTTCCTTTATTTTAACACATTATATGTATCTATCTATGCCTTAAATAATCTTGTCCCAACATTTCTTGTGGAATTAAACCGAAAGACTATAGAGGCTCCCAGAAGCTCCCCACCCTATAGACTGATGGTATTTTAAAGGTTGCAGGTAGAGTTGGCTTAAACCCTTTTATTGTGGTTTTTGGGAGTGGCCTATGTCTATTAGTTTTGGGTATTGATCTACTGGCTGTTGATGATATCTTCCTTGTGAAATGTTTATGCACCCTTTAAGTTAAAGTGACTTGATACTAATGTATTGCTGATAATTTCAGGAGCGGGTATTGGAACGGTGTTTGGCTCCCTCATCATCGGCTATGCCAGGAACCCCTCTCTCAAGCAGCAGCTGTTCTCATACGCCATCCTGGGATTCGCCCTGTCTGAGGCTATGGGTCTCTTCTGTCTTATGATGGCGTTCCTTCTGCTGTTCGCTTTCTAAGCTATTTATTTTAAGAACACTACTACTGCCATCCCACATGATGAGGTTTCAGTGAATATACTATCTGGAGTGGACGGCCGGGAATCAAATGTTTGGAAACCTCACCCTCATAGTGATGCAAGGACTGATGTGTAAAGTGTATTACACTTTTTAGTGCGCGTCATCAGGAATGCAATTTATTTAATTATGTAGTTTTATGAAAATCTGCAAATAAAATGTTGTACGTAAACATTACTTTGACGCTACCGTTATTTCAATTCCTGATTTTTAGACTGATCTTTCTCTTGTTAAAAATATCAATAACAATCTTCGCTGATAATAACAATTAGCCAGTGATTGCGTGTATATGCGTGAGTATTATCAACGATTTTTGGAATTAATGTTATCCCGTTCGAGAATGTCGGCAACTGTATTGTACATTTTTAGGGCGATTAAATGATACAAACCAAAATATGTCGCATTTTTGTCATTGTTTCCCATAGATCAATAAAAAATAAAGACAAGATAGTTCAGGAAAAAAATATATGTACCTAATTTCCTAAAGTCAGTGAATAGGTTTTTATTCATTGAAATCACAAGGATCATATAAATAGATTGAAATCGACAGAAATCATGATCACTCGCGGTGTGGTCTTCTAGTCATTATTTTCACTTGCACTGAGTTGTGTGCCAGTGCGCCATAAGTCTTAGTCTTAGATGTCCATGAACAGACCGTGTAGGTAGAGTTACATGTATCTTGCAAAATCCTTTTATTTTATTCCCAAAGCCCTTACAGATAAGCTTTTATATAGATGCAGAATGCTTTTACGCAAAAACCGATTTTAATGAAACTACAGTAATTTAGCTTATACATCAGAAAAACAATGGATACTAATTATCCGGTTACAACGCGGGCGAAGCCGTGCGCAGAAGCTAGTTGATTATAAAAGAACAAACCAGTGCCGCATATCCGCGTGTGATTGCAGACCGCGCTAAGCGGTGATGCTCATTACTTGCAAAAACAGACTCGCAGCACGCGCGCGGCTTTATTTTAACATTACTTACTAAGTGAGAAACCGTAGGTACCTATTGTTATAACGGACCACTAATGCTCATCCTACACATGTAGGTACGCAATGCAGTACATAAGGAGGCACTGCATTGCGCAGTGCCTCTATGTACAACATACATACTCTACTGCAAAAGAGTATGTTGAGTATTATGTAACAAATCAATACGGAGGCAACAGGGCGGCGCGGCGGCAGCAGCGCATCACCGGCGCAGCGTGGGATTATAGAGGAAATAATCACTATGTTGTTGAGATAAGTATATTTCTGGCTGACTTGCTCTAGTTCAAAACTTTTCATTCAGTGCGCAACAAACTGTATTTGTATAAATACAGTTTTCTCGTACAAAATACTGGGAAAGAGGCTTATTATTGGGCATGCTTGCTGGGCCAATTATTCATTGACCTCAGAAACTTGTGAACAAGGCCCCTAGGACACTTATTGCTATCTAACTTTCATTAAATTAGTTCCCTGGTGTAGGTAATACCCTTGTTACGGGAGAAGATCATGCAGCTTTGACAATATAATTATAGATGCAGTGGTGGACCTAAAACAGATATTTTTTTTTTTAATAAAAGGATTATTCATTTCTTTAACAATTTTTATTTGTTAACGTTGGAAACCGTGTAAGTGAACACCTTCCTCCGCAATTATAAAACAAAAATGAAGAAACACAAGATATTTCATTTTTTTTTTCAGTTTCAGAGGTACAATACATAGTCGAAATAATTGCAAGTCCATGATAAACAAACACTTTCAGGCATTCATAATGCTAACTATTTAAGAATTTTCATAGGCAAAACGAATACAATCAAAAGAAACCATAGTTCAGAATGTACTCAATTTGTTTTGCTTTTTATACACATGCAATAGTTTGCGCATCAGAAGCATGCAAAAATCGCATCTGTTAGAAATGTAATTTCTATGTAGATTACAAAGCTACAAAGAACTTTAAATGCAAGTAGGTATGAACAATACTACGAAGTACATAATCACCAGCATTTATTAAGTTTAATGCCACATACCATACCGAAAGTTTCGCACCAGCTGAATTCATAGAATACTATAAATTATTTTGTTTTTCTATGTATTAAATTACATAAATTACAAATGCGAACTTACAACTTACGTCGATCAAGCTACTGATGCGAAACTTAAAGCGTACAAAATAAGAATCTCAAAGAAATGTAAAAATATTTTTTCATTTGATCCCCCATATACAACAACCTACTAGCTAGCTATATGATCTATAGTTCCCCTAAATCAAAACGCACTAGAGACTTGGAAAGAACGTCAACATAATATGCTTTTAAAACCACGAAATCTCAATACGCATTCACGTTAATTCAGATTCTCCAACGTCTTTTCCACCAGTCATTACATCAACATTTTCGTACCTACCAGATGATTCTATAACAATACAACTTTATAAATACCAACCAAATTCATTATCTACACTTCCTTGAGAAACCTTATAAAATAAAGTATACACATACCCAACATAATCAGTACATAAGACGCATAATTTATGGATTCAAAATAAAAGTTAACTTGTTATAGTTTTACTATTTCTGTCATTGACTCTAGAACACAATGTGAGAATTTTTGTATAATAATTTTACTTATCATATAAAACAAGCATAATTTTACGATTCAAAATATAAGTTAACAATGTCATAGCAATACTATTTCTGTCATTGACTCTAGAAACCAATGAATTGTAAGAACATCTTTACAATAATTTTAATTATCCTACATACAGCAAAACAAAATAAGGCATTATTTTCTACACAAGTCATCAAACAATATCCAAATGGAAACAGCACATCACTCATGAATCGAGCCCTTGAAACAAAATAATAGTTCTATTTATAAGCATATTGCAAACATATTTTTTTCTTGAGATCAACACTCATTATAATTATTTGGTCCAAGTTACTTAGTAAAAATATTATCAAGGACTCAAATCAGAAGGTCATCTTACACAATTATTTTTGGCTCAACATTTTTCACCGTATATCCTAACATTTTCATATATTTTTTTATCAACTAGGTTTGATATATTTATATTATTACAGTTTTTCATAAATAGCATTTCAGTAAAGTATTTTCAATTTAGATGGCTTCAGTTTCAAACTGAGTACCCTTAGATATAGTAATAGATCCATATGTCTCATGCTGTAATAGTTTCAATACTTGATGTTTTTTGAGGACAAGTAGACTGTAGAATTTTTGTGCAACCTAAAAAAGAAATCAAAATGCAATTCAGTTCATCAACAAAGAGCGAAGAGCAACAAACTACGATAATATACGAAGAGCTACCACATGCAATACACAGATGGCCATCAAAGTGTCTAAATAGCACAATACCTCCAACAAACCACTGTCGGTCCTAGGACCCTGGGTAAGTGGAATATATCAGCCCGGTGGATGATCTTCCTTTTGCAAATGGAAGACACATCACCACTCGCGTTCTCTATATTCCCTGTAGTATAATAGCATACACACCTGCTTCCGGTTGTTATGCCTCGGCGCAAGGTCAGTGAAGGCAAGCTCCAAGCCGGCGGCGAGCTTGGGCCGCATCACCGCGAACAGCTGCGCTGCGCGGCGGTTCAGTACACGCTCCTCGAATTGCTCGTCCGTTTCGCCCGCTTCTCGCTCGCCTTCCTCGGCCTGTGCAAACGATCATTTACATTGTTAATTATCACAAATATTGAGACTATTTAAAAAAAATACAAATTACGAATAATATTGCCATCGTAAAGTTATTATAGAAAGGGAATAGTGTAATTTTTAAACTTGTGGATAAACGGAAAGCTACATAATAAATATTGGCATATTCTGCAAAAAATAAAATGCTTATTAATGTACTAGTTTTAAAACCTACATAATGATCCGTGAGGATACCAAACGTAACTTAGAGGCGTCGCATTTCCCAACATTATATTTGGCATTATTAGCTAGCATTCTAAGTTACAGGGTGCAAGTCCATTACTGCTTATTTGAATACTAACCGATGTCACAATTTTGTATGACTGAGTATACCAAATGTTTGGCTTTTGTTACCTAAACTACCCTTGAAGCTTACGATTTCGACAAAATTAGCTCCCCTCGTATGTATGCTGAAAACCAATGAGTCGCCTCATCGGTTTTCAGTAGACATCTCAAGTCAATAGAGAGGGTAAGTCGGGACTCGCCAAAACCCGTTCTAGTAGACCTTACAAACTTATGGACAAGATGAAGGGCCAGCCTGTCTTGTTCAAAAATGTGCACAAATTTTGAACTTACATTTTCAGGCGTTGCAGGTAAATCGTAGTCGTGCTGTGGACTTTGAGGGGCATGGTGGTCATCGTAACCCAAGTTCGTCATTTGCATACCATCCTGAAAGGAACAAAAATGCCATTAACATCTCCATCAGCAGGGGATTCATCTTCACACCCTAGAGCCTTCGTGTTCGTACACGAAACGGTTTCAGAGGAACTTCCTCCCGCCAACAATCAGGTTATGGAATGATCTCACTGCTGAGGTTTTCCCAAGGCACTATACAGTATGGTTATTCAAGTGGCGTTTCGTAATTTTTCAAGGGTCGGCAACGCGCGTTTGGTGTTGAAAGCGTGCACGGGCTACGGTAACTGATTACCAACAGATGGGCCGTAGGATTGTATGCCACTTTGGCGGTATATCAAAATATATTTACTGCTAGAGTAGGTGATTTGTATTGTTCGTACCCGATATTGATCTGAAAGTCCTAAATGGGGCTCCTGTGATGAGATCTGTGGCATCATCGGCGCTCGCTCCATACTGCCGTGTAGTAAAGCCGGGTGCTGGGTACCTATAAAACGTAAAGTATCCATGAGTATTGTACGGCCGCCCTGCAGTTCACCATTTGCCTGTGCAATGTACTTTTTCACGTTATTCATACAATTACTTCCCCATTGACTGCCAAAGCGGATTTCTGGACAAAAAGTCCCGAAATCCCCTGCCTCAAGTCAAGACAGAGCAGAAATAGATGATTTACGAACCTAATGGGCCTCCATGCTGTAAGCCCGACGGCGTCATTTCTCCGTGTTGTAACCCCGTAGGCGTCATTCCACCGTGTTGTAGATCTAATGGCGTCATTCCACCGTGATGTAAGCCAACTGGCGTCATTCCTCCGTGATGCAAACCAGCTGGCGTCATTCCACCGTGATGCAAACCAGCTGGCGTCATTCCACCGTGCTGTAAACCAGCTGGCGTCATGCCTCCGTGTTGTAAGCCGACTGGTGTCATACCCCCGTGTTGCAAGCCAACTGGTGTCATTCCTCCGTGTTGCAGCCCTGCTGGCGTCATGCCTCCGTGCGCTAGACCAGCGGGCGTCATTCCTCCGTGCGGGTAATGCGCAGGTGTCATTCCACCGTGCTGGAGACCGGCCGGTGTCATACCGCCATGTTGTAAGCCTCCCGGCGTCATACCGCCGTGCTCTAGCCCTCCTGGCGTCAAGCCTCCGTGATGAAGTCCTACAGGTGTCAACCCACTCTCCAGTCCTAGACCCGGAGTCATACCTGCACATTCAAACAACCATTTGAGTAACATTAAGATTTTTACCTACAAGATTCCTCAGAAACCAGACTGGAAGGTCAGTAGTAAATATTTTACACAGACACAAAACAAACTTATGTAAAATCATCCAGTTTCTATGATATAATTTATTATGAATGAACTTATCTTCAGAACTTAACTTGATCTACCTACATAAAAGTGTCTCCAGATGCTACCGTGCCACCATACAGCCACTAATTTGTATGTAAAAGTTCACTCAATCTATTAACTTCCACTGACACGGTGTGAAAGCAGGATAAATGTTAATGTCTAGCAGATAGTTGTTGAAAATAAGTATAAAGAGCATTTCGAACTTTGTCTAGTTCAATAAACGTACCACCATGATGTAAGCCGGCTGGTGTCATGCTCCCCGGTAACCCTAGGTCCACTGGTTGGTCGCCGTGTTGTAGCCCTACAGGAGTCATACCACCATGTTGGAGTCCACCTGGAAAATAAAACAACATGGTTTAGTTCCAGAGTTTTCAAAGTCTTGATCTCCTTGTAAGCTATTAATGGTAAGTTATAAATTAAGACAATCACGTTTTAATTAACATCAACAAATATAGAAGCGAAACCTCATTTCTATAATAATATATTTTTTATAGGCTTGCAATATCTCAAACAAGGAAATTTTTGGAAAATTTTGAAACTAGTTCCTTGTATTTCCATCGTTCATTCCAGCACCTTCTAATAACTTATGGTAGTGAAGAAACATCCTTGAACACCTTAAAATTAATTGTAAATATCGCATTCCCGTCCATCCAATAAACCGTCCCAGATATCAATGGTAATGGCCAACAAACAAACGACCTCTAAACGATAAACGCATATTATATGGGCTCTTTACGCTGCGATTAAAAAGCACAATACCATGTCAGTCGACGACGGTTTGCGCGTTGCTTTGTATTTCGGTAACACAGATCATTCTTTATTGAAAAAACTACATAATAGTTTAATGGGGTGTTCCGCATACCTGGCGTAAGAGATCCATGCGTTAGTCCACCAGGCGTAATACCACCTTGCAATAACGTTCCGGGGGTTAAAGGGACTCCCAGCATTCCAGGTGTCATCGGCGGCCCGAACGAACTCAGCATACCTGGTTGGAATGAATTAGCGTTAAGCTTTGTCAAGATTCAATCAGACTATTTCACTCACAGAGTTTTTATGCGTTTGAAAAATAACACGACTTTTCATGTTGCTTTAAAACCTACAAAACATTTGCCTAGAAAACATTGTAAAATCAATATTAGGTTTTTATTCATTGAAATCACAAGGGAATCGGAATGTCCAGAAACGAATTTGCGGTATTCCTGCTTTTTGGAAGCAAGCAGCGAAACAATGGGCTGTCATGGACTTCATTCTTGAGTAGAGGGATAAAACCAGAAAAAGGATGAGTTCCAGCCACGTCTTTTTTTTAGATAAGCTCAGGGCTGACCTACAATACAAAAAGCATAATTCCTGTAAGGATAGGTAACCGGCTGTTCCTCTGGACAATGTTTGATTGTGTTACCTGGCGTTGACGGTGGTTCTATATCGTCGACCTTCGGCGACTCCGGACGCGGTGTCTCCTCCCGTTCAACTCGATCCTCTAAGCGTGCGTGAATGATAGGTCACCATGTTAGTTATGCGACAGACACGTTACAAGCGGATAGAGGGGTGAACAGTTAAAATAGTAAAGTGAATAGTTTAAAATGGTGGGTCTGCGCGAACTGTCGGTAACGTAATGAGTAAGACTTTATTACGCGTATTGTCGTACATATTCCACAGATAATAAAAACACGACAATTAGCTAGTATTATAAAATCTGTGGCTAGATAAACACTTACCCTCCACTCACTAAGTTTAGCAGGACGCTAACTCTAGCCTTTTCTTACACTAAACAAAGGATAGAGGCAGACAACTTTTAACACACTGCTAAAGTAAGTGAGTGATTATGAATAAGAGGGTTAGGCGTTTCTTATCGATTTTTTTTTCATATAAATTGTGCAGATCACTGAAGTTGAGTACAAGTCGCCAACGGTAGTCATTATTCGCTATTCAGACAGTGTACGCTGACCCTTATGGTGGTTTTTATGTAGTATATCCAATAGAAAGAGATTAAAATAGGTTTACACTATGTATCATTCACCCTTAAGTTAGCCGTTTGGTGTACAGGTAACTTAAAAGTGTAGGTATAGGCCGTATTCAAATGATTTATGATAGAGTTTAGATGAAATAGAAATAAAGTTCTTGGATAACTTTTTTATGAGCCCAATGCATGTCAGTGATTTTGTATGGAATTAATGGAAAATCAAGAAACCAGAAGATACACCTAAGTGAGAACACAAACTTATAATGAGAGGTTTTATACATACCGACAGAAGGCTCATATTCCTGCGGCACTGGCGTGGGCGGTTCCATATCGGTCGTAGAAGACACAACAGGCGGCTCAACAGCTTGAATGGACTGAAACAGAAAAAGTTCAAAACCAAGTTCAGTATTACTAAGTAGTAAAATCCATAGTTAGTTGACTATTGTTCTTTCGCGACTGAAGACGGCTGTTATTGTTTTTTTTTTTTAAGAAACAGTTACAAAACGCGCTTGGTTATTCGTGCTTACACAATTAATATATTACCCCTTTTAATAAAGTTATTTTTACGTAGTCATGCATTTACACGTGATAAAATAAATGATTTACTAAATTGTTCCTGTCCAAATGTGGGCCCTCAATTTTTACTACTCTCTTTGCCAAGCTAAGCAGCTATAGTTTGACCAACCTCGATGACATACATCTTATGTTGATGACGCCAACATGATACAAGTCCCTCTACATGGTGAAAATAGTTAGTCGGTGGTGAGTTACCTCCTCGTGCCTCCGCTTCCTGCCGCCTCGCCGCGGCGCGCTGGGTTGCTCAGGGTCGGGCGATCTTGCCGGGTCTACCTCCTCGCCTTCAGTTCTGAGCGTCATATTGCGGGAATATTTCTGCGAATATAGAGAGTGGGATAGTGAAAGGGTTTGTAGCTAAAACTATAATTTATAGTAAAAAAAAAACTCGTACCATGATTAAATCCATCAACCATGATGGATTTCTTCAGATCCATACTCAGTATGCAAATCCGCGAGGATACCAAAGAGTTAGTCAGAGGCAAGAATCCTTACTAATATTATAAATGCGATACAATTATTAATGTTGTTTAATTTATTTTTATTTTTAGCCATCTGGGCAAAGGCCTCCCCCACTCCTTCCATTCGTGTCTTTCCTGCGCCTAAATGGGCTAATCTGCTCGGAACTTGAGCTCATCAATGTTGTTTTACGTATTATATATAGTTTTGTAATAAATTTGTTTTAATTTTTTATTAGTAAAAAACACAACTATGTAGATGCTGAGACTAAATCTGAATAACGACGAATCTGTATCTGAACTTTTTAATTGATAAGAGTACTTCACCGGAGTCTACAGCGTTGCTTAATATGAGACAAACTGTGGTCAAATGCGAATAATTAGTCGGCAGGGATGGCAATCGCGAACGAAGTCACGGGTACAGCTTTGATAAAATATTTCAACAGTATTTGATAAAATCGCAAAATTTCCATTTTTCTTTTAGATTTTTCTGTAGTACACTGATTTAACATTTTCTGCAGTTGGGCAAAACATTGCGTGGTCACAGTTCGGGGTGAACTACTAGTGATTATTATGAAGAAATGTTTACCTTGAAGAGTACTCGCGAAGGTATCGGCCTGGCAGGCAGAGTGAACAATTTCTCCACACCGCCCGTCTCCTTCCAATGCATGAGCCGTCTGGTAGGCGGCGCCAGGTCCAGTGTGGTGATAATGTCGGACGCGTTGCTGAGCTGGTTCTTCATATCTTCGCCGGTGATGTTCTTCACTTCGTCGACAATCAGTTTGCGCTTGCGTTTCGTCTTTGTGATGCCTGCGATTATGTTGAAAACAAATGTTTACTCTAGTTTGTTCTTCAAACAATTGAACATCATCATCATCAGAATTAAATTCGTTTCAACACTGCCTTTCTTCCCCATATGTTGTCGGTTCTGAAAACTATATGCCCTGATACTGTCCTGGTTGTACTTGCTGATACTCATGATACAGGGTATCCTAGCGTAGGGTTAGGACTATGCATGGTAACCAACTGGTCACCTCTCTGGGGTTTGAAGACTGATGATTTTGTTTAGTTGGTGACGTGAATGTTGAGTGTTTGTCTGTTTGTTTATTACAAACAAACAGACAAACACTTAACGGTCCGACGGTCATTATGATTCTTACCTTTGAGCACGGTGGCGTCGACGGGCGCTAGCGCGAAGGATTCCTCCTCGTTTTGCAGCAGCGTCGTGTTGTCAGCGGGAGTGGGCTCGGGCAGAGGCGCCGCCTCGGGTTCCGCTATTTCCAAGGGAGGCTCATCCACTTCCTAAAACAACCAAATCAATATCTCAGACAAATTAAGGCCAGGGCACACTCTGCCACTCTCGATAGAAAGTATAAACAAACGCGTCCTTAATCACCACATTTAAGGTTAAAAAATAGAAAAATAGACGAATAATCGATTTGAGTCGAGGGCGCGGCGCGGCGCGTCCATGTCAATTAAATTTGTAAATATTACAAAACAATTCTGACGTATGTCCCTCTGCTTAGAGCAAATAGACACTTCTATTAAAATCCGGGTGTAAGGCATCCAGGCAGCAAGCTGTTATGCATGTCGCCGCTCTGCTAAGCGGGTTGGCAGCTAGGCGTCAAGGTGGCTTGGATGGAACTAGCAAGGCGGCTAGCTACAATACATAGTGACCGCATAAATAAATAAATAATGCTGGTCATTTTTGTTCACACAGCATCATCTAACCCTAAAGTAAGCAGAGCTTGTGTTATGGGAACAACAAAAATGGTGGACATCCTCAGTGAGTACATTTTTGAGGATACCAAGTAGGGGGTAGTCAGAGGCACGTCACATCTGCAACATTACATTTGGTACATGGCCGCGTTTTGCAAGTTAGCATTCCACGTGATAGGTTGAAAACCCATCGCAGCTTATTGGAACACTAACTGTTGGCACATGCCTTCGAATTTTTCGTTCTGGGGCATGGGAACAACATGCCTGATATACTACCCACTGCGCCACATAGGTCGCAGAGAGGCGAGTAGAAGAGATGCTAGGCTAGGCTCTCAAGAAGCGTATATGACCACATGTACTGAAGCAAGCTGTCTTGTATTGTAGGATTCCAGGTGGCTCGGGTTGTCGCACTGCAAACATCTAGATATTTCACAAGATGAAAGAATAGGCGAGCCGAGATGCGAGACGCACAGTCCGGCTGCGGCTCAAGTAATGTGGATGGACTTACCATGGGCCTGACGGATGGCGGACGGGGCACCGCGGGCGGCGGCATGAGGTCGGGCGGCGGCGCTAGAGGGACGTCGTCGTGAGCTGGAGACCCGCCCCAGCTGGAACATACAACATACGGTTATTTTTGTTTCACGGAAACCCGCGTCAATAATTTCTAGCGTTACATTAGATAATTACCTGTGTTGCGGAGAGTTCCCTGCGTCGTAATGGTCCCCCATGTCGTCGTCGGAGTCTGGTGCGTCGGCGGCCGCGTCGCCTCCCGCCGCGTTTGCGGCCTCCGCGCCCGCGTCTATCACACCCGCGTCGATCTCGGCCTGCCCACAACATAACATCATCATGCTGAACTGGTTATCAATTCGCTACCAAATCAATACCAATTAATAAATACCGTGAGTCAATCGAGGTCCATTCTGATAATCAGCACTGCAGTTCACTGCAGCATTGTGCTGAGACTACGAACATTTTTGTTGAACGGTTCTATACCCACCCTCCACATTAAATTGTAATATTACTATAACTATGAGTGTAAAGTTTTGTTAATAACAAATATTTTCTATTCTGTTCTATTCACCACACAGAGCAAACCTAGTACATTAAGCGTCGCAATTTAGCTGGACAGTTGTAAAATGAAAGGCGGCACAATTTAACTGGATACAATGCCGAGAAGTTGCCTTGCTTACAACATACTACTGCTAAATTGTGATAACTAGATAGTTTATCTTGGTAAATAAGATTTTTCTACTATATACTACAATAGTAAACTACTATTGGTATTACAACTAAGTAATTAAAAAATACTTGATTATACTGAATAGATTCAGATAGCTGCAATAAATATTTTTTGTGTTTTGTTAAATTAATTATTAATTTTGCGATTCTCGGTCTCGGTCGAGATTTGTTTTTATTCTCGGGCTCGGCCATAGCCAAAAAACTAGTCTCGGTCGGACCTTATAGTACATACTGTTGACGATGTGTTATACCTGTAGGGATTGCGGTTGCTGTGAGGTGCCGGGCATGCCGGGCGTAGCGCCTGCGCCGGTCCCACTTGTGGTGACATCGCCGAACAAATCACCCTCGAATAGACCGCCCGCATCTGCAAGTTAGATTTTCAGATAAGGAAACAATAAATACAAGTTTTTTTCCTCTGCTTAAGGAAGAGTATGTTTAAGAGTATATGTGGTATTCTTAATCAACTTGTTGGATCAACTTGATAGATAGATACATTTACAATACAGGAAATTTAAAAGCAAAAATACAATTATTGTATAATAAATATTATACCAAATATAAAAGTATACATTAGTCCTGACCCCACACTAGGGGTTAGGTGCCACACGCAAAAGCTGTAGGACAACTGTTTGCATGTTCTGCAGATATTTTTTCCTGGTCTGGGTGTTGTAGTACCATGGTAATCGTAGTTCCTGATACCTACGATACAGAGAATCCTAGCTATACTAGGATTCAGGACTATGTATGTGACTTTTTGCGGCATATCTCAAAAACAGGTCTAGGCTGGCGAAAACATTTATAATTAAGTAGGTACTTGTACATAAAAAAAAACTATACCTACCTAAAAAGACAATTGCTATGATTATATTCTGGCAAAAGAAGCACACTCAGCAAAATGCCGACAGACTAAGGTGCCTGCACAGCGCTGATTTTCATTGTACCCCTGTGTAGTGTTTAAGACGATATTGCTTAATAAAATAAGGCAAGTGGATATTTAAAACGCATACTTACGTCCAAAGTCATCGCCAATGGTGCCTCCGAAGCCATCGTCCATGGGTGCGTGCGGCGCGGCCTCCATACGGCGCTCATGCTCCTCGACGAGCGTGGGCCCCGACTCGCGGGCGCCCGGGACTCCGCCGTCCTTCGCCAGCTCGAGCGATGAACCGTCAGCGAATAGCACGTTACTCTGAACAAAACAAGTTATTTTGAAAAAGAACATTTTGAAGTCATATAAGAAACTATTCCAAAAAAAACACATTTCAATTGATTCAGCTGTACCTACCTACCCTAACATATCCTAAAAGGGCAAATTAAAAAATGATTCAGCTGTTTTTGAGAAAAAAGGTTCAACCAACTTGTCATTTAAATTTTTGACATATAATTTCTTTCTATGATAGAAAGGCGCCTAAATTATTGATCCAGACTTATTAAGGACTAGCTTTTGCCTTTGGCTACACCTGCATAGTACCCAGATAGAACCTAGCCTATGTGTGAATCTAAGCCACCAACTATTAATATAATTACCTGTTCCTAATTTCATCCAATTCCGAGAGATTATAAGCAATAAACAACCAAACATCTCAACACCCAAACCATTTATAATATTTATTTAATTATAGACTTGTAGCTTTCCCTAATGTCTATTAATAGGATGATACAAAAACACAACTTCTGTGAGCTTATTCATGAGCGTACATTTCAGAAATGTTTGTTATAAGTACCTGTTCCCCTAATCCACCCTCAGTCCCAATAGCCTCTCTCATGATATCTGGGTGGTCAGTATCAAATCCCATGTCTCCGAAGCCATCATCATGGGTAACTAGGTTCAGAGAGCCGTAGTCCTCCCGCATAGTGATTTCCTCCGCTCGGGACTGGTTGAGGGAGAACTGAGCTTCAATGTCCACCTCACTGAAAAGAAAGAAAGAAATAAATTAATAAATAATGCTGATCATTTTTAAATACATATTATTTGTAAATACATACAGAAAATTAGCAAAGCTTGTAATCAATTCTCAATTGTAATTTGATAGCTGAATAATGCCAAACAAAAATAAACACGCTCACGACTATAATCTCCATGACGGACGCCTTCAGATCTACACTATGCTACTCAAAATCTATTAGATTGACTGTGCAATAAAAAATAATAAGTAAATGCTGGTCATTTTTTTTTTCATACTGCACCACTTCACTGATATACTACTAATATACTTTTTTTTTGGTAATTAGGTACATAGGTTTAACACAGACTTACATGAGAACATAGATATCATAAAAAAATCAAAAGTAGGTCATTCTATTAGGTACAAGTTAATAGGTAGGCAGTAAAATATTAAAACCCCTCCAACGCATATTTAGGTAATGTTAATGCTTTTTATTAATAATAAATTGTGCTAGTTTTATTTTATATGCTTTGAATGAGTTCAATTTGTTTATTTCCGAGAGTATTTTGTTATAAAGTTGTGCGGCTCTGTTGCCATAGTTCGTTTGAACTTTAGGCAGCACAATAAAACTGGCTCGACGGGTGCTTCGTTTCGCTACTTGCTGTCTGATGGTAAAGGCTAAGTTAATATGGATTTGTTTTGTTAGGATTTTACGAATGAGAATGCAAGTACAGTCATTATATAATTGTTTTAAATTCATTATATTCGTTTCTTTGTAAATTTTGCTCTTAGGTAGTTAAAATAAATAAATAGTAGTTTTATGATTTTATTTTGTAAGATTTGGAGCTTGTCTAGTTTGGTTTTTACAGTACTACCCCAAATTTCAACCAAGTAGAGAAGGTGTGGTTTAACTAGAGTTGTATATGGTATAGCGTAATTGACGCGGGATACACCAAACGATGTATCGTAAAGACCCAGTTTAGGAAGATTACATAAAAAACACCCAGACCAGAGAAAAACAATGGCTAATCGTACAAACATTTGTCCCGCAGCGGGAATGCGAAGGCCCGTCTGAGACGCAGAAGGTAGAGGGTTACCTTCTGCGTCTCAGACGGGCCTTCGCTCACTGCGCCACAGAGGTCTTCAATGCAATGTAGGTCAACATAATTTTGACAAAAAGGTAAAAAATATCTGGCTCGCTGTGAGCTAAACTAACAAACTAACTTCAGAGCAAGTTATTTTAGCGAAACCTTAACTGAATTTCAATTGGCAAGATTATCACAAGAAGCCCATGAACCAAAAAATGAGACAAGGAAGGCTGATCTTTATAAGAAGTTGACGGGTGGAGGTGGCCCAAGATTGTCCATCACAACACTCTTTGGGAGTCTAGGAGAAGCCTATGTCCTTAAGTGGTCTTCCACAGGCTGTTGATCATAATGTTGTAACTTACTTTAGCTCGGGCATAGCTGTATCGAAGTCATGGAACACCTCGGGTAAGGTTATGGCATTCATTGCAGCCTCTCTGTGTTCCTCTGGTAAATCCACCATGCCAGGCCTGAAGGCCATCTAAAACAGAGCTCACTTTCTTATACATGCTACAAATATATATTTTTTTGAACAGACATACATAGTCCTGACCCCATATTGGAGTTCCATGTTTCTTGATCCACCTTACTCCCATAAAGGGCACTGGGGGTGGACCTTTAGATCCCTAGTACTTGTGGGGATGCTGTGTATGTTTTAGTAAATTTTAATCATCCACATGACCGCAACACATTCCACCACCCGTCACATCTTGTTTCCTGCATGAACGAAAAGCAGCATACGGAGAGCCGTTTCGCTATGCTGAATGTTGGATGATGTTCTTTATGTGAATGAAACAAAGAGGACAGGTTGCACACCATGTATGGACCCTACATGGCATACTGGTCTAGGGTACCTGATGGCTGAGTGTGTGAAAGAGTTTGAATGAGTGTGAGCAATTGCTATGCATTACAATGAAAGTTGGATTAACTCATATCTTTGTTGTAGGGATTTATGCTCCTGTTGACTTGGATATGAGTATGTCAAAAAGAGGAAAAGTGGAGTTTTGGGAGGATTTGACGTATATTTTGACTATCTGCAAGGATAATGAAAAGTATGATATTAAGCTGCCTACTATTGCCCAAGTTGTGTATGTAGTTAACATTTCACATGATAGGTTGCATACTCATCACTGCTAATTGGAAATGCCTAGCCATGTCTTAAAATTTGTGGTGTATGGTGTCCTAGTTTTGGACAAGTACTCAGACTTACTTTGATCTTGACGAACGCTTCATTACAGTCCTGGAGCAAGTATTTGGCCTTCCTTGAGTATATCCTCACCACTCCAAGCAACAGATGACCCGAAGTTCGTAAGGCCATCTTCACTTTGGGTTTCAGAATACCATCTACAGACTTCTCAATGTTCGTTTCGAAAACATGGGCCTTTGTTAACTTTTTGTCCCAGTGAGCGGCCAGCCAAATCTTAGCCAAAGGGCCTTTTTTAGCCAGCACAAAGTGTGCGTAAAACATCGTGGTGTTTCAAAATGTCTACACAGTTACATTAAATCTTTCCTGAAACAAGGTAACATAATCATTATAGTCACTGTACACAATAATGCACTGGTTTTAGTAAAGAAACGCCATTGGGTAGAGAATAATGTTACGCCAACAGTTTGGCGCCTATTCTTTCCATGTTATTTTCGTAAATACGTGTCGTAAATACAGAGTTTTAATACTTTACTGTGTTTCCGCACCCTACATCATCTTTGTATATGACAAAAATAATAGAGATTTACCACTAATTCTAGGAAAAAACTCACAAATACCACCTTTCAGGCTTTCACACAGCATCAACGTAAACATGACAACAATTACGTTAGCAATGCAAGCAAGATGGCGGACATCATAGTAGGTAGACAAAGTGTGGCCGATAAAAATTCTGAAATTCTGTTGAATTCAGTCAAAAATCCGAAAACAATAATTTTTCCCTCAAAAGTTTGTTAACCTGTTTTTTTATTTAAAATGTATTATTACGTTAACTTTACATTTTTGTGGAACCACGGTGAATACTGCATATTTTGATGCAATATTGCAATTTAAATACATACTATTTTAATATTACATGTTTCTTTTATCTGCCGTGATTTAACTGGATTAGTTTAGTGAAACAGATTTTACAATATGTATATTATATTGTATAATAATAATAATATAAAGTTATATTGAGTATAATTGCTCCTGAATACTGGAGGTACAGGTGCAGCTACCTATTACATAGCTGTTTTAAAAATTATCATTTGGGAGTAGGCTTATTGCAGATATTATGCCTGTAGTAGGTAGTAGGTATTGCAATTTGATGCTCTTATAATGGCTGTAATGGCTATTTTAAGGCGATTCTTTTATTTTTAGATACAATCGGAGGCATGATTATTGTGTTTACGCACTGATGCAAATTCAGATTCAGATGGAGTCTGGATGGACTAGACATCAGCCATGCGGTACTACCAGACTAGCTTCGGCCTCCTATTTATTTATAAACTCTTTATTGCACATATAATTAAAAGTGAACAATAGGCGGACCAAATGCTAAAGCATTTTCTACCATCTAACCCATTTATTGTGATTACCGGTAAGCGTACTACAGATTTGTATCAGCTTATACTTACATATAATAGATACAATATTATAATTTATGCTCATAGCAACGATGGGTATACAATCTGTCACAGGGAAGGCTATCTAAAAATATGCAACTAATATTAGAATATGACTGTAAATTTTATCTTCATAGATATGCATACTGACTGGATTATGAAGTTGAGGACAACCAGTCCTAAGCGTGTTTTTTTAGTTATTTTAAATTACATGTACCTACTTACTGTTAGACTTCATACTTATGTGTAACTGGTTTTCACCTTGACCACTAATCACATGTATTTATATTGATTTGACTCTTTAAATACAATTCCTATAAAATCCGTCAGCCGTTTAAATACATTTTCTCAGTTACCGCACAATCAAATCCGACTAATCTGACGGAAAATCCGTTCAACTGGCGATACTGACAGTGCGATTAAGTGAGCGCTCCACGGACGCCTTTGCGCCTATATCTACGTATGTATTTACTCTATGCCTGCGCCGACCGAAGGAAAACGCTTTTTTTCCTATAGAACATTTAATGAATTTAGTTTTATTATAAACTAGCAGAGGCGCGATTCTGGGATTTGCAACATGCTAAAACCGTGACCGTATCGATCATTTTGAACAGTTTTCCAGCACGTATTTACCAATTCCGATCTTGGGTAACATGTTGCAACGACAAATACGGACGCTATTTGAATTTTTCAAATACCGTCCGTATTTGAAACATTCGAGACGTTTGGGAAAATCTTTTCTAATGTTTTTAACGGTTTTTTTAGAAATTCCGATCTCGAGTGCCAAAACTGACAGCTTAACGCATGGAATTTGTAGAAATTCGTCAGACGTTCACGGTTTCGTATCTCGGCAACAATTTTGTAGGAGAGACTGCCTGTCGACCTAGCAAATAGATCATTTTCTTGTGGATATCGTAGTTCTTTTTGTTTCAAAAATGTCATCAAGATATTTTCTAGCATGGAGATGGAGACAAGAAGATGAACGGGCTCGTGATGGGTACCGTTACGTAAAAGAAATGAAAGCCAATCTACGGGAGTTCTTCAACCCTGTCGAGGATCACCTATTGCGTAAATATCAGAGTTTTTTTCACCGGAATAACCCTAGAAGTATTAATGCATTTTACTTACAGTTCCATATATTCCACCATCGTTTCGAATTGCGATGGACTCGTACGCATTATTTTTTCTTGTTCTACTCAAAAATTAAATATTTAAATAAACCGTCCGTAGGGGAATCCCTATTTTGACAGAATGACAATGACACTGACAAATTCAAGTAACAAATTCCATAGAGATCTGAAGTTTTTTAATTTTAAATTCAAGTCGTCAACCTTCTAAAAATGACTTTTACACAATTTTCCTAATACGTCATCGAGGGCTCGTTAACCCGTTTTGCACATTAACATGCAAGTAAAAATCAAGTGACTCGTAAAACATCAAGCCGAATAATTCGGTCAACGTTGGCTCGTCCATGGTTTTACGCAGAAAATGGTAAAACTTAGAATTGGGGTACGGTTCAAAATGATCGATACGGTCACGGTTTTAGCATGTTGCAAATCCCAGAATCGCGCCTCCGAGGCTATACACGCATGGATCGTGTTAAAAAAAAAACAACACATTTTGACCCCCATTTCCCCCTCTTAAAATGTGAAAATCTAAAAACCCTGAAACACGTCATTATTTATTTATGATAAATAGTGACGGTTCTTAAAAAAACCGATTCTCCCACACAAACTTTCACCCCCAGGCAGGTGTACCCACCCATTTTACTCCCATAAAGGGTTGTTATCGCGAGTCGTTCAAATTCTTAACTTTTTTTCAAAAAAACATTTTTTTGTATTATTTTCAAGTTTAACCTATTAATTTTATTCTAATATTTATGTGGATTAATGTTTCATGGGAGGCCTTATTTTAGTTCCAATCCATTCTTCATAAATTGACGGAAAGTAATGATGGGAATGTAATGAAATTATTAAGAAATTTCAGAATTTCACGATATAATTATTATTATTTCTACGAGTAAATTATGTTGTTATATAATATTTGATACCTATATGCGTTACCTATCTAACGCCAATAAGTTAATCTACAAACATTATAAAGAAAAGCGGGGGAAAAAACATTTTAGTAGAACAAATAAAATAATAAAATCTTCTAATAACTGGCTAATCAGTAAATTAACATCAATCATTATTTAAAAAAACCTAAAAAACGTAGATTAATAAAAACTAAAAATGCTTCTCTCAAAAGTGAACTAAATTATTCTAAAAACTGGCGAGCATAAATATCAATCAATATTAAAAAAACATACAATCAAATAAAATTCTTAAAAGAGACAATACTGATCAACAAAACAATTACGAATACGGTATTTTTAAGCTTCGAACATGGTAATTTATTTTTTGATATGGAGACACTGCTGATTGCCTTCGAATCAGTATTCAGTATTCATTTATTTCAAACCATAGGGACATATATAAAGAACACTTGATTACGTCAGTTTACAGTCACAAGTTTATCAATTATATATTAAATATGTAGCCGCGGTATTTACAGAAGCCAAACATTATAACATGTCAAATGGTGGCAGCTGTACAGAGGCTTTGTCAGTCAACATTTGCGAAGTCACAGAGAAGTATGTAGACACCATGCGTGTTTATCATTCAAGTAATCATTATTTTATTATAATAATATGCTTTGTCAGTTAAGTTTTGTTTAATACATTTTTTAAATTTATTTTCGTACAGATTTTTCTGTACGAAAATGTGTCTTTTGAATTCTATTGTTTTCGTAAATATACAATGCATATTTTAATTTTATTGAACACGTCTCTCAGAGATGCTTTGAATTAAGATTATAAATCACACTGATAGCTCTTTTTTGGAGAACAAAGACTATATTTACATCTGCTCCTGACCCCCACAGCAATATTCCATAACTCAATATGCTATGAAAATAGGCGAGGTAAACAAGCCTAGCAGTTTCCACGTCTGTCAGTTGCCTTACCGCTCTTACAGCATAGATAGCAGAGCTTAGCCTATCCCCTAGTTTAGTAATATGAGGTCCCCATTGTAACTTACTATCTAGTGTTATTCCAAAAAATGTTGTAGTGACCACTAAATCTATATTTTTGTGCATCAATATGACGTCTCTGCTATTTTGTATTTCATTTATTAATGAGAACTTGACATAATTAGTTTTAGATGGATTTAGTTATAAATTATTTGCAGAGAACCACTTGCTTACTAGTTCTAGTGCGTCATTAATTAGATTTACGTCCGTAGTTTTTCTTTTAGCTCTAAGTAGCAGAGATGTGTCATCTGCAAAGAGCACGATTACATTTTTTGTTTGTTTATGTACCATGAATGGCAAGTCATTTATATATACAAGGAAAAGAAAAGGAACCAGTATGGAGCCCTGTGGCACTCCCAATTTATTAATTGCTCCCAAAGATTTAAAATCGTCGATTGCTACTCGCTGTTCTCTGTCAGTCAAATTTTAATATGACATGAGTAGATTTAGCGCATTACCTGTTACGTCATAGTATCTTAATTTCATAGCAAGTGTTTGGTGGCAATCAAATGCTTTAGAAAGGTCGCAAAATATTCCTATTAAGTCTTTTGAGTTCTCCCAAGCATCTAGTATATAAGAAGTTAGTTTTACACCAGCATCTAATGTAGATCTCCCTTTCGTGAAACCAAATTGCCGGTTATGTAGCAGTTGATTTATGTTGAAGTAAAATAGTAATTGGTTTAGCATCATTTTCTCAAACACCTTACTGAGAGATGGTAGAATTGTCTGTAATTTGAAGGGTCTTTCATGCAAACACTTTTGTGCAATGGTATTATTTTGCTGTGCTTCATTAAGCTAGGAAATATACCCTTTTCTATATTGAATTGAAAATATCAGCTAAATTAGGAGAGATTAATACTTTTCAAACTTTCGCGATTAGATAACATAATTATAAGTTTAAAGGGTCTTTATCGCGTTTACCTTTTTTATTTTATTCATTTTACATCGGGCAAACGAAGCGGACAATTGCTGAAAGGGTCAAAGAGCACATTGCAGCTGTCAAAAATCGCCAGATCAATAAGTCGGCCATAGCGGAGCACCTAGTGGACTCAGGACCAAACCACTGGATCGAGCTTCATGATCCTAAGGTGCTATCTGGTGAACGCCAATATTATAAGAGAATAGTGCGGGAAGCGATTGAAATCAAAAAGTACCCCAATTTTAATCGTGAAGACGGCTATAGACTCTCTGCGTCCTGGAATCCTGTGATAAATAGGTGTTCGCGTCGCGATCCGATTGTGCAGTGCGGTGATACGGTTAGTGTAGTGTGTCGTAATGTGAACATGGACTTTTCTGATTCTGAAGATGAAATGAGGGTAGTTGCGGCTACTGCCTTGGTTTCTCGACGATAGCTCCGTATACTCCAGTCATCCCGTGACCACGGCTGTTGCAATACAGCCGAAACGTCGGGAATAAAATAAAAAAGGTAAACGCGATAAAGACCCGTTAAACTTATAATTAGGAGAGATTACTTTAATTACACTGTCCAAAACCCTTACTGATAATCCCCATAAGTCTTCGGTCTTTTTAATGTTGAGTGTCCTGAAGGCTTTCAATGGTTTTTGATGTTACGTAGTTAAATTGAAAATGGTTGCTATTTTTTGGTGTATCTACATTTTCTCTCAAAAAAGATTCTGCTGTACGAGTGGATCTATAGAGTTTCGTTAACTTTAGAGGAATGTCAGCAAAGAAGTTTTCGAATGTGTTTGCTATATCAAGTTTATCAGGAACTACTACATTATTGGCTTTTTGTATAGAATTTAAACTTTTTCTAACTTTTGATTTACCGGTTTCGGTTCTAATAATTTCCCATGTAGTTTTTATCTTATTATTCAGTTTTGTTATTTTGTTTTTTATTGCTATAAATGAATAATCGAAGTTTAAAAATATATTACTTATCCAAGCAAGTAGCCGTAAGGAGAGTTATTCTAGTTGGTTCCATAAAAAGTTCATATAAATTAAATGATCTACACAAACTAATAAATTGCTGGATTTCTGAGGAATTTTTCAACAGGTTAATATTAAAATCTCCACACATTAATATATATTTGTTCGTTTATGAAAGTAGAAGTAGGCTCTACTTCCAGATTTTTATTAAACAAATGAAAGTTAGCAGACGGTGGCGAGTAAACACACAGAATGATGTGGTGTTGTAATTCTGCGCATGCGATTTCACAAATACGTTCTATAGAAACACAAACTATATATTTTCTTTCCTTGGCTTTAATATTGTCCTTTACCATAATTAAACTTCCTCCACCCTCACATGATTTCCTATGAAATAAACTAATGATTTTATAATTACTCAATACAAAATATTGAGTGGCAGATGTCAAAAAAATTACAGTGAAACTAAGAATGTCAAAAGGATTTGTTTTCAAAAACAGTTCTATTTCTAGTAGTTTACTTAGTAACCTATTTATGTTCTGGTGCATTAATCTTATTAAAGATACCGATATATTATAAACTACTTTATCAGCTATGTTGCTAGGAGACTTGCATATTTAGTGTTGATGAACTAACACCACAAGGCTCTTCTGTTGTCGTACTTATAAGTTAAAAGTTGTAATAACAATTATTCCGTATTCACTCTTCTGAAAATCTGTCTGTAAAACACGTGTTAGTTAGTGCCTCTGGAATAATATTTTTTTTGCTTTTTAGATAAAAACAGATATTTCGGTGTCAAGTCTCCAGCTATACCGTAACTACGGTAGACCAACCGTTATTCTTACAAATCTTCTTACCACCTACCGTAGACATGTTATTACAGTTGCATAATATTCTATCGTATTTTTTCCTTTCTCAACATAATTCTTACTTTTATAATAATAATAATGGGTGGGAATTAAAAAGCCTTCGCACGAATTTCTATAATTAAAGCAGTGTGGAATGGGTCGACTCCTTCATTCCTACGGTATGCCCTACGGTACTTCCAAATTTAGGAATTAAATAGTTTCCGAGAAATTATTATTTAAACACTTTTAGGTTAAGTATTGAAAAATAAAATATACTTGAGTAAAAGTCTTGTTTTGTAACGCTCGTAAATCACAAAAACATGTTAATTAATAAAGTGCCGGAATACTTTTCGTTTTGAATTATATATATATTTTTTTAACTTTTCTTAATATGCGATTTTTTTCGCCTGTATTCCGATATGATATATGACGGAGCAGATCCAAGGTGGTCTTCAAAAGTGTGACGTCAGGAATGCTAACGTAGAGATGATTAAAAATAGTTATTGTGTATAATAAAATTAATACATATTTTATGTGAAGTATTTAACTCGTATTCTCTACTATTTCGAGAAATACAATATACAGTTACTGTATTTTTACGGTATTTATGATCTATGATATACCGTATTTTTGGACAAGTAAAACCTTAATTTTGACACAGGCAGTTGGAGACACTGCCACTGATGCCAACTTAGCTACTTTAGAGTTAGATTTAGCTATTTTTTGGTGTAAGGCAACTATAATTTTATGAAACTTTTAGCTTAATTTTTTAAGCTACTTTTTCAAGCATTTTTTATTTATAATTTCGATCGTGAGTTCATAGTAGGTCACCAGGCCTAAAAAAACTAAACGTGGCGCTCTATCTTAGAGTTAATACCACAGAGGCTCTATCCATGATAAGGTCGGCGGCCGGGAACAGGAATTCCCCGTTTCATATACACACACAAACCGTAATTACTACCTGTGTTCTGACTTGTCTTGTCGAATGAGTTTGATAACTCTAAACTCAATCCTTCTCATCAGATACTCCCTCAGGAAATACAGTCAATACAGCGTTAATTGTATTATGCCTCATTTAAAACTGGGTACTGTTGAAAAATACTCGAAATCAATTAAAAACACTGAACTTCAACCATCGACATCTTCCTCTTCAACTATTTGAATTGATTAGTTTACATTTTTACATTATTGTACTTATTATTAATAATAATCAATCTGCTCATTTTTAATACTCTCGTGTTTTATTTAATAAAACAATGATTGTCCTGAATTGGCATTGTATTGTTACCTACTAAGAATAATTTAGCTACTATTTTGGGTAACAAAATCGGGCAATCTAGCAACTTTTCGCAAGATACCTAGCTACTGGCTAAAGGTAGCAGTTGGCGACACTGGATTCTGCTTCTAATTTGACGGAAGGAGTCAGCCATTTTAAAATTCAGTTTTCTTTTCCGGTTTGCCTGTGGATTACGTGAGACGTACGTTATTTTATCCGTAAAAATAATTATCATCCTTTATAAATTCCCATGGTTTTCGGTTTAATAAGTGAAAGAAGTGTGCGTAGTGTTTACGCGGGCATCTATTTAATAATTTTATTCTAAATTTCAGTGATCGGCATGTCTATCATGCTGTGTCTGAAAGCGCTTTATTTGTGGCCAGACCGATGATGTGACTTCTGATCAATTTGCATTGATTTTGTTACTAGGTCTGCCACAGGCTCGTCAAGATGGGCGCGTACAGATATATACAGGAGTTGTACAGAAAGAAATTGAGCGATGTTATGCGTTTCCTTTTGCGTGTGAGGGTATGGCAGTATCGTCAGCTGACCCGTATGCACCGCGCTCCCAGGCCAACGAGGCCCGACAAGGCAAGGAGACTAGGATTCCGCGCTAAACAAGGTAAGTTTCATAGGTTATGGACCCTTATCCACATGGTGTTTTATAAGCCGCTGATAAGTACAACCTACTATCCTACACTCCTGTGTTATTGATACTGTGAATGATCATGTGAGATTGGCGTATAACAGACTAACAGAAGGAAATCATTTAAAAATACTGTTGTGTCGACACCACATAACATGGAATAAGGTTAGTGAGATAATCAGTACTAAATAACTCGTTTTGTTCGTAGGTTACGTTATCTTCAGAATCCGTGTGCGCCGTGGTGGCCGCAAGCGCCCAGTCGCTAAGGGTGCCACGTATGGAAAGCCCAAGAGCCATGGTGTGAACCAGTTAAAGCCCACTCGCAACTTGCAGTCCATTGCTGAGGTAAGAGTTTTCATCCTCTTATTTGAGTTCCAAGATCTCAATACAGCCTGTTACAACTATAACATTATCAAATTATAAATTCCTTCAGGGCAGAGAATGCATCAGCAATGCCCCTGATGTTGTAGATGTATATAAGCAATGGTTACTGCTTTCTAACAGGCAAGCTGTACAGCTGTACATGTTTGCTTACTGTAAATGACCCTCGTACATTGATCAACTCACTCTGGATGGCTGCCCTCTGGCCCTGACTGACCCACTGTGTCTCATGACTCACCCATGCTGTTACTTATTTTGCTAAGCTCTTAAGGGTGATGTTAAATAGCCTATAACCTTCTTCATGAGTTGGACTATAAACTATAGTTGAAATATATTAACATGAATATTTTTTCATGCAAAAATATTTTTTCAAATCCGACTGGTTCCTGAGAATTATGCATTCAAACAAAGAAACAAAACAAAAGCTTTATTATTAGTATAGATTCATTTTATAACAATTGAATTTGTGTTTGGTCACAATTAGTAATTTTAGTTTCACTATTTAGCTTGAGGGTCCTACAATGATGAACTTTATGTCATGCACCAATCTGAAAGGTTTTGCTGAATACTCACCTACCGGTATATCTGATAACATAATATTCTACTTGGAGTCTGTAATTATTTGAATATGGCACACTAATGTGGTATTTTATTTGCAGGAGCGTGTTGGTCGCCGTTGTGGTGGTCTCAGAGTGCTCAACTCTTACTGGGTTGCTCAGGATTCTTCATACAAATATTTTGAAGTCATCCTGGTTGATCCTTCACATAAGGTACTATCATCCACATTTTCCACAGCCTGACTTTACCCATTGCTGTGTATCTGTCCCAGTTTATGCTTTCCACCTTGATCCTGTGCTAGTCTAAACCACCTAAGGCTCATGTTGTTGGCAATGTTGTGAATAAAAAATTTGCTCTCAATTGTTTTAGAGTTCATTGCAATCGGTTGCAAGCAATTTAGTTACACCATAACCTTAAATTGATCACATACACAGATATTCTTTATTGTTGTTATGTATACATGTGATGAATTTTTATGTCATGCACCAATCTGAAAGGTTTTGCTGAACACTCACCTACCGGTACATCTGATTCAACCATTCTACTTCGAGCTCTGACATATCCTTGGACACCAAAATAACTGCTTCATCTATTTTAGGCCATCCGCCGTGATCCCAAGATCAACTGGATAGTGAATGCAGTTCACAAGCACCGTGAGATGCGTGGTCTCACGTCCGCTGGCCGTAGTTCCCGTGGCCTCGGCAAGGGTCACAGGTTCTCTCAAACCAAGGGAGGTTCCCGCCGCGCCGCCTGGATACGTCGCAACACGCTTCAGCTGCGTCGCAAGCGATAAACACAACACACTTTGCATCATTGACTTTCTATTTGGTACTGTTTGTATCAGATGGAAAGCCAGTGGATAATAAAATCTTTAAAAACATATTTTCTTTTACTTAAGGCATCATAATCTATATAGGTTTTAGCTGATGTTTCAGGGTGAGTTATCATTAAGCTTGCATAGCTGTTTACAATTTCCGTAACAATTACTCTCCTGACATTGACTCTTCTTAAACAGGTGCAGCAAGGCGTGTGACGTAGCAGAGACATTTCAAAGTTGAGAAGCAATTTTCTAAATACTGGTGAGTTATTTGTTTCTAAATTGCTTCTTGTTTTAAACAGGGGCAACTTTATTCTACTAAATAGTGTTTCTAGTGAAACTTCGATGATGATACAATGCTTTATGAATGCGCAACCCTGATTACCACGCATTTAAAACTTCCTTGGATGGCTGATCAAATATTTATTTTATTGTGTAAACCGTAAAATATAAAACAATCTCCATAATTCCTCCTTTCTCCTGTTACAGGATACAAGCGATAGTTTCAGCGGATCTGGATTAAAAGTTAATACCAGGTAACTATTGATTACACTCTTTCAACTACTGAATTGAAACATGTAGGTACATGTTTCAATGTAGGCCTTTATTCTGCAAAATTGCATTGTGGCAACCCATTTTTCGGGAAAAACTTCATATCAATTTAGTAGGCTCTATTTACTGTTAAACCTGGTTTACCTGTTCACCGAATATCCTCCACCATATTAGCTCACTGCTAGACCTCACCCTCACCATCTCAAGTCATCCAAATTCATTGTCATACTTGTTGGTGCAAACTGTTAACGAGTTCATGAATTTGGAAAGAGCAAAGTATGTATTGTCTAGGTGAGGTTCTTGTTATCACATTTTCAATTTACCTCAATCCGGCAAAACACATCCTTCCAGAAAACTTATCGTTGGTAGTATAGAGATAACAGTTCTTAAATAACTCTTTTACAGATTGTCGCAGCTGCTACCATCGATGATCAACGTGATTTGATTAACTTCGTATTTTAAGATAAGAGATGATTTTATTTAATTGAACTAAAATAAATGGAATATTCAGAAATCTCTTTTTTCTTCCTCATAAAACACCTTAACCTTCAATATACACTTGGGTGCAAAAAATTCGCACATGTATAAATTTTGTTTTTATTTTTTTGGTATCTAATGTTAAATTTTATTTCAAAACCTATCCAGCGGTACCTTTTTTGTCCTTATACCGTGTCTACTTGGTGAGTTTTAGGTAAATGTCTGAAGTACCTGTTTTTTGTGTAACCTGAAAATCAGCATAAAAACTTTTTTATTAATAAGGTGTGTTCCCTCCCCTAGCCCGAATGACTGCTTCCATGCGTTTTTTCATTGACTGAACTAAAGTTTTTTATAAAATCTTGCGGTATGGCCTCCCATTCTTCTTCAATCGCATGTTGCAGCTCCTGGAGACTCGTTGGGGCAGTGTCTCTGGCCACTCCATGACAGGCACCGCAACCTCTTCAAGGTACTGGTACACAATACGAGCCGTATGCGGTCTTGCATTATCTTGCATGAAGATGAAGTTTTCTCCGATGTATCCCGCAAATGGTACAACGTGGTCCTGGAGTACTTCCTCAATGTACCTTTGAGAAGTGAATCCCCTTGATCGGCGGCCAGGATTCGCCCCGGAGATGAAAACAAGATCAGTCTTTGCCTCCAGTGATATGCCTTCCCAGAACAAGCATGATCCACTGCCGTAAGAGACTCGTTCTTCGATGCAGCATTGTTGAAATCGCTCGCCTGGCCTTCGGTAGACTCTTCCTCTTCCATCTTTGCCATGTAGGCACATCCTGCACTCGTCAGAGAACAGGACTGCGCTCCATTGGTGCTCTCGAGCGAATTGAAGGCGGGTTTGGCGGTGGGCGGTCAGTTTCGGTCCATTTGCTGGTCTGTGCGCAGTCAGATTCCCTTCCCGTTAACTGTCCATCGGCTGACATCGACTTCCCGTGTTTCTTGGAGACGCTGTCCCAATTGAACTGCATTCAAACGCCGATTGCGCAATGCAGTCGTCACAATAAAGCGGTCGTCACTCCTTGTTGTGGCACGGGGTCGGCCAGATCCTTGGCGCCGTTTGAAGTTGCCAGTCTCTTGATACCTCTGCCACACTCGACGGACAGAGAACCGGCTTAGATTCAGTTGTCTTGCCACTTCAATTTGGTTTCTCCCTGCTTGAAGTAGGGCCACCACTTGAGCGGCTATTTCTGGTGTGGTACTCATTTTTTAATTTTGGGTTACGATGTTATCAATTGACGACTGTTCAAATTAACGTTGATGTGCGAATGAGGTCACTACCCTTAAAACGCACCATTTTATACCTGCGACAAGTAGTGCGAGCGTCTCTACCTGTAACGAGTGATTTCGGGGTATGCTATTGAATTGTTTATAGAGGTTGATGGTCACTCGATGTGAAACTCAAAAGCCTACGTGTGCATTTTGATTTAATGGTAGTAACATTTTACGGTACCGTTAAAATCACAAAAATAAAAATTCAGCGAAAGTCAAAATGTTCCATACGTGCGAATTTTTTGCACCCAAGTGTATATTTATTGGTCCGAAAAATAAAATACATGGATAGGATTAATATTTAATTAAAGGAACCTAAAAATAAAATAACAAATGATTTTTTTAGTGTAGATTTCGCAATTACCGCCAAAATAAGTATTCCCCGGTTCTGGATAGTTAATTCTAGAATTATTGATGATTTCGTTGTTACGATATGGTCTTAAGAATAACAAAAAAATAAATGAATACTACTTGAACCGAAAGTGATTACGGGCTTACATCTAATTTAAATACAAAACATAAAAATCTACACAATTATTTACATAGTATATGTATAGTAGTACATATATACACCAATAAAATGATTAGGTTAGCTTAGGTTTCATTTCAAACAAGAATAGGATTTAACTGTAAAAATTGAATTTTCGCGTAGTTATCTAATAGGATAACAAAATCGATGAAGGAAGGCACAAGCAAGGTTGTATTCCGTATTTTAGAATCATTCAATTTTTACAATATATCAGATAAGCCTGAATAAACTAAGTTTTTGGAGTAAAAATATTAGTATTTTATTATATCTGTGGTACATATCACTATGAGATGAGAAAATAACAAGGCTAAGTTAAAAATACAATCACTAAAATTAACGAGGTTTAGGTACCTAATGCATGTAATAAAAATATGCAATTTAATGATGATTCAATTTTTTTCTTCTGGGCTATACATATATATTATGTACTGTAAAACTCGAGTAGGCAAATCTAAAACTATTTAAAAGTACAGAATTTGGACGGTTGTCTTAAATTACAAAGAAAATAAATTTTGAAATATGGGTTGGATAAAAAACCATTGTGTTATTTATAATAAGACAAGGGTCATATTATAGGCACATATTTCAAAATACCTACGTATTACAAAGTTCAGAATTCACTGTAAATTTAAAATATTTTAGTTCTATTGCCTTAAATCAAAATACATTTTTCTTCACTAATTTTGAACCTAACCTACTCAAGTCGGGGTTCTCCGTGTTATCGTCTAATTCAAACTTCGATATTCTAATCGTATATCAAATAAATTTTAAACAATAAGGTATTATAAATTTACGTATTTTGAACTTATGGATTCTCATCTTATATATTTTGAGGGGTACCCTTTAGATTAGACAATGATCGGTCCTTCAGTGGGGAACAAAGAACTTACCAACAAAGTTATTTTGGATTAAGACGTTGAAGAGATATTGTTTCATGCTCTATCTTTTTAATATCTGTGACTACGTTTAGCTACTTTCACACTGCCGACAGTCTGTCTACGGCACAGTAAAATAACTCAATGCAATTAAGAGTTTTTTTTTATCGTTTAAGTGAATAAACTTTGAAATCTATTCGAAGTGAACAATAAAGTGCACTATTGATTTTTTCTTCGACTTGCCACAGTCAGTGTAATAGCAATATAGGCACATATTTAACGTTGACGTACAGGAAAACGTCAATAAAATGATCAGCGAATGAAGAACATTGTCTGACTGGAAGATCCCTACCAGTCAGACAATGTTCTGGTAGGGGTGCTAATATATAGTGAGGCGCGCAATTTTAGCCTATACATATTATATATTTTTTTAATTATCAGTAAAAACTGACATTTAGTAATAATTAACGTTAAATAAAATAGCAAGATTATTCACTAAAATCACATTAAGACAAAAATTTTCAATAAAAAATCTCAAATAAAGCCTATAGCTAGATGACTAATGCTTTTTTCATAAACTCTCAGGGGACATATTCACAACTAAGTGCGGGACACAGCTCGTTTTGAGGATTATTTCGTGTAAATATAAGGTGTTCGTTCCGTAATTAGGTATGCGAAAATGGGGTTAAAAATATTTTGTTATGCTCAAATAGCATATCATTCAAGCTAAGTAGGATATGGATCAAATTTTAAGTACGGTGAATAATAAAATAACTGCTTGACATCGCCTTACTTCCTTCAATTGCATTCAGTCTTTTACTTAGAAACAGAAAGTTCCATGTCTAGATATTCAATGCTGCTTCAATACACTAATGAGTGAACTTTTTAGTTCATAATGAGATGATACTTTTAGATGATTTGACAGACGATATGATTTAGTCAGCGGTCCGACTATTTACCGTTCAACTTTTTTAGTTTTTTACTTCCGATTAAAGCTATTTTTGTTTTCGAAAGAAAACTTATGTGAGTCGAGGCCCAGTAGCAATTGAATTCATCCTAGCATTTCACCCTTTTCAGGTTTATAAGGCGGGATTTATTAGTAGCGATTCTGTGATGTATTTTCAAAAGCTAAACTAAATTTAAAAATACTAGAATTGTATCTGACGAAGCAGAAGCTCCAAGGTGGTATGTGGTTCTGCGCCGATGACTCATTGTAGAAGCAGAATAACGCCTTTGCGCCGATATATCTTTTATTTACTTAATTTACTAATAAAATACAAGGTACCTTGTTATATTTAAGTAATTTAGCTTTAGAAAATGCGACTCAGAATAGCTACTACCATTTATAAAATACAACTAACAGATTCACAGTTAAAAACAAATTAATAGTTACCTACATTTAATTATATCTATCATAGAGATTTGATTTTCATGTGTTAGATGAATTTCCTACATAGATTATGATGGTACTATAGAGGTGCGTTAAACCATCGCCCACTATCAAGTCTCTTTGATAACAAGGTAAACAATATTTACATGATGAATAAATAACATAAACTTGAATGAAAATATTATCCAGAAAAAAACATCACATATATTTTTTCTATAAACTAGCGCTACTAATTCAAGGGCATCAACCGGCAATACTTGTGAATTTACTCTGTAATTTAGTTATAATTACTCCGTTTGGTACACAAAGTACAAAAAATATATCTTTATTTGATATTAGTATTACAAATTGTAGTTCAATAAAATTAAGCTTTCTTTTTTTGCGAAAACAAAAACTTGAGTGTAATCTCCTAAGCGCCAGTCCATAGGTATTTTTTTTTATGATCTTTACAATTAAATATATGCAAGCTTTCATTTAGCTCCACGCAGAAGGTCAAAAGACTACACTGGTTCTTTTACAATCGGCCACAACACCACACCTTTTCAGGGACTTGCACACAGGCCGGGCCCATCACCTGCATTAAAGTGAACTTTAAATGAATTAAATTAAGTGGCACCTCAAGAGTAAGGTAAAGAAACATTTTATTTAGCGAGCGATGTCACAAATACAAAATTAAAAAAATATATGGTATTGACATATCATGCTATCGAAATGTGATCACTGACGTGTCATTTCGATAACTTATCTCAAACCCATAATGGTGCTTTTACACTACGAACAGTCGGCAAGTCAAATCAATAAATTGATTGAAAAGAGTGAACTTTTCGTGCTATGAATTGACATTTGAAAGACAAAACAACGTTTGAAAAAAAAATTACCGCCCGACTGTAGCGGTGGTGTAAAGGCAGCCCTTCATAAAATAATATAATGTTTGTCTAACCCTGTCGACTTATTTGCTAGGCGCATAAAGCATCAAAGAACCAGTGTCACGGAGGAACAGTAAAACGTAGTCAGTTGGTAGGTACTGTCTGGTGCCGCCTGTCCAGTTGGAACGTATCGGATATGTAGAGGCCAAATATCGCGACGCTGTAGAACACTGTGAGGCCGAAAAGCGCAACTGACGCGCTCGCGGTGAACATGTTAGAGTATTCGCACCTGAAGCAAACCACCACGGTCACTCCATTGCATCGTAGGCCGTACATTCTGCAGACATAACTTGGCCGCCCTCATGAAGTTAACTTTTCCATTCTAATGCTGTTTTCACATCGCGACCAGTCAGCGAGTAGAATCATTCAATAAAGTAATAAAGAGTAAAGGATTTCTCAATTTACTTTGACTGGCCGTAGAATGCCATTTCATGCTGCATTCACATTACGGTTAGTCGGAGAAAAATAAAAATATTGTGGACAGGGTAAACTTTTCCGTTCATTTTGATTAAAAAGTTCTTTGAATCAGAACGAAATAGTACAACTCTTTATATTTATTGAATTACGTACTGGCCAGTAAAATAATTCAAAAAAAGAAGAGAAAAAAAAATAGTTTAAACGAACGAACTTTTAATCAAATCTACACTGCATTGAATTATTTTACTGCGTACTCCCTAAACTGTGGTAGCAGCATTAGATGTATATTATACAGCTCACTCCAGGGCCAAGTTATATCGGTAAAACGACAGCGTTAGTGATAAAAAGTATGGCAAAATTACCACGCATAGCCGGTTTGAATTTAACTTGCAACACCGATAACCGCTGAGGAACCGAAAGACGCATTGAAGGACTGCTCACCCGATGAGATTGTAAAGGGCACGGAAAATATGCAATGAATATTCTTTGACACTCCTGGTTGATGATTATGAAGATTGAGCGACTGTTTATATTCAGACCGGCTATACAGTTTAATGCGGCTTCCACACTGCGGCCAGTAGGCAAGTACAATCCTGCAATTTAATGAAAATAATAAACTTTATTTTGAACATAAAAGTTTACTCGTTTCATTAGATTGAATTATTGGACTACCCGACTGGCCGCGGTGTGAAACCAGCATGACTTTACTCTACGATGACAATGGAGCTTTCAGAATCAATTGGATTTATTAGACAAATTCAAAGAACAAAATTAAATAGAAAAACAAAGGCACGAAAGCATACTTACAGAATTAAAACTATAGTAATTGGAGATTGGCATTGAAATTATCATGGTGTTATCTTTTTAGGATATTATTACGACTATACCACGTACTTTGACGAAGGCCTGCCTTAGACGCAGAAGGTTGTGGGTTCGATTCCCGCCGCGAGACAAATGTTTGTATCATCTGCAAATATTTGTCTCGGCTCTGGGTGTTTTCTATGTATTATATGTATGTATTTAAAAAACATGTATATAAGTAGTATATCACTCGTGTAGTTCTCATAATCCAAGCTCTGCTTAGTTTGATTCGCTGACGTTTCGTAGCAAATAAGGCTCGATTCATCATATGCACCGCCCCAGACTGCGTTCTATAATAGACCGGCGAATATACATTCAGCAAATCGATGTAAAAGAGTTGTTGTGTTTATTCGTATTTTGTAATAATACTTAGGCACCGAAATAAAGCATAGAACGCAAATAAATATACAAAACAAAAAAAAATAAGCGTTAGTTACATTTTGTGAAACGTCTTCAATTTAATTTGCGATAAGTATATTTGCAATTTGCGCGGATATCGGCCTCCTAAATTAAAGCTACAAACTGAAATTCGAAATTCCAAACTTTCCAGGACCAACTGAATTATGAACGACGATCTTATTGATGGATTTAGGAAATGAGCGAGTACTTAGTTGACTGATGATAAGAGGGTAGATGAAGAAAATTATTATGTTGCGCCGACCACACGTACTAAAGTATATAATCTAGATAATAATATGATAATCATTGTTTCACACGCACAAATTCAGAATAAATTATCCTAGGTATTATTTATACTAGATGCGAAAAGTGGAAAAAAGGGGTAGTTGAAAATAATTCCTAGGACGACGCTGTCTTTTCGCGACTGAGTAGCATTGTGTTCTGTAGCAAGGAGTGTTACTCGTCGCTGTCTCATAAGTTTGTTGATCATTCGACGTAGTGTCGATGACGACGGAGACAAAGGTGTTTCAGGAGTAGATATAATTAAACAGCCATCTGAACGCGTTCCGCATTTTCGCGACAATCCGCAAATGAAGACGGCCGAACAGTAGATAAATCTCGCGACGCGGTAGTGGCATCGACGACCTGTAAATCGGCGACACAAAAATGCTGACAGTACCGAAGTGAGCGGTGACAATGCATTTTCTGACTGTCACGTGTTTTAGCAACGTTTACGCACAGTTTTGCGGGCACAATCTTTCGAAAAACCAACTTCAATGACCTAATGAGTTCCGAAACTATGAATTAAATTTTGCAATCTCCAATTCTATAAGCGCATTGTTAACAGAGATACACGGCTTTAAAAAGCAGAAGTTTCAAGCTGTGCTCCGCTATTATTTTGCTCATAAATTGTGGGGGGTATTGGATAGTTTTTTAACTGAAAAATAAAAAAATAGCACATCGTAGGGCGTAAATGAGAGCATTAGGGTTAGTAACTGTCAATTAAGCTGGTGAATACTTGAGCCAGATTAGTACATCAGAAAGTAAACTATAATCGTAACATCATTGAACAGCAACGATAAGACCGCCACGGTCAAGAAATCTGCGATGACTAAAAGGTGAGAAAAACGCACGTTATTTGCATTTACTGTCTCTAAAACTAATACTTTTATAAGGAAAATAAAAAGATTTGATATATTTTCCAAAATTTGAGTACTAAAAACATTCCAAGCATTGTTCTCGTTTGTCGCTCTATCAAAAACTGTTTTACCATTGGATTTGTTTTTTACATCGAAGTTACAATATGTAGAATGATTTAAAATTAACAAATTATAGATAAAATGTTTATTTTTTCGATCAATAACTGTAGAGATTCCTCGAAGTACGGGCAATCAGCTCAAGCAAGCACCTTAACATATTGTATATAATATTGTTTTCCGCATACATACCTAAAGAACCAAACAACGGTCAGGGCCACTGACACGAGCGTCATCAGTATGTTTTCGAGGTCCCACGCGCGTTCAGCTTGCACCCTCTCATGGATGATCTCTAAAGGGGCACCCATCGTGTCCCCAGTTACTGGGTGTGGCTGGAATTCAGAAACAATACTGTTTTAATTTCGTACAATGAAAAGCTGATGTAATAAGGCAGCATGGTAGAGCGAAGCAAGCTGCTTCAATCCAGCGCGAGAGAAGCTAAGAATGCCGAGAGACGAGACCATTTAAATTCAGCGTGTGATAGTACCGGCAGCTAGCCTCACACGTCAAGGGTCTAGCCATCATATCTTATATATTCTGTCAGATTCGCCACCGCGTCCGGTCAGTAAGGGTTTTTACAAAGTGTGTGAGAGGAGCAAAGCGAGCATAGATCAGGCTTGCCTGTTCTCCGTTGCGGCGCGGGTGTACGAGCGCGTGCACGACGGCCTGGTTGTGCAGCCCGCAGGCGCGCAGCGTGCTGCCCTCCTCCAGCATGCGCCCCTGATAGATCAGCCGCACTGCGCTCTGCTCCGATAACTCCTTGCTGAAGTGCCGCCTGGACAAACAAACAGCATATTACAACACAACTCCATTTTAATACGGAACTGAATCCCTGGGGGCTTCGCTGTCAAGTCTTATGCAAGCCGCTCACAGTTATTGTCTCTTCATCCTATGAGCGGCTTGCATAAGACTCTTTAACTCTTCTAAGTTCACGGTAAGTTCAAATTTGAACGACAAGCCCGTGCCGCGGCGCCGCCTCGACTTTGTGGGCGCAGACAACAACCACTTTCTGTTCGCCGCGGAAAGGTTGAATTGTATGGAAATGACATTAGCTTTTGAGATTTCACGTGACTGCCGCCGAGTTTTTCCTTGACCAATTTGCGTTAGCGTGAAAGGAAAACTAAGGTATTTGTCTAGACCCCTGTATTTGAAATGTATTTTGTGATGCAGCAAATAGATTATGCCTCCCATTTTATTTTGTCCAGACTAGCAGTTTCCAAAACTTCTAAACTAGAACATTTAGAACTTCTAAACGATCAAACTTTTTGAGTGTAGTGTACCTATAAAAAACATACTAACAAAGTGTTAAATAGAGACGGAAAGAAACGTGTTTGGAGACACATTCCTAGTTTTCTATATAAAACTAGGTTAATGTTAAAATACTAATTAGCCTAACATAGTCTAGATTGTAATATTACTAGGATACATTTAATTATTTTAATTATAATAATATGTAATGGATGGAGAAAAATAAATGTCTATAGATTTGAGAATGTTTAATCAGAATAGAAAATGCTTTATTCCACAAGTTAAAACAAGGACATAGGCGAACTTATTGCTAATTCACATTTTTGTCCAGCCAACCTTTAATATGGATTTATTTTAGAATTATGTTTACAATATTTACTTACCATTTAAAATCTTTCAACAGCTCATCGAGACTGCCTTCGACTTCTTTCTGCGTGTCGTTCAAATACTTGAGCTTGATGAGAATCTTCTTCCTGTTCGCTTCTTCGGGGTCTATCAGATCTGACGGCGCCGAGTCTGTGGTATCGATCGCTGGCGAGTCCACGTTGCTAACTCTTCTAATGGTGAGATTTGAATTGTCTCCTGTAATGACAGTAAATTTTTACAAAATGTAAAAAAAAAGACTTAAGACTCCCCACATGTTTTTCCATTATCGATTTTGTGGCAATAAAACTAACAACCATTCTTGAAGACATACAAATCGATTGGAAGAAACAGCATTTCAATTCGATAGAACAATTTCGAGATTACTGATCAAACAACTTCTTATGGCAAACGCATATACCGGCTCCTGTCGTCTCGGACAAAAAAGATAATTTGTGTCATAATCATCAACAGCCTGCAGTAGACCACTGCTGGACAAATAGGCACACAGCAATGCAAACATTTCCGCTTGGCGACAAGAATACGTATGGTGATAGTACTTCCCCGGACGAGCTCTTCACAAGGAGCTCTACTACTACTAAAACAATTCTAAGTTTAAGTCAAGTTTTCGAGCAAACCTCGGCCCGCAGATACTTTAGAGATAGGAAAATGTATGTACCTATGTAGAAATTTTAGGGTGGTTGATATCATAGATAAGATACATAGCAAAAAGTCTTGTTTGTCTTCATTTAGTCCGCGATCATAAGTTTCAATTTCTGCTCGATATAGTTATTATGTTTATGTTGCAATCAAGATTAGAACCGAATTTTTATTAAGTCGTATTTTTTTATGTGGTTCTAATGTGTTTTGAGCGTGTAAATAAATAAATTTAAAATGGAGGGTATATAAGTGACTGACCGGCGGGCGTGAAGCAAGGCGCGTTCACGTCCCCTCGCATCGCGTTTACGATGTTGTCCATTTCTCGCATCTGTTCGGTGCTGGCCGGTTCAACGGCTGGGGTGTCTTCGGCCTCGCTGTCTGAAGACTCATCCCTTTGTGCTGTGGTGTCACTGTTTGCCTGATCTGAAATTGTACATATAGATAGATTAACTCTTTATTGCACACCAAAGATATATATAAAACACAGGAAACATACAAGGTACAATGGGCGGTGTTATCGTTAAAAGCGATCACGTCCAGACAACCTTTGGACAGGATAAAATGGAATCACAAGTCGGCGGTGTACGAAGCCCTATTATAGAATATATATTCATAATATATAGTACCCACATAAAATATATCCATATCCTATACAATACGCAGTCGACTAAAAATTAAGGACTGTGACTTTGTCTATGTAGGTATTTAAAACTTACTTTCCACTCTCCTGTAGAAGTGCATACGACTGTGGTTGAACAAGGCTACATCAGCGTCAATAATGCTGTCCATCTCTTGCAACGGTATCACTGCTCTGTTCTCATTCGGAGCAGCGGTCGTTGGGGCTGGTGTCAGTGAAACTGCAATACATATATTTCATTTGATTTTTTTTTTGCGGCTGTGAAAGGTTCTCGAACGACGATCACAAACTGGCCAACGCCGATAAAGTCGTAAGACACGATGGACAGATGAAATCTAAAGGCTTCTCTCGGTCCATGGTTTCACGGATGCCGCACAGCCGACGACCACGGCCAGATCTGTGATCACGGATCGTGGGAAGGCATCTAGGGTCGCAGAAAGTCGGTGGATGGAGTTTCCCGCGCTTGTAAACGCTGTTGATGATGATTGTGATGACGTATGTAAGAGTATTTGTATGTATATAAACATATATATTTATATATAAAATATAATAACATATACATTATTATATGTAGGTATTATATTTTGCTGTAGTATATTTTATGTATAATATTATTTAAGGTAGTTTACTCAAATTATAAAGTACACCCCCGGCCACTTCAAAATCACATATAATCCTCTCCATCCAAATGTTGTCTGGAAGATATCGCTTTTAAGCAATAAGACCGCTCATTGTACCTTTATCTTAATGTGTTATTATTTATTTTGTTTATATCACAAGGTGAATAAAGTATTTTCATACATTCAGTTATTAATTATTATACACGGATTTTATCGGATTGTCTGAATAGGCATGTATTGTGATTATTGAGAAATACATTTGTATTAAGTAAGTCATACATTAATGTCATTGGTAATAGGTGACGTGACACATATTGATGACTCAATTGGGTTATCAAATTGCACTATACAGTGTCTGTTTCCACTTAGAGACATAACACGATTCGTACTGTATTCGTTACTTATTGCATATAGGATATTTTTTTCTTATATGAATAATGTTTTAATTGCAGCAACAGATTATTTTTTAATTCTACGCTATTAAAAAGATACAAAGAAAACACGCTTTAAATCAGAGGTACAATAGGCGGCCTTATCTCAAAATACAATTTCATCTAGAGAAGTTATTACAAAATACAATATACAATAAAATAAATACTTGTTAAAACTTAAATTACTCGTCTTAAAAAAATTATTTTTAAATGATACAACAATCCCAATTAATAATAATATTAAAATGAGCTATTAAATAAGTCTGTTACAGAAAATCTAAAAAAAAGGGTAAATGATCAGAGTTTAGGGACTAGGTTTAAAGGATATAGGTCCCAATACTTGGTATAAACCCAGTTTAAATCATGCCAAAGCACAGTTTAGGCAGAATAAAGGGTCTATACAAAACATACTTTCCTACACACAATTTGTTTAGTCAATCAACACATAATTTAAGAAAGATGCATGTATTTTTACCCTCAGCGAGTTTTAGGCTAGGATTTAAAAACAATAGAAGTGAGTTCGATAACTGGGTTAAACCCCAGTTCAAATTATAAACTTTGTTGCGACGTACATGAAACTCAAACATGCTTATCTATGCAAACTATACATACCCAACATGCCATTTGTTTAATTAATTAACAAACAATTAAGATTAGAGTATTTTTACCTGCAGCGGCCGTTGTTGATGCATGTATAGTCGCTCGGGCTAACCGACTAGCACTCGTACTGAATAAGCTGGCTTCTGAAAATAATTCAAATCGAACAATGTAGTAGAATTTAAACTAGAACGAATAGACTTTAAGGCGGGGTGGACCGAAAAGTGTGATCTTTCACCGCCTTGTGTGACGTAACAAAATAATATGAAGTATACTGACTGTTCAGTTTTTTAAATATAGTTTTATCTTAATGGTTTAATTATAAATGCGAAAATCTTAAGATAGCATTTGAAACAGATATATATCGTAGAATAATGTATATACTTACACAGGCTACACTATCGGAGTACCGTAATCACAGGCTAGCATTTCATGAAATTTATGAGAACCCATATAGCGACGACCTTGTTCTGGTTCTGACCTTGTATAAACAATTTGATTTGAATCTTATTTGCAAGTATTATATAACATAATAATTGTCTGCGTCACAAAATAATTTTATCGACGACCTCTGTGGCGCAGTGGGCGAAAGCCCGCCTATGACGCAGAATGTTGGGGGTTCGATTCCCGCCGCAGTACAAATGTTTGTATGATCTGCAAATATTTGTCACGGGTCTGATTATTTCTATGTATAAAATGTATGTATTTAAAAAAAAAGTATATAAATAGTAAGTATATCAGTTAAGAAGTTCCCATAATAAACGCTCTGCTCAGTTTGGGGCTAGCTGATGCTGTGTGAAAATGTCCAGCATTATTTATTTATTTTATCCAGCTTCACCTCATACTTTGTCAAATATGTACCATCAACACTGCCGGAGTTCGTTAACAATTTCAAACCTTGCACTGGTGCGATATAGTTTAAAATAGAATGATCAGGCTTTCGGAAGGCATTTTGTACTGCTTAGCAATTGTCTGAGATTATAGTTAGACTGGACAAGACTATTTGCGTAAGAATCTATGTTTACTTAAATTCCAAGGATTTCTCCTGTAGCAGTTTATTGAAGTAACTTTTGCTAGCCTCACATTCAAGTGACTCAATATTTTTTAACAGTCAGAGAGCGTTCGATTTAACTATGCAATTTTAAATAGCTACGATATAAAATCGTTATGTGTGTTAAGCATCAGGTTAAAAATAAGTTCGATTTTATATTTACTTTTAAATATCGAAGGATTTTATTGTTGTTGTAAAATGTTATAAAAATAATGATATAATATTTTAATATAAGACCTTGATGAACCTTGGTATGATACCAATACAAAATATGCAAGTTAATAATATTACTTTGACGAAATAAATTTATCTTGGAATGTGTCTTAACTGTAAACAAAATACCTACATAAAATGCCTTCCAAGCTTATTTAAAATCCCTTGAAGGAAAAAATAAGATTGGCCTTGAGTTATTTTAAGAGTAAGGACAGAAGGGAAGGTCCTTTCCAATATGAACAGTTTGATTTCCAGATACTGCCAAGAGAGGTCTTGTATGTAAGTGATTTAAAAGTATATAAGTAGTCAGTCATGTAGTTCAAATAATACAAGCTCTGCTTAGTTTGGGGCTAGATGATGATGCTGTGTGAAAAATAATTAATAATAAATTAATTTTTATTTATTTACAATAACAGCGGTTGTCAGCTACACATAAACTTCTATGTGTAGCTGACAACCAAAAAAAAAAAGCTTCCAAGTCAACACAATCAAAAAATACAGCCGTTTATATAATATCTATACTTATAAAATCGTTTGTCCTGACTGACTGATCTATCAACGCCAAAAAGTCTAGATAGCTAAATTTGGAACATAGGTTTGGAAATTTTCACTTCAAGGAGGGGTGAACTTTGTATGAAATACTTAGTTCTTTGAAGGTAGAAACATGAAAATTTGCATTACATCTACTGAGTATAAATAAATAGTGACGTCTTTCAGGGTTTTTGAATCTTGACATTTTAAGGAGGGAATGGGGTTCAAAATTTTGTATTGAAGTTTCGGTTTTTTTAAAGGTAGGAACGTGCAAAAAGGGGTTGACATGGGGGTGAAAGTTGGAGTATGGGTTTTTTTTAATACGACTCCGTGCGTGAAAAGCCGCTGGCAACAACTAGTGGTATTATAACGGGGTAAAGTTTGTAAGTAGGGGTGATCTCCGAAACAACTTATAAAATTTCACCAATATTTAAAATGGACTTTCAGGTTGGATATAGGCTATATATTATCCCGTTAAAATTAAAGTTATTTTCGTGGAGACCAATTTCGACGACAAAACGGTCGAGCGAATTAAGTAAGAGTTACTTTTTATCCGATTACCACGCGGGCGAAGTCGTGGGTAGTATCTAGTGCCTTATACTTTGACACTTGCAAGTAAATAAAAAAATATGGGGTACTTCACATCGACCTAGAATCATGAAATTTGGCAAGAAGCACGGTCTCACAGCACATGTGAATAAAAATATCCGAAAAACGTTATTTTGTAGTTACATCAAAATATGTGAATTAGCAATCACGGGGTCGTCTAAAAGCCGGCGCCATTACATGGGTTTTTAGGCCACACGTCGCTAGGGGACGCTGCAGTAGACGATGAAATGTGACACGGCGAACCGATTGTCATTTAGTTTTTCGCTGCATAAATGCACTACGTGACACGTGAGTTGGTAGTTAGTAAAAAGAGAGTAGTAAAAATTATTTGTTCTTGGATTTGGTTGTCAGAAATAAGAACTCACCGCCTCCAGTGCGAATGCTGACGCTGACAGGGTGTTGAGCTTGGGCCCGCATCACCACTACGGAGCGGTAGCGGTCTGGACGCGCATTGGTGGACCACCAGGCCAGCGTGCTGACAGTTATCAGCAGCATGGCGGCCGCGAACTGCACCACCTCATCCCCTATGCCCTCTATTAGAGGCATTTTAAACTGGAAATAAATACCATTAGGTAAAACGAATTAATAGGATAAATCCAGACTTTATCTAGTGAGCAATTCTAAATGGGGGAACTAAGATTAAATAGTTCATCAGTTGCATTTACTTGTCACTTTTAAAAAATGAATTTGAGAAAAATTCATATTAGAATAAGAAAATAAAATTTAAAGCCTTAAAAACTAACTAAAAACTAGTTGTGATGCATATAACCTTGCTCAAGTTTAGTATTAGTATAGATTATGACACAAATTTATTAACTACTGGCAATAGTAGCCATTGATGTGTCTTTTAAAGGTTTTTAATTACACTCAGCCAGTCTGGTTCAACAAAGCTCTTTTGAACAGTCTCTTTAAAAAGTTTACAAGCAATGCAATTACTAATAAACATAATTTGAATGAGAAGCCTTGACAGGGATAATTTTACACAGAATATCAAGAGAATGGACCTAGTTATTAAACATTGTATACATTTTAAGCAAATTATAAATTTAATTGTTTTATACCTCATCAGTTTTAAATTTAAAATGCATGGTTTTTGGGATATATAAAGAGGTTTCTTTAGATAAGCTTTATTGAATTATTTTAATGTAAACCCCAATCAGAAGACCAAATGTTTATTCATAGGAACAATAATTTTGTTAATAGAATATGCACTTTCACATTTAGGTTTTACGAATTAGTATTCAAATGATCTCATTATTTTTCTGCTTTAACCTACAGTCTAAGCAAAACTAGTTTGTAAATATTTAAATACTAATTCCAGAGCAATCATCACAGCTTTTTAAGAATTTTCATGAGAAGAAGCTCTTGTAACCTGGTTATTTAAAGATCAACTAGGTGTACCTAAGCTCAGTTCAGAACTACAGTGGATACTCTATATAAAATCCAAGCCATTGGGTAATTTATGAATGAATAAATGAATAAAAATACTTTATTGCATGCCCTATGAAAAAATAAATATAACTTACCAAAAGGAAAAAAAAACAACTTAAAGTACAATGGATGGTCTTATCGCCTAGAAGCAATCTCTTCCAGGCAACCTTTGGATA
This sequence comes from Perizoma affinitatum, assembly GCA_961405105.1. Lineage (NCBI taxonomy): Eukaryota > Metazoa > Arthropoda > Insecta > Lepidoptera > Geometridae > Perizoma > Perizoma affinitatum. Next base: position 10,318,688 of record OY560197.1, read on the forward strand.
GAGTGGATTTAATAATGTTGTAATAATAGTACTACATTATTAATTAAATGACCGGGATACTTTGTAATTATTCTCTTATAAATTAAAGGCCCCAGCAAATGATGCAGTTACAATCAACTTTATATCATGCCAGCAAAAGCAGCCTGATTGCTATGTCTTATTTAAGTTCATGTCAGTGTGCACTCCTCCGTAAAAATGCTACCTTATTACACTATCTGCCAATCACCGTCAGAGTCACAGACTTAATCAGACACAAGTTAGTTATTTTTTCATTTACTTCATATATGATTATAGCTTTAATAGCTTATGTTACTAGGTATTTGTCACAATTCTGCCTATTTTTTTAATTCATACAACTGACAATGCTTTGTACAAGCTTAAAATGTTAAGCTATTCTTTGAGATCTTTAATAGTAAGATCATTAAGCCATGTCAGAGGCTTATAAACACCATTTACTGGAGTTGCCCATAAAGAGACACCTGATGAAGCCCATTGTTGGACCTAGGCTTTTTCCAAAAAGTGTTATGATAAACAGTCTTGCTAGTAGAATTTTTATTTTAATAATGTATTATGATTATAAATGTATTATACAAAAAATGTAAAGTCACCATAAATGCTTAATCTAGCAGAACATGAGGGTTTTTGTTTACATTGTGTTTTTTCCTATAAACTTTACTATTGCACCCTTAGGTTGAATTTTGGAACATAAAGCCATACTCACCAAAAACAAAAACCCCTCCAGGTTTAGGCTGTGTATGCCAGTCAGTCAAGAAATTACTTTTTACATATATTTACATGTGAAAATAATAAGGATCAAAGGAAAGACATCAAAAGAACTTACGTAGGTATATAGGTAACTATATCCTCTAGCTAAAAACCAGAAACAACTTCAAGACCATTTATTCCATTATGTACCAAGGTCAAACGAAATTAAAAATCACAAGTTCCTACTCACGTTTGCGTCCACTTTTTCAATCTCAGCAATACCTCACTGGTTGTAGGCCTTGTGGAGCAGAATTAGCAAATATTTACAATCCAGATCCACGCAACTGACTATCCGCGTAGAAAATATATATCATTTCAGCCGTTCACAGCAATATACAAAATAGTACCTATTTCAAATTATAAACCAAATACTGAGTAATTGTATGAAACTGATGCTTACTTTCTTTCCCGAATTATCATTAGAACACGAACGAAAATAATTTCAATAATTTTTGTTACAAAATTCGCGATAACGTCGATTGCATTTTTTTAGAGCAACTAATGACGTAATGTCACCCAATGAAAAAGTCAGTGTCAGTCAAGTCTGTACAAAAGTACAGATTTTGAAGTTGACTTCGGCGCGTCTCTCGTCGCATGCTTACGCGACTATCGTAAAGATGCAGTACGCACACACTAAGCGTAGTATTTTCCTATACGGCACAGACTTACTAGAGATGTTTACAGGGCGTCGGTCGGTCGTCACTAGAAGTCTGTGCAGGGCGTGTACACATTAGAGAGATGTGTACATACACGCCCTGCACAGATTATGAGTTTTTATTTTAAATTTTTTTGGGGTGGTAATACACTAGAACGCCGCACCTTTTGCAAGTTTCGAAGAAGCGATGGGAAGAGGATTGTTGGGGGGCATATTTTCAAAAGCGAGTGCCGGTTTTATAATGTCGTAAAACGAAACCTTTATACGAAAGAATAAATGAAATCGGACTAAAAGCCGTGTTGGCCTAGTAGGCGATACCCCAACTTCTGATCCGGAGGTCGTGGGTTCGAACCCGGTCTAGCACCAATGGTTTTTTCCACTCAAAAAAACCATTGGCACTTATGTGCGCATGAACAAGTGCTCAAAACGGTGAAGGAAAACATCGTGAGGAAACGCCCTAGAACCAAAAATTCGAAGCCATGTGCCAAAATAAGCGGCGATGGGCTTGCAACCTGTCATGTAGAATGCTAACTTGGAAAACGTGGGCATGTTCCAAATGTAGTGTTTGGACGTGCCTCTGACTATCAACCGTTAATTCGTGAAGAATTACCACCTCCTACTCGGTATCCTCAAAGATCTACCTACTCACTGAGTATGTATCTGAGGATGTCCACCATTGGGCAGACGTGAGCGTGTTTGTTTTTTGTTTAGACTACGCATTAACGACAATCTTAATGAAATTAATGAAATCGGACTACGCGTTAATGAATTACAACCAAATTTTGACTTTCATCTCCTCTCCCAAGGGAACCGTGCTGAATTTCGGGATAAAAAGTATCCTATATCCTGCTCCGTAGTATAAACTTAAATCATGCCAAGTTTAGTTTGAATTTATTTAGTAAATTTATTTTAAATATCTTAAATGTATAGAATTTGACCTGCTACATACTTATTATAATATAGATAGATAAATAGATAGATTGAGGAAGCTGATAGAGGAAAAGTAGCGTGTAACGGAACGTTTCTGCGAAATATTGCATCAGCTGCCTCAAATCGTCTCGGGCGGGCCACGACCTATACATTGATGAGCTTGCGTCACTATCGCTTAACTCATTTATTTCCCAGTCTTTTTAGAGTGAACACGTTTATCAATATCAGCTTGGTTTTGGTTTTCTAAGTCGATTTTTATCTATTGTGCCGGTTGTTTTGTTTTCTAACAAATAATTTGTAGCCCGCACAATTTCTGTCACTTTTACTGATCGTTAGGACATTATTGTTAGTTTCATACTTTTGGTCTCATAACTTTGTTATTAGACCTTCGTCAGTCTCTTTTTGTGTTGTGGTTCAGTAAAAATAAATGCTAAAGAAGAAATACGTTGGAAGAAATTATTAACATGAGCTCCGTGTACAACCAACTACCAAATCTAAACACCATTTATTACGAGCCAGTGAACAATATTCATAACTTGACCAACAAGCAGTTGGTCTTGCGTAGAATTAATCATTGTTGTCAAAGAAAAGACAAGGTCAAGAAGTTCATGACAACCATTTCTAGAAGACATATCAAAATGTAAGTACCTTCAATAATAACGTTTTTCGGATGCATGTACCTATGCAGCTAGGTTAGTCGTTTTACAAACAAAATGTAGTGTACCTATATACCTACCACCACAGCAGCAGTCAAACAGAAGTTGCATTAAAGTTTGAGATTCACGTGACCTTCCGTAAGTACCTACCTACGTTCAACGAGCTTTCAGCGAATTTATAATTTACACATCAATCTTAGTTATGTCGATGAATCACACAAACTTGGTATATCACACGCACTCAAGGTAGGTAAGGTAGATCTTTTAAAAGGCGCGGCGCCGGCGGCTCGGCGTCGCGCGCAGGCGACGGTGCCCCGATCCGCTCCATTCCAATATGGCCGCTGGCTAATGGCGTAGGTAGTGGGTCAAATGACCGGCTGATGTCGTCGGTCGCAGATACGAAGACCCATAAGGTTTACGCTGCGCATATTAAGCTGTTTTTCCTCTCTGTAGTTATTATAAATGTTCGAAATAAAATCTTAGTTATTGACAACGTTCTACCTAGCTTACTTCCATTTTAACTTCTATGTGAAAAAAAAACAAAACAAAAGGAAAGCTGTAGGTATTTGACTTTGAATAAATTTATTTCAAATCTAACGGCAACAATGACACCGCCGCACCGCTTGGAATGTTTTAGCACTAAAATGTCGAAGATAATCTTCAATTTGTTTAACTTAAATGTAGAAACCGATTTTGAGAGAAATGCGAATACCTAAGGTTGTGTTGTCTCCCTTATCGGATGTCAAAATCACGGTACCACTCTAATAATTATAATACTTATAATTTAATGATTTGCTTTAATGCATTTCTATTGATTGCTACTACAGATAATTTATATTGTAGGTAATTATTTCACATAATATTTTTAAGCTATAACCTGCAGTTAATTATTTTTTTTAACCTTTAAAATTAAAATGCACTATTATTACAGTCAACAGTTTGGTGGCATAATATTACTTAGTTATGCCAGTAAAACTACGTATAATATAAGTTGAACATGTATGCTTACGATGTTCAGAATTATACCTCGAGTGACCTCTTAGTCAGCAGAAAGTTGGTAAAACCAAAGTGAAACCTTAATCGCATTACATTCTCGCGAAAGTCATCACAAAATATTCAAATTTTGTACACTTTGAAAAAATCTACTGTCCCGGAAACCTTAGGTGCAAAACACATACACCTAAATAATAATGTAGGTAGCACTTAGGAAATGGTTCTGGAAATTAATGACGCATTTACCTAGGCATAAAGGGGTGTGCGATGAAAAAACGATTTAGAATCGTTTTTTTTTAATATTGCTTGTCGTTTTTCACACAGCCATCTAGCCCCACACTAAGCAGAGCTTGTATTATGGAAACTATATATGACTGATATACTACTTAAATACATTTGTCCCGCAGCGGGAATCAAACCCGCAACATTCTGCGTCTCAGGCGGGCCTTCGCCCACTGCGCCACAGAGGTCGTAGTTCATGCAATAGGGCACTATTCTTAAAAAAAATCCTCTACGTGGAGTCGTGGGTAGTTACCACTAGGTAAAAAAATATTTATTTTTAACCACAAGCATATAACATTTTATCACAAGGAATAATAAGTGTTGCTTGGGGTCAAAATAGATATCTGTCTTAGCTTAATTAAAACATAACTTTTCCGTCTAAGTATAGGCAGTGATTTCAATCAAGTAGGTACCTTGGTCTAATAATAATAATTCTGGACATTTTTCACACAGCATCATCTAGCCCCAAAGTTAGCAGAGCTTGTGTTATGGGAACTACATGACTGATATATTATTTTATATACTTGTACATTTTTTTTTGTAAATACATTATTATTATATATAGAAAACACCCAAACCCGAGACAATTTTTTCCATATGCAAACATTTGTCCCGCGACGGGAATCGAACCTGCAACCTTCTGCGTCTCAGGCGGGCCTTCGCCCACTGCGCCTTGTTCTATCAATGCCTTCCGTGCTAGATTAGTTAGCAATTATCATATTTTGCAAATCATACTGTTATCTATTAACACTATGACGCACGCTCGCTAGCACCGCGCCAGCCATGCAGTTTGCTCCAAGGGGCCCTGATGGGTGGTCATGGACAATCATGGTTGTGATTTTTATCCATCTGTAGCTACTTGTTGTGTAATTCATTTGGTAGTAGATGTCCACCAGAATTTGCCTTTGATAACATATTCAAACCCGACAAATACCAACGCCAATAAAGAACTAAAAAAGATAACAACCATTATGTAGGTTTTCCTGTACCGAATGCTCGATTAAATTCTTGGAATTTCAGATTGATTAAAGATGCAGACAGACAAATAACTTGAAAACCTTGTAGACTGTAGGTCGATTATCGAGTTAATTTCGATTAACTTAGACAGTTACTAAGTTTTGAAACAGTTAAAGGAAGGAAGTCGTGGATAAGCTGGCAACAATGACGTATTCTAGAATATCTTTAAAAAGTATATTCATTTATAACACTAGCAAACAACGGACGAATTTGTTTACGTGGTAGGTAGGTACAAAGTTCAAACTCCGCTGCACGCGTTCAGGGTTGCATTAGGGGTCTACCAAGGGTATAAGGTAGATAGGTATTAAAAAACAGCTAACAAAAACTTTTCAAAACAATTCAAACAGTCCTGTTTTACTATTTTCAGAAAATAAAGAAAAAGCGTTGTTCGAATTCTGTAAACATGAAATGCATGTAGGTAAGAACTACTTATTTAATTATTTTATATTTAAATGGCAAGTCTAATTTGTAGCGTATAGTTCCAGTACTATGGTTCCATAGACAAATACCTAAGACGCTCCCTTTACAACAAATTAGGGCTGTGAATTTTCAAAATCCATTTTCAATTGCACACTTATCTTACACGCTAAGGGCCTTATCTAAACAGTGTTTTGTTTTCTCTTGTTGAATATGAATATAATAATATGGTGATGGATGACTAAGAGTACTCCATACACTTTCGGATACAAGATGGAACCTACCTACACTCGCATTGCGATTTTTGTTGGCATGACGCACTTCCCACTAACTATAGTGTCTGACATTGAACTATAAGTTGAATAACCTAGTGATTTGTGTGCGATTATTTTGCTGTACAATGTACTCAATATCTTGGAACTTATCTAGGCACTTTGGATTAAACTTCCACAAGTAATTCTCAATTGATTAATTTTTATGTCGGTGATATTAGGTAGGTAGATAGGTAAAATATGGATACGTTTGTCCATATTTTTTACATGAATGAAGTCGCTAGAAAATAATTTGTGACAAAAGTACCTACTTGACGAAAAATGTATAAGTACGTATTTATACTTATAGACAAATGTAAGTATAAGTATTTAAGGCAGGTAGGTAACATTTTAGGCTACTTTAAAAATACTTACTTTAGGTAAGGTTTTTGAATTGTTTTGTAAAATATAATATTAATATAATCAATGTCTCAAATAATGTTTATAATTTTGATTAAGTAGGCAGTCATATTCTATTAGTCTGTCTGACTGTAGTAGGTACTTTAATCGTGCTACCCATTGGGCTTAAACTAGATATTCATTAATATGCGGTGGATAATTTTCCATCGCGGTCCTAGTTGCCACAATTAGACTTTTCATTCTGTTCTATTGATCGGTCCGAACCTTTCAAATGAATCATCAATAAAAACATGCACATGTTTTGAACTGCGTGATTTCCCAGCAAGCAACACACAACCCACAAATCCACAGCTACCTATACCACAGCTACATACTTATTATATCTGCTGCTAGGTCTTGTGACGATACATTCATTGACTTCCATTGGTTCTGTAAGTTAACGTCATACGAAAATCCACCAATAACAGCCCAGTGGATATATTTTTAGAACGCAAAAATACTCTGGTGGGGATTGAGGAAAACGGACTAGCTTTCATCGGCGTTAATATTACACACCAATTTCTGAGCTCGCACGGAGTGCACGCGTCAGCTATCGCGTCTTTTCATTAACACTTGGTTCACAAAATCTACTATCGTGGAATTACAAAACGATAGTTTTTTTTTTTCACTTAAATTTTCTCTGGTGGACCTGTTTGTTCCAGTAATTTGAGTTGCAATATTGTTTTCGTGAAAAGGTATGGATTGTCCCTTTAATTTTATTGTTAATCTTAAAATATTGCGCAATAATTTGTCTTTGGTTTTTGTAATAATTAGGTACCTAACTGATTATGATGTGGCACTGTTAAAGAACAATTATAATATAAGAAATTCAATGTTGCGCAATATTTTTATTAGTTACTTCGGGAGTGTTTTATGACAATTTTTCTTAGTTAGGTACCTACCTACTTTCGTTATTTTATTTTTATACTTTAGTAGATATTTTTTTGTAGTTAGGTAGGTGCCTATTTTATTTTTAGAAAAATACTGGCTGTTTTCTATAATTGTAGACACATATTATTCATGAGCAGTTCCTTAAACGTAATTATTAGTACCTCATTACTGCAAAATGATTTGATTTCCACCTTAGCTTTTCGTAGGAAGGTATCGTTCCTGCGTAACATTCATGTTAAAACCTGTCTTGACACGTTGTGTGCGCCACTCGCGTCTCGTTCTCCACTCTACAACTTTCTCGAAAACAAACGATACTATTTTGGTAACCAAAAAAGTATCGAAATAAAGTCAACCAAAATTTGGTTGACTTTATTTTAATTTTACCATACTGACTATTTATAGAAACAAAACGATTAAGTATTTCAGATTTTCCTCAAGGTCGTTGGATTTATTCCGTATTCAAATAGGTCAATTCTTTCTGAGACGGCCTAGTTAATTGTCAATGTAAGCAAAGTAAATATTTTAGAGGTGACACGTCCATCAGATCTGTTTATTATCATACTCGTTTTTTAACATACCTATTAAGCGATGAGAATCGAACTAATGTGATTATAATAGGTACCTATATAGTTACGTAACTGCGTTGCGATAGCTTATTTTATCGATTTCTTTGGTGTTTTAGTGTTCTAGAAGTTTTAAGAAATATACTTACGGTATTTTCTATTGTTTCAGGCCTACTTTAGGGACAGTTACTTGGTTGGCTGCCTAAAGAGCTAAGATTTCATTAGGAGCTCAAGAAGAGTTCAAACAAGTAAGTAATGGCGTTCGCCTCTCCCTATTACTTATCTGTTCACAGGTCCAGGAGCAACGACAAGAAGAACTTCAAAATGTAATGAAGCATTTTTTCTCAGAGTTCTAATAGGTTCCATTATTGGAGATTATAATTTAATCCCTTTAAAAAAATATTTAAAATAGTAATTCAAAAGATAAGTTCCCTTTTCAGTTCATTTTTACCTGAAGAAAAATTCATAAGTAGAAAAATGTACTATAGGTACTCAGTATCAGCATTATAATTTTATACAAAAATGACAGTTTCAAATAAGTTACCTCTTCGATCTTCAGTCAATTTTCATCTTCCCATCATGATTCACATTGTCATGCACATCCTTGCCACGGTTTCATTGAGTGCACGAATATCAACATCTCAAATCATGTCGGACAGAGTAAGGTCATTGTTACTGCGAATATTCTGTTGATTCAACTGCAAAAACAGAATACTTATGATAAAAACAGTAGATAATATTTATAACACTGATAAAAATTGTGAGTAACAACGCAAATACAGATAGTTAGCGTGAGATAGCAAGGAAGTCTTAGCAATGCCATCTGCCAGCCGTCTTGATACGCGTCATAATCACTAATGGACACAATAGATTTGAATTGAAAATCTTATTTTCGTATAAATCAATTGACGGATTTAGAGGGGAGATGCATTATTTCAAAAGGAGCTTAAAATCTTCTTTAAATCTAGGGAGTACGGTCTCGTTACTAAATGATGGCTAATCATTTCTAAATACTTTTTGCTTTCTTATTAATTGGGTAACTAGTTTTATGACGTAGGTATGTTCAGATATTTAATTATTTTACCTTAATTAGCAGATAACTATTACTAAGCTAAATATAATTGGGATAAGCATTTAGAGTTAGTCTTAGGATTAGTTTCTTCCTCCAGGGTAATCCACGAACCGGGAACCAAGTATACCAGCTTTGTCATTACTTTTTGATATGAATTGAGATGATGATGATGATGAGACAAAACCATTCATAGGGCAGGTGACATAAAATAATGTTGATTGCATAACATCCAGTACCAAACAACAGCAACGCATTTCAAACAAACGTTAACAAAACTATTTTAAACGATAATAATAATGTAGTTACTATGTACTTTTATTTTATCTTTTCTTATTGTATTTTATATTATTTTATGCAATCATCATTACTTAAAATTCTTGTATCTACATTACCGTCCCACATTTATATATTTTGTCATATATTAACATAATTTTAATTTATTCAAGGCTCTGACCTTATAAGACTTGTCCGTCATTAATTCAGATTTTCGATCCAAGCGTATCTCAAAAAAATAATATATTTCTCATCACAACATCGCTATAATACCAATCTGTACCTACATAGTCTTGAAATTATTCAATAGAATTGAATGATAGAGATTTGTCTCGGGTCTGGGTGTTTTCTATGTATAAGGTAGCCTATCAGGCATGTAGTTCCCATAATACAAGCTCTGCTTAGTTTGGGGCTAGATGATACTGTGTGAAAAATATCTAGCATTATTTATTTATTTATTTACTATGTATCGGAAAAAGTATTTAGGTATCTAGGTCATTGCTTCCTCTTCTAAACTCGCAAACTTATCTTAATAATTATCTAATTCTTTCATCCCATATCCCACCATAAAAATATGCACATTATGTTACGTCTCATCATTTCTGTTTGTAGTTCTATTCAAAATGGTTGCTCAAAAGATCACCTGTCCGAGTCGGAGCGACGATATCAGAAATCGATCCGTCAATTCAAACACCAAAAGACATGGTTTTTTCGCAAATGAGTCACAAGACTCAAAGTATTTTGAAAGTGGTAGACCTAGATCGTTTAAAGCCCGAAAAGAATCAGCAGGTGAAAGGTTCAACCGGAGTGGTTACCGACGGACATTCAGAAGCAACGCCTTCATCGCCAGTGGCCACCACCAGCTTTTCAGAGGTAAGGGCGGGTTGCAGCAACCGTGAGTACTAACATAATTTATGATAATTTTATATTAAGTTAATTACTAGATTTGTCTTACACCTCCAGATCATTAGCTAACATGTGATTATACTTTTTCAGGAGTATTTGAAAACGGAGCCGCTTTACGACAGCACCATGATTCACGATACGGACTCAGAGTTCTTCCAAGATCTGGTCCAGTGGTGCTCCACTCCCGCCAAGGAAGAACAAGTACAGACCATTGGTAAGTTACCCCATTATTTTGTAAATGTGTATTGTTATGTTTGATTATTTGGCTGTATAGAAAATCTGTATAGATTTTCGACCTCTGACCCGAAGAATTCTGTAAGTTTTTAGGGTTTTGGGAACGATTTAACGATCTAGCTTGGTCTCACTTCTGGGAAGACCCCTCAAAAATGTTTTCTTATAAAACAAAAGTTTCTTCTTTAACTTTTATGACTAAGACTTTTTTATGGCAGTAAATATTATCATAGTAATGCATTTTTTTCTCTACCACAGATTCAGAAACTACTGCCAGGACATATACAATCGACACACCAAACACACAATTCTCGCCGCAAGGCTGGGATACATTGGACACTAACTCTTCATACGCTCAAGGAGGCTTTTATAACACCACACCGGTGGATCCGCTTTCACCCAGCTTCGAAGCGTTTACGTTTGACGATACGTTTGTGGGTTTCCCAGAAATGGAAAAGGAAAATAAAACTCAGTTTCACGAACAATTCTTAAATATTAGTAGCCTACCTGTAGTAATTGAAGAATTAGTGTCCGAACGGGTCCCTGAGGCCGGCCCGTGGCCGGCCACGGAGCAGGTCGGGTCGACCAATACATTCAACACAAATTACACTAGAACATACGACTCACACACAATTCCCTTCATCGACCAAGAAACCAACCCTGACATGAAGTATGGTTCGGTTATACCGCGGGAGCTGGAAAATAATGATGTAGTTATCTCGGAGTATATAGTCAGGGATTATGGAGTTAGTAAGGGGGATCGGCGGACAGGGGGGCTGTCAGTAGACGTGGAGGTGCGCCCTTTAAACTGGCCAAACGACATCATCAGCACTCCAGAGGTGCTGTCCTATGTCGAACAATTGGAGAAAGAAAAATGCTCACACGGGGTATGTATTATGAAATAGGTTAAAATGAAAAACAATTCATATGTAATTTAAGAGGATAATAGTTTAGGGATTTATAGTGGGGGGTTGTAGCCTGTCCACCAAACCCTATTATGTAGATACTAATCACTGAAACAACACTGACTCCAATTTCAAGTAAGTATATTGTCCGATAACAATAAGTACTAAACACAAGTTAATTCGATCAGAAGCTAGAGGCGACTGTCGGGGCGAGCGCTGCATGACGCAATCTCAAATGCAATTTTGCTGCGTAAGCCCTTACTGAGCCCCTACAGTCATCCCTTCCTTCAAAAAAAATTTTTTTACAGAGAAAAAAAATTTTTACACAAAAGGTATAAGGAACCCTAAAAACTATGAGCTTACATAAACATACAGTGTTCCCATTTGGTGAGGAGCGGAAATGCTTAGCAATGCATTCCGCTGGCCTTGTTGTGACTTGGCTTACATTGTTCATACCTACTTATTTATTTAAAAAGTTATTACATTTATACTCATAGAAATTTGCTATGAATTTACTTTTAAACACAATAAAAAAAATTTTACACTTATACTGTTTTTTTATTTTACATTTATATATTTAAAACTTACTTTAATTAAATCAAACACAAAAAGGAATAAAATATTACCAATCACTATTTTTTAAACTGTCTGTTGCGCTTTCGCTTGTACGTTTTGAATCGTACATTCCATCTCCTTTCTCAACCATTTGCTTGCTTTGGTGTGACATTTCCCACAACACATGTACACAATTAATAAACTCACTATAATCACCATGATCACCATTCCAATTCCGTACAATTGCATGTGACTTTCTATAGCTGAGTAATCAGCATTATTTGCTCCATTTTGGGCAATGATTATTTCTTCTTCTTTACTATAGGATTTACCCATCTTATCGTTCGAATTACAAATTATAAAATCAACTAACATGTAATGAGTAGAGTAGGTAGGTATGTACCTTCTCTACCTAGTTACTAGAAAGAATGTAAAATTATTTTTAATCAAAAACATTTCTCCATAATGCTTAGCTAGACTTTCTTCCAAAATTCATTATTTCGCACCTATGCAACTAATAAGAAAAACAAAAGCTATATTTTAATACCTAACACAATTTTTGCTTAATCTATTTTTCATGCAGGAGTAGATGGAATGTACGATTCAAAACGTACAAGCGAAAGCGCAACAGACAGTTTAAAAAATAGTGATTGGTAATATTTTATTCCTTTTTGTGTTTGATTTAATTAAAGTAAGTTTTAAATATATAAATGTAAAATAAAAAAACAGTATAAGTGTAAAATTTTTTTTATTGTGTTTAAAAGTAAATTCATAGCAAATTTCTATGAGTATAAATGTAATAACTTTTTAAATAAATAAGTAGGTATGAACAATGTAAGCCAAGTCACAACAAGGCCAGCGGAATGCATTGCTAAGCATTTCCGCTCCTCACCAAATGGGAACACTGTATGTTTATGTAAGCTCATAGTTTTTAGGGTTCCTTATACCTTTTGTGTAAAAATTTTTTTGAAAAGTAACCTAAAGGTTTCCATTGTCCGTCTATCTTTTGCTGTAATACCGCTCCTACGCATGTATTAGATGCGTCCGTCATAAGTGATAAAGGAACATTAGCTACTGGGTGTGACAAAGTAACTGCGCTTTTTAAGCTAAGTTTACATTGTTCAAATGCTAAATCCGCTTCCTTTGTCCAAATAATTTTCGTTTTGTCCCTTTTCTTTGAATTATGTAAAAACTTGTTTAATTCCCTTTGATGATACGCTGCATTTGCCACATGTGATCTATAAAAATTCGACATACCAAGAAATCGCCTTAGCTGTTCAACGGTTTCCGGCTTAGGGTACTCGCTGATTGCCTGCACCTTTTCATCCAACGGTCGTATTCCTTCCTGCGCCACGCTGCCAATCCATATGTAAAGTCTTGCAAACGTGGTACTGGATACCTGTCCGGTTTCGTGATTGCATTCAGCTTCCTGTAGTCGCCGCAAGGTCGTATAGCTCCATCTTTTTTTGGTACGACGTGCAACGGACTAGCCCAAGGACTTTTCGATGGTCTGCAAATACCTAACTCCTGCATGAAATTAAATTCCTCTCTAACTTTCTTATACCTGTCAGGTGGCAAAGGACGAGCTTTAGCAAAAACTGGAGGACCTATGGTCTCTATGTGATGATACACAGAGTGTTTTGGCTTCTTTTTAAAACACATCGGTTTCGTAATACTGGAATACTTTTCTAACAAATCGCGATATGGATTATCCGTTTGAATACTTGTAATCGACGCTTCATTATACTTAATGACGGTTCCGTTCGTTTGCAATGCAGTAACTGTATCAACTAGTTTCTTATTATATAAATCTACCATTAACTTAAATGTCTTTAAAAAATCAGCTCCAATGATTGCCTGTTTCACATCACAAATTACGAATGTCCACTTAAATGCTCTACGTAGTCCTAAATTTAACTCTAACACTGCCGAACCGTACGTTTTAATTTCTGTATTATTTGCTGCGAAAAGTCTGTACTTGCACTCACGACGATTTTTTGGATTAGTTCTACTTACTGGTATGACCGATACGTTAGCACCTGTGTCTATTAAAAATGACATTCCACTTTTTTTATCTAATACACTAAGACGGTGATTTTCACTCGGTACGAAGTCTCCCGTCGCCGACGACTGTACCGCATCTAGTTTTCCGGCGTAGCAGATGGACTTCCCGATGTAGTATTTTTAGTTTTCCAAGCACACGGCTTCTCACACGACCTTGCTCTATGCCTGAACCGAAAATGGAATCGACAAAGCCAATTTGGATTCTCTGACGTCATCGCTGGTCGGCTCTGAGATCTAGGTCTCGACCCACTTCTAAATCCACGGCTGCTTCTTCCTCTGAACGCACTTCTTCGATGCTGCTGATCTTTCACATCTTCTCTTAATGCTGCTATCTCCACATTCATTTTGTGCATTTGACCTAATATTTCTTGTATTGGCCACGGGTTATTGGGGCTGGTCGCAGTGGTCACTTCCGCGATATCTCCTGTCTTGATATTCTCGTTAATTTTATCAGCGATTCTTGCTAGATTCTCCAGGTCCTGATCTTGGCTGACTGTAAGGACTGCTTTTATTGATGATGGTAATCTTGCCATCCACAGATTATGTATAGTTTTTTCTGATGTCTGTGCCTTCCTGCCTAGGTCTCTCATTCGCCGAAGAAGTTGTGACGGTTTCTGAGATCCTAGTTCCATTTCACTGACTAATTTTTGAAACTGTCTCTCGGCACTCTCTTCATACACTTGCAACAATCTATCTTTTAGAGTCTGGTATTTGTCACTTTCAGGTGGTGAAAAAACAATGTCACTAACCTGCTGCAAAGCGTCTTTTCCAAGTTTTGACACTACTAGGTTGAACTTGACGACGTCTCCCTGCTTTTGTGACGCGACGATACTCTCCATCTGAGCGAACCATAATCTGGGCATTTCGTTCCAGAAATCAGGAATTCTTGATGATACGGTGATGGCAGCCAGCTCCGTTGTGCTCGCTGTTGCCATGCTCGCAGACTTGTCCGGATCTTCACTGCATTTCCCTTCACTGTCACTTGCCGCCGTTAAATTTTTGTTCGTAAACATTGTTCACCTTGTATTTATCTAAGTCTATACCTTTCACGCGGTACTTGTAAAAGGGAGTCGCCCCGAGTTGCACTGTTCCTTAGTCCGAGGTCACTTTACTTTATATTTTTTATACTTTACTTTATCGTCGGGTTATCGGGGTCACCACTTTAGGGATTTATAG
The DNA here is from genome assembly GCA_961405105.1 of Perizoma affinitatum. Lineage (NCBI taxonomy): Eukaryota > Metazoa > Arthropoda > Insecta > Lepidoptera > Geometridae > Perizoma > Perizoma affinitatum. The sequence goes on from OY560197.1 coordinate 10,333,749, forward strand.
TGGGGGGTTGTAGCCTGTCCACCAAACCCTATTATGTAGATACTAATCACTGAAACAACACTGACTCCAATTTCAAGTAAGTATATTGTCCGATAACAATAAGTACTAAACACAAGTTAATTCGATCAGAAGCTAGAGGCGACTGTCGGGGCGAGCGCTGCATGACGCAATCTCAAATGCAATTTTGCTGCGTAAGCCCTTACTGAGCCCCTACAATAGTGTATTTTTTTGTTACAGAAACCTAAGCAGTGGCTAGTTACAGAAACAATCCCAGAATCCATGGAGGCAAGCCCGAAGACTGACGTCCCATCGCCGGCCGACAATGAACCTATAACTCCTAAAAGCGAATCTCACTTGGAATCAGACCAGGATGAAGTTAAGTCTCACTCCTGTAAGAGAAGACGCCGCGACAGTGAAGATTCAGATGAAACTTACAAACCTTATACGGAGCAAACAACTCCTAAGAAGTCCAGGAAGAGAAAGCCTAATATTCCAATTAAGGACATGATCACTGCGCTAGAAGGGTCACAGCAATTGACAAAGGCGCGAAGAGGACGTCCTCCAAAGAGAAGGGAGAGCATTGTTTCATCAGTATGTAGTATAGATGAAAATTCCTCATGTATGTCCAACCAAGAAGGAAAGTACAGGGAATTAAGAGACAAAAATAATGAGGCATCCAAAAGATCTAGGATGAACAGGAAACTCAAAGAGCTACAAATGGAACAACTAGCAGTAGATTTGGAAAAACGAAATAAGAAATTAAAAGTAAAAGCTGATATTTTAGAAGATATGACTAAAAGGCTAAAAGATGCACTAATGACAGCGATTTTGCAGAAATGAAGAAGTCTAATAGTGTCCATAAGCACTTTGGGTTTTTTGTCTCATGAATCAGTTAATTTATATTCATAGACGCCATTTTATTTGTTTTGATATGGTGAAAATGTTAACGTCTTAATTGTACAATGTAGGTACATTTGGATGGTTGCTAAGCATTTCTATGGATAGTGTTTACGAATAGCAAGATCTCTCTTCGCGATGTAAAATTTCACGGATTATATTTTTTTAATTTAGTAAATAGTGTTAAGCTGGTTTAGTGCTACTTTTTTACATTTTAAATTTGATAGAGCACATTAATGTGTCCGTAAATTTTAAACAAATTAAACTTGATTATGTTGTTAATTTCAGTTGCATTTGCACTTATTATCTAGTAATGAATATTAATATGATTGATAAATTATTTTAATGATGTATGTTGCTTATCATTTATTAACTTGTAGATAATATGCATGGTATTGATTAAGAAAATGTGTTTTATGTTGAATAAATGTTTTAAATAGTTTAGGCTTTGATTTTACATTATCCACTACCTACACGATTTGTAGTTTCCTATATTTATGTTAATACAGAGAACAATAATAACAACAGTAGGTAGTTATAAATCATTTTGAAGCTGGAATATGAATACTATATATTAATACCTACTTCACTTATGTACCAGACAAAGCGTAGGTAATTTAAAAGTAAACGACACAATAATATCCGTTGTAGTTAACCATGTCGATTATACCTATTATATGTAGCGATATATACATACGTAGATGAAATCATCTACAGTTATTTAGACCCATAGATTATTTTTTCTCTCTTCCGTAGTGTTATAATAATTGTATTATCAAAGCAATTAAATTCAATTCAATACCGTAAAACGGGGTGGATAGACATGGTTTTGAAGTTTGTTTTAATTTCTCTATTGATTTTTGTATGATTGGCTATCATAATAGTATTTTTTATTATGTCTCGGAGTTCAATTAATACTATCCTATCATGAAATATATAGATATTGTTTTGATTTCATCGTAAAATGCAAAAAATATGTTAGATTTCTATTTACCCGCAATTGGGGTCAATAGAAACGACATATGGGGCGAATAGAAAAAATCGCCAGGGCTGTCACTTTCCAAAAATAAGTTGTGCAAGAATTATGGTTAATGATAGAGGGTAGGTAGTGTTAAGTAAAAAAAAAGCAAAAAATCTAAGTTAGGTACTGTTTATTAATAGAAAATCAGTCTCATCATTAAAACCATTAATTATTTAACTAGATACGAACATAGTTCTAGTTGTAATCTATTTATTATTAAGTAAGAAAGTTTCAATTTTATAATATACAATCATGATATAGGTACTTATAGGAGCAATCACAAATTTTTTATCAAAAAAATATTCAACTGTTTCTCGGTTGCGCCAAAAAACAGTACCTACTATTTGGCATATTTCTTATAAACACTAAATTAACATTTTTAACTAAAATATAAACTTCTAAAGAGATCAATTACAAATTCTTATAAGAAAATTAGACAATTGTTTAGCAATGGCACATAAAATCATCAGTCTTCAATAACTTACGAACTTAAGGTCTTATTTGAACGTTTTCACGAAATTAAACGGATTAAATAGATTACACTCCTGACTCCTTTACATATCATCGTTCATTAAATCTTGAAGTATTTCGTCCTCGTTTCTATAGTACGATGACCGCCGATGTGCTGGTATATTTTGCAATCCACTTGTGCTAGGTTGATCGATAGCAACAGAAGATTTCTTTGAAATTGTAATACAAGTATTTGGGGATATTTTCTTGCATTTGTTCAAAGTCACTTTGTTTAGTTTAATATTATCAGATAATTTTTCATCTGCTATGATCTTTGGCATATTTTTAACTCTTTTTTCAATATGTTGTCCTTCATACGACATTTATTTGTCTTCCTTCATCTCATTGGTTTGCCTGTCATCTATTACAACTTCATTTCCACATACTAGTAAGTCTTCAAATATTATGGGCATGGATCCTATTTCTATCAAATCAAAGTTATCTGTTGCATCAAATGTTACATACGCTGAATCTCTTTCATTAGTGTGCTGGTTTTCTAAAACATTCAATGGAAGATTAGTAGTTTCATTTTTATTCCCTTCGCCGTTTTCTATTTTTGTTTTCTTTCCCTTTCCTTTTCCTTTGTTTTTCTTATTTTCCACTTTTTCGTTAACTTCCTTGCTATTTTCTTTTACACTGGATGAAAATTTTCTTTTGTTTATGTTCTGCCTGTCTTCGTCTGTTTCTATATAGTCTTCACTATCAGTACTACCGACACTTCGTCCAGGAATTATCTCTAATTTTCTTTTTCTTTTAGGTACAGTTATGTCAATACTTCCGTATCTCATCTCCTTAAGCAGATCTAAGACTGACTTTTCCACGACATTTCTGTTTGTTTCATAATTTTCTTCGGCGGGCAATCTATTTAAAACTTGTTCTTCATCAATCGGATGAATCCCTGTTTTTCGAAAGCCAGACATTATATTATCTTTACTATTCTCATGAAGATCTTCCATTAGTTTGTTAAGTAGTTTAGGGAAACACCCTTTTGGAATTGTTGCTTGTGTTTTGCCGTCAGACTTTTTCCATTTTAACACAATATTTCGCCATGCAATCTTCATGGGGCGGAAGAATGCCACGTCCAAGGGCTGAGTGAGATGTGTACTATTTGCTGGTAAAAACACAAAGGATATGTTTTGCGCATGACACATTTTAATAATATCCAATGATATATGCGACGAAAGATTATCGCCTATGAGGCACTTTTTTCCAGGTTTGTCTTTAAAATAAGGAAATATGATCGTTTTTATCCAGTCTTCGAAAGTAGTTGCGTCAAACCATCCGGATTGTGTACGGTTATATCGTGCTCCTTTTGGCCCTTGTTCAGTCCAGGTGTCGTATAAATTTTGGGCTTTGTATACTACGTATGGTGGTAACAAAGTTCCGTCAGCGGTAGCAGCTATCATTAATGAGACTGAAGCCTTAGAGCTATTCATCACCCTTTCGGGATATTTGGTTCCGCGTTTAGTTCTAATTTTTTTGCGACCGGGATCGTCCGTTAGATTGGTTTCGTCATAATTTAAAATGTTGCAAGGTTCTATTCCTGCTATCGAGACTTCCAACTCCTTGAAATATTCTTTGATTGTTTCTGGTGATACTTCTGCTCTCTTTTTTTTTATATTCTGGCTGTATCTTTGTGAGATTTCATCTTTGTGTCTTTTTAGAAAACTAGTAACAAAGTCCGGCCCAGGTAAATTATTTTTACATTTTGATACTGTCCTACCCAATTTGTCAAGGTAAGACTTAACAATATACCTTAAATCTAGGGTATCTAAAGGGCAGCCCCATTCTGCACATATATTTATATATTTTATCATATGCATTTCAGTATCATCAGATAAAATGGGCTGCCCTCCGTGCTTTTTCATAGTTCTTGTACAATGTCTGTACAGAACAGATTTGTCTATTTTGTATTTATCTGCCACAACCTTATATGATAATTTGCCAGTTTGATAGGCTTCGACGGCTTCTTTGAGTTGATCTTCATCATATGTTCGGTATCTTTTAGCTCTAGGATCAGGCTTATAAATACGTGGCATTTTGTTTGTCCCTATAACAAAAAAGAAAAGTTTATCCATATGATTATGGTTAATTACTATAATTTTTACATTACATTCGATATTCTGTATTACCTCTTAAAAGTTTTTATAATATTACTTTTCACTGATAAACGTAAAAAAACAACAAAAAATTTAACTCTTAGAGCAACCCCTAACATATTATAAGCTGATGCTCTGTGAACGCCTGAACAAATATTCGTAAATTATAACTAATATATGAAATAACGTCAGCTTTTGAACACAAAAAAACCGCATCAATAGAGGTCCATTCATTTAGGAGGCTACGGACAGACACACAGATGAATTCTATGAAAAATGATGTAGGTACCTACCTAATAATATTTTGGTGGCAGCCCTAGCACATAATTTTCTATACACCCCCTTCTCATTTCTATTGAAACCTATCCCGTTTCTATTAGCCCCGTACTTCATATCTATTGACCCCATACTATGTATCTATTCGCCTCTTTGACATTTCTATTAACCCCAAAGTTTGAATAAAATTGACTTGGTTTACAATTTTAGCCATAAATTTAATTATACAACATAATTTTACTTACCTTTACATTAAAATGAACCGTGAAGAACTGCCAAATACACACTAACTTTGAATTTTACAAGAACTCGCTTTTACTAAAGATATTGATAAAGTTTTGAGGACCACAAAATTAACGTCTTACGACGACTCACTTTCAACGTATTTATTTTTTAAACTTCTAACCTGACAGCAAATCAGTCTTGCCATTTCAAGAAAAAAATACTGCAGTTTCTAAATAAGTAGAATTTGGCGTTTTTATTTGAAAATGTTTGTTAATAATTGCCAAAATAAAACTTTTTTGGTTTCATTTCCATTCACATCTTGAATTCTATTCACCCCGTTTTACGGTATATTTTAAGTCCAGACGATTCTATGTCAATTTGCTATAAAAACCGTATCGCCCGCTTCTGCATCACAAAAAATATCAGGCTGCGATGCATTTCCCCAAGCGAGTCATCAATGTGTAAATACGCTTATACATCCTTAGCAGATCGTAGGATATCGCTCAATTATCCTTGAACATTGCCCAGAAAGAACCTAACGATGTTTATATATATTTTTTTTATCATTTGATCAGATTTTTTTTAATTACTTAGATATTTGAATCAAAATTTCGCTCGCTCTTTGTTGTAAATATTTTATGCAATATTGGCAAAAAATATAAAAGAAGTTGTTAAGAAAACGTGGTTCATAACTATCGTGAAATGCAACTTAGAATGGAAAACACTACTAAATTATAAATGTATGTTAATACAACCTTCATTTGTCTATTAAATTTTAGTACCTTATTATTGGAAAAAAATATGAAAGGTTACTTTTTTATATATTTTATGTAACTTTAGACAAGACCCGGCTGGCATCACTGCAAACAAACAGTGTGCGTTACCTTGGCTGCCATGGCGGAATGTTGTATCTGATCAAAATTTGGTAAATGCTAACAAGTAGCGCGCCACGCCATTGAGAAAAAAATATGTTAATATGATAACTAATTTTTCAACCGTAGACCATTGTAATGAAACAACGTGGACCGTCTATGTTGCTTCATACTAAAGCTACGAAAAAAAATGAATTATAAAATAACCAAATATTTTTATTGAAAAGTAGAACCGTCACAAATTCATATTCCTGCATCAAACCATTATCGAAGTCAAAGTCAAAATTCATTAAAATCACAAGGCTCACTTGAAACGTAGGTTTTAACTACTCCCTATTCAGGGTTCCGCGACCAAGCCAGGAAAGAAAGGCAAGAAAACAAGGCTGGTTATTCTTTTTATTGATCCTTTTACAAAACAACTAGTTGGATCATTTTTAATCCCAAGAGTTTTTATCATCTAAATAATCAGATATTTTATAAAGTTGTTTTTTAATTACGTTTTTAAAAGTGTTAATTGACAAGTTTTTTATAAAAGCGTACACTTTGCCCTTTAATTAAACGATTTACTAACTTTATGGAGTCTACAAGTGGCAACAGAGAGTTTATCTTTATTTCTGGTATTAACATTGCGATTATCGCTTTTTTTCTTAAACAAATATTTTTGTGAACATACATCAGATTTTCATAGATGTATTTTAATGTCATTATATTTATTTCTTTAAACTTCTGACGAAGTGATTCTCTGAGACCCATATTATAAATTGCTCGAACAGCCCTCTGCAGCACAAAAACGGTATTTATATCTGCAGCACACCCCCACAGCAGTATACCGTACGACATAATGCTGTGGAAGTAGCTGAAGTAAACTAGTCTAGCTGTGTCTACGTCTGAAGTAGTATATGTATGAAGTACTGAGATAGGTCTTAAATTACTAGGGTCAAAACAAGTGCCCGATTTGAAAAGGAGTTATTTTACTGTGTTTCATTAAATCACGGAACACGCCAGTCAATACAATCGTTGAATATTAAAGCTAGTTCGCGGGCGCAATCAATGTTTTCACAACGCTAACAGAGACGCCCCAGAGGTATGTGGTTTTCTTAACATTTAGGAGTTGAAAGCTTTTAATAGGTCATCACTATTTACATATTTAAATTTGAATTGAATTTTGCATTCCATTAAGTTCACTTTTAACAATGTCTCTGCTTCTATAGGAGAGGAGTTAAGGATCGAGATCCCGGAGTTCACCAAACGTAAAAATATTATACTAACTAGATTTTCTTGATGTGGGTTCCATTCCAGTGAGCCCAATCTACATCTACAAGCCCAAGTACACAGTCAAATTCACATGCTAGTATCTGCCTCCACTGTGGCGTCACAGTACCCATAGAAACCCATAAAGGCAAGTTTGAGCAGTGGGGGATTTCCAAAACAATGCGTTTATTTATGGTACGATCGTTTTTTTATTGTTGAAACAAAAAAAAAACTTTCAACATCGTTTCTTTTGAGCCAACGTTTTATTTTCGTCGCCACATCATAAGTCTTACCACACCCTGTATTTGAAAATTAGATTACATGCTTACGATTCCACTTTAACTTAGGTAAGCAAGCACGCTAACTAATTATTGTTGCTAGGACCTCTAAAATAAAATAATACAAGATAGGTACTATTAAAATATGAAATCAGATATGGCTGTATAAAGGATATTTATTTATTTCACAATAAGAACATAATGTTCAAAAAAATTAGTGATACAAATTATATTTTGACATTTTATTGCTGAAGTGTTTTATAATATTGTGAGCCTGACCTCAATTGTTACAGCTATCAGATACTTTATTTTGTATCCTGCTTCGAGACAACTAAATCAGACACATTTATGCATACTTGCAAGTTAATGCATGGTAATGGTAATATGTATAATGATTACTATAACCAATTTGAGTGTAAAGATAAATAATAAAAATTAACATTCTAATAATAAAACTAATATATCAACTAAATATTTAACACAAAGGCATATTCTAGAATAAAAGAAATAAGATTCCATATGGTGGCATCGCAATTACTGCACTGAATGTAACACTATTATACTAAATACAAACATTGTAAAATATTTATTATTGTAATTTAAATGAATATTAACAAATAATGAACCAGGAGGGGCAACACTAACCAAAACGGATACAGAAATTAATTATCGTAAATACAACATGAAACAAACCCATAGAAAAATTTACACCAATCAGTACAATAATGGTCACGAGAATGAGCCCCAGTCTTTACTGCAACTATCTAACAAGCATGTGAACTGAGTCACTGAATATATTGTAGAATATTATTTGAATGATCTTCATGTGAAGCATCAATAAAGACTGGGGCCAGCTTCGGAGTAATGTGAGCATGTAGCAACCCTAATATACACGTATATCCACACCGCACTAACCACTAATCGAGTTCTTATGTTGCACACTAGCAGTATGCAAGATCGTCTCGGTGCTTCGAGTCCCACTACATTACGCACACTTGATACTCGTTAATTTACACTTTACACTCGAGTCAATTGTAAACGGACACTGTATATTTAGCGCACACGAGTCCCGTTCGTTACGTGTTAATCAGAGGCCGCGTCGTCCGCGTCCTCCAGGAAGCTGAATTTATTAGACGCGACGAAATTCTGTGAACGAAACATGTTATGTTAATTCTTATCTTATAATTTCTGGATATACTGATTATTGATTTGGGGGGCTACAGGCCATATACTTCTGGAGTAAATGGATTAACGTGCAATTGTTAGCTTCTGTGAGAAAAAGTAGCAATATGCATAATTAATGTTCACAAAACCATTCCTAATTTCATCCAATTCAGTTTGCTGTTCAAAAAGCAATATAAATGCAAAGTATGAAAGCTGTTCATACTTTGCATTTTATAATACGTTTTTTTTCTTCGAAGTTTCACCAATTCTTTCTCGGTCATCCTGCGTTAGGTTAGTGACATGGTATCTTAGATTGAGGTATAATGTGATGTAAGGATTTACTGCGCCTTGTCTCTACAAGGCTAGTTAAGTGGGTGTAAGGAGCCTCTGCTCCTTACACCCACTTAACTAGCTAGCTTTTTAACCATGATAAAAATACGCACCGGTTTCTCCTGTTCTATCAACTTGGGTAGTGGTTTCTCAATGGAAGCGTCACGTCGGTCGCGCGAGCGACTCTCTCGCGGGCCTCCATTGTGCTCGTCCAGTTTGTTGTCGTCTTTAAGGTCGGGGTGTCGTGAGCGGGAGTCGGCCCGGCCTCGGGAGTAGTCGCGCCTGTCACCCGAATCGTCCCGTCGACGAGATCCTTCTCGGGAGCCTCTACGGTCCCGGGAAACTTCCTTACGGTCGCGGGAAACATCTCTGCGGTCACGGGAGCCATCTTTACGGTCGCGCGAACCAACTCTCCGGCCGCGGGAACCATCTCTGCGGTCGCGGGAAATATCCCTACGATCGCGAGAACCATCTCTGCGGTCACGGGAGACATCTTTACGGTCGCGGGAACCATCTCTGCGGTCGCGTGACCGTTCTTTCCGGTCGCGGGAACTGTCTCTGGGGTCCCGAGAGCCATCTCTACGGTCGCGGGACCTGTCCATTTCCCGAGAGTCACTGCGCCTCTCCCCGGAATAGTCCCGCCTCTCTCTGTAGTCGTCGCGGCCCCTGTCATCGCGACGGTTCCTGTCGTCTCTATAGTCCTTGGAATAGTCGCGTCGATCCCTATCGTTGCGTCTGTCTTTGTCGTCCTTGGAGTAGTCCCGTCTGTCCTTGTTGTAGCTGCGTGAGTCCCTTGTGCGGTCGTCTGCAATGGTTATTGTAAAATATAAAAACAAAAACAATACGTAGTTCTGGTCCCACACTAGTGTTCCGTGTCGTAGGTATCAGGAACATACAAGCCCAGAGCAAATGTCTGCAGAACATGTTAAATATTGCCCTGCAGCGGGAATCGCACCACCTCTTGCGTCTCAGCCGGTTACCATTATCAGAAACCATATCGAAGAATTTTCTATGAGTGAAGGTATTTTCTCATTAGGTGCCACATTGTGGACTGGGTCCATAATTTTTTTTTTTGTTATATGCTGATATTACAATATTGAACTCACCACGTCTAGAACCGCTACGGCGGTCGCCGGAATGTTCCTGTCAAACAAATAAATATAATCAGAAATAATTGTTAAAAAGTAAAGATAAATCAAATAATAGTTGTAATAATACTGACTCGTCGAGGAGGACCCCATTTTTCTTTCTCCTCAGTTCCGCGTCTCGCCTCTTCTTCTTGTTTGCGCAGACGCTCTTCTATTTCGCGTTCCCTAAAAAACAAATAACTTAGGTACTGAAACAGGTTCATAGGAGCGCAAATTCTGGCGTCGAAGTAATAAGACTAGCTTAAAGCTATTATAGCTGGAACCTGTGGGGTTGAGCCCCACACGCTTTCGTGTTACAGAGGGCATGTTCAAACACATCTAAACATTTTATTTTATTTTAAAAATTTTGGGAAAACTTACAACTAGACAATATAATAAAAAATACATGCCAGGCACATATTTTGCTGATGGCTAATAACAAATTTCCACTTATAAGTTTAAAAGTATAGTAAAGAAACAGAAAAAAAGTTTTAAGGTAGTAACAGTAATAATTTAGAATAAAAATATAAATACAAATTTTAAATTATATTAAAAAGAATTATCTCAAAAGAAGTTATCACTTAGCATGCGTTTTTAACTTGCTTATTGATGTATTAAATAAGTCTATATAAACATCTGCCCCTGCGAGATAGTTGAATGATTTGCTTGTTCTATTCATAAAGGCCTCTGTAACACGAAAGCGCCCATTTGTAAAGCACTTTCGAGTGAATTCGGAAATAACATGTAGGTTTAAAGCGACCGAATCGCACATTAAAAGAACGATACGGTGTCTGTTGACCCTTTTGATCTAGCACAGTGACACCGAGGTGACAACAAACATACAAAATATAGAAATCTTGATTTTGTTTTCATGTGCAAGTTATTCTGTGTTAGGAGAAATTTTCATTACAGTGACAACATAAAAAAAATCTAGATCCATCTAGATCTTAACCCGGGAACGGTGACCTATATGTCTGTGAGACCGGGTGACTTGAAAAATTCGAATAACTTTTTCCCTCGCCAACGATTTTCGTTGTGATTTCGAGTAGCTGCCTCATTTCCCCTCCCCCACCGTCAGTTCACCCCACGACGTCAGTGCGGGCGCAAGTTCCTGAGTGTTGGTGTCAACCCGGTGCGGTAGACCGGGGTCACCGAATATGTAAGTAAAATAGGCAGGGTTGAATTATTGATTATTGGTTTTTTGACTGGTTTAAGTACATTTTTACCGACCTTTGTTATTGTTTTATTCAAAGGAAAAAGGTTTCACCACAGTTGGAACAATTCGGAAGAACAAGAAAGAAATTCCCCCTGACTTCAACATATTGCGTGGTCGAACTGTGAAATCAAATATGTTTGGTTTTCGCGACATGGTTTTGGTTTCACATGTTCCAAAAGCAAGTAAAAACGTTCTGCTGATTAGCACATTGCACTATGATGCTAAAGTCGATGAAGAAACTCAAAAGCCCGATATAATTTGAGCTACAATGACACCAAGGGCGGCGTTGACGTGGTAGATCGATTTGGTGCGAATTTTCGTAAAAATTTCAAGTTTTTTTTTTTATTTTATGTTTTAGTTTGCTATTTTTTGTTTATTATAAGTAAGTTCCTAGAGTCTAGAAACTGAAAAGACTTAACTTATTTCAAAAATATGTAGCATATAAAGTGTTTTTAATTTTTTAAAAAGCTATGTTTAAAAACTAACAAATTTTATAGGTTATATGTGAAGTTGTCTAATCATAATAAAAATATATAAACGAGGCAGTAATTAATGAAATATCGTTGTTTTAATATCAAATAATTTATAACTAACAAAAAACATGGTCAGTAAATGAAAGATTTTGAAAAATCTTCCATTGAAAACCCCGGTGCGTGGGACCGGGGTCACCGAATATGTAAGTCAAATCGACGTCACCGTTGGCGGGTTAAGGTATACTTGTTATATAAATAAAGCCACACAGATGTGTGGCTTTATTGATGTGGAATTCACTGATAACGCAGTCAATACAAAACTAATCTGTTGTTAAATCACATGTCAACTAACTGGATACGTTGACGAAACTTTAAAAAACAAATCACATGACATATCATTTGACTTGAGATTCGACCATTGACTAACTTGTTGTGTTGTCGTTTTTTATGATAAAAAGAAATAAAATCGAACGAAGTTGCGGTGCAATCCACTAGTAAAGTATAAAGTACTCACTTGGCAGCTGTGTCGACGGGCTTGGCGGCTCCAAAGACCTTTTCAGCGGAGACAGGTTTGGGCTTCTCGGCTGGTTTTTCGGGTTCCACGCCCGCTCCGTCTGCCGGCTTGGTGGGGACCTCCGTCTCACGCGGCACTGTGCGCGGTAGCAGGTTCAGCTTTGGACGCTCGCGGGGTCTACTATCTGTAATATTCAAAGATTTTAATAGGTGAAGATGTGAGCACACTTCTCTAGGTAATTGTCTTATATGCGAAAACATCTTAATGGTTAATAATATATTAGGAAGTTGTCTATAGTTTTTTGTATAAAATAAAATAAATTTAAAAAAACTTGTATGAAGATCATTGAGGATACCAAGTAGATGGTAGTCAGAGGCACATCTAAACATTGTATTTGACACGTGCCCACGTTTTGCATAGGAGTTAGCATTTGACGTGACAGATTGCAAGCCCATCGCCGCTTTAACAGAAACAGCACATGCCTTGAACTTTTGGTTCCAGTCTGGAGCATGTCGGTTTCCTCACGATGTTTTCTTTCAACATTTTGAAAGTGTTAGAAATTAAAATTTGAGAATTATGCCGTCATGCCTAGAAATCATAAAAGCCGTTCGGCACACTGTTTTGAGTGGGTGAGTAAGGCACGTAGTTTTAAGAGCTTGACTTTTAAAGTCAATGTTTTTCACATCCATGATACAGAATGTGTAAAATTTTAAAATCAACATTCTATATAAATGGAACTGACAAATAAAACATATTTATTTAACAATTGTAGGTATAAAGCGACCGAATCACACATATAAAATGTGATACGGTGTCTGTTGACCCTATTAATCTAGAACATTGCCACTAGGTGACAACAAAAGTCAAGACATTGAGAACTTGCTTTTGTTTTCGTGTTCAAAGTCGCCCCGCGACTTTCTCCGTTAGAAGTGTGTCATGCAACAATTTTATATAGAGTAATTATAACCAAACTTTTTTAGTTGCTTTCAATGCGAATGCATTGAAACTAACGTGAATCATATTTTTACTTGTTTTATAGGTCTTTTTTTATCTTGTCTGTGAAGAGACTACCAAAATCTATTTGTAGAAGGCGTCAGAACCGTAACACAATAAAATCTATTATCTATCACTAATGCATCTCTGAAATTACCATTCATGAACATTAATTTACCTTCTCGTGGAGGGTCTCGCTCTCGGTCGCGGTCACCGAAACCTCGACCACCGAATCCTCTACTCTCTCGACTTCTGCAAATAAAAGAGGAACAATTGCATCTACCATGTTGGCGGAGGCGCGATTAGATGATTTACTTGCCACAACCATCAACTCGCGTCTCCTTAAAAATAAACTACCTCATTGCTCAGCAGACTTTAGGGTACCACCAATATAAATAAATAGATAATAGACAAATGGACCTAGTAGTAGGTGTAGTTGTGTATTATTGTCTGAATTAAAAAAAATATATATATATTATCAACTTTTTAAATTGTTGATAAGCATTGTCTGTCAGTCTGTACTCAATAAAATAAAAATTGTTTTGATAACATTTAAATTAGTTTTTTCAGCAGTTCCCTAGCTGCATGCAGCGAAAAATCCCAACAAAGATTATTCTTCCTACTTGATGTGAATGTAGGTTTAAAGCGACCGATTCGTCCATTAAAGGAACAATACGGTGTCTGTTGACCCCTTTGATCTAGCACAGCGCCACCGAGGTGACAACAAACATGCAAAATATAGATATTTTGGTTTTGTTTTGATGTGCTATTCCTACAATTACCTAAAACGCAATATCATGGGCCCCCTTTACTTAAAAACGCTGTAAAATCAGTAAGCGGTATTTTTTTTAAATAATTCAAATTCTATGAGGTGATAATATTCTAATGCTCAAGTAAATAAGCATGGTGTACAAATTAGTGTCAGATTCCTATATAAAATAGCCATAAGACCATAATAGCCTTACAGATGGGCCTCAGAATGAATGAATGAAAATACTTTAGTTTTCACCTTATGAATTAAACAAAACCATAATTAAATTAAAGCTACAATGGACGGTCTTATTGCTTAAAAGCGATCTCTTTCAGACCTTCGTTGGATGGAGAGGATTCAGAATTGTTTATCTTACGACAAATTTTTGTGTGAGAAGTTTTAATAAAAAGGTATTACACGCACCCAAATCCTCCTCCATCGCGTTCGGGCCGTTCAGCGGTGCGGAAGCCATCTCTGCCACCATAGCCGCGTTCCCTGCCACCACTGAAACAAAACATTAGATAATTCATTTGGATAACCCCTGGTAAATCGTTCTCGAGTGGGGACCACGAAACTAAAGACGCATTGTAGGACAGACACGAGGGAACAATGTCGAAGATGATGTCATTATTGTGGTCTCGCAGAAACTGCAGTGATAGATAGATACATTTAATAATAAAAAAAAGATTCACATTTCTATAATGTTCTAACCACATAAACCAAGGTAAGGTTTCATTCATTCGGTTCGCACTTTTTCAATTAAAGATCGATAAGGTAGGAATTAATAAACGACGTCTCTTACCTACAGGCAGTAGGTAAGTATTTATTTACTTTTATACTTTCTTTTGTAGGTATTTGGCAAGTTTAATATGGGTAGCAATAAATTTGAGATGATGTATTCATCTTGAATGACCCTTATATAAAATAAATGTTAACAATCGTCAATTTCTAAGTATCACGAGATAACATCCAAATGGTCGAATACTCGTTTTCATTCGATAATTTGGATGTTATAGAGCTTGTCACTTTTCAGACACTGTTCATCATATTAGTTTCTTTTGGTAAATAAGTTAGTATGAGTAGTTATTATTTTAAGAATTTCTAGGAAACCCACGTGACAAATGCCTCATCATAGTTTTCAGTATGCTTTGGGTTTAGCCAATGTAAATCCATTCAATTCGCTCTCTAAATCCGTCCTTCACGCATCAAGTGACAGTAAAACTTGAACATAAAGTCGTAATAAATTATGATAATAATAATGCAAATAGTGAGACCCATAATAGAAACTCACCGGTCGCGATCTTCCCCGAAGCGCTCTCGTCCGAACGAGTCTCGCCCGCCGTAGGGCGTTCTTGCGGGCTCGGGCGCCGCCCGCTCGCCGTCACGCCATCCGCCCGGCTTGTTATCCGTACTGGCTGTAACCAACTACCATTTGCTTATCTTTCCTTAATTGATAATATATAACAGGAGTTTTGTTTTGAAAGATAGCGCGTAAAGTGAGGGCCTAAAAGTTGAAAATGAGTTAGCTCAGAATGGGCTATGACGAGGTTGGAACAGAATCATACAAGATAGGAAAATAATATTCATGTGGATGGATATAACAGTAGAGGTAGGCCAAAAAAATATTGATGGATTGTGTGAAGGATGACGGGTAAGAAAGGAGTAGGAACTGAGATGGATGATGGCTGATAGGGGGTAGTGGAAGTAAAAACCATGTTTTGCCAACCCGGGCCTAACCATTTAGTCTTATTGACAGACAAGTAAAGTTTGCGATTAAGGATGCTTTGACCCCAGGGCAAAGATGATGATGTTTTGAAAGGTAGGAGACATGTTAGAACACAACTACTTCAAGTATACATGAGACATACATGGGATGGAAGAGGAATAATAACCTGGGTTGCTGGGGCATTCTGGCAGGTTTTCACTTTGACTGTGCAAAACCTGACATTTTGTGTGGATGTGTTGCAAGAAATTTGTGTTATTAATTTGTGTTCTTTCACCTGTTGCATGTCTCATTTTGGAAATGAATGAGAGAGGATTGTAAGTCTAGATTGAGTGGGCAATAAAGGTCAACTTAAAGATGTAGGTAGGGTCAGGCCTAACAACTCTGAATAAAAGGTTTTAATGTTACTCAGCTTCTGTATGTCTGGAGCAAGCTGGAGATTAGTCTGAATTGAGTTACGACCGGACGTCGTGTCACAGATTGAGCTAAAACGGCTGGTCGCGAGACATTTCAACGGCCCACGGGACCGAATCTCGTCTTAAAAAAAGAGTCCTAGACAAAGTCCCGCAGTCCGAGTTTCTGGTAGCCTCGCCATCGCTTTTGGCGACGCCCCCTGCTAGAGGGTACAACCTTCCTTTGGCTTTGCCATAGTTGGGTAAAAACAAATGACCTTTACTCAGACCTTCCCGAGACGTTGGGAGTAACTTGTATCACCGAAACCGTTTTGTTCAAGCAGGAAATAAAACATCAAAAGGCAAAGACATCTGCTCCATTGACTTTAAAATAAAGATATAATAAATTAGTGCTTTTGTGAAATGGCATTGGTGATTCACATACTCTGTAGGTGCGTCCCAGTTGTGACATTACAGCTCGCTCCAGAACATAACAGATACTATCATCATTGTAACAAATTATTTGCTGAACAGGGCATTATTTTTCTAAAATACCTTGAATTGCAATGAGCTTTATGATTCAGTCCAAAATAATGATATCAGGCAATCCAAGTGGTATGGGCAGAGTTTGTACTTTCTCAATAACAGATACAAGGAATAAAAGGGACACAAAAAATTTGTTACCAAAACTTAGTAATGGTGGTGGAACTAATTTGAATTATATGTAGATTTTGTTGACTTTTTCTAGATACATTCTCCAGCCACTACAGTTTCAATTATATGAACTGTATAAGGACCTACCTATATATCCTTTATTTATGTGTAAGAGTGTGACAAATAAATGATTAATTTGTTGTTTTCTTCTGGTTAATATGGTGACTCACAGTCTCTCTCTCGCTCCCGCATGCCGGCGCGCGTCATCTCCCCGCGTTCGGGGTCTCGCTCGCGCGGGCGGCTGGCCGACGGATCGGGCGCGGCGCGCGGCCCTGACCGCCAGTCGCCGCTCGTGCGCTCCGGATCGTATTCCCTGAGGAAACGCAACATCAGTATGCATTCGGCTATAGGATGAAATTGGGATAAAAATTAATCTTTAAGGCTCAAATCTTAAATCAAAATCTCATCCTACTGCAAATTAAACTTAGTTTTTGTACAGATTGTTTCTCAAAACAAAATAAATACGCTCAAGATAATATTTGCTATATTCTCCACAATGGACATCCTCCGATACATATTCAATGCATTGATCTTTGAGGATACCAATTAGGGGGTCGTCAGAGGCATATCCAAAATTGCATTTGGCACATTCCACGTGAAAGGGTGTAAACGCAATCGCCGCTTATTGGAACATTAAACGTTTAATGTTCCATTATGCGTCAATTAAGGGGACAATAACTTTTTCCCCTTTATTGACCATAGTACGAACAGACCATGTAAAAATAGAATGAAGTTGAAACAAAGATTTATCTCAGGACAAGGTAATAATTATTATGGAACAAGTTTACAAATTGCAGTGTGGTCTTATTTTTCGTATTTACTGATCAATGTCTAGGACTTAAGACACAATGTTGTTGAGTTGTTATTCTAAAAGACAAGAGTTTCTTAGAAATCCCTCAACATCAATGCCTGGACTGGAAGTTTGCCAAAGTAGTTCTTATAAATGGAAAGGTAACTATTTCAATTAGCTATGAAGTCATGTTTATCAATGACTTTGGTAAACATTGATTTTAAATATTTCTTATCAATAATTGTTTGATCCACTAGTTGGAGGGGATTTCCCCATCGTGCCGGTTTTAATAGAGCCAATAAGGATGTGCCCCAAATTGTTTGGAGCATTGGCATTTAATTTTATCATATGATTGATTTATTGCATGTCTAACTCAAAAATATAACCAGATTAGTGATGGTTAAAATAAAAGTTTCAGCTCAGATTAACTTATAAATAAATTACAAAGATGTTTCAAAAAATTTCAATAAAAACAATATATTTGGGTTGTTATAAAAATTAAATTTGTTGATTGCCAGATAATTATTATCAGTGTACTTAACTTTTTACTCGTTTCTAATTTATGCAATGATTATTTAGGGCAAATATTTTTGACGGAAAATATAATAGATTAACATGCTTACAAAGATTTTCAAACACAAACTAAACCACTGTTTATCTAGTGTTTATGTTCTGTTCAATCTAATAAGTATAGATTTATTTACCTGTCCCTGTCTGATCTTCCCATACCACTTCTTCCCATGCGGCGATCATTGTCGTGCGTCGACACTTCGATCCTTATCCGTCTACCGCTCACTGTCTGCAAAACAATGAAAAAGCTAAAAGGCTATTCTGAGACACCCTCTTTTAAATTATAACAATGTAGCTACATTGATTGTCATCATTTGTTAAAGAAAGGGTCATATAGTTAGCCACAGATTAATATTAAAATAAGAACGCATATTAGGAGGGTGATGGTAGACATTGTAAAGGAATTGGTATGGCATGAACAAAAAGCGGCTAAGTGTGAGTCGGACTTGGGCACTAAGGGTTCCATACCACTACACAACGCCCCTTACTAACCTATGGCGTCAAACCTATCTTAGAGGCTTTCATACGCAACAAGTGAAAATAAAATGCATGACAATTGATTACGCCGGTACTTGTAGCTAAAAAAACAATCTAGGAATAATCTTCAAAATCATACAAATTCATTGCAAAAAACCATATTACTATAATTATTGGTTAGAACTTCTTGTAGAAAATGTTTGTAATAGACAAACACATAACCCCTTAAACATATAGGCCTACCGTAGCAGGTAATAAATAAGGTTTATTTCAACTCACCAGATCAGCTATGTTCATAGCACTGACAAGACTCTCTCTGTCTTCAAAGTCCACATATCCAAATCCCTTGAGGCGGTCCCCTTCACGCGGCAATCTCAGGTTGGTAATCTGTTGGATTTCACATGTAATGGCAATGTTATTTGTTGTTGTGATAATCAGTAGTGCAGATTCAGGCAAATAAAATACATCACACATACACATTTAACCCCTAGGTTATCCATGTAAACAATTGCATTTTAATCTATTGCTGTGGGAAATTCCAGTGATAAGGCATTGCACCTGGCTAATACATATTATTGTAATCAAGTATTTTCAAGGATTTACAACAAATACAACAACAAGGAACTGTCCGGCTAAATCTCATAGGAACTATTTGGCTTGGGTTATGTATCTAGCTGAAAAATCCCAATTCCAAAACGGGGAAACACACTTTCGCTTTGGCATGGTGTAGTCATGTAGTCGCCACCAACTGGGCGAGATCACACCACATTGTTAGCATGACATGGTTGGTTGGTAAAGGGAAAGAACTTCCACTGATCCATTTGCCCAGGGTCCTAGGACCAACAGTTGTTGTGGGGAAGTTATGTTCAGATTGCATTTGTAACTCCACTTGTGCAATTTAAACCATTTGATGAATATTTGAGTGCTAATATTGATGAATATTTGTGGGTTGTATAACCATACAGATATTATGTAGCCATTATATCTGGAGTTGCTCTTTGCTCTTCATTGATGTGATGTAACATAGCTGAACCATGTAGCTAAGGGATGTTAGCTACATGTTATAATAACGAAGAAAAAACCACACATATTTCACTTCAGCACTAAGTATCCTCAGGACTATTATCCAGTGATTTTACTTTGTCCAACCACTCCGAAACACAGTTAAAAAGGGTTTAGTAACTAACCTTGAGGCCCTCAAAGAGCTCGGCAATAGCGCTTTCATCAACGTCATAGGGCAGGTTGGAGATGTGCGCAATGTACGGCGGGCGGCGCGGGATGGACTCATCGTCGACGGCGAGACCACCGCGAGCCGCGCGAGACACAGACGGCAGCACCACGGGCGCACGTGTACGGGTGCTCCCGCCATAGCTGTATCCCTCGGCTAAGATCATTATAAGAGTTAGTGACATTAAAACTGCTGGCAAATAGTGCCTATTTGGAATTGAAATAGTGGCTGGAAATCATAACTCAAAATTGAAAATATGGTTAATAACAGTAAGACTTGGAAGCAAGAGCTTAAGACATGTGCACAACAAATTTACTGTCTGAGTGATTTGGATAGCTGATGCACACAATATTTGGTGCCCATGATGAAAAGATACTAAATTAGTTATGAAACATCAGAAAAACGTCGAAAAACAGGTGTGGCTTGCTATAATACAACAGCACAGTCCATTCCATCATGTTGTTACTACATATATTGTAAAATGCTACCAGTGTAGCAGCTATGCTTCAAGCAATAAATGATTAGGTAATTAATCTTATCTGTTCTAATTTATGATCAGCTGTTGGGCTATAAACAACATTTAGATTTGGATAGATGAAAATGACATTGGGTTTGGAATTAAAAATGTGGTATTTTATGTAGTTTCTATAGATCACAAATTTATAAAACTATGGATGCAAGTGATTATAAGCATGGCATTTAAAAAAAAAAACTATTGTAAACCCTCAGCAATAATAGGGAGCAGGCCGATGAAAGATTAGTCTGAATTGAGTTGTGACCAAGGTCATCTCGTAGATTGTGCTAAAATGGCTGGTCATGGGAGTTTCCAATAGTAGCAGTGCCTATGCCTCCTCCTGGCCACTACAACCAGGCCTCCTAAGCTAAGCACCGCACCATATTTTCTGGTTCCCCCACCTTCCCTGTCAGGGAAACATCCTGCTAGAATGTGTTAAGAGACAAAATGACCTTTTCTCAGACCTTCCCGGGGCAATGGGAGCGACCAGGCGCTCAGCAGGTGTGCCCCAAGTACGAGATTAACATTGGCCTGCCATTACCCTTGCATTCATCATCGGGTTAAGTAAATTAAACTATGTAGTTAGGTACTTATTTGTTACTATTCAGGACAGTGTGTATAACATGGTTTACTTACTTTCTTCAACTGTATCTGCAGCCCAGTTTGACGCCGGAATAGTTGTCGGCTCCGCAAGGATGTCTGTTAGGTTGGCTTTGACCCATTTTGCCTTCTTTCCTTTCTTGCCTGCAAAATACCACTGCACTTATAAATCTATTCGTTACAATTGAAGAACAGAGGTTTCGTGACAAGATTTAAGATGACGCATAGCATGTGAACGACCTACCTACACTCCGATTTTGGAAAGCGGTTACACGGGGACACCTCTAAATGATAATTTATCCTTACTGCTTAATCTGTTCTAGTTTGGTCAGTTTTACCTTCGCGGACACTATAAAATCAGTATAAACACTTAGGTATTTGAATAATAGCAGAAAATAAGAGTTGAAAAGTTCAGAAATGTGGCCACGCGGTAAATCCAAACGTCCGCAAGGGTGAAGTGATGACACGTTAGCATTATTAGGTAACCTTAGAAAGCTCCTTAATGTTTGTTTTACTTGATTTTCTAGAAAGTAAACCAATTGGTGTATAGAAATAAAATGCTATACTTAGAAATAATGCAAAAATCTAGATTTTTTTCAAGTGACAAAATTACTGAGACTAACCTGTAGCGGCCATATTATAAGGCTGGGTCTGTGTTGCCACTGACACAAATGAAATTACCCACGAGGCCAGGATGCGGGAAAGGTAATGAAGTAAATTTGCCTAAAATATTTTGGGAGTTATTGGTGTCAATATTTTTTTCACATGCGTATAAATCTTGTCCAACGTCTATTTGAGAGTCTAAGTAACTAGTGCACATGAGGTGAAAACGACGGTTCCCTAATAATTAACTTCATACATAGCCTTAGTGCCTATGCAAGACATTAATATGAAGGGGTACCTACCCCTGCGTCACAGGACTAAGTGGTTTTGTGGTGCAGGTAGACCTAAATTTTGTTTTCATGCTAACGGTAAATTATTATACTTGCATTAGGTATTGATCCTGATAAAGTGGCAACTAATGCAAGTTATTTTATTCCAGAGTTAACGATAGCCATCCGTCCCATTAGGTCTAGCCGTCATTAATCAGTGAAAATGAAACAACATACATTATTATTCCAGAGTACTCGTTCAAAAATGACAAACGACGGACGTTACGTTGTCCAGAACAGAATAATCGTCTGCTAATTTCGTCTCGTTAAGCCGTATGCTTTGTGGTTTTGGCCATGGCGTGCAATTCCTAAAATCTGAGCACATATTTTTTTCCTGTAACACTGGAAACAAGCAGATAAATTTGTCTATGGTTTAGGCTCATCTACACTCTACGTACCTATTGGTACAAGGCAAGGCAAGGCTTGAATAAAATAATATTTTTGGCCCATAGGTTTTGCTTGATATACATACATAGATACGTATTCTGTCTTCTCATGTATTGAGGTACTTAGTGTTCCTACATATAGAAAATTTCGGTTTCCAAATCAGAGTTGCGTTACCTAAAATACATTTTTTTTTAATTGGTAGGTAAACTATCTACTTCCGTTGGTCCATTAAATTTTGTCCTTACCAAGAATGTAGGAATTACTGTAATTTTAGTAGGTACAATATGTACCTACCTACTGTAATTAATGTAGGTCTTGGATGATCCGTGTAAGGAGAAAGATACTACTATCTAAATAAATAATTAATTTTTACGTGACATAGACCTTTAAGAAATACACATTTTTCTACCAACTGATCTGTGTACGAATCCGTGAATGCGTGTACGCAGCATCACTAGAGTTCTTTGCCTCGTATCCAAAAGACGCCCTGACTCGAGCGCTAGAGTTTCGAGGCGAATGATTAGATTAGTGGCGAATATACCGCTCAAACATTCGTCTTTCGCCACAGATTAGTAATATGTACCAACATATATTGTCATTTGCATGTAAAGCTGTGCCCATAATATATAAAAGCGGTAATAAATAATTACTTATTTAATTTGATTACTTAGGTACTTACTCTGAAGACAGAATACAGGACACCTTATATGTTACTACTCAACCTTGACGGGGCGCGGCAGTCTGCCTGTTTGCTTCGCAGCGTGTACTTAAGCCATAACCTTTATGGTATGTTACTTTAATCTTTGAGCTTAACTAAACATAGTGGTCAGTTTCTCTATGGTTGTGGCCCTAAGAGCATATTATGTGCCAGAATTATTAAAACCATTCACTCACTACGTTTTAGTTCCTTATGTTTCTCTATGGTTTTCATAATCCACAGACTAGTAAGAGATTCATAATCATCAAATTAAAAATGACACATTTCTGCTAAATTAGCAGAGCTAATCATTGTTTTCTATTAATTTTATTATGCTCCTCGATGTGTTAGCATCCCTATTAAGTCAGTGGGTGGCTTCTCGTCTTCCCCACTCCCCGATGCAGCTATAATGTAAATTCTTCTTTAGCTACGGTATTAATATAATTATTCTGTGGTAGAGCAGAGGACATATTATAGTGGAAGCAGCTGTTATGATTATTTTAGGCTTTTAGCCAATTTATCATAAATTTAAGTAGTATGTACGGACTCGATAGGTACCTACCTACGTATTTCTATAATCCTCCCTTGTTGGAAACTTGAAATAGTTAATGAAGATGTGGCGACATCTCTCGCCACATGACTGAGCTACGTTACATCACATCAACGAAAAACTAATGTCCACACCAAACTTATCCCGAAGACATTAGTATTTTCTATGTATTTACAAAAAAAAGTATATAAGTAGTATATCAATCATGTAGTTCCCATAATACAAGCTCTGCTTAGTTTGGGGCTAGATGATGCTGTGTGAAAAAAATGACCAGCATGATGTATTATTTAGTTATAGTATTATTTAGTTATCTACATTTATCGACAAAAATATCGACAATTCACAACATCACTATACCAATATCCCTAGAGAGCGTGGTACTCATGGTGGATGGTAATGCATACCTACCTACCTTTTTTTTTACCAATAAACTAATAAATGTTAGAACCTACCGTGTCTTATGGTCGGATC
Source organism: Perizoma affinitatum (assembly GCA_961405105.1). Lineage (NCBI taxonomy): Eukaryota > Metazoa > Arthropoda > Insecta > Lepidoptera > Geometridae > Perizoma > Perizoma affinitatum. Next base: position 10,357,791 of record OY560197.1, read on the forward strand.
TGTCACTCATTTCGAACCTAATCAACCTAGGTTGGTTTGCCCTGTGTCTAACTCTGGGTGGGCAGCCTGGCTTCTCGCTCCCGAGTTTTTTATATTGTACTTACACTCTAGGCTAGGTTGCCACCCTAGGTGGAGTCGGGTTGCTCTGTCACTAAATCTAGAAAATGAAAAAAAACCTATCTTCGAAAGGAAGGAACTCCTCACGATCTACATATATATACCGATTGTATAATCATGCTGACCAATAAATATTTTAGTATTAGGATTATTTATTTTGCAAATAATTCTTATACATTATCAAGCTGATCAAATACTTAGGTACCTACTTAAGTACTTAGTTTCTGATAATGAATAGTTACAAATGCTGGACATTTTTCACACAGCATCATCTAGCCCCGAAGTAAGCAGAGCTTATGTTATGGGAACTGATATGCTACATACTTATATACATGTGTTTTGTAAATACATACATATTATACATAGAAAACACCCAGACCCGAGACAAATATTTGCAGATCATACAAACATTTGTCCCGCTGGGGGAATTGAAGCCGCAACCTTCTGCGTCTCAGGCGGACCTTTGCCCACTGCGCCATAGAGGTCGTCAAACAACATATCAACAGTGTTTAGTTAAAGTTATTCAGTAAAAAAAAAAAAACAGTTTTAACTGTTATAAATTAACTTTTTATTTATTTCATACAATTTAAAATTTAATTCAGTCTTGCCACAGATATTATAATCCATCTTACAAAGAAACAAACAGAATTTTCTTAAAGTTTTAACAAACAAAAAGAAGTATTGCATTTTTATTTCTCTAAACTAAATAATAAAGAAACTTACTCTTTTTTTTACGAGCTTTCAGTCGCGTATTATCGGTAAATGTGTCAGCAGCTTAAGACCCGGACTACAAATGAAACCCCGCCCGGACGCTCCCCGGACGCCCTTTAAACTAGGACAAATTAGGGTAAACTAACATAGTTAAAAATCACCTAAAAGGTTACAAAAATAACTTTTACATAGATAAAAAGTTACCTTTTGGTGTGAATAGTAACTTTTCACATTTTCCCCCAATAATAAGGTACCTACTAAAAGTTGATAAACAAAATTAAATTTTGGGTGTCGTAACTTGATAATTTAAAGAAAATTGATAATTTGCTAGTGTTTTCCATTTTAAGTTGCATTTCACGATTAGTATTTTTCTAAACTTTTCCTTTTTTATGTTTTGCCAACATTGCAAAAATTATAAGTACCATAAAGAGCGAGCGACAGGATTCAAGTAAGAAAAAAAATTAATGCTACAAATTCCAAAAATCAACTAAAAGTAACCTTTTGAGTTGTGTAACCTAGAAGTAACCCGAAGTAAAAAATCTAAAAGGTTACCTTAGGTAACCTTCTGGCAGACACGGCTCAGCATACCCTTGAGTCGTGTTCTGCATGGTATGCGCAGCGACGGAACATGTGTGTTGTAGTCGGAGGTAATCTTTCTTTGCCAGCCATAGTCAAAGCTATGGCTGATAGTGAGGAAAGTTGGCAAGCGGTTGAAGCCTTCAGCGAATATGTACTTCTGCAGAAGGAGGCGGCGGAAAGGGAAAGGGAGAATTTGTCCAATGACCCGATCCGCCGCAGGCGTTGCGGACAAAGAAGAAGAGCCTTCGGTGCTCTTGTGTGCTCATGTGCATTAATGGTTGACCCTCATCTCTTGGTTGGGGCCCCAAAATCAGGGCTGTCACCGCTGGGGCTCGCGGAAGATTGCTTGTGCGTTCCCGTGATCCCCAGGCAAAGGTGCAAAGAGGAACACCGTGAGTCAGTAGGAGTCTGACATAACCTTTCGCCTGGGAGGGGGGCGGGAGGTATCCATGATGGATTTCCTCACGAGAAAAAAAAAAAAAGGTAACCTTCTGGCAGGAGTCTTACATATACTTACTTAACCTTCGTTCTGACACGAAACTAATAAGAAACGGGCTTATTCCATAAATCTTTGATTATTGTACGCAATTTTTGTATGTGACGTAGGTACCGCGGAAACCGCGGACTCAGCTAGCGGCTGGATACCAAAGGTTGCATGTTTTTTGTTTTGTAGGTAGGTATAGAAGGTACAAGTGCCGCTTGATTGAAGAGGTAGATAGCCGAATCGGATCGGTGGAAGCCAGTTAGGTACATCAGATTGAACATGCTGCGTTCCTGGCAGTAGATGCAATGTCAGACAAAGGGTAAACAACGGAAAGCGCAACGAACGCGTGAATGGTTCCGCTGTGGAACGTAGTCAATGCCGGGCCCACGAGGGCCAAGCGCCAGCCAAGCGCTCGACGGCGACGGGTGACTGGGCCGAACCGGGCGTTGATTAACGCGCGCGCGATGTCTCGGCCGCCCACTGCATTGAGGGCGAGCGCCGTTACCGTACGGACGCGCGTTTCGTATCCCGCTCGGTTTAACTACCTACCCGTTCTTTGACTCGAACGAAAACAAATATAAATTGGATTCTGTCACGACGGTCGGTACTGACAGCGTACGATGTGATTTGTGTTGTGTTTACGTATGAAATGTGCATAGTGCGTTAGTTTGTTTACAATGGGGTATGCGTCTAACGGTGCGGCGCGCGGGGCTCATGAGGCCCTCCTTGCGCGCCAGGATGCAGAGTTAAGGCTTATGGAGGCCATGAAGAGGAGCCTTCAAGCTAAGATGAAAAGTGATAGGGAGTATGCACTGGCGCTCTCCGCTGCTGCTGCTCAGGGGCAGAAGATGGACAAATGTGAAGAGCTTAACGGTAAGAAATCTTTATTATTATTTTTTTGAAAACTAACAACACTGCATCCATGGCTTACGACTCATCAGATGGGAAGCGGTTACCGTGTTGCCTTATTGCCATTTGTAACACCCACCCCGATGCGTTGCCCGCCTTAAGAGACGAAGTTATATAGTCGCAGGTAAACGCAGGTATGAAAACTTTGGCCCAGAATTGAAAACTTAAGTCTTCGTCATCAACGTGATGGTGGGTTGACGAACAACAGACATGGCATAAGTAGGCTCACATTAAACCCTCGAGCGTACGAAACGTTTACAAAGTGAACGAAGGACATTTATTCTTTGTCGGTGCCAAAGATAAGCTTTCTAAAGTCTTGTGTTGTGAAGTCACTTGGTAACTTCGTCATAATTATAGATTATAGAAAGGGTTTTTAAGGATAATTACCACTTTACTAATAACGGGCCAGATAAGTAATCTAACTACATTACAATTTTTGTGTTAGAAATCATACGTAGAATACATACCTATAGGTAGGTATATCAGAGTTATTTAGCATTTAAACTTTTCCTGAACGGTTTTTCTTTGTCTTGAATATTGCATGTCCACTGTAAATGTATTTCTAAACATATAATGACGTGTGCCAGCCAGCTGGATACCTTTAAGTAAGATAGGTACATGACATTTAACATAACCTCTACGTCTCGTTAAACGCCAATCCGTTAAAATCCGTTAAGAGTCACATCGCAGTTCTCTAGCCTCAGCCAGCAATATTTACCAACAATCCACACCGAAGGTGTGATTGTGGATGTCACATCAGCATGTGAACAATTTTTTTTTGTGATTACGGTTATATTTTCATTGATGTTCATTTTCAACGAACATCAATGAAAATAAAATAATGAAATAAGTTAATGCTCATCAAACTGTTGTGTTAAGTATTTAGAAGGCATACCTTGTTATAACAAATATTTGCAGATCATACAAACATTTACCTCGCGGCGGGAATCTAATCCGCAACCTTCAGCGTCTAAGGTGGGGCTTCGCCCACTGCACCACAGAGGTCGTCTTCAGTAATTTCAGGGATCTCTAGTCTGAGATCTTTATAAATATGCTTCGTTTCCAGGGTCCGTGATAGCCTCAGCATGGCGAACCATGACTGAGGAGTGGGAAAGCACCAGCCGCCTCATCAGGTCCAACGCAGAAGCCCTAGAGTCCAGGGCCCTGGACCGACTCACTACACTAATGACTGAGCGACGGAAAGCCAGGAAAGTCAATCATGAGGACCACTCCAAAATATCTTCGCAGTTCACCCAGGTACTTAGCTAATTATGTTTTTTTCTTGTTGACTTGTGATTGTGATGGGAGATAGGCCTTTGAATTTACGACTACGATAGATGCATATTAGTAGGTACGGCTCAGTAAATTCCTAGTGAGGAGGTTTCCTAGAGCTAGAAATGTCAGTAAGTCTTCGTGAGTTACTCACATATTTACTTACCTAAAAGGTTTAACGCTATTTTGTATTCGTGCGAAGTAGGTAATGATGTAATTTACAAACGGCAATTAAAATTACCTATTTTCAGTGCCACACTCCGTTATCACCGTATCCGATCACGTTCAGCTGATAACAGCTTAAAAACAGCATCTGACTCATTCCATGGTATGGAATAGTTACGTCTAGTTTCTCTTCTGACGAGCTGGTTACCGAAATAAGGAAATCAACTGAAGAGTTTAATGTTCAGCTGTTCTTGCGCATTGCCCTACATAATAATTTGTCTGTGAAGATTATATTACAGCGCCGGGTTCGCAATTCTCACAAAGTTCTGTAATTATGTTAATTCCGCCATTTAGATTAGAGAAATGTAAAATGTTTTCGTGTTTCATTTGGCTCCAAGCTTCGGCGACGGCACGACCCGTTACGGGCAGAGACCGGTTTCGTGTCGTAGTTCCTCCAACGTTTCCTATCGTCGATCTACTCGGCTCTGCTCCCAAGCCTGTCTACATTTAGGTCTGAGCGAACGGTGCAAATGAAAGAACTGTGTCGAGGCCACCTTGTTACAACGACGTGAACGATACTCCTGCACCATATAGCCAATAACGCTACCAATCGATCTTATCTCTAACGTCGGTACCTTGAGCCACCCCATCACCTTCAATCAACACAATCATGAGATCAATGATAACGCGAAACAAAATACACGACTGAACAGCTGGTTCCAATGTATTAACGACCGAATTAGCCCGTCCATTTAGGGTTTCAAATATCGATATGAAAAATATCTTGCATGCCTGGATTTTGGCCCGTTGCCAATTTTTTCTTCGGTGATGTAGGTAAATAAAATATAAGATATAGGCGCCATAGCTATATCAATTTCCATTTGTACAATTATATTTTTTAACTTGAAAGATTAGATTGCTTTTGGGTGCCCTATTTCTAAATTTCTTTTGATGTTTATAGGTATTCGTATTCTTGGAAAATGCGACTTGTTTTTCTCGTCAGGTAGTTGAATGTACCCATTCTTTGTAGAAAGCTGTGCTTACTTATTGAGCTAAGCGTGTCGTTGAGTTGTAATGGCAGGAAGGACATTTGTATGCCTGAGAATGTACTATGGTTAATGAATGAGTAACATTAGGCTCCACAAGTAACGACCACATAATGGAATGTGTGGGCTCTCGACAGAATAACAATGGAGATTTTAACCACGGCACAAGTGCCATTTTTCTAATTCAGAGATCTGGAGAGAGAGAGAGAGAGAGAGAGAGGAATCTTGTCCTACAAAAAGGTTTATTCATTAATTAATCATTATTACGGTATTGTTTTGATCCATTTGTCGGGCACTAACTACTCGCTTGATTTAGTGGACCTTGTTTAACTACCAAATTCTCACCTTTGAACTTTTTCGACCTTAAAAAATAGAAATAACCTTAGGCACTTTAAATCTTCTCCTGTTCCTCTTATGCCTACTAAGTACTTCTTGTGATAGGCGCTATAGTATATGACATGGTTAATAATTTAATACCTGTTTAGTCCCTTTGAATAATTTTCTCAAAAATTCCCACATCAATTTCATCAACTATTTTAATCACAAAATGCTTAAATATGTGAAAGCGCTCAGCCATATCAAATTACGTGACCGATAATATTATTAGAATATCATAATAAACTATTTGCAGTTTTCCTAGTCGATAGAGTTTGTAGGTAGATTTTACTTTTGTATTTTTAAAGCAAATTGCATCGCAAAGCCAACAGATGAAAGACAATAAATACGGTAAAAGCAATAAAATTGAGGGTATCTCGATCTTGGTTTGCCGATATCGTCGAAACGGAACGTATTTTAGTTACATCTCTTTTGCCGCTCGTTTTGTGTAAATCTAGGATGTTTCGTTTGTGTGTGTTTACTAAACAAATATAACTCGGTAACTAGGGCAAAAGAGTCTCGGACGCGCCATCATGTTGATTGCAATGTGTTCCGTCCGACTTCGCGACCGTTAATAATGCCTGACCGACTTGGAAAAATAACAAGCGTTTTTCTATGTGCGGTACTTGAAATCCTGCCAGCTGCATCTCGCTGAAAATGTATCCTAGCCTACCTTTTATTATTACGGAGTTATCAGTCTGCTGGTACCATTATGACACAAACCTCTGCCGAGATGAACAAAAGCCTGCGTCCGCTCGATATAAATAATTGATTTCTCGTGATTGATTACAATATAGCAATTATAACATTAATCCGCAAAGTAACTGAAATCATATTGAGCTAGTCAGTTTTTTGAGTAGAAAAGGTATTTTATTATCGAATCTTGTCAACCTACTTAACGTGATGCACGTGGCTTAATCAAATGATAGAGCCAGATTAATAAAAAAATATGCCCATCTGTGCATTAACCTCAGAATATATGTACCTTAGTTAAATATGCATCGGTATGTCATTGTGACTGATTTGTATGTAAAGATGATTGTAAGACACGCCTAAGTCTTTGTGCATACGGATAGTAGTTTCTTAAAGTATCAGCAACGCCTTGCCTTTTAATATTTATCTACCGTCAGGTCACTAACAAACAAAGGTTGATTATCAATTTAATTGAGAAAATCCCAAAAATGCCAATAAATTTATCAGATTCGCCATCGATCTGTGAGAACAGCTGGTTGCGCAACGTCTGCGGGCCGCGGGGAAAGTGAACAGCTATAAGTGAAAGTACATGACAGTTATCTAATTTTGATACCGACAGGTCTGGCCGTTCATGACGAGTTTGGGAATTAAGTGAAGAACTTACTTTTAAAGGTAGCTGATGAAGCCACAATTACGCTTGGCGTTCAGGCTTCAGCGGCCCAAGATATCGTATCGCTTTGCTAACGTAACATTGCTGGGATATCTGATGGCTTTAGCTAAGCTAAGCTTGATAGAGCTTGCACTCTAGCAAGGCGTTTTGGCGTTTGCCATTGATTTTTTTACACTTTTTCTTTAATTTTATGTCACTTTTAATACGTGATCATGATGTGTCTACACTACAATACCTACATCAAAATACACGAAGCCATTTAGGAGCTAGGAGCAGCGACAGGCTAAGTACGAGGTAATAAAGTATTCCTAACTCACCTAAATGATTGTCAAAGCAGATCAGTATCAATTTCACTCAAGTCTCTGTTCTAATCACGTTCCTAAGCATTTTGGATAGCCTCTGGATAAAGGAACAAAGGACAATATACTAAACCTACATACCTTACTTCAAGAGACACTTGACAAAGCAATGTTATCGGTTGCATTCCTCAGCTGACTCAAGTATACTCTGGTTGTTATAGATTACCAAGTTGCTGGTATTTCCTTTTACTTGATAACGTTGTTCTTTGACATTAACTGCGAAATTCAAGGTCGATACGGGTACCACAGTGAACATTATTATTTATATTAAGTATGAGTACCTATATAAGTAGTAAGTTACTACTTATTCATCTTTGTATCTGTTTTTTGTTGGGTATTTCTAGAACCTTTTCAACTTAGATTGAAGATTTGGTACGAACTTTAACTTGTATAATAAACAAAGCTTTGTGTTGTGCCCTGTTTTCTGCCAAGCAGAAATGTTTTGTTTTGGCGTGCAACATTTTTTGAGACACACCGTTCCAGTATTTGTGCTTTAACTTGAGGTTTCGGTAATCTCAAAACATCTTATAATCAAGTCAGGTTAATTGGTTTATAATAAATGAAATCACGAGGCTCATATTTAGAACAACGTACGTCAAGTAGGTAGAAACTTCAAGTAGGTAATACTCTCTAACTTGGCAGATAAACGTATTATGCTCTACCATGTAGAGTAAATGTATAATACATTATGTCGAACCACAGATATTATAACAAAGATTTTTAGTGGTTGCTGTGACGTCAGCAGCTACATCAGTAGGCGAGTCTGAAAAACAGCGTGCCTGAGACCTCGACCTTTCTACTTACATACAGACATACCTACCTTCTTATTATGCCAACTAATTTAAATACCTACCTATTATATTGTACTTAGGCTATGTATGTTTTTTAAAGGTTAAGTAAGTTATGCCCTTTTTTATTTTTAAGTAAGTATTTTAAGTTTCTTAGAGTTGAGGTTAAAAATAAGGTAAATGGATTCCCGGTGGAAGTAAATTAGAACTACTACTCCTAGTTAATGCGTGGCTCGTTGCCAATAACAGATTTCATCCTTCGTCGCAGTATGTAGTCGATTAGGGATTTGTAGTTCAACACTTCAGAATTGTACAAAATTATAGAGGTATGCAAAATAAAAGAAAATTTAGAGCTGACGACGTCGTTGGCGCGGCCAGCGTGTTGCCGGCTGCAACGCAAAGGGCGTGGGTTCGATTCCCGCTACCAAACAAGCAAATATTGGTCATGTTTGCATGTTCTGCAGAAATTGGTTCCAGATCTAGGTGTTGTGGCACCACGTTACTCGTAGTTACTGATACCCACGTTAATCCTAGTGTAGAACTATGTATAATTTGTATGTATTTACAAAAGTAAAGTATTTATGTAGTATATCAGTCATTTAGTTCCCATAATACAAGCTCTGCTTAGTTTGAGCCAGATGATGAAAAATGACCAGCATTATTATTATTATTATATTCGTGTGACTTTGGGATGTGTTTTTATTTTAATTCCAGTATTTTAATAATTATAATTACACACGCCTTTAGATCTTGGACGGTATATTCATCGATTTGAATCTCTATACTTACTTTCGTTTCTGATTGATAAAAACACCATTGGCAAATGCAACGGAAGATTTCACCTCCAGCTTTAAGCTACCACTATCTAATGATAATGGTAGCTTAAACCTAATGGTTCGGAAAATCATCAAAAATACCGATATCATATTCACACATTTGTAATAAGTTTTTACAGCAATGATCTAACATTAAGTATCACATTAGAGTTAATCATCCGATTGGGTCGTCTACATATTAATTACGCATTTTTTTTGTAAAAAATATGATTAAACCTTTAATTTTAATCGTATTATAACATTTTTCACTACACTGTTTATGGTTCGTTTCCAGAGCTTCTTGTCCATTTCCATAAAATCTTTATTCATTGTTCTACAGTGTTTATCCGTATCATTAACACGAACATAAATTTTAGTGGTCTCTGTCAAGTTTGGAAAAACTGAACACTTATCTAAGTCAATCGCATTCACAATCACAATGTTATTTCCACAAACAGTTTGAAGTTTCCCAAAATTCTGCAGCACGTCAACGTAGCAGTTGCTACCGATCATAAGAACACTCCCTTCTTTATCTTTATGTGGTTGTTATTGCCGACGATTTTGAGACGATAGTTATTTTGCAACATGTCCATATCGAGATTGTTCCCGCAGAGGCGGTATTTTTTCATTATATCAGTCAAAATCACAGCGTGTTTTCTGAAAAATCTGTGATCCTTGTTTTTCGAGAAACAGGCGATTACAAAGGTTCTAATGTTGTTTTACTAGAATGCGCTTAGGTAATGGATTATCTGTCATATTTTCCTCTCCTTTTATAACCTTACAGAGAACGGAATTTACACTTTGGATGTTATTCCCCGGAATAATGTGTATTTGTTGAACTCTGATCTCTTATTGATGTACTTACTTCTGATGTACGGTACGGTTTAGTGAAAATAAATATTATTATTATAATTGCTGGACATTTTTCACTCAGCATCATTTAGCCCCAAACTAAGCAGAGCTTGTATTATGGGAGCTACATAATACCACTAAGTAAATAATTAGGTTCTCAATTATCACGTGTAGGTACTTTACCTAACGTCGTCTTATAATTTCTCAATTGATGATACCTGTGAGAATGCATCAAGCGCCGCGCTAACGATTTGCAATATTTCGTTCCAAAATTTATGAATTCGCAAGTATGTTTAAGAAAACTTCCATCTGCAAACTCTATTACAATCTTTACACTTCTAAAACATGCTTACTAGTAAAATATCAGTTTCTTCCCGTCCGTTGTCGTCCATTTAAAATTAAGTTATAAGTTATTGATCTGCAAGCAGCAATTTTATCGTTATGGTTATCGCGTTCAGGTTTCGATGCCGATACGTTGTAAATTACCGGTCCTTTGTTGACTGTTGCCGCCATTTTAATTTGGTCGAGAACACCGCTTCGTTTTGGTACGACTTGTTTTGCGATTCGTGGTAATCGGACGATTGGGACCGAACCTGTTATTTACGGTTGGCCGACAACGGAGTCAAAGCTAGTAGGGTAAATATGTACCTATTAGTTTTGACTTTGAATAACATTGGTGGGGTAAAGACCGTAAGGGCAATCCTTCCTCCCTCTCTCTCTCTGAATTTCAAGATTTTTGTTTGCATAAGTCCATACTTAAACAATAATCTTATAAGTACCTACCTAGCGTTGAGTAGATACTTAACTTCTTCTTGCAAAGTCGGGTAAAAAAATGTTTTGGAGTAAATCCAAAAATGTGTGCTTTTCTCGCATTTTGTGTCAGCGCGGTGTCGCAAGCGCCACGATCTTGCGTATGCTGATAAAAGTAGGCAAAAGTTTAAACTCAATATTCTAGCGTTAGGAACTTGTATTGCTACTTTTTTATGTATGCTAATTCAGCACTTGTCTGCAAATTTTTGTTGAACCAAAGAAAGCAACAAAAATCCAATTTTATTTAATTAAATTTACAGCATGCGAGGCGCTTACTACGTTCGCGCTCATAAAAAAGTGTAAGAAAAAAGTAATTATCTCTAAAAGCATAAAAAACAAATTATTTTTTCTCTTTTTTTTAACTTTACGAAGTAGTTACCGTGTTAGTTATCACGTATCAGTGTTTAGTTGTTTCCATTCTGATCTTATGTTTCAGTATGAGCTTTCACGAAATCATCATGATTGAATATTTATCATCTGTGTTTTATGTTATCTGTACAATCTAGGTAGGTACCTATAATTCGTTTAATAATTACAAATCTCCAAATTGTATAAGTCTTCCGTTTAATTATTATGCCAGTGTGCGTTGTCCGCATGTATTTTAGTAACGTCATTTATTTTCTCTGTTTGTAAAGGTTCTGAATATGATCAAATCTCAATGCAGAGTCCTCGTTTCCTAATTGGATTTATCGTGCCCAATATCATTAGGCTCGATTCGCTATGACACGGCTGGTTTTGGCGATGCATCCCCGTCCATCGCGCATCAATTACTGCAGGACTGAAATAGATCACACTCGTGCGCAGCTCATCTGTTATCTGCATAATGTCCTTTAATCGACTTCGCTTCGCAAATACATCTTCAATCATACGCTCAGAACACCTAGAATCTTAATCAATTCTTAACGAGTCAAATAAATCGATACACATGAGAAGTATGTAAATTGCGACTGATAGTGCATTGTGTTACGTCAGCGTTCGACCGGTCTTACAGATTACTCGAACTCGTAGCAAAATTCAATAGGCGAATAAATAAAAATAAAAAAACTAAAGATTGGTTATTATTTGCGTTTGTTACGCAAATTATCTAAACTTATAAAATCCCGACTGGTCTATAAACGCACAGCCAAAACTTCTATGTCTAGAAAGCTGAAATTTGGAACATAGATTTATTTTATAACGTAAGCACGGATTCTTTAATCCTTTCCTAGCGGACAAAGAAAGGATTTTTAGAAAATTAAATTTAAGGTTGGGGGAGATATGGGTGTCGGAACTTTGTATGAAAGTTCTTTTAAGTAGAATTACAGCTACTGAACAGATACTGGTGGTACCATATTTTTATTTAAATCGTATTAAATATGACTTAAAAAAGTTAATTAAATACTGGCTCGAGAGTTTTTGCAAAAATCTTGAAAAATCTATTGAAAAATCTTGGCAAGTATTTGTCGACCCTGTACTTATCTGGATAATGATAAAAAAAAAAAAAATTGTCTTTCGGAGCCCTATGCCCCGTCGTCACACCACCGCCTTGGCCAGTGCTTGGAATGGAAAGCCAAATTAGTAGTTTTTTTTTAAATATATGTCAAAAAGCTTTCGATTTATATTTTGTATATATCTACATAATCAACTTTCCACGAGTTAGGCAAGGTGCCTATGGCTGTTTAACATTAAACCATTCGTGTTTAGCACCATATGATATTTAAAAAATATGTTTGACAATGTTTATGATAAAAAGCAGAGAAAGCTATCACGTGTTTTAGAGGCAATAAAAGTTTAATGATTTGGCTTGGACATCTTGTTAGCTGGCTGGCTGCCGAGTAGTGCTTCTAGGAATTACATGTCGCATCGCTCCAAATAGTTCGTTGCACTGTTTCCTAACCACGCATATCATTGTGGTTCCTTAGGCTGGGCAAACTAATTATTTGTCTTAGTTTTAGTTGCTATGCCTATCTACTGATCTACCTGGACACTTATCTGAAGCTATGTCGGTAAAGACTTTTGATAATGTCTGAAACTACACCCAAAGAACTTTTTCACTTTTTAATAAGGCAGTCTGGATAATATTACTATTTCGTTAAATATATAATTATTTCAAGGCTAGCAGAATCTTTAAACTTAGAAATAAACGCATATGTTTATTTCTCATATTATATCATAATCAAATCGCAAGAGGCGATGAATTCTGACACAACATGCTAATCATAGTTATTACCTCACGCATTCTTTAATCAAAGTTCACGTAAATTATTGCATTAATAATATCAAATTTAAATTGCTGATTAGTACAATAACAAGCGGAGTCTTTGAGTTCGAATAGTTTTCTTAGAACAGCTGAAACTACTGTGTTCGCTGTTTGTGAATGTGATATGACAAGTCATTTTATAGGCGAATGACCGTTTTTAGACAGGGTTTATAATAATATTTAATACCGATGAGGCGATAACTATTTAGACTACCCTTAGGTAGTCCGCTATCCGCTGGCAGTGTTTTTATTTACTGTTATTTTCTTTGCAGATTAGTTCTCATAGTGCTTTACCAATTATGATTGTCGACAAGTTATTCCGAAGATGGCCTGCTTCGGCTTGTGCGATATGACATCATGAATTGGTGGTACATAATTATCCATGTTTATGTCGTTTTTGGTGTCACCAGTGTCGTCGCAGAAACACTTTATACTATCTACTAGGTACCCCTAGTAGATACCTATCTAAGGTATAATTATATGACGATGAATTGTTTTTTTAAGTCGGAATTCAGTAGTAGATTAGATAGGTATAGGATTTCAGTTTAAAATTCTGTACCTACGAGTATACAGTATAACATGGTTTGAGGCACCTAACAACTTTAACTAGGGCATTGCTATCTTAATGATTATTAACTTACTATTGTCAAAATGATGCAATTCACAAATGTTGTGAACTCTTATTACGAATCTTGTGATATAATAAAACAGTTTTGCTGTAAACCAGGTCATGAGAGAGCGCAAACAATAAAATAACAACCTACTTATGAATTAATTTTAATACCTGTACCTACATACTTAAATCTGGGAGCGGATGATTTTAGTAACCAGGCACGTTACTTGAATGATAAGGACTCAGTTCCAGGTTATCTGTCTATTTCCATTTTCTTCAGAAATGTTAGTTTCGGAAGATGAATCCCAAGGCAGCTTCTTGCGCTGGCATAACCAAATACGCGACACACCCAACACTTAACTCCACTATGAGAACACTATGTGGAATGGAGGACTATTAAAAAGAGTATCGTGATTACGTCACGCACTATTTTATAATATAAAGTATTATGTGCCTCTGCAATGAGGAATCGATAAAGATCGAGAGGGGTCTTGATATTATTATGCTAAAAAATATAAAAGGTGTTCGAATGTGGAAGCAACAGCATGTTCTTACTTCTAGGCCTTTTACTACCAGGCAAGCGTCAATTCTAGAGTTCACTGCGAGGTCAATTGGCAATTTCCTTTGAGATTGCCATCGTCTAATTGCCCAGACGAGAACTGACGAGAATAATTTTATTAAGATCGATGCTGCTCTTGCTATACAATACTGACTGACATCAATAATGACATCATTCTTAATGGTATGCGGGGCCTAGTGTGATTTAAGACTTCTGGTCGGGACTAATGATATTAGATTGTCAATCATTGACACCTTATTTGGCCGTTTTTTTTAACAGGTGGCGTTACTTTTTTTAGTCTATAATATTACAGTTGGAGAGCTTGAGCCTATAACTTCTAAAACCCGTTTTATTGTTTAACACGCTAATGACTAGCTCTTTTCAATAAGTCGTCAATTTTCAACGGTTAAATATTTAAATTGTTGTAGTATTTCACACGATAGTATACACAATTAAGCTCCCACAGTAAAGCATTAGACATCACTGTTCAGGTAGGTGCCTTACTAAACTCGTCCATAAAAAACAAAATTGACAGCCAGCATCCAACGTAATATAATAATGAAAAGATGGGATGGAAAAAATATATTAGAAATTCGAATTTTAAACGAGCGGCGCGTTCAAGCAACCGTGCGCAAGAGTTTATTTTGTTTGAGTGCTGGAAAAAGAAAACAAAAGTGTAGACGTTCTTTTCTCCTATTTGCCTCTGACCTCGGTTCTTATTGACAATGGCTGCCAGAATGAAATATGGCGTGCCGCTAACGAAAAAGAGATAAGGTGGATGATATTATTCCTTTGGCCTATTGTGGGCTATCGCTGAGGCGGTGCTGTCCTACCGTGTTATTTTTTTACCCACCTGCTAAGCTGTGACGAAGGTTGGATGTTTTCTTAGGATATCATATCTTTCGATTGTATCCTGTCTTAGACGAACTGGTTGCGTCCATAAACGTGATATGCCCATTAATTATTTTGACATAACTTCTGTTTCATTGAGTGAAACCTCCATAGAATCGGCAATCACAAAAGATTCATTGCGAACACAAATCAATGCAGTGATCATCAATAGAAACCGGTGTTAGTGTAACAACAAGCAAGCTGATGGTATTGGCGCCTTCAGGCCACCTGAGGCGAGGGAGGCAGGGCTCCGGCTGAGTCGAGACGGTAATGAAGCGCGTGTGGAGGGCAGACACAATAGCCGCCGCCACCGCCGAGTGTTCCCAGAACCGGTCTGTACCCTGCGTGCTCTCCGTGTTCTCTGCCGAATTTCGCGTCGACCACCCAACCAACAACGGATCGACCGTGCTCGACCGATACTTATCGCGCGCGTGTATTTACGACTAGACACATCAATACCAATACAGCCACGGACCCCGGGCGCCCTAGAATTGCGAGACCACCCGTCGTATTCCTGTAAAATATTACTAGCTGTAATAAAATTACAACTACAAGTAGCATTGGGTTTATATTTCCAGTTTCTGGATAAGCTGTTCGGATCATCTTTTGTCGATTTTATCGCTAATCTATTATATATTATTTTAATACTAGAAAAATCTTATCACCTTATACTTAGGTCAGAAGGTATTAAGTTTGACGATGCAATTTTCTAAAGACTTTACACTGGCTAACTAGTTTGCACGATTAATAGTTAGTAATATTTCTTTCAGCTATCAGGTATTAACATTTATTAATATACAATGACCGACGATTCATAAATAACTTGTATCGCTGCCAAAAGAAAACTTTTATCAAACAATCAAGCTGTAGGTACATATCTTACTAACTCAAATTAGATAATTTATGCCCTGTCTGCGTGCAAAAAGGTGCTCTGAAGATTAATAATGTTGTCAGTTATATTTCAAAAAGTTACATATATAGGTATTGATTTATAGTCCAATGTGACGTAGGCGAATATAGTTTTTTTGCCTTGTCGCTCGCTGCCACATTATAAATAGATGACGCACCTACCGAAATCGAATTCTTACAAATTGTGCAATAGTTATTATATAAATGACTTTTATGAGATAATTCCTTGCTATTCTCTTATTTCCATGCTATCTAAAATAACATTTTGAAAGAAGAAATTCATAATATTAGCTTATTACAATAAAAAAGGTAGACGGACACACACTTTTTAAACTAGATGGCTGTGTCAATAACAATATACCTAATAAGTAGTTGTAAAATAAAATAAAATACATCTCAAGGATTATTGACTCCATTCTATTCTATTTTATAAATCAGTCCATTGAGTAAACCTGCGTTCGGTTTGAAATGCGCAGCGCAGGCGCTACGCTGCAGACGGGTACGATGATGTATATGTGTGCGTCTGTGTCTATGTGTACCTGTCCATGTGTCCAACTTTATTTGCTGTAACAAATCGTAAGTTTAAAAGCTCGCCCGGAGGCGCTCTCCGACGAGTTTCGTTAACATTTAAAGTTGTTATATTATATTTATAGCTGTTTTTAATTTCTCATTGAATGACGGCTTCGTTCTATACCGAATCATGAATTTGTGGTCAACAGATGCCACTTTTTTCAAATCAAATGTACCAAGGTACTCAGATCATCTGTAAATGTTTTTGGCCCTTATTATTAAAAAAAAGCAATACAGGGAATGTTATGCTGAATATTAATACAAACTAATAAAATTAGGGACCAAGCCAAGGTATTTTATTTTACGTAATTGGATGTTGTTTGCATACAGACATAAGTGCCACAACGTGAATTCTAAGTATTGGTACCTAACAAGCAGTACCATGCTAGGTTTTATTTCAATGGCATGGACTAGTGAGACGGTGAAAACAAGGGCCACAATAACTGAAGGACCATTTTCGAAGATATTGAACCAAGTCATGGGACATTAGAAAAAAAAAATAACTGTAGGTATTTTTTTTTGCAAGTGGTGGAGCAATAAAATAAAATTAGCATAACAATAGGAGTACGAAACAGGAATAACCCATCACACCCAATGCTGTACTTCCAATGCTGTATTATAAATATACTTTTAACAATATGAAATTTTATTCAGCACACCATCCTGGTTTTATAGGAAAAGAGGCACTGTGAGGCATACTAACTAATTCTGAGGAAAAGTGCCGACAGAGATTCTAGAAATGTTGCATTTTGGGTTTATTTAACTTCAATATGTATGGATCTACCTACAAATTAATTGCGTCAGTACGCTTTCAATTAAATAAACTGCCGAAGACAAGTGTTAAGGGGAATAAAGATCTCGTAAGGTTTTCACTGGAAAACTGATTTTCGTTGTTAATTATTTACCATCAAATGCTTTTTGTTTGATACTTAGCGAGAAGCGCTATTGGACACAAGGATTTGGTTACTTTCAAGCCCTTTTTTTTTACCTAGATTCAAACCAAAATCTATTTCTCATTTAATTGGTTTGGTTTTTGGATTCTTATCAACTTATCTTAAGAACTTATCGGGCAAAACAGGGTGTGACACACAGATGGACGGTCAAATGATAAAAAAAAAATGCTGTACAGTTTCACACGCCATCTTCTAGCCCCAAACCAAGCAAAGCTTGTATTATGGGAACTACATGACTGTTATACTACTTATATAATTTTTTTTGTAAATATATGATACATATTATACATAGAAAACACCCAGACCCCATACAAATATTTGCAGATCATACAAACATTTGTCCCGCGGCTGCAATCAAAAATGTTACAGAAGTTATGATTATGTTTTATGATTTTAATTTTTTTTTCTATTACCTACCACAGAAAAGTTAAAGTACAACTGTTCTGTACTATTACTAATCCGTAATACTTGTTCGTATTATTAGGAAATACGTCTAAGTCGAAAGGCCTTTGTTTCAGCATATGAATAGGAAGAAAGGACCAAACAACAATCCAATCGCTTGCACAAGTGTAATCTAGGCTGTAAACATCGACCTAGTTTCCTTCTGTAACCGCACTGTAACTATTCTTTTCGTTTTCCTATTTCACTACGTCATCGGTTGATATCGTCCGACCAATCAGCCACGACCCTCGACAGCCATTTACACCTGTAAATAGTGTGTGTAATTGAGCGGTTTTTACTGTGTCTGGTTTGAATGGTTGCCAACGTGAGCTTGCTTAGCTGTTTAAATAGTGCTGGTAGCTATACACGCGATACCGAGAACTCTTTCGTTTACTTACTTGTACTGTACTTAAATTATATTTATCTTTGTTGTTTCTATACCCTCTAACGGATGTGAAGATTGATAGTATTGTTTGTCAAACATCTTCAAAGAATGTTTGATAATTTATAATCTCATATCGCTTAAGTAAGAGGCTGCTAGTGTGTGTGATGTTACCATATTTGTCAATTAGCATTTCGTTGTTTTTGTCCGTAATGGACGGACCCCTTGTCTAATGTTTTGTACCTTAAATTTATTTGACTTACCGATTTGGTAGTACTTAAGGTACTTACCTATTGTTATAAAAATACTAGCTTCTGCCCACGGCTTCGCCCGCGTGGTACCCAGATAAAAAGTAGCCTATGTGTTATTCTGATGTATAATGTACATAACTGTAAAGTTTCATCAAAATCCGTTCAGTAGTTTTTGCGTGAAAGTGTAACAAACAGTTTGTGAGGATGGACCTCACAAACTTTCATGTTTATAATATTAGTAGGATAGGATAGGATTTGTGCCTAAGTACAATTTTTCTAAGGTAACCAATGTATTATTAGAAGCAGAGACCACCTATGTGGATAAACAAAGACCCTCCGGGTTAGGTACCTACTCGCATTAGGCACGGTGAACGTGCAGGCATGTCGTAAAAGCCAATGTCCTATGCTCTGTTTACACTTACAAAACAATATACCCATCTGTAGATATGTTATCTGAGTTCGTGATAATGATTATTATCAATTGCTGAAGAGGCTTAGGCAATTAGGATAAGGTCATTTTGTGCAGATCTTTTTCATGATGCAGGTATTATGTAGATATATAGATAGAAGATAGAATAATATTTCGGCTTAGATAAATAAGTACATACTTTAACAAGGTTGTATGTACAATAGCCGGTCTACCGTCGAACGCGGTTACGTGCGGACCTCCTGATGAAGGGCTCATTAAACAAGCTTTTTAAATAAGCTACAGTAATTCTCAATTGTAACATGTACCTAGGTGCTTAATTTTTTTTTATAAAACTTTACATTTGGTACATGCCTGCGTTTTGCAAGTAAGCATTCCACGTGACAGGTTGCAAGCCCAAACTTTAAATCATCGATACAGAAACATCGACCCTTCCCATTTCTTCCCACAGGAAATCGCAAAACACACCTATACGTAGCTGATTACCCGCCCGTGGGAAAGCTCTGCAGGTTGAATGATGCGCCGATGAGCGACCGCATTGCTGCCTGGCTATGCCTTATTAACTTCGTTAACAGCTTTGCGAAAGGGGAAAGTTGGGGGAATTAAAGGGTCGTTGCATTGGATAAACAATGAATAAGCTAATTAGCTAGAGTTGTAATAGATGGTAGTGGTTTCAATATTTTGCTGGTGGCCCAGATAGTAAGAAACATACCTACTACCTAGGTAAAACTATCTGCCGGTTTTTTATAGTCGTGTTGGGATAGTGGGCGGTGCCCCGACTCTAGATCCGGAGGTCGTGGCTTCGAACACGGTCAAGAATGTGATTTTTTCAAAAAATGTAAAAATATGAAAAATGTATGTGCGCAACACGTGCTCAAAACGGTGGAAGGATAACATCGCGAGGAAAACGGCATGCCCTAGAACCGAATATTCGAAGGTATCTATGTGTCGTCAAATATTGTTCCAATAAGCGGCGATGGGCTTGTAACCAGTCACGTGAAACGCTAACTATGAGCATTCTACGTTAATGGAATGTAAAAACGCGGGCATGTGTTTGAACGTGCCTCTGACTATCCCCTAATGTTTAATTGCAAATTATTCGCATGAAGTAATAAAATGTCTAAACCTACACTCGTGAAACGACGACTTTGGCCGCTTTGTTTTTTTTTCTATTAAAAATATAATTTCATCGAGTAACAAACATTCATGCAAATAAAACATCCACAGAAACATTATAGTATTAAAATCAGCCGATAATAACCAACCAACTATAGATTATGATACAAATGACACTGTTTCATCATCTATCCAATGGCCGTTCCGAGTTTGTGCAGTTGCACGTGTGCTGGCGACCGGCTGGCTGGTGAAAGCCGGATTCAGGGCCGCACCTTGCAGTACGCTGGTTTTTCTTCTATATATGGGTTTTAACTGCGCCTACCGTTTTCCTGAATGCTTGCGCTAATCACTACATCAACTTGTCACAATAGTGATATTCAAATAATACAAAAACATAATTGAATTAATTAATTAATGAAATTACTTTATTGTATACCACAAGGAAACTTTACAAAAATAACAAATACATTACAGAACTAGAAGGACAATGGGCGGTTTTATCGCTTAGAAGCGAGTATTCCTAATAAATAATTTGAACTGATGGCGAAAGCTTGAACAATACTAGTGATAATCCGCTTTTGGAGGTCTGTAAATGTTTAATATTGTCAGGTAAATGACTAGCTACGATTAGGTTTTTTATTTATTTAACGAATTAAAAAATGCATTACAATAATAATTTTGAATAATAATAGCACCTAAAAACCGCTAAGGTTTGTACAGATGATGCTATTTATGAGTCTGCATTGTTTCTTATTTAACAATAGTAGGTAGTCAACAGTTTAACATAGGTAGCCAATCTACATAAATTTGGAAAACTAGGTAAGTGCATTCATTGTTGGTACTTTTCAAGATTTGCAATAAAATAAGATTTGAGTTTGAATTTAATATTTTCTGGAGTAATAATATCGAGTAAATCTGTAGGTAGTCCATTTATTAGCCGGGGAATCAAGTAGCTAGTTTATTCTTGAGGTAACTTTTGTATTTTGTGTGTATAGTTTGAACTAATTATCATTATGATTGATAAGTATGTAAGCTGAGCTTACTGCGATTAGTTTTTTCAAATGTAGAAAGCTGCAGAGATGTAGCGTTTTAGATAGCATGAGTTTTAGTTTTCTCACGGGATCTGGTTAAACAGGTTCAGCTAGTGGCTCAGTGTAGGTACTTGTTAAACAAACATATGATGTCTGGACATAGTAAACGCGCTGAAAAAAAAAACATTTTAATAATGCCTTTATTACTGAAATTTACGTACGTTCTAAATCTAAAAGTTTGTTTTGAGATCTTTATCGTCTACGTTATTTTGCATGATCCAGTAGATGTAATAGGAACGCATATTTTGCTTATGTTAGTCAAAAAAAACAAAGTATGCAACTCATTGATTAATAGTCTAGGTTCTGTATAATTTTACACGTTAAGAATCATAATGCGACACGTCATTTCCCCCAGGGCCATAATCATTCCAGGGCGTCTCCTTTCGCTGGCTTTGCGCAAAAACGTGTTCTAAAGCCACCAGCAAACATACTTTGGGTTTGATCCTTATTCTGTTGTCCTAAGAGCGAAAAGCTGAACTAGCTGCCAGTCTAGAAGTTCCCAGTGAGTCATAGTTGATAACCAATTAAAAAATATTCATTCGTACGCGTTTCCTCTGAATCGTAATATAAATTGCAAGTAAAACTTTATTTTTATTTGTTTTACGAATTGCAATGGTACATATTATATTCCCTACTTATTATAGTTGTTTGATAGATTATTATTTGGTAGATTTACCTACTTTAACTAAAATGCATCTTACAATGCGAAGCCTAGAGTCTTGAAATGAAAATAACCATTTGTAAAAGTTTACGAATTGTTACTATTTTACATGAAAATAATTTAATGTACCACACATTTGATTTTATTTCATTCGACCTTTGAAAACAGGTATGCAAAAAAATAATGCAAACTATTCAGACATAAAAAGTACCCGAAACTTTATAACGACTCGTTTTGTATTTAGTCTATCCAAGAGGGTACAAAACAGTTAACACAAATTGCCTCAAAGTACTCAAAATCTCAAAACAAACGGTTCGTTTTGTCGTTTCCACGAAAAAGCTTTCTCTCCGTCAGCGGCAATGCTCAAAGCTTCGAGTGATGTTGATGTGATCTCGTCCGTGCATTCGCTTGTGGCGTAGCTTTTCTCATCAAACCACTGCCACAGTTTAAGTTGTTCCTCTTAACCGGTAGGTTTCTGAAGGCTTATTGCGGGAACTTAGTTGATCGATGGGACAATAAGCCATTTGGAGGACTGTCTGTATTCATTGCGACAAACCAGTATTGGTTATTTTCTCACGGACAACGCATTAATGGCTGATGTTTCCTGGAACCCTAATGAATAAATGAAGGTACGGAATGTTGGCCTAATGTATTTTTTGTGATTTGGTTTTTGTTCAAGGCTCTTCAAGTATTTACCTTTTGCTAAAGTGTTAAAATATAAAAATCATTTTCTACAATTAGGTACTTATACGTTTTTTTATCTACTAAAGTGACAAACAGGCATACGGCACCTTTTGTTAGTAAATGGTTACCGTAACCTAACTAACTTACGGCGGATCTGCCTTAGAAGTTAGAAGTCATTGCTATAAACATGCATATCACGTCTTCCGCTGTTTTATGGTCAGTTAGGCCAAAGTCCTGGCCTCTAAGTTCGTTGACATTAATCTGATTAGAAACAGGTGCAATCTCATCTCGTCCTAATAAAATAGCAGTAAAATCACTGTTGTTTCGGAGATTTTAATATTGGTTTTATTTTTCGTGTTCAAAGTACTTATTATGAGTTACCAAAAACATTGAGCAATAATGACTTCACCTAATAAATTATGGTTTTATGTAACCTAGTGCATGACGTCAATTATTAGGTATTTGGTCGATGACGCGTGCCTACAGACGGATAAAGATTCTCTGAACAGATGGCGAATAGGATAATGTGGCATAGTGCTCAGGTGTAGGCATTGGGATCACCGTCAGCATTGACAATACAATTGTGTTTAAGTATAAACATGAACTAGTATTCTCACTAGTGCGTAGTGTTTATTATTCTTGTAACACATGTCAGCTTTTGTACGTCTTATACCTACCTTACCAACTTGGCTATAAGTTTGTTTAAAAAATCTCTACTAGGTAGGTAGGTAGGTAGGTACTTTCGTAACAAACAGGCCGAATGACAGTGAGATTTCGGAGTTGTAAAATGTAAAGAACCGTTATTTTGTCTCTTTTCATGTTTGTCATAGGTACCTACGACACTACTTTCCGCTTTTGAATTAAATCACAGAAGGCAGCTCTCATTATTGTCGCTATGCCATCCACTCGATAGATTTTTTTGGTATCTTACACAATATCTCATTCACGTCTCATTGCTATGCAACATTGCACTTTCTCTCTTTTGTTAACATTTTATATCTACATTGGTGCGGTTATAAGTAATATCAGATTTAATATGCATGAGTATACATATTTATTCAAATACCTAATTACTGGTTAAGACTCCTCTATAATAATAAATTAACGACACAAGTTTGCTGGAAGTCACTGACACTCTGTTAGGTTTTGTAGATACTTAGAGTACTTTCCCAACTTTCCAAACTCGCCAGGTTTTTGCCTGAAGTCTCTTTACTCTACTCATAGGTACTATAGTAAAGTTACTTCAGGACAAAATTGTGAAATTATAACAATTAGGTATGATATTACCAAGGTGAGGTGACCTACCTATATACCATTGCCATAGATTTGGTCGATGTCTCATGCGATTGTTTGGTGATGATGTGTAGGTGTTGATTTACAATGTTTATCTAAATGGATTTAAGAACCAGTGAATACTTAGGTAGCTAGGTAGCTATCAAATGTACGAGTAAGAGTGAGAGTGTTCGTGTCAACGAACTGCGAGAGTTGTTAGTGGTTTTCCGCAGGACTCGTTGTTAGTGTAGGTAGGTACTTGGTCGTTTTACGACTTTACGGTGCCTACTAGTATTGTAATATCTGTGCTTCATTTTAAGTACTTGCACATTATATAGATATATATATACACAGGTTACTACCTTAATTTAGTTTTTAGGTCCAGGCCTATTGACATAGGGTGTTGTGGTCAGTTGAATTCGATATAGAACCAAAGATATTCACTTTACCTATACCTTTATGTATACTATATATATAGCAGTATCTATTACTGTGAACTAAACATTTTTGCAGAACAATGAAAATGTCATTTGCACTTTATCCACATTATTATACTTACCTATACATTTTTAGAACTGTAAGTAGGTACTCCTACTTACTTCTTAAATTTCAAATCAGCTAGGAAGGCAGGTAGAATTTATCAACTTTTATAAAGTTGTTTTTCGAGTAGTCTGACGCCCTTACAAATACGAGTAGGTACTTTGAGATTTGCATGAACTAGGTAGGTACGTATTTAAGTTCACTTCGTTTAGTTTACTATATTTTATCAATGAGGCGCTCCAGCAAGCGATATCTTATTTTGTTAAGTCTAACTTACCTAAAACTCATTTGTCTCTGCTATGTGGCTATAACACCAATATATTATTGTCAAGTATATGTTGTGGGACGCCGCGACTTCGTCCGTGTTTAGTTTTACCATAGAAAAAAATCTATACTCCCTATAAAATCATATACAAACTTTCATCCCTCCTGAAAATGTGAAAATTCAAAAGCCCTGAAATAAGTCATTATTTATTTATGATGAGTAAGTAGCTACAATTCCAATTGTCCTTTACCCTTTAAAATACCGATACACCCATACAAACTTTCACCCCCCGTTTCCCCCCCTTAAACAGTCAAAATCCAAAAGTCCTGAAATACGTTACCATTTATTAATGCTCAGTAGCTGAAGTTAAAATTTTCTTGTTTCTAACTTCAAAGAACAAAGACTTTTACAACTCCATTCTCCCCCCTTAAATTAGAAATTACCAAAAATCCTTTCTTAGCAAATGCTTACGTTATAAAATAAACCTATGTTCCAAATTTCAGCTTTCTAGATTTAGTAGTTTTGGCTGTGCGTTGATAGATCAGTCAGTCAGTCAGGACAAACGATTTTATAAGTATAGATACTTATATCTGAATTGAAGCTCTAATATTAATATCCTTACAGCTGTAAAAAAATATGACGTGTGATAGGTGTAAATGAAGAAATATTCGTTGCTTACGTACAAAAGCCCACGAAGTAGGTAGGTACAGTCTACTTCTATATTTTTTGTTCCTCAAATTCATTAGATAAAACTATTATCGAAAACAAAACATACTTTTGAAACAATCTTCACGGTTAAGTGAAGAAAAAAATCGTAGTTAATGTAATCTTTTTAGTTTTAAATATATTAAATTAACTACGATTTAATATTTATTAAAAATATTAGAATCTTGTGAGTTCAAGGAACTTAAACTCCCAAGATTCTTAAGGAAAAAGTAAAACAATAAATTAGGTAGTTACAGCCATTGTAACAAACAAATAATGAATTCAATAAATGGCGGTTCCCATTGATGTATTTAGAAACGCTAAGTAGTCTCGTTAACCATAAAACATAAACAAAGTATGTAGACGTAATAATATACCTAACCCAATACCCGTTTATTAAATGTTAATGTTTATCAGACATAGGTATGTACAATACATAACAAACATAACAACATATGGAATCTGAGCTGAAGTCCGTTATTTTCTTGGTTTTTATGGCACAGCGATTTGCCTTGAGCCATAAACCTTTGTCTTATCCTAGTCTAACTATTGATTACGACAGGTGTAAAAACTAGCAGCGTTCACGATCAAGTTATAATATTGTGAATCTATGAACATTGTCTATCAGCTCTTCATTTGATTAGATGTGAGGTCGTGAGAAACTTTTGCATCGGCAGCGCATACTTTAGCGCATACTTTAGCTAGTCGCCAATAAAAGTAGCCATTAAACTAACGGACACGTGTTAAAATTAAGTTTTATTGTTTACAGCTATCAGAAGAAGTAACGAGGAAACAGAGTGAATACCAAAAATGTTTAGAGTCTTACAAGCAGATGCGAACCAAGTTTGAAGAGAACTACCTTAAATGTAAGTGTAAGTTTGTACACCCTCTATATTATTTACTGTAGTGTTGCAATACTTGCAATGTATGCATTGTCTCTGTTCTGAGAATGTCTGTCACGAGGACGCGAATTCAATATGCTTTTATAGCTTTATTCACTAATTCGTTTGTGTGTTGTTGCCTCTTGTTATATACAATTGCACACACACCATAGGGGCATAACACTATGCAATCATTAAATAAGGTTGTTAATAAGTTAAAACTTTTAAAGTAATCTAGTATTTTATTTATAAACCTAAGTACTTTTACTACTTACCTATATTCTGGGATGGTTCCTATTGAAATCTTTTCTGGTCCCATTTCATTATCCATTATTTTTCTAGCTATTTTTAACACGCTAATATTAGTTTCACTTGTAACTAACTAACTAGCAAACAAACAGTGTAATCAAATCTTGGAAGTCAATTTTATAATACTTCGAATTGTCGTATCGAAAGTATTAAATGAAACATAATGCTGATAATGGAGCCAGGAGGTGGATAGTAGAACTCTTCAGTGGCTACTACTAAAACCCACCAGTTTGGGCTCATATGATTCGTTTTGACGAATCCAATAGATTGGACTTGGTAACGAGGGTCTGATCATGGAGCCAGGTGGTGGATCGTGGAATTATTTTTTATAATATTTAGTGCGTGATGAAAAAGTTTTTTTTTTGATAACTTGGTCTTTTTTTTTGATTAAAACAATCCTTCAATTACAGGCCCAACAGGCAGAGGAGGTAGGAAACTGGACGAGACGAGAGACAAATACAGCAAAGCTTGCAGACGACTGCACCGGGCGCACAACGAATACGTATTGCTGCTGGCTGAAGCGACGGAATGTGAGCGAGCGTTGAGGACGGTGGCACTGCCAGCGTTGCTCGACCAGCAAAGAAGACAAGGCGAAGCCACCGCTTCCTCATGGTGAGTGCTACTGATGACAAGCCGAATGGATCTGCATAGAGTTTACAAACAGAAAGCGAGTTCATGAATATGTCCTGGCTAAGGCGGACAGTGTCAAAATAGTGCTTAATTCAAACAAGAGAATCAGTGATTATAGTAGTGCTATCTAAAGATCAAAGACTACATAATGCAGCGCAGCCATTGTTATAGTAGACATCACAGATCTCGCAAGGAAGTCAGTAGGTCTAACTGTGTTATCTAGAAATTAATACTGTACAGTGTGACGATGGTTGAGATAAGGTGGTATTAGCTTGTGATAACTGTTTGTTATGCTACGGTACTTCATGATTAGGAGAGGTAGAGAGAACGTACTGTTACTTCGTGGTCATCAAACAGCAGTACTATGATTCTACCTCACAATGAGCTTTCTACCGTTTCATAGAGCGTAAGTTATCAGAAAAACCGATATTTACAACATGACTAGATTAAGGATTATTTATCATAACGTCGACTAAGTTCGGTAACAGACTGGTTGATGTTGAAATGAAATCATCCACGGAAGCCCCGATTCGGTTTAACACGTAATTTCTGCGTGTTGCAAATTTGCAATAAGTCTTCTCGTCACGATTTTGTAAAAATACGAAATTATGTTTTACCAACAGGAAAGGCATCTTACTGGAAGTGGTGCAGCGATCAGATTACAGCACAGAAAAGTTCAGAGAAATTCAAACCAAAATCGAGACCACGGTGCAAAACTTAAGACCGCAAGACGAATACAAAGAATTTATAGAAAAGTACAAGTAAGTGCAGCTTAAACCCCAACTGTGGGAGCTAGTTCCCTCAACTTTGAATCGATGAAAACCTTGAGTAGATAGGTAGCCCACACCCATACTAGGAATTAATTATATTCCTCTCACCTTTGTAGGTAGTAGGTGGTTTTATATATAGAGGAGTCTGTATACCAACGCAACACGGTATTTCCTTATTAGAATTATGATGAGGAAATTGGAGATTCCAAATGAATTCCTAATTTGCGGTAACTTGCATCAGTATATCAGTGAATGAATCATGAATCATTGTTCATCATAAAGAAAATAGTTTTTTATCCAAATGATCTCAAATTTCTTATAAAAACGAAATTTTGTGTTCGAACAGAATGATGGAACTTTTAGATGATGGCACGAAATCTCATTGAAGATGGGCCTTTAAGATGGTATCGATAAAGATCACGCTCAGAACTTCGGGAATGTTCTGTTAAAATAATAGGACAGTAGGGAAACTTGCGGTAAACTAAACCAAAATAAGTAGGTAAACAAAACAATGAAAAAAAATATTATTTTACTTATTTTGTCATCCTATCCCTAAGCCATTAAAAAAATAAAACATTTTTTTTACTACACATAAATACCTTTAATAAATAAGTAATATATCAGTGATGGCAACTACTTGGTTCCCATAACACAAGCTCTAACTACTATGGGGCTAGATAGATGTTGTCTGAAAAATGACCACCATTATTTATTTATTTGTTTACTTTTAGTTACACTAATTAATCTATATTTTAGGTATAAAATAGCTGCCTAATGTGTTCAACGATTAGGTAGGTATATATGTTAATGTATAACGCAGTTGCTGCTTCCTTATCATACTCTTAGCAATTATGTGGTTGAATTTATTTTAGCTTTTGATTAGTTTCTTAATGTTATTTTTAAAATACTTTGTCTTTTCACAGATCACCATCCCCAACGCCAATCACCTTTACATTCGACGAGAGTCTAGTCGAAGACACGAGCGGTAAGCTCCAACCGAACCAACTTACAGTCGACAACCTGACTGTGGAATGGTTGAAGGAAAAACTCATAGAACTGGAGTCGACACTACAAGATAATAGGGAGAAGCAGACAGCGCTTCAGGGACCTGAGATCATAGGGAACGGAGTCTGTAAGAACAACAATGGTCTAACAAATGGAGTCAATGGCATTGACAGGTAAGATACCTACATCTTTGTTTTGGGTTTTAGTAAGTGAGCAGTCTATGCCTACCATCATCATGTCTAGTGTAGTGTCTTCTACACTTTAACTTTAGCTATTGCTACATTTTAGAGATAATGGTGTTCATAAATTTAGCCCTAACTATAACTATAAATTTAGCGCACCTAAACGCACGCATGATACGTAGCACAAGTAGAACACAATAAAGACAACAATCAGTAGATTAGGTACACTCCAAAACAACTGTAGGCATTGATGATTCAAACCACCAAGTTACAAACACATATTTTCTTCCTGTTACATCCGTGACGTTAGTAATCTGAGAAAATAAATAAAAAAGGGGTCATCAAACAGGCTAGTCCGTTTCGTTTGTAAAACCACAAAACGTGTGTCATTGTAATCTTTAAGTGTGCTCAATACTGTCCGAGTATCAACCGTCCATGACACAGTGGTTTCTTGTAGCTTGAATTGATTCTCACAATTCGTGGTGAATAAAATACCACATTCTAATTATCTCTATTTTTTAAAGGCATTCTCCACCACCGTTACCTGTAACGACGTCAGAGCCCCTCAAGTTATTAGAACTCAGGGTGGCGGAACGCAAATGTGCAAAGCAAGCGGAGATGATACGCTCTGCTCTCGCAGAACTTGGTTGTGAAGAAGCTCCCAGTGGCTGTCCAGACCTCTCCAATGAAACCGTTGGAGTTGACAGCTTAGACGGAAGCTCCCCTGACCATCAGGTACATTTTATCCATTATTCTTTATTGTACACACAGATAATACAGATAAAAAACTTACATAATAGGATAATTAACTTACATAATTTGTACATGACAAAGGCGAGCTTAACTCTAATAAGAGCTGATAAATACCGGTGGGTACGTGTACACAAACTGAAAAAAATACAAATATACATAATTTTTTACTGCAAGTAGAACATATTGGTTAGGATTAATTGAGTGTAATTGTTGTAAATTCCACTCCAATTTGTCGCTGCTTTTTTCCGGATTCGATGCGACCTCCTGTACCTATATAAAGTAGGAAATTGTATAGCTTCATTCCGATCTAGATTCCTGAGGATCATAATTCACAGGATCGCTCATCGATCGGCTCTAAAGCATCGGTGGATGTATTGCGGTTACACCTCCACTCGATAATCCCCCCGAAGCCGTTCTTCAAAATGTTCACGAGGCCCTTCAGACGCAAGTCGGCTCCGTCCAGCCCCGCGTTACCGCCCAAGACCTACAGATGCAGCAGCGTCGGGCCTTCAGACTCGGTAAAAGTGCTGACTTCCCGCAAGAAACGGATAAAAGTCATAAAGCGCCGCTTACGTAAACGTATGGATGTTTATGTGAACTGTCGTGTGCCCAGTAGAACCTTGTTCAGGCAACGGAGGAAGGCCCTCGTCGCATTTGATAGCTCTAACTGCGTGGTGAGTGCCGCTAACCGACGCATGGCATGGTTTTAGCATGGAGCTCTAACATCGCGGCACTAGAGCACAATTTAACCGATTAGAACGTCACTCAAAATCTATCTTTAGCGCAAGTTTCGGCGTCACTAAAACGCACGAACTTCTGACGGGAGTAAGCTTTCTTGAAATTAAAATAGCACCGACTCCCACTAAAACTCGATTTCAAAATCAAGGTGAAGCCACTTGGGCTGTTACAGTGTTTACGCCACGACTGTAGTGGTCTGGTTCGCGGCAAGTTCATCCTGTTTCTTGTGAGATACAAAGAAACATGTGTCTTATGGAAGTTTAAGAGTGCGTTTGAGCGATGGATCCGTTCGCGATGTATATCACACATGTGGAGTTGCCGCCTCCTGTCGTTATCCCGCGGAGGAAGAAGCGTTTGAAGCAACTACAACTTGAACTGGAGAAGGAATATTTGGAGGACGTATGTGGACGCCTTTGATGTACCGAGTTGTGTACTGTTTAATTATGTAATTTAACATAATAGTGTGAGCATGTGACCTTAACGGTGTGTAAATATTTGTGATGTTAGCTAACAATGAGACAAAGTATCACGACTAATTATCAAATTATTAGACAAACATTCCACATGTCTTTATAATTGTTTTTCTGGTGTTTTTTCATTGTTTTTACTGTATACTAAAGGAGCCTTTGTGTGGCTTGCTGAATTATTTCATCCCACCTGAGGCAGACTAACTGAAGGAACCAGGATGGCATGCCAAAGTAGAAGAAAAAACGTTTGTGTATGGTTTTAGGTGAGTGTAAGTGAGACGGAGCGCACCCTGGTGGAGCAGGAGTGGTTCCACGGAGTGCTTCCTCGGGAGGAAGTGGTGCGGCTGCTGCGGGCTGATGGCGACTACCTGGTTCGGGAGACCACACGGAACCAGGCGCGGCAGCTAGTGCTGTCCGTGTGCTGGGGACAACACAAACACTTTATTGTGCAGACCACGCCTGAGGTAAGCTAATTCAGGACTCTTAGCTCTTCTTTGCAATGTCCTTAGGATGCCAATAACTTCAGATTCCTCCCATGATCGACATCCTCAGATCCATACTCAAATACGTGAGGATACCAATATAACGACCGTACATCAAATTTGTCTCGTTTTGCATAGTAGTTAGTATTCCAAGTGATGCAGCTTATTAGAACACTAACCGATGTCACATACCTACCCTCGAATTTTTGGTTGGTTATATACCAATTTTCTCACAATATTTTCCTTTAACATTTTGAGTCATTTTACGGTAGCAGTAGTATCGAGAAAATCAGTTGAAGAACGTCTAAGCAACATCGAAGATTGCCGCAGGCGTTTACTATTTTATTCCCATATTTTTTAAATAGGTTAGCCCCCAAACTGAAAATGGCATACGCTTTGGTACCTTGGCGAGTGTAATCTCATATAGTCAAAACTTAAAGAAAAAAAAGTTTTGTTGTTTATCAATACTGCTTTCCATCAAAAGATTTTCCCATCTTTCTTCCAGGGTCACTATCGATTCGAAGGAGCAGCGTTTCCCTCAGTAGCTGAGCTGATCGCGTGGCAGCGAACCAGTGGGGTCCCTGTCACAGCACGGTCGGGAGCGTTGCTGCGACGAGCCGTGCCGAGGGAGAACTGGGAACTGAACAACGATGATGTGCAGCTTTTGGACAAGATTGGACGGGTAAGACATGACTGAGAATTAAGGTTACGGAATAGCGTCCATGAACCGTATGACGCAGTTATGGAGTTGACTAGAGACCGTCATATCGCCACCTCTTCGGTGGAGGCTTTTGTCCAGCAGTGGACTACTTTTTAATAGAGAAACTGTTGAACCTTTAAGACTTGCATTTGTAAGACCCCAAGACAAATAAATGGTGCCTTGACTCATACCTTTTTTGGTGAAACCCATTAAGTAAATAAAAAATGCAGTGTCACTTCTTGAAATACTGTGTCACATCAGCTGATACTGGAAATAACTGAGCTCAATTACCATCCAATGTTGATCGGATTGCAAATTGAACTCATTAGCGGAAGAATCTTATGAAACACTATTTCCAGGGCAACTTCGGAGACGTGTACAAAGCGCGACTCAAGACCTCCAGCCAAGAGGTAGCAGTAAAGACCTGCCGGGTAGCTTTACCAGAAGAACAAAAGCGGACCTTCCTGCAAGAAGGGCGGATTCTTAAACAGTACCAGCATCCCAACATCGTGAGACTGATTGGAATAGCTGTACAGAAGCAGCCGATAATGATCGTCATGGAACTAGTATCAGGTAAAGATTATCGATATACCTATATATTTATGAAACAAGAGAAAGGAAACTATCGTGAGTAAGTGGGCATTCCCTAGAACCAAGAATAGGCATGTGTTATCGGTTTGTGCGCCAAAATTAATGATGGGTTAGCAACCTGTCATGTGGAATGCTAATTGTAGCCCACATCTTTTTCCAGAAATGGGACCTAGACATAACAAATAAGTATTTTAAAAATACCTAAAATAATACAATCTGTCATTTAATTGTTGTGTATGCTATTCATAGCATACTCAGAATCAGAGTCTTAACTTAATTTTCCGTGCTTAATATAGGTACATACGTTGCTAGCATAAGGAATAACGGGCTTTATGGAAGAATTACACATTTGCAACACCCTTTAGCGAGTCAGTTCTGCGCTTTCGCGTCATTTGAAAATCATATTTCCAGTGCATCATGATCACGACCGGATGATCAGTTACAGTTAGCGAAATAAGAAAAACAGTCCCTTTTGGGGTTCCGTACGTAAGGATACCAAAGGTCTCTTTCAAAGGAAAAAGTCTACGCCCCATCGGTCATCTGTCTCATTATCCAACACAGGGCGCAATCGTAGCTAGTTGAAATTCTAATGGTACCTACGTGTTACAACAGCTTTATCTTGGCTAAATAGAAAAAAAACATAAAGTCTAAACCCAAACTAAAAAATATAAAACAAAAAATATATATTTAGGTACTAGAAAAGAATATTGCGTTTGAGTTCTGTGATGGTACCGAAACCGTCTGACTCGCACTTGGCCGGCGTCATAAATTGCGTTCGTTGTTTATTTCTGGAAAGAGCCCACCTGTTTGTGTGATAATAAGTTTTTCCGGCACATATATAGTAGAAGCACATACTATAGTAGTTTAAATACCGCATTTTTAACTATTATAGTATCTTCTCCAGTGGCACAGAATCCAAAAGCGAGTGGGCGCAGACTGACGATGAGACGCGGGTTTAAAATTAAACTTGCTCTTTTGATTTTGTAACAGGATATTTATTCTGTCTGATATTTTTGGCAATTCATTGCTTAAGAATTGCTGTTGTGTGCATGTTGATAAAATTATGTTGGCTTCCGATTTTTAAATTTTATAAATAATTTAATTAATCCTTTTCAAAGTTCAACCAGATATACCTATCACTCGTATTTGACTGAATTTACATATAATATACTTATGTAAATTCGGTCAAATTCTGAGTCGATAATAGGTATAATAGGTAGAAAGAAACAGAAGAAATACGTTTATTTTGACCTATACTATCTATAATTTTATAAAAATACACAAAGGCATAAAATGTCCCGAGATAACATATTTTTAATACGTTCTTGAGTATTTATTAACCCCAAGGTGTACATCTTGTATATACCCACTCAGAACGTAGATCCGTGAGACTGATTGACTCTACTAAGAATTTACTAAAATAAATTCAAAAGTGCGTTTTGATACCTACCTATACACACTGTTGTACTTATCTACACAAAGGAGGGGTGTTGGGTGTACCATGCAGTGAGATTGGATGATGGATCTTAAAACGAGTCTTATTACTAGGGACGTATATGCATTTGTTATATTTTAGTTTTCAGTAATATGTTTTAGTTCTTAAGTAAACATAATTTATAAGTGGTGGATGAATAAATAAATATCTATCTATCTATCATTTGCCATATACGTTTGTTTTTAGTAGGCCGTTGATGAATTCGTGATAAACAATCGTTTTGTGTAACTAAATGCTTCTTAGACAGGTTCTATCGACCTACTAGGCCACTAGATGGCGCTGCAATTGAAGAGAGAAGTCGCATCGGGGATTTTAAACAAAAAATCACTTTAATTTTATAGGTGGATCTCTTCTAACATTCCTGCGAACCCGGGCCTCCACCCTCAGCTCTCGTTCCCTCCTCGCCATGTGTCGCGACGCGGCCGCCGGGATGCGGTACCTCGAGTCCAAGAACTGCATCCACCGCGACCTGGCGGCGAGGAACTGCCTCATCGGAGACGACAACATCGTGAAGATATCCGACTTCGGGATGTCCAGGGAAGAGGAGGAGTATATCGTGTCGGGGGGCATGAAGCAGATACCGATTAAATGGACGGCCCCTGAAGCGCTGAATTTCGGTAAGTTTTTTTTTTTATTTAAGCAGTTACCGTAACCTACGGACGCTTGCAACACCAGAGGTTAACTAACAAGTTTAAAAGTAACGTCAAAACAGAATGAATAGAAATCAGATAGATCGTTTATGTCCGAAATACTCAATAACAACAATTTAACAATAATTTGAAAATTTAAATTAAAACCATACTACTCTGTCAAGAAAGTACCGGGAAAAGATCAATAATACACAAAATGTTAGTTATTCATCTAAATTTATTTTATCGCCTTCAAAGTATGCTCCTTCAGAAACGATACACTTACGCCAACGAATAGTCCAATCATCAAAACATTTTTTAAACGCTTTTTCCGGAATTGAGTTCAGTCCGCGAATTCTCCTTTATGTCTTCTACCGAATGAAAACGTGTGCCACGAAGTGGTAATTTGAGTTTAGGAAAAAGGAAGAAGTCGGCTGGAGCCATATCTGGTGAATAAGGTTGTTGCTCGAAGTATTTGTTGAGTTTTTGGTCAAAAATTCGTTTACAGTTATGGCCTTGTGCGAAGGCGCATTATCGTGATGCAAAATCCAAGAATTTTCTTTCCACAAATCTGGCCTTCTTCGCCGAATTTGCTCTTTAAAACGCCGCATAACGCTCAAATAATATTCTTTATTTACCGTTTCACCTTCCGGCAAGAATTCCGAGTGCACAACACCTCGATAGTCAAAGAAAACAGTCAACATGACTTTAACTTTTGATCGACTTTGGCGTGGTTTTTTCGGTTTCGGTTCAGTTGGGAGGCGCCACTCCGAAGCCTGTTGACTAGTTTGCATGTCAAACTCGTAAACCCACGTCTCGTCACCAGTAACAATGCGTTTCATGAATGTTGGGTCGGAATTGACTCGTTCTAGCATATCCTCAGCGACTCTTATGCGATTGAGTTTTTGGAGAAAATTCAGGTCTTTTGGGACTAGCCGAGCAGCAACATATTTCATACCCAAGTGATTATTTAAAATGGTGCGGATCGACTCGCGAGACACAGAAAGTTCAGCGGCTATCTCTCTCAAATTTGATTTTTTTTTAGGATTTTCAGTCACTAATTCCTTCACTTTTGCGACGTTAACTTCAGTTGAAGATGTTGATGGCCTACCAGAGCGAGGCAAATCTTCTATCACATCTCGACCGTTTTTAAACGTTTTGTACCACTCATAAGCACGTGTTTTTGATAAAGTCGATTCACCGTAAGCCTTCTGTAACATTTTCAGTGACTCCGAACACGAAATTCCGTTGGCGATGCAAAATTTAAGACAAACTCTTTGTTCGATATTTTTGTCCATAGTGAAATTCGCAGTACACACTAGATATGATCTAACTAAAAACAGCACTTTAATAAATATAAACAACAGATGCAACTCAAAATCCGCGCCAAAATGGAAAACAGTTGTGCCAATCAAACAGCAAAAAAATAAACAAAAAATTGAATTGGGAACCATAGACAAATTATCCATTCCCGATACTTTTTTGACTGAATGTATGTTATGTAAATAATAGTATTATTGTAATCATATGAATGTTAACTTCATTTTCCCTAACTTTTGCATCCGTTATTTTTGTTTTTATTATGTTGACATTAATATAACAAAATAAATGTTAATTCAATATATTTATAGGAAAATACACATCACTTTGTGACGTGTGGAGCTACGGAGTGCTGATGTGGGAGATATTCTCGAAAGGAGATACCCCGTATGCAGGGATGAGCAACTCGAGAGCGAGGGAGAAAATAGATACCGGTGAGTTGAGATAAAGCTACAATGGCGAATTTGTGTAAACCGATTTCAAAAAGGGAGCCTTCTGGGGTGTTTCCGCTAAAACACAACATGCCTGATCCCTTCCGAAAATATAAAGAGTTCTTCAGGGCAAGCACCGCATTAAAAATGCCATAGCAATCGCTTTCCATCAGGTGGGAGGGATGCCTATTCTTTATCATAAACCTACTTCTTTTATCATAAAAAATAGCTTAGAAAAATGTATACCCTTTTACTTTCCAAGAAGGTTCTCGGGTTTTTTTTACGTCAATTATAATTGTGATTATGATATGATATGAAACAATCTCTTTTTAATCCCAGGGTACAGGATGCCAGCGCCAGAAGGCTGTTCCGAAGACGTATATGGTCTGATGCTGCGTTGCTGGGAGTACGAGGCAGAGAAACGCCCACCCTTCCACCAAATTTACACTCTCATTGACAATATACACAACAGGTAACAGCAACATCTAGTTGTAACGTCTACAACTGTGAAGAGCCAATAAAACGAATTACGTATATAAAACGAATACTTTTTTATAGTATGTGTGTCTGTGTATTCCCGTTTGTTCCAAGTGGAACGAATGGGAATTCATTATATGTACAATTATTGTTTTATTCTCGTCCGTCTGCTGAATTTGTTGGTAGGAAGAATTATATGAATATTTTCATCGTATAGCTTACGATTTTGTCTTGACCTATAATGTTCACAACAGCACAGTTAAACTAAAACACATTGTTTCGACTCATTCGAGAGTCTTCAATCACGTTATTATTATCCGTATTCCCAAATATTGCTTGGAGTTAAATATGTCATATATATGTTATGTCATAGTCACTCTATGGTAACGTAGTAGGTATTTACAGCATAAAGACTTGACAGTTATGAGTGCAAAGGATCGCTTACCCTCATTCATAATCAAAACTTTATCGGATTGATAACTTTCGCCCTGTCCTTTTCTAATATTGAACAAAACATAGAGGCGTATGTTTTTGCATACTAGGAGACAAAGAGAATGACTTATAATTTTTTGTTGTACAACAACGAACCTACACAGAGTTAGCGCAGAATATTTGTCTAAGTAAAACATTTATGCGCGCTTAACCTTTAAAAGAGTTTTCTTCCAGCAAACCTTTGAGAAAAGAGAGGGTCGTTGAAGTTGGAAGGTTTTGTGTACAAATATAGAAAAGAGGAAACTAATAATAAACCAAAGTGAAGGAGTGATTATGAATAAGAAGTTAAGTAACTTAGGTTTTTTTACGTAGAACGCTGTTAGGATCTGAGCTGTATGTTTTTACTCAAAAAATTAAAAAATTAAATCATATTTTGAATCGTCACATATTTTATGTAATATTTTAAAATGTATTTTATTTTCTGTATACTGGTGTAGTTGATTATTAATCTATGTATTTACGACTAAGTTTAATTGATATGTTTAGCTTTACAGGGAATGAATGTGTAAACGTTAAATTAGCTCCGCTTTAAAAGGTACTGTCCTTTCAGACATGAGTTAATTCGGTGGATCAAATTCAGGGTTCGAATGTATCAAGATACAATTATTCGTGATAATTATTGGCAAAAGGTGTTTAAATAAATCTCAAATAATTTTCTTACATTTTAATAACATTTTGGAAATTCCCTTTCTTGAGCAGAATTACCTGTTTCGGATTAGTATATATGTTCTGGGACACTCTGTATTTACTACTGTTCCTGTTCTAAATTTCATCCAAACCGGCCCAGCCGTTACGGAGATTATTCAAACATACAAATATCCAGATATTTAAATTTATAATAATATATTTATTCTACAGAACCCTGCAAATGGTAACTTGTTGTTTAGTATTATTGAAATGCGTCACATTTTGTGTTGATCTCCTTTGAATGGTACTTCCTAGCAAGTAGGATGTTGTGTTATTTTTTTATGTACGAGTAGGTATATTTAACATTATAAGGGTCGTCGTATTTACAAAGAATCTCGAACTGAATCTAGACTCTAGCAGCTTTTTAAATATTTCCACTGAAAACTTATAAAATCTAAGCTAGGTTCTCGATTCATTTTAAGATTATTTTTACGACTTTTGTTTTTACAATTCATAAATTGTTTGTTGTATTATCCGTAGAGTAAGTAATATTGTAATTGAATAAATGTATTTTAAGATTAAAAACTAACATGAAATGAATCGTTCACAAATCAATGGTCTTTGAACGACTTCGATAACGTTTTGTTTGACATAGATCTTAATTAATAATTTATGTCTATGACAGACAAAAATTGGCATCTGTAAAAAATTTAAGTGAAACGACATGTGTTTAAGACATATGTTTGAAGGGTTTTGATTAAAAGCAGTTCGCAAATTGATTATTTTGTTCAAGCTTTTTTTAATTTGTAAAGTGTTTAGTTTCCAAATGAAGACAGTGGTTATTGCCGAAAGTAATGATAATTGAAAATAATTCCTTATCTGTGTATTTGTAGTAGTTTTCATCGAACTTGTTGATACAAAACCTTTCTTCCCCATATCAAAATTATATCAAATCGAATAACTATTTATGTTGTGGCAATATAAAAATGTTGTGATAATTACCGTGCTTCCGTTTTAAAGATAGATAAAAAGTATTTTGTACAATAAAATTACGTATTCACATAAGTACCTATGTTTCATTATTCTCGATTATTTTAAGTGCATGTTGTTCTGTACGTCTTGTTTACCAGTTCTGGGACACCCTGTACACGCTGTAGGTACTATATAAATAAACAGTTGGAACAATACTTACAAAATAGTTTAATACCAATATTACGTGTACAATTTCATGAGTTCGTCGCTAACCGCGGACGGCGTAAGTATTCCTATATCCGTAAACAATAGCGCGATAAAATGAGGCGGCGTGTAGTCCACAAGTGGATGTTGCCTCGATAAATCCTTACCTGAAACAATAAATTAATGCATGCTGTCCTCACTAGTTTTTCACTAATTAATGTTTCTAGGCGGTCTTGACAAATATCTCTAGACAAATATATCACGCTTACTTTTCCTTTCACGCTAACGCATATTTGCCAAAACTTGGTAAAACTTGGCAGCCGTCACGCGACATTTCCACAGCTAATGTCATTCCCATACAATTCAATCTTTCCGCAGGCGTTAACGCCAACAGAAAATGGTACGACAGGCGGGTAGCCGGTTGAGCACGAGAAAGGTGCGCGTTTGATTCTCGCCGCGGTACAAATGTTTGCATATTCTGTTTGAGAACAAAGCAATTTCCGAAGATAGACGAAGATTTCAGAAAAATATAATTTATATAATAGTATACATGAATAAAGTGCTTACCAGATTTCAATACGCTTGAGAGGTATTTGAACTCGTTGGGAAGATCTTGTTGGTTCAGAGGGTATATTCTCGAGAATTTGAAGCTTTCTGTTAAGACGTACATGCGTTTATTGAGTTCCAACGCTGACATCGCTAGAGAGTAGGTTCCGATCTGGGGGTGAGAAAGGATTAACGATTAATAACTATTTTGCTTCCCGACCGGGATCTCGCCCGACGCGCCAGCGAGGTCCGTCCACCGACAACCGTTTGTCAGGGGAGGCCTATGTCCGTGGACTTCTACAAGCTGTTGAGAAGACTATTAAGAAGACTCTTTGTAAGCGGCCTCATGCGATACAGGCTGGACCTGGTGCGGCGACCAACAGCAAACATAGTATTTCATTGTATTTTTTATGGTAATTACATGTATTTGTAAGAATATAGGAAATTAGGAATAAATAAAAAACCCACATTTAATAACGGGAAGTTAATAAAATTGGACTTTTTATTAATACTCAGACCCCATTTTGTTATCCTTAGGATTTTTTAGTATTTTTGCATAAAATTTATATGGGACCACTTTTAAAGTATACCCAACCCGATAAAAAATAATCATTAAAATCGGTTTGAAGTTGGTTAATAATAATTAAATCGCGATATTCGTGATATGTTTGCAGTCCCGAGTTTACGGTTTCTATCGTGTAGGTACTCTATCATCAGATCCTCACGTGCTTGCGTTATTTTTCTCACACGGAATGACACTTTCGAATAAAAAAAACAAAGTAAAATCGCCCACATAAAAATCGGCTACTTCGTGATTCCATAATGATGACGTTTTTTTAAGTTTAACGGGAAAAATAGCAATCCCTCAGGAATAAAACTCTTATGGAACCACCTCGGGATTATTTTATATACAACAACAAAATAATCAACAAAATCGGTAGACAATTGGCGGAGATATCGCGAAATACACACAAAACAGACGAATTGAGAACCTCCCCCTTTTTTGAAGTCAGTTGAAAAGGTAGCAGACCTTATTGATGATGCCACCGCTCTCCGTGACTCCCTCCGCGCCCACCATCACGATATCCACCTGCTCCATGATGTAGCCCACGGCGGAGTCCAGGATCAATGTGGCGTCTATGCCGGCCGACACCAGCTGCTTGTGCATTTGAGCTCTGAAGATAACAAGACACAGATTGAAGACCAGCTACTGCCCACGGCTTTGCCCGCGTGGTACCCGGATCGACATACGAAATGCAAAATTGGTCTCCACGAAATTACCACTAATTTTAACTGTATAATATACAGCCTATGTACACCTTAAAGGTCTATTCTTAATATTGGTGATATAGTTTTTGAAATCGTTTGAGAAGTTTCGGACTCTTACCTCCTACATGAAACTTAAAAACTTTACCTTTGTATAAGTTTAGATTAATATCATAGTTAATAATGCTGGACAGTTTCACACAGCATCATCTAGCCCCAAACAAAGCAGAACTTGTGTTATGGGAACATGACTGATAAACTACTTAACTACGTTTTTTTTAATACGAGTACATACGTATTATACATAGAAAACACCCCAGACCTGAGACAAATATTTGCAGATCAATAATACAAACATTTATCCCGCGGCGAAAATCGAACCCGCAAGCTACTGCGTCTCAGGCGGGCCTGCGCCCACTGCATCACTGAGGTCGTCAATTTATAACTCACCCTATGTTATCAGGGCCGGACATAGTCACGTAGACCTGAATCCGTTTGAGCTTGGCAGCTTCTAGTAGTGCTTGGAGGACCACCCTTGATTTCGAGTGCGTTAAAATTTTCTGCAAAGCAAATCACCAATTCATATCGCCTTCTTAATAAACTTAGTATGTAAACGTAGAGTGAGAGACAAAGAAATAACGTTGCTATATTTCTTTGCCTCTCACTCTACAAGCATACGGCCCACCTGTTGGTAAGCGGTTACCGTAACCTATGGACGCTTGCAACACCAAGCGTCCATAGGTTACGGTATGTAGGTATCACACGCGCGTTGCCGACCAACCTGCTTAGCATAAATACCCATGACAACGGTTTTGTCTACCGCCGAGAAGACAAAAATGTTTTTGTCCCTCTCTTTCGTTTCACGGAATAGGCGACAGAAATAGCCCCCCCCCGGGAGAGCTCTTTCACATGCAGCTCTAACGACTCCGTCAACTCAGAGGGATCCATAGATAGGTAGATATCTTTATTGTACGCCAGTCAGAGAAGAAACATAAAAAAGTAAAGTAAAAGGCCATTGTACCACTAGTTCAACAATATTGAACTAATGGTACAATGGCCTTATAGGTGAATGCCTTATCCTTTTGGTAATTTTACACAGAGATGCGTAAAATAAATAGAATTATCCTATAAAAATAGCATGACGTAATTTAATCGGTGGGCGGATACGCTAGTAAATAAATAAACATTAACACCCAACAGTTACATACATGAAATGCAGTTCTGTCCCCACCCTAGGATATCCTGCGTCGTCGGTATCAGGAACTACGTATACCATGGTACCACAAACACAGACTCGGACAAATATCTGCAGAACATGCAAACATTTCAGCCGGCTGGATGGAGTCTAAACTTACATTTAAAGTATCTCCTCTCCAGTGGTAACTTTAAATGTCAGGGGTTTTTTGCCTGTTACTATCTACCTCGAAATGGCTTATCCGATTAAAATACGATTTTTACAATCATTTTGTATTACTAGGTTTTATGTCACCACAAGTCACTTCGCGTTTCAATGGATGATGGAATATTAAACGGCGAAACCGATTGTCAGTTTCTTTGCAGTTTTTTCCTAAGACTTCAAGGGTGGTTTTTAAATAGGATTAACGCCACACTGGGGGCGCTGCAATACGTGATGGAATACACATGGGGGGTTTTCAAATTATGTGTAAAATATAATGGTATTAGGGAAAGTTCTCAAATGTACTGGATGAGGCACTACAGATGGATAAGGATGGGGGTCCATCCTTATCCATCTGGATCGATGACATCTAAAAGATTGTAGTCGGTGGTTGGAGGTGGCCCATGATTGTATGTCATGGAACTCTTCGGGGAGGCCTATATTCAGCAGTGGACTTCTACAAGCTGTTGATGATGACTTACACATCCATCACTAACAAAAGGCAGTAGCGCTTTTGCTATCTTTGCTCTAGATAGCAACAGGCTGTCCAGGAATGTTCGACCGCGCTGAAGCATTATCTGCTTGGTGTCTTCAAATGACTGAAATAAATTGTCATCATTTCAATGCAGCACTAATGCTAAATACTTGATGGATTTCAATGTATGAGGTATCAAATAGACAGACCATGATTTTGAGACAAGGAGGCAAACAAAATAATAATAAGGCCAGTTTCATCCTCAAATATGTCTCACATGTAAAGTTCTTCCAGTAAGAAATGATAAAAAGCTATTCAGGGAATATTGACTAGGGTACATTATCTTAACAACTTCACTGCATACTCTACTTATCTGCAGTTTCATACCAGATGATAAAGAGGCAAATGATGACCAGCATATCACACAAATTGTGACTCAACAGTGCAAGAGGTAATATGATGATAAAGTCCAACAAGCCTTGTTTTATTGCCTTTCTTTTATTTTTGGATAAAACCAATGTTTCAAAGTGATCCTTGTGATTTTAATAAATAAATGAATTTTGACTTTGACTTTGAGTTAAATAAATATAGTGGAGATGAGAGCTTAGAGAAGTATGTGTGGTGTAACTTTACGAGTTAGTGTTAAGAGTGCAGTGTGGAGTGAATGCAGACATAGTAACGAGAGTTTAGTAAGGTTTGTTGAGATGGTTTAGGCATGTGAAAAGATTACCAAACAGGTACCTATACAAGGTGAGGATGAAAGGGATAGTTGTAAGGGTAGGGCCTCAGCGAACATATTCTGACCAAATTGGAGACATTCTGGATGATGATGCAAAAGAGGTATGCCAGGTTTAAAGCAAGGGACATCTGTGTTCTTTATCTACTCCTCTGGGAAACAGTTTTGAATTTATGTATGCATAAGGAAGTTACCTAATTAAAAAGCTTAAGATAATGCAACAATAATGCCAATTAAAGTTAACACCTCTTGTTTTCTTAAATAAGTAGGTAATAGACTTATCATATTTAATCACTTACCTTCTCATCAAGTTTTGTAAAAGTGATAAATCTCATGAACAGTTCACAGCAGGAGTTGATGGCAGTAACAGGCTGATCACAGTTCCTCATCACATCTACAGCTAATTGCAGATTCAAGTGCAGCTCACGCACTGTAGTCCCTGGAATGTGTTAATTTAAAAATATCCTTCAACCTCAGACATAGTAGGAACAATTTGTCTGAGCCAGGCAATAAAACATAATAATTTTAATGGGTGGTGAAATTTTGTATGGAAGAATCGGTTTTTTTTTTAAATACGACTCCACGCGTGCTAAGCCGCAGGCAACTGCTAGTCTATTTTATATTGATGAAGCCAGATGAGAAATTCAACATGATGTAACACGAATATGTACTTTAAAATACCTTTATATTGTTCT
Organism: Perizoma affinitatum; assembly: GCA_961405105.1. Taxonomy (NCBI): domain Eukaryota; kingdom Metazoa; phylum Arthropoda; class Insecta; order Lepidoptera; family Geometridae; genus Perizoma; species Perizoma affinitatum. The sequence goes on from OY560197.1 coordinate 10,402,274, forward strand.
ATTACAGCTAATAGTGTTTTAATAGCGGCTACTCCTACCGAAATATCTTCTTCTTTCTTTAGAATCTTGAGAAATATATCCTGAATTTCTGAAAATAAAATCAGAAGTTATATTTCGTATTTCATTTTATACGTTTTTGTGAGAACATTTGTCCAGGGACTTGCCTTCTTTCTTCATTTTTATAAAATATATGGAGTTGCTTTCTATTTAGATAACTACTGTATTTCATAAATATTACAAAAAAGCTGATTGTTTATTTTGGTTATTTCCTTTATGATTTGCCACAGCTGCAAGCAAAGCAAATTTAACCTCAAAATCTTTCGGCTTTGCGATTGTTGTGTAATCGAACGAAATGTCACTGTCACTATATTAAGTGACATTATTTAGCTATAAAAAAAACATCAAAAAAACGTTATTTTTAAAAAGCGAAATAATTCTTGTTCACTTCTGAAGAGGTATTTTACATATTATTGGCAAATATTTTTCACAACGCTTCGGAAGAGAATTATTAATTGGGTACCGGTTTGAGTAGCATAGTTGTGACGCAGTAGGATCTAAGTAGTGTAGGTACCTATATTATTTTACTTATTTATTCATGTCAGACAATAAAATGAGTTAGTAACTACTTGCATATCTACCTCCACTTAGAAGTAGGTAAGCTACATAGTAGGTATACATATAGCTTAGTAGGTATGTAATATCTATGTAGTACTTGATTAGGTAAGCCTCACAGTTATTAATAGAATTCGAGCACTAAAGGGTAAAACAAATATTAAGTAGGTAGGTACTTATGATTATTTAAAACCGCAACAATCTGTCCATGGCGCTAGAAAACTAGATAGGCTAGAAATGGAATATACCTAGTTAGTTAAGTAAGGTACCTACTCGTACCTACGTCTTAAATGATCTGCTTTGAAGAGGCAAATGATAGGCTTCGATAATTTTCCAACACTTTTCCTTGGACGAAGGAAGTGACGAATGGTGCAAGCAACAGATTACCGAGGGAAAGTCATGGCCACCAGCAAGCCACAAGCTAAGCTAGCTCAAAGTCTTACCTACCGTTCGAGAGCTAGCACGCGTTGAACAAAATAAATGACATTTGAATAAACTATAAACTTGGTAATTGTACCACTAAATTATTGAGTGATAAACCTTGTGCAGGAAACCATGGGAAGCTCGGCATCTGTCAAACTGAATGATAAACGGCGGTGGCAGTAAGTTTACTAGCTTGTTATACCGATAAAATACGAAAAGGTGAATCTATATAATGTACTTAAGCAACTGAATATAAACTGTACACTGTTGTGATTTACATGCTGAAACAGACAAAGTTGTTGCAAATAACGCGTTTCAGACACATTATTTCACCATTTGCCTATGAATTCATTTCATATATGGGTAATATATAACTCTATACACTCCAACTCTATACACTCCAGCCATTTTCAACCACTATAGGTAGGAACGGAACGAGTATTTCGCTGTTCTGCGGGCTAGTGATTGTCTGTCTTCATGGCGGACTATTTCAATTTTTTTTGGAGGTTCTCAGATAGGTACCACAATAAGTTAAGAGTCATGGGGATTTAAAAATGTGCCTACTAGATGTACCTACTAGCTTTGCATTAGCAGTCAAAAACAATAAGTAGGTATATTGTATTCTACTACAATGTATTATTTATATTTGTATTAGGTAGGTATGAAATGATTTTACAAATTGTATTTTAGATTACACCTTTCAAAGCCGTAACAAATCAATGGGAAGTCAAGTTCTGAAAATCGGTTGGGAATCGAGCCCGCGACTCTCGAGGATGCGATAACTACCTGAGCCACCGCCACACTCGCTACGGTGGAGCTACGGACCCCTCAATCAACGTATCCCAATAATTTCAATCTATCGATAGAGAAGATTGCCCAATGGTAGCACAATCATATCTAAAGGTGGCCGATATTTTTTGGGATGTGTTGTAAAATCTTGTATTTTGATCTTGAGCTTGGATTTGGCCTCCAATTACGTCTCTAGGTCACTTAGAACAAGCAAAAACATTTGTCTTTGATTCATCGGCAGTGATTAAGATTGCGCCAGCTCAGGTGACAGAAGCACAAAAACTTGATTTATGCACCACATTTGTAACGATTTATTCATTAGGTAGGTAGGTACGGTATATACCAAGTTGCAGTGATTCAGCGTGTCCTTGGATTTCGATACGAGGCGTTACAATACCTACGATCTCATGGTTCAAATAAATTAACTAGTTACTCAAAAAAGTGTAAGGTAACAACATAATCTCGATAACTTCATTAACTAAAATGTAGGTAGGATAACTAACTTGATAACTTCTAACTTTTTACCGAAATCAAAATTTAGTTAGGAAGTTAGGTAGGTACCTATGTAGTTTGTTCTACTCGTATGTAGTTGTAAGAACAGACGAATTGTCTTTGAAACACATGCTTACTTTATATAATAAAAAGCCTTCTGTCAATAAAATAATAAAAAATGAAGTTAAACAAAGATCATAAGGAATTCAGTAGGTACATATAAAAAAATTGCTTACCTACCTTACTTTCTTTATTGTTTATTCATTAAGTAGGTATCTCTTTAAAAAATAGTAACAATAAGCGGACTTAGAGCTAAAACATTTTCTACAATTCAACCTATTTTGTTCAGATATAAGCGTACCGACTACAATTTTCTAATCTTTAATTTTACAAACAGTAAACTGTCCTTTAACAGAAGTACATAGGTACTTCTGTAAAAGGAACAGTTTACTTATAAATAGTTATATTCTACTACCCAGATATCCACCAACTATTTTATTGATGACCTAGGTGGCGATACGATTCCCGCTGCGGGACAAATATAACGATGTTCTGCATGTACTATTGTGACGCTATCAAACCTATTTAGGAACTCAGATTCGAAAGCTTAACACAGCATTTAACTTTCTAATGGTGATCATTGCAGTTTATTATGCGCTTTTATCCCAACCAGTCATCGTGTGATCGCCCAAGACAACATTATCGCCGCGTTCAGTAGCTATTTAATAACCAACTATACTCACATAAACTCTTACTATTCAAATTGGCAAAATCACTATACATTACAAAAAACCTGTGCTATAAAATAAAGGCTTATCCCTGCATATACAATATTATAAAATAAATAAACACCCAACATCCACAGACAATAGTCTCACATTAGAATTCCCTGTATCGTGGACTTTGGACATTTGGTCATTTTTCACACAGCACCATCATCCAGAACCACTCAACATCCAGACTCGGAACAAATATCTACAGAACATGCGAACGTTGGTCCCGCAACGGCTCACTCGCCACCAAAGTCGTTATATTCTTAAAAAGATATTTAATTAAATAAATTAATCAAAACGAAAACATTCACCCCTTTTTTACCAACTTTGTCAAGATGCGGTACCACTTTGTTAGAGCTGGCTATAAGGCATCGTTCTCCGATTTTTTTTACTTCCCTGTTACCTGTTGAATTAAAAGCGACTATGAACTACATTTTGACATGGGATCTAAAACAACGTTTGAAAATTAAGTTGAAGAATCCATTACGGATGCTTCAACTCAATTGATGATTTTTTGAAATATAAATTATTGTAGTATCTCTATTTATTATTCATTATCAATGTAACTCTTGACTTAAAGTTGTGTACAATGTATAAACAACAATGTAGTATTATGTGACGTAGGTAAGTATGTCACATAATACTTTTACCTAGGTAATTTTTATGTCGTTATATACTTATTATACTCAGGTATTTTTTTTTTTATTTTATTTTCATCAACAAAGGGTTAGGTTACCTAATTATCAATGCATATGCATGTACTACGTGACATTAAATGAATATTACCATTACACCGATGTACTTCACCTACTAATCTTACTTTCATGCCCTTGGTGTGAACCCGACCGGTGCACACGCATGCAGCCTCATGCGAGTGACATGCGAGACACCAGGGCTTAGGTCAGGCTTCCAGGGTGTATCTTATACCCAGATTAGAACATCAGAAATAATCGCCTAAGAATCGCTTCTTTGTTCCAATTTGTGTGTTGCGGTAACATGGTACTCGTAGTTTCTGATACCCACGATACGGAATCCTAACGTGGTGTCAGGACAAGATATCGGTCGTGGGTATCAGGAACTACGAGTACCCGGAACAAATATTCGGCGAACCCACATGTCTTGGTTGTTAGCCGGCTTGCCCGCCGCCGCGCTGCCAAGGTCGTCACATGGGGTGATTCGGATCGGCTACGAGGTCATCCTGCTCTCTTTAGGCTGTCCAAAATTTGACAAGCTCTGCTTACTTTGGGGCTAGATGATACTGTGTGGAAAATAACGAGCATTATTTATTTATATATTTAGTTCTGTCTGAGCTTATACACTTAAAAATCATCGATATAAATAAACTCGATTTATGTATTACAACCTTCGCCTTACTTACCGACATACCGACCTAAGAAATATCACTAATGTTGAAAAATGATAATAAAGTGATTATTTAAGTTTGTAGCGAAAAAAAACGTTATCGACGGCGTTGATAGACCCGGTAGGCGATATCTGGAGATCACGCGTTTTCAGTTTATTTACCCCTTGTCGCATGATGTTTTGCATGGTTCATAGTTAATATAACTAATTACTGATAAGCGAAGTCGATATTATGAAAAGGTTATTCCAAATAATCCTTTAGTTGACTTTCAGAGCTCGATAGAGCTTGTTAGCACCTCTCCTGAAACCACAAAAGTGGTAAAATAAAAAGTTCCTATGGAATGAAATGAATTAAATACTCTTTGCTCACCAATAAGTGCCTACCATTTAATCTGTGATAAATATTGATCTCTACCTGCTTTTGAAAATGGAATTTTTGACGCACGTTGACGCACGTCAAGTGAATGGCGCGGGTGAAGTTGCTCAAAATAAAATGTAAGTTTCAATATAATATGATATGGCATTACAAATAATAAGTACAACATAATACAAACATTTAGTTATGTATGTATTTACCTTATATACAAATGAAGCAGTTAAGCGATCTGAAGACCGTTGCAAACGATCTAAAGTTAGCTTATCTATATCATACCTAACTACCAGACAGAAGCGACCCTTATTATTGAATGTATTACCACGATGAATGGCAAGACTAATACGTTAACGCAGATAAGAGCCAGATATCGGGTCAAGTCACTTTCGTGAAAGTGTTTGGAAATAATTTTGAATAAGTAGGTACCTACCTATAAATAGTATATTTTGATTTTGTATATTTCCTAACTATAGGTAACCTACCTGCTGAGTTAAAATGAGCAAATATTTAGTAGTTAACAAAATTTATAACAGAAATGTTAGTTTCTCGTTATGTAGGTTTATGTGATGACTCTACGATACTTGTACTCTATGTAACTTGAGGCTGATTATAGCGTAGTGCTATATCTAAGACTTGATCAAATTGTAGTCCAACTTGAAATGTTGGTATTATTTATATTTATTTTACAGAGCAACTTATGTTTTTTTAGTTTGCTCACAAACTGTGAAGGTCTTCGTGAGGAGGTATCAACGGTAAATCGATTTTCCCCTTTTAAAGTTTTAGAGTAATAGAGCCAGTATGAAAATCTGTAGCAATTAGCATCCGAGGTAAATTCTAGTATCTTGATTAGTACCTAGTGAATACGTAGTACCAAAGTACCTACCTACTGAATTAACTCCTACCTAGTTAGTCTAGAATGTCGGTGAGAGGTCCCTGATATAAGTGGCTGTTTGCAATACTTGCGAAGTTGATTACTATATCACTTAATTAGATAGGTGCACTCACAAGAATTTATTATGTAAGCGTTAACCAACTTTAAATCCTTTCAAATATAAAATTAAAAAAAAGTTCTTAGTCGTTACTGAGTACAATTGAGTGATTGGTAAAAAAACATAGAATGCATTTTAAAATTTGACAATGTTTACTTAATGGTTTTAGTGACTGTACATATTTTCAACGGGAAAACATCAGATTTAGGTCTTAAAGAAATAAAGTCCCACATAGTCATATTCAAAAGATTAGAATAAAATATAAAAGTGACCATCTTATAAATAATACATAACTGGTCCTTCCTACATTGTACAATATCCGCAAAGACATTCACTCACGCTTGATCATGAAAGAGTAGAGAGGTAGTTGTTGCATAGCACTTATTGATTCTCGCAGACGCATACACAACATTGCGTCATCTTCGTTGGATAACGATAACAAATTAACCTACTAACTAAAATCTATTATTTATTCATACAAGTAGGTATATACAAACAAGGGGGATGATCTTGTTAAATGGAAGTTAAAAAGCAACATGTATTAAACATAAAGTCAGATAAAGATGAAACAACCTGACACGTCGTTGCCGGCCTAGCGTCAGATGATATCCAAACATCAATAATATGTAGATATATAGATAGATAGATAACTCTTTATATTCCCACTGCGTGTATTGTGAAACTTCGGTCCTCGTAGTTCGTGATACCCACAACATAGGAATTCCTAGTGTCATGTCATGACTATGAATTTGTGTGTTAAAAATAAAAAGCATCTTAAATGCGACTGCACAATAATTTTATTCTCCTTTGGCATGGAAACTCATCCGAAGAACCAAATCGATATCTCTAAGTTTTAAGTTTCTACTATTAAAATGGAATCTAATTTATTTTTATAACTTTATAATTTGCTATTTAAAATGGAGGCTCACTCGCGACCTACTCGATTTCAAAACATACATTGGTTAGTCAGTAATAACAATAAAATCGTGTTTACAATCAAATAAAACTATCGAAATTCGGTCCAGTAATCTAAAACGAGTTATTCAATCGTTTTTAAAGATGTCTTATTGCAGTACGTACCAATCAGAGCTACAATATGGATAAAATACGAAACGAGGAAATATGTAGGCGGACCAACGTCATCGACATACCTCTAAGAATAGCAACGGACAGGTCATATGGCTCGCAGAACCAACAACCGTTCGAATTGCGATCGCGAACCGCGAAGCGCAGTCTGAATCCACTCCTTAGACGATATTGTAAAGCTGCTTTGGGAAACGATTGCTGTCAAAAAAATGTCAAAGCCACTTAAAATTTTACCTTTCTATATATCTTTAATACGAGAATTGGCCCCTGGAACTTTGGGGAGACCTATATATCCAGTATTGGACTTCTTCTAGCTGATGGTGATGACATGTTTTGAAGCAGTACTTTCTTTTCAGACGGCAATCGCTGTATGAGCTGCCCTTGCAAGCGGGACGGCAATCTTTGTCCTGCTACGCGTAGGTAGGCCGTAGCCGTAGCGCTTCGTAGACTAGACTCGTAGGCTTTCGTAGCACTAGTCCCTATTTATTTCCCATTCGAAAATTCACCCAGCTTATGTCATAGCAATAAATGGTGAAAAAAACCATGAGTAATAATATGCGGAAACAAAATTGAAAACAACTTACATTTAGGTACTTACATTGCTTTATATGAGGACAAATAATTGTTTCCTGACTTTAAAACTGAAATTAACGTATTCAAAGCGGTACGGGTTCTGTCATTTTGTCATTTCGTGTTATGGCGTATTGGACATTATCTGTACAAATGCATTTCGTATTGGGAATTGGGATGCAAAATGTTTGCAGCTTTGAAACCGACTTGAACCTTCTCTCGCATGGGTAGGGACTACAAACACTTTGCAAAAATGAATGCAGAACTGCACTCACGTCTTATGCAAAATATGTCTTGCAGTAGATTTTTTTTTTCAAATTATTCTAGAGTAGTTCAATGTATGGATTATTAATTCCGTAAGTTAGCAACGTGTCAGTGACGAAACATTACGGTTTTTCCGCGTTGTTCGTTCATAGTGTTAATTTCGAATTATTTAGGTAGGTATGTAAACAGAAAAGCACAAAAATTATTAGCGATTTTCTGCTTTTTTATTACTAATAAAATAATTAACAATCAATTCCTGAAACCACAAAAGAAACGGAAGCATTATCATATCAGTGTTATTTCCAGTTCCCACAGTGTGTTCAGGGAGCGAACGCCATCTGTTATCAACCGACCGCAACCGTGCGGTTCGTATCTATGTTATCGCTGAAAATTTTCCCCGCTTTCCCAGGAGCGAGAGCACTATGAGTCCAGCGCCCCCCGCGGCTCGTGACAAAAGCAGCGCTTCGCTCGCCGCAAACAAGCAGTCGCTGCCAGCCAGCGGACGCAAGTGTACGCACGAGAATATGGAACGCGATCGCATCGGACTGTGGGGCTACGGCGACGACGGCCAGTCGGCCAGCCGGCTCTCCGGCCTCGACCGCCTCAAGCACCCAGGACTCAACAAGGTACGCATTTCATTCATGATCAGGTGCTGCGGATAGGTTATGGTTGCACGATTTTTGGTATTCGATGTTCGATCTTACAGCGTTTGATGTCTATCGTGCCGTGTATAGGGCAGGGTGACAGCTGAAAGGTCTATTGTCATGCAAAGTATGTAAATGTTGATGTTTTGAACTGTACGCCCGCGGCAAAGTTCACGCGTCTGCAATGTTTTCACCAAATCGAAACAATTGTTTTGAATTTAAACATAGGTGGTACTTTTGTATGTGCACTTAGTACAAAATCTTCCATCATCCGGTTAAGTTATGTATGAACTGTAATTAAATCAATGTCATCGATACAATAATCATAAAGTCAATAATGAGTTAGCAAGTTGATAAATTATAGGTTTATTCTTAACCAATTCAAGCAGTTACAAATTACTATTACTTACCTTGTTTGAACTGTATGTATCACTTAATCGATAGTATTTTAAATATCTATCGGATTTCCGTAGTCATTATTTATATTTCCGAATAGGCAATTACTATCCTGGTATTGCTCATAAACCTCAATCATTAGGTTAATATTGAACAAGTTTCATGAAGCTTATTTTTGAAGCTGCCCATATCTGGGCAGTTGTCATACATGTTTATGACCATTTGTTAAATAATAACATGATAATAGTCAAAACATGATATCTTGTTCTCTATCCAAGTGTATCTGGAAATAGGTGAAAATAATGTGAATAGGTTCAACTTCTTGATAACTATACCTTGTCTATTATTTTATGATATATAAGGTCTTATTTATATTAAGAATATATATATATCTATACTAAATTATTGGCATAGGTTAATGGTTATCCACGATACAGGGAATCGTAGTGTGTGTGCAGGACTATGTATGTGTCTGTTGGATATTTTATTTTTATAGTTGCCCTCTAAACGATACATTAACTTTTTCGAGCCTGGTACTTACTACCAGTTACTCGTACCAAGTACGACGTTTCTAGTTTTTTATATTGTCATTGTCGCTGTTTTTACCCGACTGCCCAGAAGGAGAGTAATGTTTTTCGAGTTTATGTCTGTTTCTTTGGCTGTCTAAACGACTTGATGGTTTTAAATTTTATAATTGTATATTAATATTATGGAACCACGTTTAAGAAACTGCAGTCAGGTTTCTTTGTTTTTAAACTGATTACTTGATTTGTAACTGATTTTTATTTTTGCGAACACTTCCTGCCTGCCTCCCTTTTTCCACACTTCTCGATCCTTGGCAGTGGGCCAGTCACCCAGAGAATGCGCCTCGTGTTTTTTATTTCTTATTTTTAAGTGATTATCTGGAGGACATATAAATTACACCAACAGACCTCTTCTGTAGCACAAATATAGTGTATATGTCTACAGCGTTAACCCACAACAATATAAAGCTGAAGTAAACCTAGCTGTTCTACATCTGTTGGAGACGGATATTTTTACTACTACATGTACATAATTATGTGGTAGTCAAAATGAGCCGTCTCCCAACCGATAGCCGCACAACTATTTCTTCGGCAATTTATGTATACGTGGGCCCCATTGAAGCTTATCTAAGGTAATACCTAAAACTAACTTTAAGGGATCTACGAGATTTAACTCTTCGTCTTTGATTTTTGTTTAACATTAGCTAGTATCCTACCTAAAAGTCAATTTGTCTTCTCTTCGTTTAGTAATAAAATATTTACATTGAACCAATTTAAAACGTCGTGATTGCGTTGATATCAAAATCTATTGGTCGTCGCTTCATTTCCAATAAAAGTGACACTACAATTTCATGGTCATTCTTAACAAGTTGGAGCGAGGATGTTAACCATTCCTGTTCATTAATGTGAACAGGAATGGTTTGAGTATCGATCCTCTGGTACACACATTATACCCAATAACAATAGATGCGTTTTCCATTTACTCTTTGTATTCTGTCACTTAAGTAAGAAGGTCTTGAGCCCCCACCCCTAAATAATATAAATCTATAAATATTATCGTCGGTGAGGTGGCGAATGATAGTGTTCCTAAACTTAGAAATCTACCTACCTACATTTTTATGAAAGAGCGTTAGCGTGCATCAGCGTATCATAAAGTTCTCATATCACTAAAAATAAACGATTCTCAAATTATTATTCCAAGCATAAGTATAAATAAAAAATGTAGTTTAATAAATAACATTTTTTTTAATAAACACGCTTTTATCACGCACTAAAAATTATGAAAAAGAGTTCTATTATCCACCTCCGGACTCAGATCAGCTCTAAAATACTAAATTATGTATTGCGATCCGAACTACATAATCCAAAGTTTCATTTTGATTATTTCATATAGACCCAAGTACGAAAATTAGAATAATTGCCGTACTTGGGCTAAAATTGACTTCCAAGATTTGTTTACATTATTAGTTAGTTAGTTATAAGTGAAGCTAATATGAGCATGATAAATGAAGGAGGTTCTCAATTCAGCTGTTTTTTTAAACTTTTGTGTTAATTACTTGATTTGAACCGATTTTAATGATAAATATTCAAGGGTGGTTATTCCCATATACATTTTATGAAATAATCCCACTCCTAAGGGTGAAAAAATGGGTGACGATATTTCATATTGAATGAAGTCGGTTTTGTTGACATTTGACATGTCTTATACATTATAATTATATTATTGTATAATAAGCAGAATAAATAATACTTCTATTCTGCCTGTACAAGTGGAGTATTCATTTTATCGATGGGCATATTTAGGGTAAACTTAACTCCAGAATGTTGCTTATATTTTGTACTTCGAACTAGGTGGAAGCATACTTTACCGGTAATACATACCGCTAACTACCTGTTCAACTGAACAATGAAAACTACTTTACTGAAAGGTGTAAATTTCAACACATTGTTGTGTTGCTAGCGAGCTGTTTATCAAATATCCGAACAAATGTGGTTCTTTCTGTCATGTTGCTCAAACAGCTGGGTATCATATCATCAATACATATAGGCTAAAAAAACCTTGTGATCGTTCGTTTCATCACTTGCTCTTCCAAGGTCTGGTTGACAAGTGAAATATCTATGCTGAAGGGCCCAGTGACCCATCGGTCCGTGTAGATATTTAATGAACCAGAGTTGTAAAAAAACATTACCTGTTCTAAATTCTTATAATATTTTTGTTCTTACCATATTGGCGGCACTGATTATAACTGGTGACCTTATTTATGGTAAGAAAATATAATAATCAGACAGTCGCTCAGGCTATATCATAAGTCTTAGAGACCTGATATTTGAAGGATATAATAATATATGTTCATTTAGGATGTCAAGCAAGACGTAGGTATATCAATAATATGATATAAAAGATTTTCCGAAATTCCTCTCCTTGAAGGTTCTGCAGGAATACGAGGTTTTTCACTAGTTGCCAGGAAAGTGATAATAAATCACCAAAAAAATGTGCGTAAATTTTTACAATACAAAAGCAAGAGGTTTGAAGGTCAAAGGGCGTTACACAACGCAGACATGGGGTGAATTTTGAGTTAACAATGAAATAACGTCCCATATATTATTGATTGGATTGGATATTTGTAAGTGTCTAATGAATGCTAACCGAGTAATTAACATAAGCAATTGACATCGCGTCAAACGTGATTGTTCAAAACTCAACTATATTAAAATCAGAGCACTCGTTCAAGACTAATAGCACTCCTCTTTTTAGTCGGGTTCAAAAGTCAGAGAGTTATTGATTTTGTCTAGTGACTAAGTGTCGGGTGGCGTTATGGCATGGCCGGGCGTTTGTTAGAAGAGGGCCTGTAGTCTAGCGCTAGCTCATCAAAACTCTAATCGGATTACCTACCAAGTAGCTTCTCTAAGAATATTCACTTTGTACTCACAGTTACTTTATATTCACAGTGATTCAACTCATTTCTTTCAAGTTCTTTGTTCGACGAGTATTTAAGTTTAGAAAGCATGACCACATTCAGTGGTTTCTGCCTAACCGACCACAAAATATCTTAATTCAATTGCAACGGGTTTTTTTTATTCAAGTTATTATTTTGGTCACCTGAGCAGTTCCTGCTTGACAAAAAAATATATTAAAATTATGGCGTTTGATTTTATTGAAGTCAATCAATCTTATTATGAAAAGTCATGATTTGATGATAACAAAATCGTGATTACCGCTGACTCTAAGCTAACTTAGCATAACTACCTATTGGTAGAGCAGTGGGTGTGTCGAGTCATCATAGGTCTTGCGTCACGTACCACAAAGCCGGCTATTCTAATAAACATTCCTAGTAAATTTAATCAATAATATGTTAATTATCATCACAAATTAATGTCAACGCAAAACCGGTAGGAAAGAAGTTATTTTTAACTTTATTGAGTATCGACTGATCTTTGGACCTTGGTCTTTTGAATAGTTTAACAACTATTCAAAAATTATAAAATAAAATGAGTCTTCTTATACATTGTCCTGGTTTTGAGATAATTCTCCAAGGTACCCGAAATAAATTGCTCTTCGCAAGAAATAAACCTTATTATTCTGTGACTAGATATTTAATCTTCATGAGCACTCAGAGCTAGAGGAATTCATATGAATTTCATGAGATTTTGTTACATATATTAAACCCAAACATCTAGTATATTTCTCCATACACAAATTATTAAGTACATAAATTCTAATCAAATAGTTTAAAACTTTATCGGCAAGACCATTAGCAAGCTAAATAGTTTGTAGAAGGAAATTGGCGCGCAAACTTCTATTTAAGACGTTACTTTCAAAGTAGGTGCTTATGTCAGTCTAGTCACAGTAAGTACTCACAACAGATTTAATAAGACGATTAAATATGGTTTTGTGCGACAAACCAAAGTTTCTGTCTATAAAAACGTATTTTCTTTGAGCATTATCTCAAGGAAAATGAATTAAATGTGAATTTGCATTATAAATAACGCATTAGCGGTATGCCCCTACAGCGAATGCGCTCGCACTACTCAACTCGATGATTATTCAGGAACCCAATATAGATGTCTTTATTATGAAAAAACGTATATTCGTCAATTACTGTATGATTTTTTTATGTTCTCTATAAGTTGTAATATCTTTAGCTCTAAAACGTTTTGGCCTTTAGCTGTAAGTTTAAGAGTTTGTTTTTTTAATAAATAAATAAATAAATAAATTAGACAGAGAAATGCAATAAAACGTTTGATGATATTCCAGACAGTTTGACTTTTATATTTGTTTCTAATGGTTAAGGATTTTGTATTGTTTGGGAAACGTTTCAAGCGGCTTTTTCATCAGCTGGGGAGCTGCCTTTATATAAAATATTTAATTGACACCTTTAACAGGAATGACAATAATAAAAATTCCCAACATAAGTTGCCTAACCTCTTTAAATATCGAATCCAGCTAGTCAGTCTTAATTGTAAGTCTTAGTTATCTCAATGATAACTACTATTTTCTTGTCTAGAGATAAATTTAGGTAACTACTTACCTGTCTAGCAATATATGCAGAAAAAATATGTATGTGTTTCAATTGAACTCGTAGCCCTGACCTCACACTAGGATTCTCTGTATCTTGGGTATCAGAAACCGTGATAACACAACACCTACCTTGACCAGAAACAAATATCTGTAGAACTTCCAAACATTTGTTGCGCAGCGGGTATCGAAGGCGCACCTCTTGCGTCGCAGCTGGATACTCGCTCGCCGCGCCACCGAGGTCGAATTCAATTGTCTACTAATAAAAAATATAGTTAACTTATATTATTTTTTTTATTTGCTAGTAGTATTGCTTTCTTGATTGATTCTATTATTTCTTAACGACGATGAAAATGGTTCATTTGAATTGTAGATCAAGTAGAAGTTTCATTTTGCTAAGTTCTATTGTTGCGTATTAAACATATACTTATTAGCAACATCTAGTCCCAAACTAAGCAGAGCTTGTGTTATAAGAACTACATGAATAATATAGGTACTACTTATATACTTATGTTTTGTAAATGCATACATATTACTTATACATAGAAATTGAGTACCAGTATCAAAATCAGTATCAAATCTGATAAGATCAACTGCGAGATTATGTTGTGTTCCAAAAAGCCTATCCCAATTCCTTCTAACCAATGATCCTGATTACAACACAGTATTTTTTTTTATATCCAATTTACCCGTATCATTCTAAGCCATAGAAAAGCCGATAGCAGAAACAAACATATCGACTTGGTGCGGATTAGCGTAGCCATGGAGACGTGATAGTGGCACCGATAGTGTCTGTTCTATTGGCGAAGTCACACCACTCCTCAGTTATATCTCTGTCACAGTGAGTTACTATTGCATAAGTATAAGCTAATAACAGCATCGCATTAACCGGACTAACCAGTGTGCCCGTTCATGTAACTTTCCGGCTCTTCATATACAAATATTTATTCTTTTTGCAAACACTTCGCATAAAATCTAGATTCATGAATCAGTGATAAGGTAGGAATTATGAGCATTCGTGACTGGCTAGCGAGATACAGTCAGTATTGCATGTATTGATTTTTTTATTTTTTTATATAAACACGCACGATAAGGTTTAAAACAATGTCATTTCGTACATCATGAGATAGTAAGAGTTGGCTACTCGCAACTTTTAGTTTTGTGTATTGTCTCCTATTGATGTAGAGTTTATTAAAAACTAGCCTCTGCCCACGACTTCGCCCGCGTGGTACTCGGATAAAAACATCAAAATCCGTTCAGTAGTTTTTTGCGTGAAAGAGTAACAAACATTCATCCTCACAAACTTTCGCGTTTATAATAGTAGTAGGATGTATCGCTCTTCATAGCGCGTTAGTAAAACTGAAAAAAATAGTTTTTTAAAGATAAATAAATAAAAATTAAAGGGCTTTAATTTACTTACACTAAGACAAATCATACCTTGCCTAGACACGATAATCTTGAATGGTGTTAGAATTAGAAGGTATGTCTGTAGGTAAGTAAAAATATCGAGGACTCAGCCACAATGTTTTTCAACCTCTTCTATCAATGTAGATAACTAGTCTCTGTTCACGGCTACGCCCGCGTAGTACATACCCGGATAAAGAGTATATTTTGTGTTATTTCTAGGTCACGACCTATTATACCTGTTCCAAATCGATTCAGCCGTGACACAGTTAATTAGCAACAAATACTATATAATATAATATTTGTAGGATGTATAGTATATACTATGGTGTCTATTAGTAAAGTATTAGAACAATCTATTTTTATGACACTCCTAAGGTTATTGTGTGTAAATGTGTGATCAGACCAGTAGCTTTACTGCCAGCCTTGTACCTTGATCTAATAAATCTGGTCTAGGCGTCCTATGTCCTAGGCCACCGTTCTCATGCGTAGCATGCGTTGTAAGTCTGCGAGCTGTTCTTTGTAATTTCTCTGTTAGATTGGTAATCTAAAGAAGGGTTTTCGAATTATTATGATTTCGAAAAACTGTACGAATGGAACAATCGCACTGAATTTAATGATACCGACGTACAAAAAACCAACAACCTACAACGATGTATATTAAATACTGTTATAGAAACTGTGCTGTCTTACAAATTTTATCAACGCAATGGTAATGATGATTGGATGCTTGTTTTTGGTAAATTTGGTATACATATTGTGCATGGCCTAGAATAATGAACCATGACCTTTTTTATGTAAAACAAAGAAGTAGGTAGCTAGGTTCTTTGTATACCTATCTTCGATAGGTCATTGAAAACGAAACTAGACTTCACGCTCTATTCTTTCAATAAAAAACGAAAAAAAAAGAGTTGCCTTATGATTTATCTTTGAGAATAAAATCTACGTCAAACCTTCTCTAAACTCCAGCCCTATTGAATTTGAAGCACCTACTGACGGAACTTTGTGTAATGTTCTCGTAAACTGGAAACTTAATTACCACTCGGCTCCGTAATTGCTAGGGTCTGATAATAAAGCTGTTTCAGGAAATTTCCTTTCATATATAGGTATTCATTTAAAACGATGAAATATATTTTTAATAGGATTCGTTCACACATTTCGTCGGTGGCTGCAAAATTCTATTAAAGCATTACTCTATTAAAGATAAAATCAACTTAACAATAAAAAACAATAGGAAACTGTATAGGAAATAACATAACGGTACATTAATTAATACATCATTAATACACAGGTAGAATAAAAGTTTTCCAAAGTATATAATAAAAAATAATATTAATATTTGGGTGTTATTAAATAAAAACAAATTCACGAATGTGTTTTTCACGATGGACATCCTAAGAAAAATACTTTAAGGATACCAAGTAGGAAGTAGTTAGCGGCACGTCCAGCCTTTACATTTGGCACATGCCCGCGTTTTGAATAGTAGTTAGCGTTCCACGTGGCAGGTTGCAAGACAAATTGGAACACTAACCGATGGCATATGCTTAAAATGTTTGTTTCTTAGACATACCGGTTCCTCACGAACCAAGGAATAAAAATTTCCATAGAAACTTTACTCCCCTGTTTAACGTCCTTACGGGTTGATTTTAGAAAACTAGCAAACTTTTTAATGTAATTTCAACTATCCTATGTGTTATTCCAGAACCTCAACTATCTACATTCCAAATTTCATCAAAACTGGTTTAGTAGCTACGGAAATACGGGGTCACAAACATTCACACACACAGACTTTCGCATTTATTATATTAGTAGGAGTAGGATACAAGGAAATCGTTAACACCACTCGGCTGGGTATACGCAGTCCTCGGTATTACATGACAGCAGCGGTAGGTAGGTATAAGAATTAATTGTTCCACAGAAAACTGAAAGTTATAAAATTAATCACCTACGCGTTAATATTAGGTTGGGGAAAAAGTCTTTTCGCATTATTGTATGTATGAACTTGTAATAAAATCTCTTTGGCTATACTATTTGTATCTGGCTGGTTTTGGTATCATTAAAAGTTTAAATTTTAAAGAAGATAATTACAAATTCAAATTAGGAAAATGTGTGATTTTTATTTGTTTTTCGTACTGTTAAGATGAGTGAATCTAATGAAGAAATTCGATACATTTTAAAATTTTACTACAAAAAAGGTAAAAATGCAACGCAAGCCGCGAAAAAAATTTGCGATGTTTATGGACCTAGTGCAGTGTCTGTGAGAGTAGCACAAATTTGGTTTAAGCGTTTTCAATCCGGAAATTTTGATGTCAAAGATGCACGTCGCTCTGGTCGCCCTATTACGGATAAAATGGATGCCATTTTTGAAAAAGTGGAGCAAGATCGGCATATCAGTAGTTACGACGTAGCTGAAGAACTGGGAATTGACCACAAAACAGTTTTGGCGCATTTGAAAAAAACTGGGTACACAAAAAAGCTCGATATTTGGGTACCTCACGAGCTCACTGAAAGAAACCTAATGAACCGTGTTCTCATTTGTGATTCTTTATTACGACGTAATGAAACCGAACCATTTTTGAAGAAGCTGATAACTGGTGATGAAAAGTGGATCACGTACGACAAGAACGTGCGAAAAAGGTCGTGGTCAAAGGCCAGTCAGGCTTCACAGACTGTGGCGAAACCCGGGTTAACTCGCACACATCTTTAGCCACTCAGCAAAAATTAAGAGAGTTTGGCTGGGATGTGTTAATGCATCCGCCGTATAGTCCTGACCTTGCACCTTCAGATTTCCACCTGTTTCGGTCTCTTCAGAATTCTTTAGGCAGTGTCAGGTTAACATCACGAGAGGACTGCCAAAACCACTTGTCGCGGTATTTTGAACAGAAGCCCCAAAGTTTTTATAGCAATGGGATCATGTCCCTGCCTACAAAATGGCAAAAAGTTATCGAACAAAATGGTACCTACATACTTTAGTTAAATGTAAATAAACTATATTAAAAAATGTTTTGAATTTTCTTAAAAAATGCGAAGAAACTTTTTCCCCAACCTATTAGTTTTAACTTACTAAAAACTATACTTGTTGTACAAAATAATAAATGATGCTAGTCATTTTTCATACAGCACCATCTAGCCTCAAACTAAGCAGAGCTTGTATTGTGGGAACTGCTTGACTGATATACTACTTATATATATATATTGTAAACACAGAATAATACCCAGAAGAGAGACAAATATTTGCACATCATACAAACATTTATTCGAACCCGTAACGTTCTGTGTCTCTGGCGGGCCTTCGCTCATATATTACCTCTCCTGGCATACAAATGACTTGGTTCTTTTGTTGATGCTCAATTGCTCAATAGTAAAACTTATAAAGTTATAAAATCAAACACATAAATAGTAGGTTACTTTTTAAATTATAGCATAAGTATTCAGAACTCTCTACTCTACCGTCGTAGAAAGTCTATAGGTACTCCTTGGTGGTGGATCCCTTATAAAGCCCTCGATCGAAAAAGTCTAGTCTAACTTTTAAGGGTAACATAATTAATATTTATTCAAGCTGTCAAAGACTAGTAACCGTATGGTATTGACAAAATGTTGATTACAAAATAAATCTCTTGTACAAACCTGTATTGATTGGAATCAATGAAATAGATATATTGATTAATTTATGCTCTAATCCGAAGATCGATTACCATTCTCCTTCTCTGGCATCTTAAATACGTAATCTGTGACACGGTCTCAGGTCAGTTCTAAGACATAAGATTCTGGACTAACACTCATAGGACATGAAGGATTAACTTTAGACGAGAAAGACACATTTCCTTTAGAAGAGACAAAAACTGTAATTTTAGGTCTAGCTGTTCGGAATTTTTAAACCCAAGGCATATTTAATCGTATTTGCAACTAAGTAAATATTGCATTTACACATATTCATTGCGATTGCTTAGAAAACGAGCCCGTAAATAGGTTCCCATTTACACCCGTTCGTTAACGAAAATCTAAAAATCAAACAGTTAAATCCTTCAGGACATAAGAGTGAATCCGCTATATTATATATGGCTTGCGTATTATTTCTCTGTCTTATACTGACTCCGCCTGAGACAGTTGTATCAAGGTGAAGGCTGTAGCTTACGAGTACATGAAGTACTCGTAAGTGGACTACATTGTGATTAGAGACACTCCCACCTGGTGAAATTAATTAGTTTGAAATTCGATGTACTTCAATAGAAGTTTAGGTGTTTGTAATCTAATGTGAATTAAGTGAATAATAAGAGATTGATATTGTGTGTTCAAAATTAGTAGACTGGTTATCGTTTCAAAAACTTGACGAAATGTAAGCAATAATGACATTTGGCTCGTCATATGCAGAAAATGCGAACTAAAGAGATTGCAGTGAGACTCATCGTCAATAGGACTCGACTAGATGAATGTTTCCCATTAAAAATTAAGAACTTGTTTATGACTATTTACTAAGTGAGTAAATATTAAGATTCTGAATAGTTATCTATTAGGGTCTAATGTTTGCACTTCATTTTTATTAAATCATCTAAATCAACCCTTTCATACAAATGAGACTCTGCGTAAAATATATTATTAACTCAGTTTTGGCAAAATATCATCCGCCTAATATTTTCCATATTAACTTTCTCTTTCACACTTTCCTTCATACGTAGGAGGATAACCCCCAGGAGTTCTTTGTGAACTATCCAAAGTTCCCTGAAGGAAGTATTGATCCTTGTCGCAGCGCCGGTGTTTTCCAATAAATTTAATAATATAACATCCATTCCTAGCAACGCGACACGACCATCCGTCTTTCAGTTAGGTGAAGTTGACGCTAATGGTGTTGAAATGTAGAGTTTTAGCTATTAGTTAGCTATAACATATGAGTGATTAAGCCATCGTTTAAATTGTGTAATTCCGAAATAAATGAACATATCTGATAAAGTTAAATCATTTAATTTCGTTACGCCAGGAAACTGTAAACAATCTATTTTCGGGAGACGGTGAAGACTTATTGGATTTGCAACTGTGATAAATACCTGCTGATTGAACATTTTACAATTCATTTTTTAATAAAACTTTTTTAAGATCAGCTTGCGTGTCTAATGTACTGATGTGATTGATGAGGATTTTGCAACAATATTGAACATTTTAATTAGTGATTAGAACATTAGTGGATTTGCGTGATGACTGTGATGATTTGATGGGAGTCAACATGGAGCGGGACTGGTGGCAGCTGACGCCGCGTCGAGAGCTCTACACGGTACCCGAGTGCTTGGCCGCTGATGATTCCAGGGTTAGTTTCAATAAGTATACCAATAAGTATTGAAATACAATACGCTATATATTGTATTTCGAGTGAACTAGTTTTCAAAATATGTAGTTTATTATATTTTGTAGCGTAGGTAGTTCTCTCGTTGATAGATGGAATTTTTGTTTTAGAAGTCGGTATAATATTCTGGAATAATATAGGAGAAGTCGAGTACAATCCAGCACAACTGGTTAGACATGTATAGAAACGTACGAGGTTAATTTAAAAAACTGTTTTTTATTTTACAAACCTAGAACAAATGTTAGGATTCAGAAAATTCTAAAGAAAGTGCGGGTCTAACTTCTTATATTGCTAGTTCACAAAAGTATGTAGGTAACTTGACTATACATAAGTGTAGGCTGAAAATAGTATACTGGCAGATCGCAGGAAAAGATAAAAAGAAGCTGTACCTATTTGTAGAATGGGTAAATCATTCTTGAAAATATTATATAGACATATTTCAAGCTCTACCACCTAAAAGGGGTTTTAGGAGAGAAGTTGTAATAATTTATTCGAGGCTTTTAGGTCGACAAAGCCTTTTGTGAAAACGAGTTGGATTATAATTTGCTGATTGAAATCTTTGTGAAACAAACTTGCGGAAAACGTAATATTTTGTTTGACTTATGAAATAACGTGACTCAGGTACCTTGTTACTAGTGTTCGTACCATTTGATAAGGTAGGTACGTATCCTATTATTATGAAAACAAATGTGTGTACCCTTATAATGGTACCCTACAGCTGAATATTGTATCGATACGCTTTAAACTGAATAAGAAAGCAGAAAGACAGATATGATGTAACTGACTTCGGAACCCTAAAATAAGCTCTAAAATCGGGGGACACCGTTTCTATAGAAACTAAACGAAATGGTTATTTCCTCTACGATGGAAACCACGAAGCCCTAACGTGCGCAGCGCATAGCCTCCATTCAACACCAGAGATCTGTTTGACGTTTCATTGTCAGTTTTGTGAATTTTGCATTTATTTTCTAAGAATTTTTCATGTATATTTTTGCAGCTGTTGTGTTTTGCGTGGGAGTGTGCTATATAGCGTGTGAGTGATATATTTTGTTATAGTCGTCTCTTCACTAGCTCAGGTTTACTCTTAAGCTGGTTACCTTCTCGTAATTCTGATCTCATGGAACAAAATAATCCCAAAGTTCGGTATTTTAAGGCTTAAAAATCCATGAAAACATCGTTTTCATCACCAAACAGCCTGTAGAAGTCCAATGCTGGATAAAGGCCTCCTCTAAAAAGTGCCATAACGAACCATCTTGGGCTACCCTACCTCCCATCTGCTGACTTCAGTCCATCGGATATGGGGCCTTCCTACAATGCGGTTGGTCGTCCGGTTCGTGGCATTTGCGAACCTTTCAAAAAACAAATCAATATAACGTCCGTCCGATTCGAAAGGGTAGTTATTTATTAAGTATCGATTCAATATGCAATTACGTACCTACGAGTATTATTGTCCCTTTATTTATTGGTATTTCCAGTAATTTTTATCAGGTACAAACTATACGACTTTGAGTTCCATCTCGGTCGTCTTGCAACAATAATGTTCACTCTTACTAGTTCTCCGAACGATGTTTAAATTTCAGCTCTAAATGTATAACTTTAGAGTTGATTTGTATATGCTCGTGCAGTGTAGCGAGCAAGGTTATATGCTCTGGGTCACCTTCGTTGCGTCATCGCCCAGCTGATTGTAATTTCCTGTTCAGACCATTGCTCTCTCGCGTGGAGTTGTTTGATTACGTTTTTTGCAAAAATACTCCTCACTTCAGGATGTTACATAAGATGTATGTTAACCCAAAAGGGGATAATAATAGAATTGTGAATTGTGATTAGAAATGAACAAGATGACTAATAAAACAATATTGATTTCATGAACTAATTTGAAGTAATAATAAGATAATTATTATTACCGCGACAACTAGTGGTGTGTGACGAAAAAAACCCTTCCTTGAAGTTATAAAAACGATTCCACCTACCTCAGAGTAATTTTGAAAACAATTTTAAACCTTAGGGTTCTTTTTAAATGTAGGACCTACCTAGGTATGTAAGATTGGTTCAGTTCTACTAAGAACAGCTCTAAGGGCGACTGGTAGAAATTGTATTAAGTCCTCCTTTTGGACATTGTTTACGTGCAATAAAGAATTAAATAAATAAATACTTCTTTATTAATGTTAGGTACCTTCCTAGGTAGGTATGATAATTTACTGATGATAGCGTTGGAACAATTCCGCAATTGAGTCCAATGCACCGTTGATTAACTCAAGTACCAACAAGGAAATACTACATATAATTTTATCGTAGACTAGCTTTTACCCACGGCTTCGCTCGTGTGATACCTACCCGTATAATGTTAAAGTAGCAATGTGTTATTGGAATCAATATTGTTCATATCACAATAGTGTCGTCCTAATCGGTTCAGCCATTACGGAGATTATAAGCAACAAACATCCATACTTTCGCATTTATAATATAGGGTAAATAATGCACGCGAATAATAAAATACCAGATCAAATGATTTAGTTTGCAATTATTTTGATCTAGCTATAATTCTGAGAGCAATTTGGGTGAATGTATAGCGTCCCTCATTATTGTTTTTAATTCCAGGGAATGGCATTCACGATCGAGGAGCGTCAGACCCTGGGGATCCACGGGTTGCTGCCGGCGAGGGTGAAGAGTCAGGAGGAACAGGTTCAGTTATGCAAAATCTCCATCGAGCGGTATGAGAATCCGCTCAACAAATACATCTACCTTATGGGGCTACTGGTAAGAACTTAAATATAAAAAAAACAATCTATTTTTTCATTGTAGGGAACAACGAGTACCTAGTCTGTAGACTTTAGTTATTTTATTTGCCAAATTTTGTCGCAGTTAAAGGACCCCTGAATCTATATATATATATATATATATTACATAATAGTGTGATATCATTTGTTAAGGCAGTTAAGGTTAGACACAATACAGGGAAAATGCTGTGTGAAAATGTCCAGCATTATAATTATTTTAGCTGTTCCATGACCTACGATCGGATTTGTACCTAACTTTCTCTCTGTCACATGCATTTTATATTTGAGAAAGTGATGATGAAACAAGGAGTGCCCACTTAATGATAAGCGGTTACTTCTAGGCACTAAGTAGATAAATATTTCACAATTGAAATACCTACTAGGGGTGCCTTATAGGGGTACATATTAGGTATTGAGGTATCACGAGCATATCCCGCTCGTTATTTAAGAAAATTGATGTCAATCACCTAATTTGATACTAAAGGTTTCTACCTTTTTTCATTATTAGCTTAAGACAAGATTTTCTTCTGGAAAGTAACAGAATTAAATTATATCGCTTATATTTTTGATAATTAGGTCTTGATATTATACTATTTCTATGTATAAAACGAATTAGCTTTATAAAGCTAATTATTTTGTATAATTTACAAAAACATAGGTGCCTACCTCATTCGTTCTCTAAATAAATTAGCCTTAACTAAAAAACTGCTATTATTTTATTGCTATTATTCTTTACACTTTACCGACTTGTAATTAGTCAATAAGCCCTTTTTAGAGGATTGTGCCGGTTTTATATCAATGTTAATCGTGAAGGTGAGAGGAAACCATCGAGCACAGTTCCTGGGTACGAGGCCGTGCCTCGGGGCTCAAGCTGTTTGCTTAATGACCTACACACATGCCGATCCGTAAAGTTGCACACGTCAATATAAGCTCATTATCACGTACGAGTGATCTAGGATTCTTATCCAAGATCGAACAATGGTGTAAAGTTATCATAAACCGCCAACAAATGAAAGGCATAATGAATCGTCAGCTTACCGTTGCAAAACCTATATGTATCTCCTTAATCTACTGGATAAATCTAGGCTACAGGATGACGTCATCTTCCATACAATAAATCATACCAAGTCTAGTGGGACGAGTATCCATACAAACATCATCTGCTCGTTGCACCTTTTTGGGGTGAAATTTAGAACAATCCTTTCTTATTACACCGATTCACACCAAAAGCCATCACTCACATATTCTCAGAACTTAAGGTTACAGCTATAAGTTCCTGACAATATTTTGCGCTACGAGATTTTCTTTGGCATTTGGCCGGTGGCAAGAGAGATGAGAATGATCCTTTAAAAATATATTGTCACTGTTTAATAGGACCGCAACGAGCACCTATTCTACCGCTTCGTGAGCGAGAACGTAGCTGACATGATGCCAATCGTGTACACCCCCACAGTGGGTCTGGCCTGCCAGAAGTTTGGTTTGGTGTACCGCCGGCCGAGGGGCCTATTCATTACCATCCACGACAAGGGACACGTCTACGATATATTGAAGAACTGGTGAGCTTGAGCTGGATTATTTTTCGAGACCATTATTATACCTATTGGTAAGCGGTTACCGTAATACTACGTAGTATTATAATATCTGTGCCGTAACCTACGGACCGTAACTTTGCAACACCAGCGGTATTTATCACGCGTTGCTGACTCTGAGACATAACAGATGAAAAGCCTCATGTGCCTTCAAACCGGACAGCAATGCAAGCATTACAGCTTGGTGGTTGAAATAGGTATGATGGTAGTACTCTCCCGAACGAACTTCCTAGTTGTGTGTATTCTTCAGGACATATTCCATTAAAAGGAAAAATTCAACTCTACAAAGAAAAATTTGCTTGCTTTCCGCTCATTTAATTTGTCACTTTTCACTATCAAAGACCGTCTTCGAAGTTCGCTTCATTAATTTTAAATGAGTTCTTGCAAAGCAATGTCTCTTTATTTCCGCTCGTGCAGACTTTAAAGCCTCTTAAGAAATTAAATTGCAAAAGGATTTTCTTAAAAGGTCGCTCGAAATTGGTATTTTATAAAATTCTAATTGAAACTTTCTAATGGGATTTAATCAAAAGCGATCGATGCTCGTTTATTCTTAGGGAATCCTAGTATCAGGACCTTCAGCTTTGGGTCTGTTTGCATCATAAACACAATCATTTTTATCATAGGAATACTACATAAAAAAACTAATTCGAAATATTACAAAAAAAAGTATGGTCCATTCTAACTGGCAAGGAAGCGCTAAATACATTTACGGAGAGCGATACTGTTATGTCGTTTTCGTTTTACGCTAACATAAACATACACTGTCCCAAGGTATGTACATAACATACCTTGGGACAGTGACCGTTTTTTGCTCTGCATTTGGAATAGACTATAGTAAGTTATTTTCCAGGCCAGAAACAGACGTCCGAGCCATCGTAGTGACTGACGGAGAGCGTATCCTCGGTCTGGGTGATTTGGGCGCCTGTGGAATGGGCATCCCCGTTGGCAAGCTGTCTCTGTACACGGCACTCGCTGGCATCAAGCCGCACCAATGCTTACCCATCACTTTGGGTGAGAAATAACTGTTACTTATTTGACATACCTGTACTACTCTATAGAACCACTGGATTCCAGCAAAAAAAAACAATTATAGTTCAAAGTGTGAGGATAGTTTTGACGCAGATCCTGGTGTTCGATTAATTTCAAAACTTCGAATCAGTATGACGATACAATGTTATAACGACAGCTTATCTAATGTAATGAACTAATTATGCATATATATTAGAACTTCTCGGTGGATAAAGAGGAAGCACACTAGGCTCATTTTGCAGGGTTCTACAGGCATTGTATTATAGAAGGTACTAAGCACAAAATGGCCACTCATGTAACAACGGGTCAAGAATAGCCATGAGACCCTCATAACTAATCTTACGCCGCGCATTTCGAACATTTCGATTGCTCAAAATCCAAAAAAACATATAACTTATTCGGAAGCCAAACGCAGGTCACATTCGAATTGCTTCTGACCTTCTTGTTTTTCCAGACGTGGGTACTAACACTCAGGGCATGTTAGAAGACCCGCTGTACATTGGTCTTCGTCAGAAGCGTGTGCGCGGCGCCGAATACGACGACTTCGTCGAAGAGTTCATGCAAGCTGTCGTGCGCCGGTTCGGACAGAACTGCCTGATTCAGTTCGAGGATTTCGGGAATGCAAATGCTTTCAGGTTGCTGGAGAAGTACCGTGGCAAGTAAGTTAACGACCATAGGATTGAAATCGTCCTGGGTTGATATCATTATAGGATTCGAGTTAGACAGTTTATTACAGTTATATTCGAGCTAGACCAACACGTACCTAACGTATTGGTCTAGCTCGATTATATCTGTTGGATCTGTTCCTACGTCGTCGGGGTGGTGCACCATGAGATACAATCACTGTTATTTTATAAACGTGAAAAGTAAAGCAATAAAGCGTAAAAGCAATGTCAGTAATTGTAGCTAAATAAATTAGCTACAATTACTGACATTGCTTATTATTATTTAATAAACTACACAATGTTGTTCACACTCAAGTCAAGGAGAGGAAGGGATAATGGATGGCGGGAGGCCTTTTTCAGTCTATGGTCTTCAGAGATCCTGTAGTGATGGGACACTTCCCTAGTGCCAGACCAAAAACCTACCTACTTTAATTCTTTGTTTTTCTATGTAACGTTTCGTTGACCAATATTATTTATTTATTTAATTCTTTATTGCACAAAGAAATTATAGTGTGCAAAAGGTGCGATTATCTAATGCTGAAAGCAATTTTCTACCTGCTAACTCCAAAGGTGTTTTCCTTCCTCATGAGCACAGTCGGTTTCACCAGAAAACGTCAGCAGAGAATAGTTGGGTGCGTGGTATAGTCGATATCCTTAGTGATAGAATTCGTATATATCGTATTCGTATATATCGATATCGTTTTCGAGCGGTCTTGTGCTCACAAACGGACAGACAGAATATAATTTGTTCATCAATCATTTTAGGATCTTCATTTCCTATGCACTTCATATATCGACTATTGTCTAATTATGCTTGGGTTTTCAATGAATTTCAATGATTTTGACGTTGATGTTGTACAGATATTGCACGTTCAACGACGACATCCAAGGAACAGCCTCGGTGGCTGTGGCGGGCCTGCTTGCCAGCCTCAGGGTCACGGGGAAGAAGCTGTCGGAGAACACTATCGTCTTCCAGGGAGCTGGAGAGGTAACACTTTTTAACCACTTTACTAAACGTAACGCGAATATACCTCTGGTGTTGCAAGCGTCTATACGCTTGGTATGATTATGGCAGCCGCTTACAATCAGGTGGGCTGTAGCTTGATTTCCACTATAGTGGCATAAGAAAATTAGGACATTACAATCAAGTCGAGCCGTGCTCGACATAGAAAACTCATACTCGTTTACCAAGGTTTAAAATAAATGAGGGTTCAATTATTTTAAACCTTGGAACATACATTACATTACGTTTGCTTGGAACATACTTGATTACGTCGATAAAAATATTACAAAACTTAAATTGCATCTTACCTGCATGTTTACATCATGAATGAGGTTATTATAAAGGTTAAACTGCTGCTGTAAAGAGGCATTGTCAAACAAAAAAAAAATATTAATTTGATAGTATAAAAGATATGTTAAACAAATTTAAACACAAAAAATATCAAATAATAATAAATAATATTAGCTGCTGTAGGTATAGGGGCATATGAATTAATGACATATTAACACTGCACTGTATAATGGACTGTTTTATGTTCAGACAAAAGAACCTACCGTCTTATCTAAGAAAACGTCAGATTATACCTATCCAGGATGTGATTTAATGTAATATCCATGTTTGCAGGCGTCCCTCGGCATCGCGCAGCTGTGCGTGATGGCGATGAAGGCGGAGGGATGCGCGGAGGCGGAGGCGCGCGGCCGCATCTGGATGGTGGACTCGAAGGGGCTCATCGTGAAGAACCGGCCGGAGGGCGGACTCAACGAGCACAAGGAGAAGTTCGCCAAGGAGCACGCGCCCGTTCGCACGCTGGAAGAGGTCGTCGACATGGTCAAGCCTTCAGTGCTCATCGGTGAGTCATGGAATTAAAGATTCTTAGTGACTTGGGTATATCTTCACAGAAAATAAAAAAGTAGGTAACCCTTTGCAATTTAAAAGTTCCAATTTATTTCATGACCTTCCAAAAAGTAGCTTTAAAAAAATCGATTTTCGGGTGAGAGGTAGGTACTGCTTGTTTGTTCGTTGAGTTTTTGTCTGTTACCATTTTTCCGAAATGACTAAACCGGTAGAAATTCGGGTTTTAGTATTCGAAAGTAATAATTTCTTAGGTTTTATTGTCACACGTCACTAGGTGGCGCTGCACTATAAGGTATACACGAGTCGCGAGTCATAAATTATGCCATTTATGGGCAAAAGCTTGTTATATAACAAGCTTTTGCCCACGGCTTCGCCCGCAAAGTACCCGGATAAAAAGTAGCCTGTAAAAAAACAATTCTGTTAGCTAGCGCCTCTTCTTACTGGGCTGTCTGATTTTAATCTCTTTCTATATAAAATAAATGTTGTATTTGTGTGCGGCAGGTGCGGCTGCTATCGGTGGAGCCTTCACCCAAGAGATCCTCCGCAAGATGGGCGCCGCGAACGAGAGGCCCGTCATCTTCGCGCTCTCCAACCCCACCAGCAAGGCCGAGTGCACCGCCGAGGAAGCTTATAGCAATACCGATGTGAGAATACATCTAGTTTTTATCTAGAATATAATAATAATTTATATATATTCTTTATTTCAGACAACTATGAAATTTACATTATTCAGTACAACATAAAAAAAACAAACAAATTATGCACCAATATGATGGTGGAACGTTAAAAGCCTTCTTATAAGTAGAACTGAAACAGAGTACCATATTAATCCATCTACCTAGACAGTTCAACGCCGCGCCAAAAGATCGGCATACTGCTAGGTAGGTAGACTAGATACTTAGTTGATATTCTGTTAAAAGCGCCCTTAAACTTTGCCAGTGGTGTCCCTGGAATCCTAGCAAGTTCTGCAAGTTATGCTGCCCCATTCCTATTTCAACTTGTTTATTATTATTGACTTTAATTTCCCATATTTCATTATTATTATTTGCGAAAAAGAAAATTTTGCAAATTTCCTCGTTTCGGATTTCATTCGAGCTCATGGTAGACTGACAAATCTCTTTCCACATAGGTTTTCCATGGATTTCCTCGTTTTGGATTTTAACTCGAGATACTGAATCTAACATCTCTTTCGTATATGACAGGATCGCGCTATCTTTGCGTCTGGTTCCCCGTTCCCGGACTACCGTACGAAGGACGGACGGTTACTGCGCCCCGGGCAGGGCAACAACGCCTACATCTTCCCCGGACTCGCGCTCGGTATCATCTGCGCCGGGATCGTGGACATCTCCGACGACTTTATGCTGTTAGCTGCTGAGGTAAGGCGCTGCTACTTCGAGCAGGATCGAGTTGCATTGCTGTGCCCGGTGGTATTTCAAGCCGGATTATTAGACTAGATTGTTGATTTGAGCCTAATTTATTGTCCTTCAACCCTGAAATCACGACTTAATGCAGCTAGCTGCTGAGGTAAGACACTATGGCACTCCAAGCCGGATAACTACACCGAGTTGAACGAATATCGTGGTATTTCGAGCCGGATAACTGTATCAGCTTTTTCTATGGTGCCCATTGGTAATTTAAGCTTCATGATGATGCTTTAAGCTGCTAAGGTAGGACACGGTGGTATTTCAGGATCAGCTATGCTAACTCAGCTAGCCTTGAAGCACTTTAAGTAAGGAGCAGACTTTTGGCTTGATAGCAATAGAGAATTTCATGCGACTTTCATCCGTTGATCGTTCGAACCGGCTCAATAGACTTGAATAGAATAATTTGAAATCTTCTAATATTATGCGGTCATTATTTTAAGCCAATATTTACTTTTCCAGGCGTTGGCTGAAATCGTCTCGCAAGAGGACTTGGACCAAGGCAGTCTATACCCACCTCTGGATCAGATCAAAAACTGTTCCGTCAAAATCGCCAAGAAAGTGGTTGAACATGCGTACGAAGTCGGTAAGAAAACGAACATCAGCTGATGGCTTCTACTACTAGAAGCCATCAGTAGCCGAAGTAGAGTACCTTGCTTGCTCGTACAGAGGTACAGCAACGTTGAGCACGAAAAAAAACTTTACTACTTTTAAAAAAAACCTACTGAGAAAGAATGGTCACCCATCGTTATTTCTAGGCTAGTAAATATCGATTATCGATAAGACCGCCTATTAGATAGATAGAAAATAGTATATTGTACATTGTCAAAGTTTGTAGTACATATCCAAGCTAAAATGTTATTAAGGCAATAAAGTATTAATATCTTTCTCATAGAAATCAAAAACTTTTGACTACGGAAGATATGTATTTTCTTTGTCTCTTGTTGGACGTAAGAATACAGGCAGAGAATATATCTTTCTCTGCCTCTTTTCCGTTGTCAAATACGAAGTCTTGGTGTTCATATTAAGCCTGCTGCTCTTCCCAGCTAGGAATGGCTTAAACCTACTTGTTTGTCATTGTAAAGTAGGTACATACCTACACACCGTCCGAATAATTAAATAACATTGTGTGCCAACGACTATTGCCACTTTTAACTGAACATACTAAAAATATGCATTTATCGCGTCGAACATGCAAACGTGACAACACAAATCTTGCATAACAGATTACAATATTTTACACCAGTATTGAGTACATATCATCATTGTTATGTGAGCGTGTAAGGATACCTCATACTTTATAAATAAATAATAAATAAATATTGCTAGACATTTTTCACACAGCATCATCTAGCCCCAAACTAAGCAGAGCTTGTATTATGGGAACTACATGACTGATATACTACATAAATATTTTTTTTGTTGTAAATATATACATAGAAAACATCCAGACCCGAGACAAACATTACAAACATTTGTCCCGCAGCGGGAATCGAACCCGCAACCTTCTGCGTCTCAGGCGGGCCTTCGCCCACTACGCCACAGAGGTCGTACTTGAACCAACTATATCCGTACTCCCGTGACCTTTACAATGTCATCGGTCCATTAACTTTGTTTAGGTACCCATAAATTGTCGCAGACCGCAGTAATTCTGAAGCCTGCAACACACATCTTCTTTGTCGGTTCTAAACCGGTTTTCCTAGATACCGCTCCTATTATATTTGGCGTTATCACACCAGGGATTTACGTACCAACTGACTACTAAACGGTTGTCAGATAAATAAGCACTTTCGTAAATGGCTTTAGACAGTGACGGGAATGCCAGTCTTATTACGGCGGGCATTGAATCTTGCGTATATCGTAGAGTACAAGTGTAATGCCACTTGAACCTACAAGACGAACAGTTTGAATTTCTACAAGACGAACAGTATACTGTTAAACTGGCTTGACTGAAACCATTATTTCCATGCAAAAAAGTAGAGCCGTTTGAGTTATCCGTTTGAGGCGTCGAGCGAACGATATGGTAGCGTTGTAAAACGGTGTAGAACATGGATCAACACTCTGGTCAAGCTAGTTTACATGACTTAGTCTCGTGCACTATATTGTTTTAAGAATCGACTCCAAGCCTGTATGGGACTTGTTTTTGCAGGCAAAGCGTCAGTGCAACCGCAACCCAAATACATTGAGAAGTTCATCCGCGCGCAAATGTACGACGTGAACTACAGCGCCGCTGTTCCGCCCGTCTACTCGTGGCCGGCACAGGACCAGCGCGTCGACATGATCTAACAACTGTGATCCAGCCGATTTGATACGTTTTACTTTTAAACTTGTGTTCATCAACAAAATAAAAGGAACAAGTAACAATTGATTACAATGACAGATTCAAATTAAATCATGTGTCATAAACTCATGAAGCTTTGATTAGACTCATTATTGTGTTGGTGAATTCAGGCCTTACTGCTATAAAATTTGTATTTACTGTGATTGGTATCGACTCTGTGTTACATTGTTTAATACTTTCGCCGCGGTGTACAAGCGTGCGAATTATATCAAGTCGACTAATATGATTATCTGTCTTTGAGGAAAAAGCTCGTTAAGAAAATGCAACACAGAATCGTTCATACCATTTTGTATTCGATAAATATCTAATATTATTGAAACTATGCTTCGAACATAATTTGCACTTAAAACGGGATATTAACCATTATTTCCGTTTTACTGAAAGTTATCATTAATTTGGTTGAGTTTCATTGTCGGTATGTGACATTATAAGGTTCGATATTGAAATACACCAAAGTTTTTTATTACTTGTAAAGATCTGAGTTCAATGTTTTATAAAACTACAAACATTGGCTATTTACCTACCTGTTTTTTAACACAAAGCAATTTCTTTATAATACTTGCAGAACGACGTTTTTTGTGTAGGATTAATTTAATTATGTATTCGATCTTGCTTTGCTGAGGATTGCATTAATGTGATAATTATATTACGGCTATGGAGATGAGTCATTTATAACTGACAAGCATTTACTATCTTGCCAGATTCGATTCTATATGAGTTTATTGTTTATTTAGACATCATTCCAACACTTTTGCTATATTTACATGTCGTACCTAGTTACTTAAAAACTCAATTTATTCATTTCCATTACATATTTATAAGATCATTTTCATTAGTAGGTATAGCTTCTAAAAATTTTGGCTTAAATTATGTTAACTATTTGCATAACATGTATTGCGGTATTTATTAATATGAATGTTGAAATAAATTGATTCCTATTTATTATTCCTTTATTATTAATTTGAACTCACGCCAGTACAATTTGAGGTAGGTAGGTCTGTCGACCGAATACATAGGCACGAGGGCTGATTCCCAATAAAACCAAATGAGATAATTTGTCTTAACAGAAACAATAACATGGTATAGTTGCCATCACGAGTTGTGAGCACGAAATGACACTGCGCAGAAGTTGATTTATAATCAGAAGTTGTCCGCTTTGCTTCATCATCCCCATACGTTTCCTAAGCATTTTTGTTTCGCCTCGACCTATAGTTGTCTTTGAGTTAAGCCGAAAAGAGGATGTAACATCCGAATACTGAAACGCTCCTCAACGTGTAATCACGACTTAAGGACGATCAGACAACAGATTTAGACATTGCTTATAGCATAGCGTATTTGGCCGTATTCCAGTTATTGTGCAGCTCAACTGATAATTATCTTCTTGTGAATCCTTGTAGTGTACATGGCCGTTAGGTTAAAGCAATGCGCTTTAACCTAACGGATTGTGCGCTCAGGATCAGGAATACGCTAGTAGTTACGCTATTCAACGTTTAATCACGCCGTATGGACGGTTAGAAAATAACAGCGTCATACATAATAATTATATAGCGCCATCTCTTTCCTACTCTACTAACTCTTTAGTGATGTTTCAGTAATTGGTCATTATAATCTAAGGGTAAATCAAATACAAAATTAAAAACAATCAGTACAGACTGACAGTCTTTATTTTAAAATAATTACTATAAATACAAATTGAGAAGTACCGATTCACAACAAAATATTACCTAGATTACAGTGTTCGACAATAATTATCACTTATCACGTTCATTATTCTAACTGTACAACGTCACAGTCACGGCGCGCCGTGTGACGGGTGGCGGGGGCGGCCCCCGCCGCGCTCGAGTCCCTGCCGAGAGTCGTGCGTTCACCTGCTCAGGGAGTGCGAGCGCTCGCGCGACCCCGAACTTTCACCGTTGCACCGCCTGTCATTGCCTGCAAACAATACTACATTTATTCATATGCTACACGCCAATCTCGCTTCGCGGTTACCTACAGAACGTTATAAGTGGATGAATCAAAAACAGTTTTGAAATAGTATTGTTCATCTTATTAAATAAAATAATTATTATAATAAACAGGCAATTAAAGATTTTCACATCGATATACCATAGGTTTATTTTTTTATCTGTAACAGGCCGAGTTGCTTTTCTGAAGCAGATAGACCTGTATGTCAGGAACACGAATAAGAAGCTACATTTTTACATTTCTGTCAGTTTTCCGTTAAATACTCGGTTTTCTCGTGTGACTTTGAAGAACTAGATAACTAGCCACGGATTAAAGAGAGCTCACTATTATTTATTTGTGAGTCGAGTTGAAAATCTTTGCCGCATTATTTACTAAGTAATTACTAGGATTATTCTAGGTACGTATTAAATTATGGATAAAAGCGAAATCTCTAGTACGTTAATGAAAACAGACGATCACGAAATCAGTAAAAAAATCCTATTTCGTTTGTCATCCATCATCAATCCAATAGAAAAAAAATGAACAAAAAAAAGTATTCAAATGCAACAATTCGGAAGCCAATAAAACGAACGGCACAACATAAACAAAACTTTCCAATACCATGTCTTAGAAAGTGTTTGGCTATATACGAAAGAAAATAAAAAAAAGCCCAAAAAGCGTCAACAATAAAGTAGGCCTGACCTAAAGTATGCTGGCCTTGTAAACTGGTGTCCTATAACAAAAGACTGAATGTCATGTCATGTACACGTTAATACACGAAAATTACATGTTTGTACACAAAGGTGCTAATTTAAAATAGTGGAAACAAAGAGTGTTTGACACTAAGTACTCATCTTTTTTAGACTTTTTAGAGCAAGACTGTTGTTTTGGGTGGTTCACAATAAACTAACATTGTTTCTCATAGGACACTTCAAATACCAAAAAGACGTCTGGAATTCACGTATATAAAAATCAACGTATGTTATTAGGTTTCCATTTATGGCAACTTCGTATTTGTACGGGATAATAATACAGTTTTAGCTCGAATTTCACGTTTCTAGTCAATAATTTTAAGTACCAAGGCTAGCCTCGAGTATAGTAGAAGTATGTAGATGGGTAATGTACTGACCTAGCCTCTGGTGCGGCGGCAGCTTGTTGAAGAAGGGGTGTTTGAGTGCATCCCGCAGCGTGATGCGCTGCGATGGCTCGTAGTCTAGCATGCGACCGATCAGGTCGAACAACTGCCGCGCCTCCTCGCTATTGCTTTGCAGGTACCTCTGTAAAAATAAGTCAGCATCAGCAAGAGTAGAAAGAATTTCAAGTAGGTTGTGACCGGACCTCGTGGCCGAGTTATACAGCACCTGCTGCTGTGGCCAAGGTTGTGTGTGGCCCCCTTGTCTCACTTGGTAAAGGAGTATGTCCGAGGATACTTCCTCGGACATACCCGATTCTATCCCATTACCGTATCTACTTCTAACGCCAAGTAGTAAGTAGAGTAAAAAGTACACAATATAATAAGACATACTTACCAATAGTGGTTTGCAGTTTTCTCTGACATATCTCCCAGCTGACGATTTTTCGTCCCAGTCTAGTTTGCCGTGGTAGAAATATTTTGTTCGTGTTTTACGTGCCATTCTGAAATGGAATACATATTATTTGAAATAAAACCCATTTTACCACTTATTTCTTTAGAAAGTAGTTAGATTTAACTGATACACAAATAACACAAATAATAAAACATTTTTTTTTATTTCTGAGTAATAGACATCGCATGTAAAATTCTTACAACTCAAATAGTTTCAGGCTACAATATAGCAGTGATGGCATTTACATGAGTAGGTTTTTACAGAATCGCAGATAGACAGGCCACCCTGCCGGCTTAGCAAGATAGGGAGCACCAAGACAACTATTTTTGTCTACATAAGAGAATACAAAATTGTATCGTTTTTCTTTGCGTGGTTATCGGTAAAACTGAACGATCAAGATATGTTCGAGGATTAAGGCTATGAGGTGGTGGTACCTGTAGGGTATGGGTCCGAGTATCCTCTCCATCATGGCGAGATGTTCGCGGTTATCGTGAGTCTGGAACAGCGTGATGCCGAGATACAGCTCGAACATAATGCACCCGATCGACCACACGTCGCATGGCTGCGCCCAACCCAACTCTGCAACACACAATATAGGGTCATGTAGTATATGAGTATCACGCCTATTACCATTTAAGTCTGACCAAAGAAAAAAATGGTTTAATGGTATGTTATTAACAGCAGATAAAAATTATGCGGGTTTCCTAAATAGATTAGGTCGTAACACTAAAAATTTGTACTAAAACACATCCACAGTTTAGACAAAGTTTAAGTTGATGTGTTTGCATTACCTCCTACCTCCAATTTTAATTACATGAAATGATAACTTTAGATAATATTCTTAAATTACACTTTCACAGCCATTTACTGTGTCACAGGGGAAGTTTAGAGCATTCGCCTCTTAACGGTGTGTGATAATGATCTCAAGACATTAAACCTAACCTTTCAATTGCGTCACAGTCCCATTATGTATTCTAACATGTCTCGTTACAGTAACATAAAATGGGTTTACATCTTGGTAGAAATTTAACAGGACAAGTTATTTACGTAATACGAGTCATAAAACTTTTAATTTTATGTATGCATGTTAAGTTTATAAGATGTTGCTTCTATGCTATATTTTAGTAATATTGCGTTGGCTAGCCATATTTACAGTTGAAAATGATTTTTCTTTATAGATTTTCCATGCAACTAAAGAAATACATATAGACACATATACATGTCTAGCTATAGTACAATAAACGACTATAGCATAGCTTATCAACAGGAAGGCGTTAACAGGTCACGATTATGGGGTCATGAATAAACACTATGATAATATATTCGAATGTAGGTTGCATTGTATGTAATAACTTGTACTATTGTTTATTAATAAAAATAGATGTACCTAACTATGTATTCGAGTTACATATTTATTTTTCGATTATTTTATATAATTAGAAGATGTGCTCACCTAATATGACTTCTGGCGCTCTGTAATGCCTCGTGGATACGATTGTGCTGTGGTGCTCGTGGTCAAACGTCGCGCTCCCGAAGTCGATGAGTCTGACATCTGTACGCTTCACGCGAAGTAAGTCATGCGCCTGGAAACAATACACAATGAGTTAATAGTGCAAAATTACTAGTTATACTTACAATATGAACTGTGGATGTCCGTGTCTTATAGACGTGTTCAAGAAAACAACGCGATGAAGCCTAGGACCAAAAATTCGAAAGCATGACGGCGATGGGCTGCACCCCTTCCTATTACGTGGGATGCTAAATAATATTAACATTTAATTTGTTTTTAATTTTTCGTACAGTCCGATCCATCCAAAGGTCGTCTTGTAGGAATCACTTAATAAGACCGCCCATTTTACAACATTGTCAAAGTTTGTAGTGCTTATCTCAGCTGAAATATTATTTGGTGTGCAATATAAAGTATCTTCTATCTAATTACTTCACAAACAGTGGGCACAGCCCAAACAATAATGTTTGGACTTTCTTCGGACTACCCCCTACCTTATCACTCTTCACGAATCTTATATCTAAGTACAAATCTCCACTATGGGAGTTAAAGTCAAGAACCTGTTACCAGATTCTGCGTTTATCCTAGAGCATGATTATACTTAATTTGATTGAAGAGTTGATAGAAAATGTGCTACGTCCATTACGCTAGCGCATGACAAGTTTTTCTGCAACGAGTAGTTATGTTAAAAGCATCAATCATAATGACCTTAAGAAGCAGGAACGACTTTCTATCAGGCAACGGTTAGGGAAAGATGTCCGTAAAAGCTACTTTCCTCAGAGAGCATTATATGGTTGTATAGTTTGATTACGTTAATAAATCAACGCTAACGAGTCGATCACAATCCTGCTATACTACTTTCTTCCTACTAATATTACAAATCGAAATTGATGTTTGTTTTCGATCTCTCGTAACGAACATATTTCGATCAAAGGAATTATATATTTCGACCTGGAATAACACGTAGGCTTAAACTGTACAACTTGAATAAACTTATCATGCAAGTGCCATGCGAGTGAAGCCGAGGGCTGAAACTAGTCATTGCAATCGAGCACGCAAATCGTTCCTCCATCAATCATTCCAAATCGTCATAGGTACTCCTTACAAAAGTCAGAAATAACACAGATACCGGTAAAAATCTACCGGTATTTAGTGCCACTAGGCGACGGTGACAGCTCACCAACTGGTGGTAAATATAGTGTTTGCCTTTTTAAAACATTATGTATACATACAGGCCGGTCAACCAACTTTTGAGTAGAAATGTTGTGAACAATATCTTGGGCCAATTGCTAGAAATAGATGGTCCATGTATGTTTTCCTCTTATATTTGAATGGCTATGGCTATATTTAGGAGTACTCGACAAAATAGATCAATGACCTATGCTGTGCACAGAAGGTCATTACTAAATAAAAGTTTTAAATTAGCAAATTGAATGTCTAACTTGTCAATTTACATTATCTTTAGCATATTTATTATTATAAAACGAATAGTTTGCTGTTTGCCTGATGCTTTTAAGCTTTATTTTCGCACTTCGGTACTGTACCTCGCATCGCCATATGTATCGAAAACAACAGGGAAATCACATCTTTAACAGTCTAGATCTTACTTTTCAGTTCTATACTGTGTGACTTTAAAGAACTATAAAATGATACTTGCCAAAAATCAAAAACCATAAAGTCAACAAACCAACAAATATTTGGTGTGCAATAAAGCATTTTCTATATATCTAAATAGTTTACCTTAAATGAAATAGATATAGGCCAGACAGGCGGATTTTGTTATGAAGGCGGTACAGGAGAGTCTTTACAAGAGAACCGGAAAGTGTGGCGTGCCTACATGTGTGTGAATGTGAGCTGATTAGATATATTGAACTACGTACAGGGGTAGATACCTTCTTAGAGGGAGTATAGACGGAGCAGGCTTCGTAGTCGCTGTCCACGAATAGGATGTTCTCCGGCTTGAGATCAGTGTGCGTGAGCTTGTTGTCGTGCAAGAACAACACGCTGTATATGAGCTGGTAGGCGATGTGCCGCACTTGCTCCAGCGGGTACGGCTGGTAGTTGTTGTCTTTCTGTAAATTGAAATATTTATCTTTAAGGCGGGAAGCCGGTGGATGAGGGTTGAAGGTAGCCCAAGATAATTCAACATGGCACTTTATAGGGGAGGTCTATGTCAAGCAGTTGACTTCTACAGTTGATGGTAATGTTGGTTCTAAGCATCAATTCACATTGACGCGGATACGAAGGGAATGGAATTGTCACGCATTTTACATCTTTACAGAAAGTTCATCC
Source organism: Perizoma affinitatum (assembly GCA_961405105.1). NCBI lineage: Eukaryota > Metazoa > Arthropoda > Insecta > Lepidoptera > Geometridae > Perizoma > Perizoma affinitatum. The sequence goes on from OY560197.1 coordinate 10,441,835, forward strand.
CTATCTTAACAAATCAGCACTGAAAAAAATTGTATAAGTTTTTTTTTTCAATATATGAAAAGTAAGTTCGCACAGACAATTTTGGTGGAGAATTTGGCTGCCTGGCTGTTGTATCTGAGACAGAGCTCATATCGTGCCTTTCGGTGGCAAACAAGGTGGCGTTCAGTTCTAAAATTTAGCTGAGTCTGTAGACTGAGACGCAAGAGATGCCTGTTCGATTCCTGCCAAGGGACAAATGTTTGCATGATCTGACACAATGGTAACACGTAGATCCTGATGTTCACAATACAGAGAACCCTAGCGTGTGCGCAGTGATAGTCTATAAAATCGAACTGCGTCACCAGCTTTAAATATTGATAGCTTACGTTCTAATCATTGGTGAAAAGCATCAAAGATTTCTTGGTTTTGAAGATTCATCCTATTGGAATGCAGTTTAATATGGGGTCTAAATTTGAATCAGACAATGAATGAACTTGCCAATAAAGGTTACTCACCAAAAAGTCGAATACGCTCTGGCCGAGCATTTCAAACGCGATGCACATGTGCCCGTGGTATTCGAACCAGTCTAACATCTTAACACATAAGCTGAAAATAAAAAAAGTTTATTAAAATAGCTATCGAGTATACATTTCAAAATCAAGGGTATCACTTAAATGTATGTGCAGAATCGAGCGGCAGACGGTAATTTAGTTTGGGAGTTGACATAGGGTTCTTCGTTGGCCGCGAGCCAGCAAGGAGCCGTATCGTCGCATATAAACGTGCAAGGTCGAATATTGTTACATTTGCCGTCATACCAAGCCAGCCTCCATTATCAACAATGATGCCACGCAGCCACCCCGCCTCTTAATATACAGCTAAATAACAAACAAACTACTCACTTTTTACAGTCGGGGTCAATCTCAGCTAACTTTTCTAATACATTAATCTCGAGTTTTGCAGCCTCTCTGTACTTCTCAACGTTTTTGATAATCTTCAGAGCCATCCTGTGCTCCCTGGAACCGGAAAATATATCGTTTTAGAATCGAACGGAGACCTAGACGTGCTTAGACAGTGAAATTCGCTGGCACTACGTATTCCATAAACAAATTAAAATAGAGGTGAATAAATTGACGTAAGGCGCACACTGCCAAACAATGTGTGTCATGATTCGTTGCCGGCGCGCATGTGTGCGGCATCACCTTACTAATATAAACTCATAATTCTAAATAAAAACTAATCTGTTTTGAAATAATCCAACGTTTCACAACAAATATGGTCGGAATAACCTGGGTTAATATATCCAGCTTTCATTTTTGACCAGTAGATTTGTGGTCATCACGCCAGGGTGTCATGCCATGTCACACTCAAATAATTATCGCTACATCACTTCTACATTAAATAGCTATACTGTGTGATATGTTAAACAAGATTCATTCGTTCGTCACTGGCTCTTACTTGGTCACCTTGCGTTAAGATGGCCATGTTAGGTACTGTAGTAGCCTGGAAAGAGACCTAGGCCTGTATTCTACAACGAATTAATCAAGTTCAGAAGTTGGTAAAAGAAGATAGTATGCAGCAATACTTACATTTCCAAGTCCTTCACCTCGACCACTTTGCCGAAGGTGCCCTCACCGAGCGTGTCGATGATTTTGTCTGAAATTAAACCAAAGTAAATTACTCATTTGTTTAACAGAACTAAGTCATGATGGAATTTGGCATTGGCTTTTCATTTAATGCGAGCTCAATTAATTGAGCACAATGAATATTGAAAATTCACGACAAAAAGAGCTCAGCATAATATTCTTGTTTATTGTTGACCAATGATAAGATCACGTTCCAACATGACTATAGGGAATGTTTAATGTAACATTTAATGAGCATTTCATTGTTCATTATAACATTGAAAATAAAAATCAAAATCAAAAGTTTAAATTCTTCATATGACGAGTCACTGAACTGCAAAGGGCATGGCTGTTTGACAGCAAGAAAAATCTTTAGGAGCTTCTGTATCATGTCAGATGTAAACGTTTCAGTGACGTTTACAATTTTATGTGAATGTTTATGTATGTATTGAGCATGGTGTAGTGTGTACTTATGTTGCGTGTTTGTGTGAATGTGTGTGTATGTGTGTAATATTGTTTGCATAGTTATGTTGTGGACACGAACATCTCGCTCCCATGACATATCCGGGCCAGTAGAACAGGTGTCCGTCCTTGTCGTCCTTGACAGAGGAGCGTGCCCGGGAGCTCTGCAGGCGCCGCGTCCGTGTCCGTGAAGGCGTCCGCGGGGGCAGGGGCAGGAGCAGGCGTCGCGCCGGTGACAGGTCCGCAGCAGCACGCGACGAGCCCGCATCCGCACCGCACCGAGGACGCACAGCACGCACCACGCCACAAGCCACGGAGAGCGCGCCACGAGACCGCCAAGACCCGAGTAGTGTTGTACCCAACAATCAGACAATGGAACGGTTGCCCGTCAGACAAGCGACAATTGGTATGGTGTGTCGTACATGCTGTTAGAGGGCAGACGGGTGGGCGCTGCGGAAGCGGCGGACGGGCGACCGAGCTCAGCCACCCGACCGCCCGCCACCGCGGGACCGGGAACGGGTCGGGATTTCCGGGATAGGATCCGACGCACACCGACACTCAAACGAAACATACACGCACAGCCTTTCGTACATACTTTAGGATAAGTGTCCACCCGAATCTCCCTTTAACACTATTAAAATCAAAATCACATACTAACACTGCCAGAGATTGAACTTTTAGAACTTCGTTTACTTTTTGATTGGGAAAATATTTTCACACAAAATAGAGACATTCTAGAGTTCAAAATACGAACGAAGTAATCCAACACATGCACTATCATAGTTTATTAATTGGTTCAAACATTAAACACTGTTAGCTTAGCTGTTAGTGACAGATTACTGAGTAATTTTATGAAAAGTCTACCCTCAGCTAACATAAAAGCTGTAAAAGTTTCCTACCCACATCGATGTAAAAATGAAAAATGCATGCCTAGTTTTGTGTTCACAATCCATCATAGTAACAGCTATTGATATATAATAATTGTTATTTCTTAGTCTAGTCGTGTGAGAAAGTTACCTGTACAAAAACAAAATAAGTAAATCCAAAGATGTTTGATATTTTCAGTAGGTAACTGTCTGAACAGAGTGGTGGCCAAGGGTATCGTCTAGGGGCATTGGAACGTAGACCAAAAGTTAGGTGGATAGATATAGTTTCCGTACAGGGTCAGATTATCTGGATGCAAAAGCCCCATAAACATACTAAAGTGGCGTTTGAGGGTGGAGTATTATGCCTAGAAGTGGGGTACTACAAACTGCCAATGATGAAGATAAATTATCACAAAAGTATTTTTAAATTGTTGTTCGATAACTGGCTCGTAACTCGTAAATTAGTGAGATTTGAGTATACTGAATTTCACGGACCGGGTGTTTGTTAGCGGCACACAGAGGCGCAGGCTCAGGCGGATGGTTAGCGATGGTTGCGTGTGCTTACAGGCGGCGTGGCCGCGCGCCGTGTGAGATGACGCGGCCGCTGTGGCCTGGTGCGACTACGCAGCTCAGGCGGCAGCGCCACCACGTCCCCCACGGTCAGGGGCTCCGGCCTCGAGGCCAACCTCGTTTCGTTCGCCGCATCCTTTATAACATCCTTGTCACCGATCCGACCGTAAGCTTCGTCTAGATGAGCGTATTTCATTATCAAGCCCTGTATCTCCTTCCGTTTGGCCTCCCGCTCGCTGACGATTCTATCACCTACGGGAGTTTTATCGTCGTCGTCTTCGTCGCTCGAAGGGAAATAAATTTGTCTTTGCTTGCCAATATCCCGCGCTGGGGATGACGCAGGAGTTTTTGTTGATTTCAAGTTGAGGTCTTTATGTCCAAGAGGTGGCGATATGAGATCGCGGGTGCTTAGTATGCTGATATCTATTGGACGCAGATAAAACTTTCCACTTTTGTGATCGTTATTTTGACTCTTTTCCGCTCTTAACGATCTACGTTGGTGTCTTTTATAGATACTATCTCTGTCTTTACCATAAAAAGTACGATCACGTAAAGTTACATCGAAAACATTTTTATTTTCATCTTTATGCTTATTGGATAGCCTTCGATCAGATGTATTTCTGAAAGGAGTCTTGTCTCGCGTTTTCTCCGTCGAACTATTGTTTCTTTTGAAAGAGTTTTCACCAAAAACAGCTGTGGTGAAGCTCCTCATCAATCCCCTCGGCATCGGCGGTTCCGGTTCCAGGGTTTTATCACGATCCTCTTTATCTTTTCTAGCCCTTTCTTTTTTTTGTACTGCTATTCTGTCTAATACAGAAGAGTATTTGTCTTCGAGACGACTTCGAGTACTGCCTAAGAAAATAGTGCTTTCGATGTTATTATTGGCTTCTTTCAGAGGATATCGTTTAGTGAACGGTGATGATTTATTATCTTTCATGTGTGCTCGACGAAATGAGTCACTGCGTCCCAGAGCGCTAAGGCTGGCAGCAGAATGTAAAGGTGGTGTGGTGATACGGGATTTAGGTGTGCCCAGGTAAGAGAACGTACGATCTTCGTTTAACTTCCTTCCTCCGCCCGGTACAGTCACACTCGACGAAAGGGATGTGTAAGGCGAGATATGCCCATTATTTTCGTAACGTCGCACATTCGACAAAACGGAATTATTATTTGTCAGAAATTTGTCATCAAACCGTGATCGCGCTGCGGATAACTTGGTGTCAGCCCCTGTTTCGGATTTTTCCGAGGGCCCACGTCTCGTTAGGCGATTAATAAAGCTGGAGTATCCATCAGACAACAGTTGCGTTACACTAGTGGTCGATGAGCGGTTGTATCGTTGACGCCGTGGGCTCGTCGTCCCATTACCGGTCGCACTAACACTAGCCATTATGTTATGTTTTATTATAGATTTTTGAAAGTATTTACAATGACTTTCATCACCCCGGAGGGATCACATATTTCATAAACATTATAACTTCACTTTCGACACTGGTAACCAAAACATGTTAGCTATTTTCCACTGGTTTACGCGGTGTTACCGGACATAAGACTGAGGCTATCTAGAGATTGAGACCGTACCTAAGAGCGAACGAATTTCAGAAAGATCACTAGCGCAGCCGAGTGCGGCCGTCGGTGCCAAGTAATGGTCGCGGACTAAAAATATCGGCAACCCGTGGGAGCGCCCTCCCGCGCACTCCCGAGGTGCCCGTCGCGAATACATTTCTTCACATTACACATCATTACCTACGTCTTCGCTTTTTTACCAAGATGACAATTTCTTCTTATAGACGCGAAAACATGTGTATAAGGCCGTAAAACATTACAGTAGAAGAATACAGGCGTGAAGACATGACTGAATCCTCAAGTTTGATAATGTTGCTTTGCTGAATTATTATCACCGACTTTCTTTGAACGGCGAGGTATAGCCAAGACAGTTCTGTCAATAAGAGGCAGACAATTAGGTCAGTGGAGCGTGAGCGAGCTCTGAACAATACCGACGATGCCACGGGAGGTATTCGCTGCTAGCGCACGCGGCCAACACGTAAGATAACGATCGAAAACATTCATCGTTTTCACTGGTCAACACTGATTTACTCGTGAGATGACTGATACTATTATCATCTGAAGATTGCACCGCAACGCCGTCCGTGCGTAATCTTTGAAGAGTGTGGGGTTGTGGAAGCGTTCGGAGTCAGAACGCTACCGCATGCTTCAGGAGAAATATTAATAAATCATATCGGGCACGATTTATATACGTGCTTGCTGTACCCTGTACCAGACAGCTTATCAAGACCACAAAACTATGTTTAAACATTTAGTACGCTAACTCGCATATAAAAAATGTTGTAAGTTTTATTTTATCGTCCAAACGTTTCGAGTGGTATTAAATTTAAAAATGGGGTGTCACGATAGTCATTGTTATATTTTTATTTACATGCCATGCCAAAAAAATAGCTGTTACTTCACTAGTGATTCTTGTAGGTATACCATTACCTTTAGAATTGTTTTAAGTGATCGTTTTATTCCCATTTAAATAGTTAAGTTTTAGCGAGTGGCTGGAATATTGCATAACTTTGACTGAATTCATTCCACATGTTGACCTTGATTAAGTCTACTAAACCGAAGGATGTCAGAAATATATTTTCTTAATCGTAAAGTACAAAAAATCATGTTTTTTTAGTTTTCATGTTTAGTTTTTTGGAATATTGAGACTATGTTTATACATTGTATTTTATGTAAATTGTAATAATTGGTAGAATTTCGAGTATGGGTTCCGAGTAGGCACTTAAGCCGGATTGCATTCGGTTGCAGCTCGCGGCACTCGAAAGCCGTTTATCGAAATATACGAAGCAGGATTATACAAGGTGAAGTGTAGATATACGAATAGGTAATCCACGTTAAGCGGAACTACATCGACATCATAAGAGATAAAGGTTCGCTGATTGTTTGTGGTTAGTGATGTAAGTGAGATAGTCGATTCTATAGCATGCAGTATGTAAATTTGACCAAAGACAAGACTAACAACTTTTTTAATAAAAGAATCAAAAAGGTAGCTCCTTCATTTATCTCTGAACTCACGATATATACATATGAGTCATATATCGAGTTAAAGATGAACAAACGGAATAAAGTTCAAAAAAACTAGATTGGCAAAATGGTCTCTGCAACGTATAATTTTAATTTGTCATATTAAAATGTACCTGGGTTTGTTTATTATTAAACACGAGTCAAAACTAGTTAAAAGCGTTAACAATATAATAATTATAAGAACATAATTTTCCTCGTTTAATTTTACAAACATCACTAAATATCATGAAAATTCAATATTCATAATATGTACTACATACCCCAGAGATGAAGAAATCATCTGGTAATGAAGGATAGTTGAAGTCAACAAATTTTTGGACGGCTCTCAAAAAGTGGTACGTTTTCATGATGTTGACAGTTAAGGTGATAAGAAACACTGATGAAAATTCATCAGCACTAATTACTGTGAAATTGCACTTAAACGTCACTACAGCCGTATGAGAACTATTCACTAACATTTGCAGTTGTTTTAAACCGAAAGGTTGAAAGGGGACTGTTAATCGAACAGCTGTTATTCGAAGGGAATGTACCGAGGCACTACAATAATGGGTACAGGTAAAAACCCTCGTTCTGTTTTGTGCCTTTCCAGTTTATTTTAATAATAATAAGTAGTAACATCTACTGAATCACCACACGGGATCTCAGGACAAGCAACGTGGAAAGCATACATTATGTTGTTTACATAGATGGTGCTGGCTATATGCTCACGACACATCTCAAGATTTGAATCCCTAAAGCATTAAGCTCCATTATGCGTGCATCATAATAAAAGACAGCGGTTTACGTAGGAAAACCAGTAACTTGACATAAAACAGTTTTAATTGAGGCACTTAAACTGACCTTTTTAACCAGTCGACTACACGCGCCGTCCACATCAAACAGTATCTCGGCTACTACGGCCAGTAGTTTCGAAACATCATGCCACTTGCAACCGTGATCCTTGAGAAATCTCTTGTAAAGCTCGTAAAAGGAGTTGAGCCTGAGAGGTAACCGCGCGCGATCATGCTTCACAGCTACTTCCGACATTACTTTCTGCAATAGCACTATGCACCGACAATAATGCTACTACATGTATAGGCAGTATATCTGTAAACACCCGTTTCACGTTAGGGGCGGGCGAACTCACGGTCGGTTCTTACACAACTGTGACGAGCGATACCGCCGCATAAGTAGCGCCAAATGTAAAATGATCACAAAACGACACAACACTGAATTCTAACTATTCCAATTAATGTTAATATTGTACGACCGTATGAAAGAATGCATACAATTTTTATTGAAACAATAACAACAGAACACGTCAATAAAACCGCACTGATCCGAGTCGGAGGCAAAACTAAAAAGATGTTCGAGTTTCGACAGAGGCATTAATTAACGATGGCCAATGGGACAAACAATTGTAACCGTGCTTTCAGTTCAAACAGGATATATCCGCGTTCAACTGACGACATGTCACGGATCCACGCACAACGTCCATTGACTGGAGCAGATTTCATGGAATAATTTTCTCGAAATAATTTAAGTTAAATAATCATTCGTTACTGACGAATAAAGTTCTTATCGGACTGTAACCCTTTTTAGACAATACTTTGTTCAAAACTTAAAGAATATTAGCAGTGTTTTAATAAAATTATCAGCAATATAAAAAGTTAAGATAATGCGAATGATACCTAACTGATCGTGCCAAGTGGTTCGCTTCACGGAGACTGGTATGAACGTACACTGATGTGTATGCATGAAAGTGCGGAGCTCATAAGGCAACAAGAGCAATATCGGCAATCCACAAGGTCGACCGGAAGGAACTGGGCATTACCAAATAGATAGGTGGGCAAGACAACAGGCGCACCACATTTATCAGACCATATCAGCCTGCCTGACCGCCTCGCTCGGCGAGCACGCCACACACCACAGGGCACACCACAGGGCACCACAGAAAAGCATGTTATCGTATAACTAACGTTATACGATAACATGCTTTTCTAAACTGCAAACTTGACCTACGACTTATACGAAGAATGATAGAGGGTTGACGTACGTAAACATTAGAACAGCCGACCTAAAGCATGTCATGCAAGCAGTTACTTATTAAAATGTTCTCAGAACAAAATAACCAATGACATGTGCACTACGCAAGTATGTAATTTTTTTTATCACGGTAGTCTAGTATATCTTTTTCATTGTTATAATTTTTAGAGCTAAGAATTCTTATTTCATGAATCATTATTCTACAAAGAACAAACATGATAGCATCTGATACAAGCCGGTTCCAACAAGTTTTTAAATTAATAGATTTAGTTTCACAACAACAATTGAGGCGTGCGTACGCTTCGTGATTAGGTACTCTCGAACAAGTCAATGTAGTAAGTAGGCAATACCAGCATACTATTTCTATTTAACGTAAGTATTTTAATTTTCATGGTGGCATTAGATAAAATAAAATAATTATTGATAAAATGAATGCTATAACAATAACCGTCTCCCGTATTTTTCATATTTTTTTAGCCCGGTTTTTTGACTGGCAAAATATAACAGATAACAGGCCAGGCATGTTTGGTTTCTCCTAGGTGAAGGTGATCATAGCGATACTATTTCTGTGCGCATGAGTCGTTACGTTTGGAACTGCTGAAATTATAGCATGTGGCGCCATCTAGTATTTGCCATTGGAAGTTTTACGCCAGCTGCTTTTCTATTTTGGTCTACAGTCTTAGCCGTTAAACGCCTATTCCATGCTATAAATGGATGTTATACAGATAAATAATGTATTTATTTGAGGGTCAGTAATACATGGTTATACGTGCAAATAGGGACACTTTATTCGCCAACTGAATCTTTAATAATCAGCACGTCATGCAAAAACAAGCGAAACATATTTTAGATAATCTTATCGATCCGTAGCCTTTAGCTAATATTTTATTCGATTTGAGCCTTTAAATATTGTCAGTCATCATAAAGGACACACACGTTATAAAGGAATCATTAGGAATACATATTTTTAACCAGACCGAACTAATACGATGTCAATTCGCAATAATTGAGTATAGATATTGCATACCGGAGATATTGCATTAGTTTTCCAAAAATAAAATCAGAAATTATAAATACCAAGGATAAATACAATCCTTGACCTAATAATATAATGCTAAAATAGATGCGCATTGCTCTCAATAGCGACGCGTTGGCAGCGTTTGCGCATTACTTGTAACAGTATGATAGGAATCCATTCAACTTTGAACGGGTAATTTTGAAATTAATAAAAAGTCTATGGGCTGACCTCTACTTCTTTCGATTGTTTCTCCGGTTTCAACTGGGCTGCTTGCACAGGCGGTTCAGCTGGTGTAAAAGAACAAGACGGCTGAGGTTCCAAAGGAGCTTGCTGATTAACTATATCCGGTGCTTGTGGAGCGGCCAATATACTCTTTCCTGATTCTACTGGTTCAGTTTGTAAACTATCGACATTCTGTACAAATATTTTCGGCTGCTGTAATGGTTTTTCATAAGTAGATTTAGATTTCAGCCAGGACGGAGGCACTGCTGGTGGAACCGGTACGTTTTGTGGTGTCTGAATTGAAATAGCATCCTTTTTAACACCCGAATCAGAATGGTGTTCGAGTAATTTTAAGACATCGATCTGCGAATTAGCATTCTCTCGAGTACTTGTTTTTAGAATCTCCTTGTTATTCACCACTTGCTTATATTGGTTGTTTGTTGCATGTTCTACTTGAGTTAACACTGACGGTAAGCATTCAGGTATTGGAATGGACGGCAGTTCACTCAGAGGTAGATTGGATGAAGATTTTAAAGTTACTTTAGCTTCTATTTCGGCATTCATCTTATTTTCACTTATAACTTCGCTAACCATTTCTATCTGAGTCTTAGACAAATCAGCAGATATTGGTGAAATTTCATCTCTACTCTGTGAAAAATCCGTGCTATCAGAGCAAGAAAGTTCGACTAAATCGAGTGCCGAAGCTTCATGATAATCAGTAGAACATGGGGATGTGTCATCGTTGGTATCATCGCCACCGTCAGGCATCTGTGAACTTTTACTGCTGGGGACGAATGCCAAACTGGATGTTACATCATTTGAAATATCAGCATTAACGGATTCTTCGGACTGTACAGAGGATTCTTTATTGGTAGCAGATTCTACTGCACTAGCCTTATCGTTATAGATCATTGCATTGTTTTCTAAAGCAACTGGTATTTCGGCTTTTGATTGTGGTTCAATATTCAACGCATTATCACTACATTGAGCATTATTGCTAACATTTGTAACAAGCGTATTTTGAAATAGATTAAGTGCCTCAGTGTTTTCTATTCTTGCTTCTTCAACAACAGGTAAGCTCATATACGTTGGTATGGCATAATCCAAATCTGTCAAGGGCATATAATGGACGCCGTCTTGGTCTCCTATGGGTGCTTCATATTGTGGAGAGTAATATTGAAATCCAACATTATCATTACCATATGCTGACCATGGATCATTTGAAGGGATTAAAGGTAACCCGTCGTAATATAATCCCGCATTAAAGTCTCCGTCTACATAGTCTGGTTTGTAATTCCAGCTAGGGACAAATGCATCTTCAAAAGCAAGATAGTTTTCAGGTAGCATTACCATAGCTTGATTGAGTTGTGTCGTGTCCAATGCGTAAGAACCATCATAAAAGGGGTTGTTAAGCACAATTTGAGGCTGTTCTAGAGGAGCACAATCTACAGTAACTTCTGCTTCGACAAAGAGTCCATATTTTGATAGGTCCGGTTCAGATCTTCGATGCCGCAACGCACATGAGTCAGTTTTACTATCAAGATGAGTAGTATAAATATCGGATATATCAAAACTATGCGTCCTTCTTAAATAGTTTTCCGGTGGCAAGCCATATCCCGATTTATCTATTTCGAGCACATTGTTCTCAACTTGACCATCAAATATTTCACCATAGGTTGGTACGCCCACGTTGTTTATTTCGTGTAAAGCAACCTCATCGTTTGTTTGAGCACAAGTTTCGGATGGTGGGTAGAAGGAGCTAACGTCAGGGGCATCACTGGGCAGCAGCACAACGTGAGGCAACGAGGAAGGGGGTCCACAGAAAAGCAAGTTGTTAGGCGGTACTCGCGGCGGCTGTGCGGCCATGGCTCAGGCGGTGGCCGGCCGCAGCCCGACGCGGCGGACTCGATTCTCGGTGCGACAGAGACGCGCCAGGCGGCCGGCTGAGCTTTGCGACTGACTGAAGCAGTACAGAGTGACGAAGGCGAACACAAATAGCACGGGCGCAAGCGCGAGGAGGTCGCCGTCTCTCGCGCACATCTTCACGGGCGATGGCGCACGCGCAAGCGCAGTAGCAAGCCAAACCCGTCCCGCATGTTATTCCAAACAGGCACGCTGACGTTTATGCTTTATTCTGGTTCCGCACTATGCTTTCGACAAGTACATACCCGAGGACATAGAAATGAGATAGAAGACGACAGGTTTTCGGGTGAACACTTTTTGAGCCGAGCGTTGGATAAATTTCACATCATTCATTCATCATCTGAATGTTACTAGTATGGAACAGAATACTGACCTGCTCTGGGGAGCGCAGTGAAGAGTCGTCGCGATGGTGTCTCCTCCGCCTATGCGACGTAGGCGAACGCCGGTGGTGTGACCGTTTGGAGCGTTCATTTCTGCGTCTCCACGAGTGCTCCGAGCTGTGAAATCATTCATCGATAGGCTGTAGGGTTAGTGATTAAGGAAAACTAGTGAACTACTTAAAATAAACGTTTAGGTGAGGTTCAGGTGTGCGCTAGGTTTGGTTTAACAGTAGATTTACTAACTTTGGCGAGCTTTCATGGTCGTAATGAGGGTCTACAAGTTGTAAAAGATGATCTGATGACGGCAAACAGCATATGCCGAGTATCGCCCGTACGGCGCTCCAGCTCCATTGTCCCGTATCTATGATTATACAGCGACCTATGCCGGCACAGTTCTTTGATGGTATCAATTGTCTCTTGAATACCGAAATCGTTCTTGAATACACGATTTTAAATAATACCTAAATATACATCACTCTCTTGTTACTAAAAAAAAATTGTGGCTAAGCCAAGGTTACATTAAACAAACGATTAATTAACCAACAAGCCAAGAAATCGTTGTTTTAATCTAGGAGATTAAGATAAAACTAGGATGAAAATATATTTTCGGCAATGAGAAGGCGGAAGATGTCGCGGGTTATGTCACAAACGGTTGACTTGGCGAGGACCCGGCACGAGCTGCGGTCGCGGACGCACTGACAGCTTCAATTCACGCCACTTGCGCACGAGATACTTAGTGAAGTAAAACGGCATAACAATCACATGGTCGTTTCAAAACAACCATCATCACAATCTAACAATCGGAACCTCCGCGCCATTCGCAGCAACATAATTTGCCTAGATGTTGGACGATATGGGAAATTTTACGTGAGTGTGATTTACGAGTACCAACTTAGAACTTCAGGTATTGAAAAATCAGAAGAGATGAACTAATGAGTTTAAATTGTCAAGGACAATAATATAATCTAGCAATGTAAACTTGGGAATACAAGGTGGCCATTGAAAATAAAAAATCTACAAGATTTTTTATCAAACACGACCCAAATAAATCGATTGGTAATTAAACCCACCAAGAAACTCGCAGATATTGTGGTCTTGTTAGGCTAAAATCAAAATTTGTTGGACTATATTTTTTTTCTGACATATCACAGCGTTCACAAAAAAACACGTGGAATGTTACTACTAGTGTCGGTATACATAAACTTGCATTAAATAAATAATGCAAAGAAAAGAACACGGTACACTAATGCAATAAGGCTTTCTGCAGGTAATTGGTTTAGTCAGTGTATACATAGATGTCAAGTGTAATAACATCAAAGCATTGCGTATGCTATAAACCAAAATACAGACCTAAAGAAATTGGAACGGATTTCAGAGTAGGTACAATCTATCACAAATATTGAATTAACTTCCATTGCACTACTTATTGCAAGATAACTAATTAAATGGAGCAAACAAAACGAAGCGCTCGTGGCGTAGTTCGCTTAACGGATAGAAAGGTTAAGCATCTTTCCATTATGTTACCATTTTAATCAGAGCGTTTTTTTGTTTAGGGCAAGTTAGGTCGTCGATTCCGGCTATCTTGGTAGCGGAGCGATATCGGTCAGGGGCATTTAAGCGTTTGGACACTAGAGTTGGTCACTAAAACGAACGACCGACCAAACTCAAAAACAAGGATTTTGCTTTAAACTAATTTAGTTTACTTTTTATTTGCAGGAACACCGTAATTTGATTTACTCGAGATGATTAGAAAAGTCATCCACTCCTCTCTTATTCACAATTATTGACTATTACGTCAATTAGATACAGATAAAGGTAATCCACCAGAAATGAAAATGTTTTATACTAAAAAGTCTAGTTTCAGGTTTCACCCTAACAAGCCAGACAATTCCTTAAGCGAGCTGCGCAGGCGTTGGTGATCTATGTCAAGCTTAATGTCACATTGTTTAGCGGCAGCAGCAGACGAACAGGTTGAACTTGAGCATAAGGTTGTTAGGAATATAAGAGTACCGTTTAAATAAACCCATGCATTTTGTTTGAATATAAATTGAACTACGTCAAATAGCGAATAAGTGTCAAGATCATTTTTTATTCCGCGATGCCATTCGTTGTTTAAAACTTGGCCATGCCAACTATTATGTTTATGATTTCTAATTGATTCAATGACCGCCAGCAGTCTAGGTCCTTTACGCAATGAGTGTCGATTCAGTGAGAAATTAGGTAGTTGCTACACATTCATATTTTATTTACAGGTCGTTATATTAAGCAGACGACACGTGAGTTAATATTTGACACTTAGCAATTATCCCCATTTTTAAACTGATATCGTACGGAGCTCAACAATAAAAGACGTTTTCCTACTCAGTAAATGTATTTCAATTACACAACGTGTGTCAGTATTATTTAAAGCAACTACTCGATAGTTGTATCACCACATATACAATATACGATTTAACAAAGCAACGCACGTCACACGTTGATGTCGCGAATAACAAACACCGGAAAATTCACTTTCGACGACCAACGACATAATCGTCCAAGTGTATTATATAAACGTACCAACTAGAAATATGACGTATATATAATATGCAGACAACTTATTTCAAACAGGTGACCTTAGTGTGTAGTTTTATTAGATGTTATCCATGCTTTCCTAGTGATCAAAAACATTAAATACCAAAAATTTTATAAAACGATACACATTCGTCTGAATAGCTTTTTCATTAAAAGCTAAAGACCGGTCCAGTCCAGAACTCTTTGATTACGGCTACACAAGAAGGTTGAAGGAAAAAGCGAATAAAGATGTAATTCGCGAGTAATGTGTTAGTTGTCATAACGCTTTACATAAGCACGGCGACGACGACCGACGTGAACAGCGCTATGCTGCCCTTATAAGTAAACATTAGAAGAAACCTATAGAAAGTTCAAATATAATTTGGCTGTGCAGTGAGAAACGAGCACAAGAAACTTATTTTTTTTACAAAGTATAGTCAGTATAGAATCGTAGTCAAAGACCTGTTACCAATCTATAAGATCACATAGCTCGGGTATCAAATCAACTAACAACAATTTAGACTACTGCCTCAACGTTAAACGTAATTTAGGAAATAGTACAAATAAGGTTATTGGAAAATATACGAAGCAATAATTAATTTGTAATGCGGTCAACGTTCAGCCAAGAACGGAATTCACACAACGGTTCTCTATATTTAGAAACATCGAACACGTGTATCTGATTGAATCATCTTCTCTGTTTACAGTTTCGCAAGTTTTACCTAGGCTTCGTTTCGTAGTTTCACTTTCATTTAATTTTCTCTAAGCACAGAACTTTTCTCTTAACTATTTTCTTTTCTTTTTTTGTACTTAACGGCAAATATATTTGATGAAGAATGACAGAAAAATATATCTAGAATGTTGATCGACCGATATTCTTGATAATTTTCTCATAATTATACCACGGCCAGACATTGGAGCGAGAGTAGAACGCTGGAGCACAATGACTACACAACGTAATCCACGGCAGCGGACAACGTGACTGACAGACGTTCAGTCAAAAGAAAAAGCTGCTCTTACGAATTGAAATCTTCATCATCTTTTGCGTAGTGCAAAACCACAGATCATAGATCTGTGTACTATAGATTTGAGGATGTTCATTGTGGGGATTACAGTTATAGGCGTGTTATTTTTTATAAAAATTGGTCCAGCCATTATGGAGATTATTGGCAACAAACAACTATAAAATTTATAATATTAATAGGATTCAGGTTTTTCTCGATGTCACGGACCATACACAAAGATATTCGCTTGGTCCTATAAAGTTGATCCAAATTTGAAATCCTATATGAACATAAACAATGAAACGAAGCCAATTCTCATTACGTCATGACGCCTACCAAGTTGACAAATTATTTTCAAGCGTATCAAACCAAGATAAGACCTTGAAACATTCACTTATACATTATCGAGACGAATCTTGAGCTCTGGTTGAGCCAGGCGCCCACAAATATCTAGATCCTAATTTAATGTTGAGTAAAGTAGCTCTGAGCCGAGGTATTATTCTAGGCACCGCCAACAAAGATTTCGATTCCTATTTTTACCCGACTGCCCAAGAGGAGGGTTATGTTTTACGGAGGAATCTTGTCGTAAGGCAGAGTCATTGGATTTGTCTTGATTAAGGGGCTAACATAGGATATATAAAGTTTTAAGAAATCCAAGATTTATATCTAATGAATAATCTTTTCGCTTATCCTTCAGCCTAAACGGCTTGATGGAGTTTGATACATGAGTTGTCATTGGAATCGTTTTGATCACGAGAGTGACATAGAATAAAATTATTTTTAAATATAATTTATATTCTGCATTAAAAAAACAATTTAAACCTGTTGGATAAATATAAATGCTGTGTCATTTGACTCTTATTAGCCGAGAGAGAGACATAGAGTACATAATAAATAAAAAAATGTAGGACATTTTCACATAGCATCATCTAATCCCAAACTAAACAGAACTTGTATCTTGGGAACTACATGACTGATTTACTACTTATATTGTCCCGCGGCAGGAATCGAATCTAATATTAATACGAAGTGTAACTTGTGTAATTGTTATTGAATTTTATAAAGGAATATTAAGTTTATAGAACCACGCTTATGACACTGCAGTCGGGTTTTATTGTTTTTAAATTGATTAATTGTTAAATATTTAATTTTATAATGTGCCAAAGTCTGCCGCCAGGTCAAGTAGGTTTATTTAAAATTGTTATATCACGAAACACCCAACATAGCCAAAACCAAAATACACACCACAGTATCGCATAAACTCGGTGTACACTGTGGTTAGATGCTATGAAGTGGAATCTGCTTAATGAACCGTGAAACTCGAGGTATTTTAACGTACCATCAAAATCTATTACAACGAAAAAACATAGAAGGACGTTTTCAAGGTACATAACGTTTTTTAAAATCTATTACTTAAGTGAAAAAGCGATAATGAGCGAAGACATTAAGCAACTCGGAGCACAGCAGGACGGAGTACAGCAGAGTTGAGTCACGGTAGTTGTGAAATGGTTTTGCACAACCAGCCAGGGTTATCGAATTTACTGCCTCAATGTACATGATAATTATTTAAATATTGAATTCAAATCGTAACAAAATAAATAAATAATGCTGGTAATTTTTCACACAGGATGATCTACCCCCAAACTAAGCAGAGCTATGGGAACTACATGACTGATATACTACTTATATACATACTTTTTTTTTTAAATACATACATATTATATATAGAAAACACCCAGACCCGTACAAATATTTGAAGATCATACAAACATTTGTCCCACGACGGGAATCGTACCCGCTATCTTATGCGCCTTAGGCGGGTTTTCGCTCACTACGCCACAAAGGTCGTCGAGAAACGAGACTTCAAGAGCGCACATGTTTCGTCTAACCAGCTAGAGCTATTTTCAGAATTAGGATTAATTGAATCAAATGCAGATTTGCATTGCAATAAGTTATTTGTAGTTTAGTAATTTTATAATGTTGATTGATGCGGATGTTGTTTTTTCAGTGCAATAACGATTTATGGTACAGCAAATTGTGTACCACTCCAAATAGTATCTAATTATACTCCAGACAAGCGAATATTACATTACTTTACTTCGTATTTACATTATGCTAGCTGTGCCACGGCCGCCCTTGACCCACCGCGTCGCATCGCCCGGCCGCGCTGTTACTTCTTTTGCTCGGCTCCTAAGGGTCGTAACGTGATGTTAAATAGCCTATAATCTTTCTAAAGAATTGGGCTATCCAGTGCATTTTTTTTTAATCCGACGCGCTAATCTGGAATTACCTTTCCAGATATTAGCGCGTTCAAACAATAAAACAAACTCTTCAGCTTTATTATTAGTATAGATAAAGTAATTTCTTTGATATAACTTTGAAAGTTTCTAGTTACGCAACTATCAAATTTTGAGTAGTTTTTAAGGTTCCATAGTCCGTACACAAATCTTATTTTGACTAAATAGCGAACCATCCATTATATCATTGAATGTTTTCGTCTAATGGTAATTGATATATTTTACGCAACCGTATAATGCACTATAAAGATGTCAAGATGAAGAATAAAAAGCAGCAACTCTAACGCACACAGTGAATTCAGGAAGATAGATGTGTAAAATAGTGGAAGGGAAAAGATTGTTAGTAGGGATACATTATTTTTGCCATGACATGTGGGTACATACGATACGCTCCATTCGTGGTCCCGCATGTTCTTCTGAAAAGCGGCCGATTTAGGCGTCCAAGAGTCAACCCCACGATAAAGGGCAGGCAGCTCAGCTACCTTTACTTCAAGTCTTTCCGCGAGCCTCTGCTCTACCACTGCCTTGGGCCCGCTAGTCATGGGGCGATGCTGATCCTTAGCGCGCAGCTCCGAGCCACTGTATCCGTTTAGTTTCTCGCCGTTGGAAGACGTCACGCTTTTCGGGCTATCTGTGCTGAGCAATTTGCTTTTAACGGTTTCTGATTTACTGTAATTTTTATATTGCACCGATTCTGTTCCGTTCGCTGTTCGCGAATACTTCAAAGAATCATAGGTGTCGCCATTCAGGCTGCTATATTCGACGTTGTTAAGATTGATGTCTCTTTCGACTCGTTTAGTTGAGATGTCATACCCATTTCGTTTGCTGATATACCGTTCCTCGTGGTTCTGTTTGAGAAAATTGCTTTCGAAACTAGTTTTACATTTAGGAACATTGCTTAGATAGTCGCTATACCCTAAATCTTTAGTATGTAAACCTTTATCACAGCCTTTTTTGAGAGTTTCTTGTATATCTATACCGTTGTCGTTCACTCGACTGTAGCTGAGACTGGCAGGCTGACCGCTGTCAGTTCTATGATCAATAGCCTCTATCCGTTCTGCATCCTTACTTTCGAATTCGTGTTTAGCCAGAGCAACACGCGATACATCGCCGTTCTTTCTCGGCGGTTTCCCGTTGAAATCTGCGGTCATGATGCCGGCCCTGCTCTGTTCATTAGGAACAGTCCAAGTATCGTGCTTCTTCTTATCGTTGCTTTTTGAAGACCATGCCTTGGCGAGAGCCGCCTTCAGAGCTTCCCGCCGCTCGTGTACGCTCACCCTGGGGTACTCGTGTATGGGCACTATAGCGGGGGCATATAGAGTCGATCGCGGCGTAGCCCGCGTTATTCGGAAACTTCTGAACTCCCTGTTGAACTCCGAACTCAAAGAATAAGCCGGTATTCTCGAAGTCACCATTTTGAGATCAAAATTTCCTTGCAGTTACTTATAACTTTTTTCACTATTATTTTAATTTTAGCACTAAGTACACTGACCACATATCGACTCAACCTGAAAACATTTAAGTAACTTACGTATGGAACTAAACACACAGTTATTTTTCTGTAGGTGAATGTTTGGCTGAATTGTAAAATTAAGTAGAATTAAAGTAAAGACGTGAGTGTGGGCCGCGACCTTCGCGGTGGGCGGCAGCGCGAACGACGGGACAACGCACTGGTCAACGAACCGCCCTGCTCGCCATGCGACGCCGCTGTCTCTACTCAGCAACTTGCATAATATGCATGCAGGCCGAGCGCGAGCAGCCCTACCTTATCTCATACGCACCGATTATGCCACCGATCACGACAAATGTTCCACAATAACCAGTGCGTTGCATTCATCATAGCATAGACATGACAGGCTGTGCTAAATGAATCTAGTAAACTAGGACATAGTGATAAAGCATCACTTGTGCGTTAGTTTATTTTGTAGAGCAGTTTTGCCGTATAAGTGCAACAAGTGTCGCCTTGGTCCCTAATATGGCTTGAGGCGATGCCATATGGCCAGACCCGATTCTAGCCTTTGGTATATCCCGTATCAGTTGCACCGACATGCGACATAAACATAATGCAAAGTTATTATGATGTAATTATAATTTTACAACTTTCACTAAAGGATCTTTCGTCTTTTCGGAATTCGTCACTGATAATAAAAAAGTAATGCAACTGACTGTAAATAATAATTGTTTTGGGTTTATCAAGTAAATCCTCAGAACTTGTTGAACAGAGACAAACAATAAATGATTTGTGAGTTGAGTATGATATAATGCAACTTATCACATGTAATATTTGCAATTGTATTAAACTGGGTTATTATTTTGATGTTGTGTAAACACGGAAGGAAATTTCTTATAACAAATAACTGCATGTTTAGCTCAACACATTTTCCAATACATATTTATAAAACACTTCAATCTTTATAGAAATCACTTAACGAAACATACGCCCGACTCTCGCTACGAACGTTTGCGGTGGTTACAAGTCACGGAGTGGTCATATTGCACAGGATAATAATGATGAGCATAAAGTAACCGCGAGATGTCATAACATATTTATGCGGGACAAGTGATCGGAGTGTTCGATCGCTGGAAGGAGAGCAACCACCGGAAACGAGTGCGTGTGCCGTCGATGGTACGGCTCCGTGCATACCTTCTCGAAGCGCGCGCGAGAACTGCGTGCGGTGTGCGTGCACCGCTGCGACTAAACTGAAGGGAAGCGTTGCGGGGCCGCGCGCTAGGACCCCACCGCCACCGCGCCTCTCTCCTGCGGTCTACCGGCACCGTCCACCACTTATGACTCTAACGCGAGAGCACTACGGGTTGAAACGCAGGAGCACTGACCTTCACTGCCACAAAGCCGATATACAAGCAAGCTCGCGAGCTACGGGTTCGAGTGCCGCCGTCTGCATCCGACTCAGTGCAATACTTTAACTAGTTTATAGTCATTTTCAACAAATATTTAGATTGCGACTAGTTCTTCACTATGGAATTTTGTAATAACGGGGTTGGTCTCCTTTCCTTGCATTCTAGCATATGCATCAGTACAGTGTTAGTACATTAGGCTGTAATTATTTGTATAGCGTTGCTTTTAAGCTTCATATGCCGCTTTAACTTAGTCCAAAACTTCTTTATACTATTATCTCGTCGTTTGAAACTAGACTACATCTTAGCGTAAGTTCAATATTCATTGAAGTTTCCATCGGTTCATCTATCGCCATCTCAAATGCTGTTTGCTTTTGTTCTCGGCTCGACAAGGCACGACATTGTTTCATACCTGCAGCGGTTTCTTGGTAAGTTCTAGGTAATGCTGTCTAGGTCAGAGACGTTCAACTAGGTTAGTCAGCCAGAGCCGAAAATGTTTTGAAAATACGAAGTTAGTTCAATAAATCCAGTCGATGGGCTTACTAAGGGAGCAGGTAAAACAGGGAATATAAACAGGATAACAGAGAGGGAATTGCTTACTGCACAAACTGAGCTAGAAATAACTTATAGTGGATGATACGAAACCACAGACAATAAAATTATCCTCATAAACATGCGTAATATGAACCTCAAGCCACTTTAAATATATCTGAACTTTACAATGTTGATACCTGAACTCTAGGTGATAATAAAATGTATAATTATTTGAATTACTCACCGAATAAAATCATTGAGGCAAGTGATTTTATTCGTTAATAGGTACGTAGGTCTCACCTAAGCAAAAAACCTCACCTTAACGTTTAGTTGAATCAAGTCTAGTTCATATTTACCTGAAACAGAAATACAATTGATTAATACAACGATAATGAACCTTGGTCAAAATGTATATTATAAAAGTTAATGAACAAAATTCATGTACACATCAAGCTAACTGAGGTACAGAAGGTCGGCAGTGTCGAAACAACGCTGCATTAACTGAACATTATAATGTATGCATCTGGGCCACTGACAGTACAAAAATATTCACAATCGAAACCTACCCAATACCAATGCTGGCATTTCATATGCATTGTGTACCTACCAAGCAAGGATCTTTATTGCCAATCAGAACAGAAAACTATAGAACAGCATAGGTACCTATATTTCTTTTGTATATCATGCCATTTCATATTTTATTAAATAGACACATGTAATTTTGTAAGTAAAAAAATACGTAATGAGGCATATCGTACAATTAAGTCGTAACGAAATTAAAAAATCTAGCATTCAGTTATTATTCAAAGGATGCCCCAGAATATGCACTTAATCTTTATGGTACAGAATCCAATGTCAAATATCTTGTTCGTTAAACATTTGATTGATTTGAGGGAAGCACAGATGATAAATGCAAATAATTGCAGATTATTTTATTGTTTTTTTTTTTAATTAGGTAATCTAAATCGTTTTTTTTTTTTTCAGGAAGGCGGTATAAATGATATGATGTATTAATGATAGGCCATTTCGTATTATTGTCTCATAGAACTTTATCACAAGTTTTAAGTCCTTCAAAGTTTTTTTTTCACTGACACTTTAATGTTTATGAAGAACGAATAAGTACTTATTCATTCTTCATAAACATTACAGTCATACTCATTAGGTATATGCCTCATTACGTATTTATGTGTTATAAAATATGGTCTAAAGCTGGGGTGGGATGTGTGTCACTGCCAACAATTAGGCTTTTATTATTTTTCTCCCGTTAGGGTTTTAAGCTCTCGTTTGCTTGACCTACAAACATTAATAACGCAGACGGAGAACATTCACAACCGCATAACTCCTTGTCGCGAACATGATGCCTGAATCATCATTAATAAAGAAAGGCAACTTCCTAAACAACCGTTAGGTTTCATTACTTACCTCCTACAAGTCGATTGTTTATCCTTGAACCTAATTTGTCAGCGTTTTATTATAAACGTATGTATGTTTGTTACCAATAATCTTCGTAACGGCTGAGACAATATGAGTGGAATATGGAATATAATAGCGATCACGAGTAACACATAGGGTACTTTATTCGGTTGTCACGCAAAAGAAGACGCGGTCAGTAAAGCTAGTCTTCGTCAATGTAAGTAAAGCAATGTAACCAAAACAAGTCAAACAAGTCGGTAGGTTTTATCTATGGTGTCAGTAAAGAAGGCGACTACGTTGGACTAAAAATTGGCAGCGCGTAATGATGACAAAAAAATAATGGCAAAGCGGAGGTAGCATAGCATGGTACCAAGAAACCGACGAACGGCGAGGTCCAATGACCCAAATGGCCCGTGACTAGGCCGCCTAGCTAGACTCGAACGAAAGAAAAATCGGTCACCCGTCATTACTTCCCCCGTACCACGAAACTGTTTGTTTGTGATTTTCAATGCATTGTCCGGGAGGTCATTAACAGTAGTTCTACAGCTACTCTAACTTAGTTTTAGTTAAGATTTAAGAAAAAATAACTTAATGTGGAGTCGAAACTTATAAGCCAAATTCTAATTCGAATATGCGAGTAATTTGGCTTAATTTGTCATTTTCATAATTGTTTTAGTAAGGAGTTAGGTATGCAATATGATACATTATAATATAACTTAACATGTATTTGAATATTAGTGAGCTCGACTGTACATACAATTTAGACCAGTTCTATTCCAACCAACGCTGACCATGGCAAATTAATCCGACACCGTAAATGGTACTCTCACGGAAACCTGATCTGGCAGGCGTGAGTTCAACATGAACTATCAAAATACCAACCATAAATAGACTTCCTGGAGCCCTGGTATTCCTTCATCACTGCTTAATAGAGCTCATGTTAGTGAGAAAACAACGTATTTTGCTTTCAATAATTCCTTTTCATCTCACCGAACAATACTAAATAGGATAGCAACATGTTTGGCATCAATAAACTGATCCGCTGTTTGAAATGTAGGTTTCTAATGTGCCAGATGACTCGTTTCTCAGTAATTATAATTACTGTACTTAGCAAGAGGCGGGTGATGTACATCGTCCGTAGTGTTTCAAAAAATAACGCAACATAACTGAGTCAAAAGTAACGGACCTCATTAATCATCGAGGCCAGTATCGGTCAAATGACCGAGTTCATTTACCTATATCGCTGATCATTACTGATTCGTCATCATAAGGAATCATCGAAGGCTTTTGAAATTTAATAGGAATGAGACAAATGAAAAGTTTTTGTAATTTTCTGTGTTCCAAAGCGTGTCACTAGGACTCTATTATACCCAATAATAGCCGGCGAAAAAGTAACCCTTAATGCGTGGCTTCGAAGTCAGTAAAAATACCCTTAACTTAACTTCGGGATCCTCACATACGCATGGCTCGACCGACACATCTTGAGCTGTTTAATTTTACCTTTGTACAGTCGGGTAAGCGAGACAGGAGAAATCAGTCCGTCGACCTGCATAAAAAATACTTTTCCCACAAAGACTCGCCCGTTAAGCTTCTCGGAAGCGCAACAAAGATCCTGTCCTCTGTTTGTGACTCACGCTTCTGGTTAAGCCTTACATCCCGAACAGACAGTAAAAAGGTTTCCATAAACAAAGGACATTATAAGTATTTCACAAGGTAAGTTTAATATGTAAGTCCAGTGCGGGACTAATGTTAGCATATTCTGCAGATATTTGTTCAGGGAATCCTAGTCAGGACTATATATGTGACTGTTGGGTGTTTAGTTATTTATGACTACCGAATAAAAGAAAATGAAAATTATTATCAGTTGATAGCGAATAAACAATAATATTCGCACGTAGACACGAAGCTTAATTGTTATCGAATTATAAGGAAAATAAAGGTTATTTTTAGAGTTCAAAGAATGTTTTGGTAATGTTCCAGTAGGAATTCCATAGCTTGATGACAAAAATTGTATGTTTTCCAAATTTCACATTCACATCCGTTCGCAGTCACAGCGGTTTTAGTTGGATCTACGGACGTATTTTCCAGTTCAAGTTATGGATAAGTTCAATAAAATGTGGTCAAGAGCCCGCAAGATTCCACTGCGAGGCTGTAATTGGATCAGAAAGTGATTTTACACCGCGCACAGTTGGATTCTCTGAAGAGGCGTGTAGGTGTCGCCAGTCGCATTACCAGCACTCGCCATCCTTCATACAAGAAATTACTTGTTCCCATAATTTGTATTCGATCGAGGTCGCCGTCACACTTATGATGTGCGTGGTTAGAAAGGAGATGACGATTGTATTTCAATGAAAAACAGAGAGTGGGTGGCGAAATTTAGTTATCGATCAGGGGAAATTATGGTGAAATGAACTTGCACAAGTAATTATTTCATCATCATAACACATAAAAAGTAAGGAAATTTAAAATGTACCAACACAATAACCTTTAATGGTATGCACAAGACAGCCGTGTAGAAATATTTATGAAGTAGAACATTTAAGTCGGAATTAATTAAAATGTTTTAATAAACTCAGTATTGCTTGAACTTGGTGACTCAGTGGGAAAATTGCCGGCCAAGAGCTAATCACCAATCGTAGGGTGCTGTACACTATAACTTTTACGTAGAACTCATATGCATTTTCTCATGCTCAAAAGGTTTGTAAAAAATATATCTAATACATTGAAGAATGATTAGGAACCTAGCAAACAAATAGACTAGAACAGCAGAATTTCAAAGACGATCCTGTATTTACTTTACGAATATGGAACCCTAAAAATATACTTCGCATAAGCAACACGGAAGCACGTGATAATTTTGTCGAGAAGAAGGTTGTAGCATTAAGCCATTGACACTTGCCGACACGTCACTTTACTAGTTTAAGCAAAAGAAATAAATCTTAAAAGTAGCACCTGAGGAATAACTCAGGTGAAATTATTAAATATAGTAAGTAGCACTCGATTATTAAAATACGATAATATTTATTTTGATAAAAGAAAATCGTATCGTCACATAAACAATGCACATTGGCGTTGGTGGATAATAATGAAGGTCGTCGAGAGTGGGCCACTGCACAGCCAAGCCCGATCTGAGTAGAAGATTGAAAACAAAAGTGATCTGATGGAGACAGAGGAGATTGCGTAAACGAGCTTTTGTAAACTTTGTGAGCTATGCTCGCCCACGGTTCCTTCTCATAAGCATTATATGCACGTAAATATTAACGAGTAACACAACATGAGACAGGAAATGTAGTAGGGAATGAGTTTAGAGAGTGCGCTGAGCTATGTTTTGTTTATAGAGTTACGATACAAGTTATTTTGAAACCTCCAACAGAGTTCCATAGAATGATGTTCTTCATGCATAATTAAGATTTTGAGAGATCCCACAAGATGCCTTCATGATTTATAATAACTACAAAAAATTTAATCGATTTATAACCGATTGGCAGATAGTTGAATACTTCCGTGAGTGAACGCGTATAATTTTGGTAAACCAAAAGATCATTTACAGTGTTTTAGTGTGAGACGCCTTCATCAATATCGAACAATACGTGGGCGACCGATGCATTGCCGATCCTTAAACGGAAACCTTGTTTACCTACTTGTCTTCCCTTTAGTATTGCCAATATCGATACTTGACAAGGTCTCCTGTCATTATACTCGTACTCGTTAAGTGAGGAATCTTATCTCTCATTTTAATAAGCATTCGCGCGTAAGCATTATCAGTTCCTTGGTTCTTGGCAAAAATGATTCAATTCGTCCGTACGTGCTCCACCATTTCCGTAATCGTGACCTGCACCTGATGGACTCGCCTACCCTGAGTAAACATTGCGATGAGTGCATAGACAGCTATGTTCGTACATTTCGTATTTTATTTCTCACAAAAAAGGGAATAAACGATGTCATTTGCATAATCAACAACGTGCCTTCACGACTAGTATTTTCCGAGCTGACTTAGCATAACTTGGTTTGTTTAATGTGTGCGGTGGGAATCATTTATCAATAGTTTTTTGTGAGTTGCAAACGAGTAAACTTATTAGAAACAAAAGAAACGAACCACGCAATCATATATGAAAAACTAGAGAGATTCAATAAACAAAATTTCAGATCAGTATGAAGGACGGGTTTTATTTTTATTATCTGCAGTTGTTTCCGCGTTGTCGTGGTATAACTTTTTTGTTATTTATTCTTATTTATTGCCTTCTGGGTGGGAGGTAAATAACGCACGCCACTTATGACCGCGTGCGATGGTCAATGTCAATGCTGCTCACAAACACGCAGCTCAACAGGCCTGACGAACAAAGAGCTATTCTTAAAGCATATTAAGATTTGCCCCTCGATTACTGCAAAACACCTTACAAATGGCCAGCAACTGCGGCTCGTAGAGTTAATATAGCATTTAATCTACCAGAATGGTTTAATTCCTTTTGCGCTTTCGCCCGAGCACAATAAATACATTTCAATCGAGTTAAATTAATAAAGCAATTGAAGACAATAAGTGTTATTGACAATTTGGGTTAACGTGGATGAGTCAGCCCAGACAGATCCAAAGCTAACTGTAGTCGGTCTAGGTCCACACTTGATCCATTTCCCCACATCTTTTCATATCACAATTTACTAAAGTAAGTCGTGTGAACTCTTTACAGTTGTGTTTTTGTCCCCATTGTATGGATAAACATGTGTGCCGAACACATGTTTATCCATACAGCTTTCTATAATTTCGCGACGGATTCGGTTGTTCATAACGAAGCAATAAATTGTCTAATTAGCTACATAACGTGAATTGATGAGCGACCTATAAAACAACAATGAGTAGACTTGACCCACGCGTTACTACAAAACAATACAACATTACTTATCTATCATGTAGGCATCTACAAGTTTCATGAGGTGAGATATGTAACGGATTAAGTTTATTCATGGAGTGTACACCTCTGGTTCAACCTTTATTAGTTGTTACCGTTAAAACAGTTAAAATATTTTTAGAATCCCTCACCAATTTATTCTCATTTCTCTTTCCTGCTCCATCATCAGACACTCCATCATCAGGTAACACGATACCTATGCTGTAAGTTGATGAGGAGCTGGGTATTTTTTTAGATTCCAGGTAATGCCTCAGCATCAGTTCAAGGTTACAATGATCTTGAAAAATCAATGAAAAAAAAAGACGAATTGTACAGACCTGTGGAAGTTGCTCACATCCCCTCATTACCTAGTAAAGAGCTGATGATCTTCAAACGGCTGAACCAACTTTCTTGAATAATAGCTAAGAACATTGCCGACAAAGTCACCTATCAAACGAAAAAACTAAATAAAAATCGGTTCATCCTATTGGGAGCTACGATGCCACAGACAGACACACAGATACACACGTTAAACTTATAACACCACTCTTTTTGAATCGGGGGTTAAAAATAAGGCTTCTTTTGTTCTAATATTAAATTGTAGGAGTGTGACTACAGATTTGATTGCTAAATACAGTTTTTTTTAAATAAATAGTATTCCACTTTCTTCACCAAATTTAATCAAATTTAAATTAATTTTTAATTTTTTTTTGTTACTTCGTAATGTTTCAATGCCCAGTCGGATTAATATGATTCTGTGAATTAAGAGTGTTAAATTGAAGAATGTTTTTAATAATCAACCAAATATACAGGTTCATATGAAATAGCTTTCACTACACTCCTACCATCCATCTGCGAGCCGCGGGCTTGTCCCGAACCCACAATACTGGTTTGATGAAAAGTTTTTCTAAATGAGAGGTTCCTCGAAACGCCTACATTTACTCTGAATGTAGATAATAAATATCAGCTAATTTATGAATTGTATTTCACATTTTGATTGACTTACTAATAGTGAAAGTTAAAAAGATGTCACGGTTTATAATTTTAAAGAGAAAGGCTGTTTTGGATATCTACTTAAAACGTAATTATTTGTACAATTCAAACATTCACATATATTTGTCAAAACTATTTTTCTCACTACTCTAATCCGACTAAATGTATAGTTCCTGTTAGATTTACATAATCTAACAGGTAATCCAATAGCAAATTATGCAATGGTGTCCAATTAATAAAACATTGACAGTGTTTCAAACATATTTGTGTGGTGGAAAAGATTTGAAAGTTTTGCACGAAACGGATAATTAATGAATATAACCATGATTATGTTATTTATGCAGCGTCATGATCGTGGGATGTCGTTTGCTTTATTTTGAAATCAGTTCTTTCTTTTTGTCACTGGTTAGGTCTTGTCTTAACCACCGTACGTTACTTCAGAGACACGATTCTAGCCAGGATTAGTCGACGATCCTAACGTGTTTTTCATCGTTTAATGCAGCGCCTCCTGATAACTTGACTTGAAAACCTTATCTAAGAACCACCCTTGAAGTCATAAAAATCTATTTAAAAAACGCACTCTTGGAGAAAAACATCTTATTGTATCTTGTTTTGAATGGTCAGACAAGAAAATTTATATAAAATTAATACTCCCGACGTCTTTTCCGTCGTCTATTGCAGCGCCCCCTAGTGACTTGTGGTGATAAAACCTATTTTTAATTGAAGAATACATATATTGCAAAAACCCGCATTACACAATTCGAAAAGCAGTTTCGAAGATGGTTGATGGAAATGGTTACAAACAAACAGCCTCTTATGGCAAAAGTATATACGAAGGTCCTATACGTTGCGGGTAAAAAAGCTAATTGGATCAAAGTAGATTAGACAAGACGGCGTGATTCGAATCAATCACGCTAACTATGCAGTAGCCAATCTTTACACAGGCAGTTATTTTAAGTGAAATATATTGCTAAAACGGAGATAGAACAATACGCTTTTAATTGTCGTTCTTGCACGCGTTGTCAGTACTTTCTACCCGAGTCTACACGTTCCACAGAGAACAATCACTTTATTTTACTTTTTATTCTTTATTAGTGACGTTTATTTTCAGCAGCAGTTTAAACGGTTTATGTATTAATGATAACCAACGAAGTGAGCATATGCACGCTGGGTGAGCGCTTATTTGAGCGCTCACCCAGCGTGAATCGATCGTGAAGCAATCGTGCGTGGTGAATAGTGACCATGAACGGGAATACATAAAAATAGCCCCCTTTGAAATATAATAATAACACGAAGCTTTATTGTAGGTAGTTAGGTACGTTATGAGCCTACACTCGCTTTCGTCTCCCAAAATGGCGATAGCAATAACGATGAGTAATGAATAGAGAGCTGCTTTAATTCGCGCCGCTGCCTGCGCCCACGCACAGGGTACAACGCGCATCCACTCGGAACAATGCTTACTGGTTTACTTTCTCGATTGACTCATACTAATTCATTGCATACGTCTAGCAACACGAATTAGATTAATGATAACCGGTCTTCGTTAATCTCACAACAAAACGTGCCAATTATTTGGAACACTTTCATTGCCATATTGTATCTAAGGTCAACGGATTAGACTTGGAAAGAGTTTAAATTTCAATAATTACTCCTCAAAATTACGAGCCCCAAAAGAAACTTGCGTTAACCCTGGGCATATTCATTGAATATGTACTGGTTTATCAACGCGTTACATGTGAACAAATTGAAACATAAAATACATAATATATAAGTGACTTTACAACGATTCCTCGTGCATAACGTATTATGTTTTACAGCTATTCATCTTTCTACACAAACCAATAAATTATCGTCTAGTCTCTTGAAGAACTAAAGCATACTGATAAGATTGGCAATCCCCCTTTTTGCAACCAACCAGAAAAATATTTAGAATTCTATTGTATTTTCTTCTATTGAAAAATGTCTGAAATAAGCAGACTATGCAGACTAATAAGCAACTTGAAGCTTGAGAGTGCATACAATGTTTGTGCGCAGGCGCACGGATGCGCTAATGAACGCATGTCGCGCCGCTGACCCCCGACCCACGCGGGTTCGTCGTCCGTGCACGTCCCCCGTACGTCCCGCACCACAAACAGGCATCGACCCTTCAAGCAAGACGACTCTAGACCTTTTAATCACTGCTTATCAATACTGCTCCTCGTTTACACTTCCTAACGTAAATCATCATTATCATGAACAATGAGTTACGTTACGGGTATGCCAACTTAATTACATCCTGTTTTCCTTCTCATAATAACATCCATGATTTATTAATACGCAAGGGAGTAATAAAATAACGAATTTAGGAATGATCCTTACAAAGAAATGTAACAGAAGACACGCGATCTAATATTTTTTCGGTGGCACACGATAAAAAGGGACTACTACTACTATGTGATCCTACTACAAGTTCCATAAATAAGTAAAAATAGTGAAACAGAAAACTGTAATATCAATTGACTTGCTTCAATTTGAAAAAACAAGCACATCAACGACCGAGCGCGTTTAAGTCTTTTCTATGAGAAAAATTAAGTGGAATGGAATTATGCTTATGGAGTAACTACAGAGAATAGTGAATGACCGACGGACGTGGTACAGGAATAGGAACACCTGTCGGTAATTACACAATCACGGACGTAAGCAATTAAAAGCCGAGATACCGACAGACCCTGTCATCCGTCGCAGGTGAAACTAGGCGTTCCGTATATGCCTAGTAAGTAAGTTATGCCAGGTTCTCTATAACAATGAGAACTTTCATTATGAGCATTTCAGCTCATCCATTGTTAGAAACGTAATTTTAACTGTAAAACAAATATTTTTCGTTGTATCTCGGTTATTTCAAGTCCTGCTGCTAGATATTATATTTTTGCTTTCCAAAAACTGTTCTTAGAGAATACAATTTCTGACCCAGATTTTAAACTATGTATGAATGTGTCAATGGTACTAAAACCTTTGACAAGATTAATTTATTGCGGCGAGGTTCAAAAGAACCGGAAAAACACGAATTAAGTAACAGTATTATTCACCCTAAACCTTTACCGAGCGCCCTGTAATTTATTTAATTAGCAACTCCGACAGGCAGTACGACGCCACTACTATAATGTGATTTGTGACTCAATTTTTTTAGGCTTTTTGATTACTGCCTTGACATTTCCTCAATCGGAAAACTGACAGGAAATGCCGAAAAATATACTTGAGAGAGCGCGACGAGTGGTGGGGAGTGTCGCGTCGAGCAGAAAGGTGCACCTTTCGAGTCAGCAAACGCCTGGCATAGCCCTCGGGAGTCAACGCACCAGGGACCGGTTCGCTAATCGATCCCGGCTGGTCCGCGCTCCTGTCCGCACCTTAAAGCGACTAACGGCTTCCTCCATAACCAGCCCTGATCAGATGCCGTGTCGTGTATTTCTGCATTTCATGCAATACCCGTTAAACTAGTAAACAAGTAGGTACATGTTGCACGGGGACTTTATGTGCAATAGTTTCAACTTTAATGCCGATTGCGCGGACGCTGTCATTCCCGCCAGTGCTGGCGTCGCCATTGCTTCTACAAACTGTTTATGTAACACTACTTTCCTAGCGAACTCTAATATTGCAATTTACAACCACATCGCGTCAGTTTTAACCGATGTAACTTTCTGCTTGTGACAAAAAAGCTCGATTTATGTAAATCTGATCATGTAACGGCCAACAGGTTTATGCGACGTATAGTTGAATGTTTTCTTCTTTCATTGCATGTTACGTCAATCAAACAAACATTTGGTCGGATGCCACCAAGCAGAGAAATTATGTAGTCCGAGCGACTTTCGATTTTCTCCAAATCGATTGTATTGATGAATCGCGACTGATTCCGAGGAAGTGACAATGGCACCATTGTTTCGTACATTGGCCATCTATGACGATTGACTGGTGTCATACCGTAATTTACTGTGCTTACTGCAGTTTGTAACATCATATACATTTTACCACCAGTGGTAAATGGCTAGGGTGTTTTCCATCTATCGGACGGGAGTATGGAAACGGAATCGAACCCGGAATGTAATGTTTGTGGTTTGAAAGAGGACTGTCTTGGAAAGCGTCTTTCGCCACAACTCACATGACCATTTTTAGTGCTTATTTTAGAACGAATTGGGACTTGAAACAATGCTTTTACTGTTATTCATAACATAAAATCCTGTATTTTTTTACAATACACACTTTAAAGTATTTTAATTAGGCCAAGTAGAGCCAAGTAGGGCTCATTTACACATTACATTATAAGAAATGTTTGACCAAATCAAATATTTTTAATTGTCTTTTATTCCATCATCTAAAATATAAACAATTTTCCTTTTGATCTTTTGGTATGTTGTTGTTGTATCGATCTAAAGATGTTGCCAATAAACGACGCAGACCAAAAACTAGATTGAACGGTCAATCGACGACATGTTTTGGCACCGAATTAAAAGTCTAATATTAGAAAAGTATGTAGCGTAGCATAATTTTGCGCAGTCAATGCTACATTTTAGTAGTGTTATAATCCGTCCAGCTCTCACCAAACGGTCGTTGATTCCGTCACAAGTGCCGGTTCCACGTAATACTCGCAAAGCAAAGGCATACAATGACCGTCGGATTAAAAATACCGTTTAATAATTCAGCTAACAAGACCTAATTCCGAGCGTAACATTGGTTTTGTTATTTGTACTTTGTACTAGAAATGTCTTGAATTTACATAAACCAATTGAATGTACCCGACCATTTCATGATTGTTATCTATTTGCTTGCCCCACTGGCCGTTTATAATTCGATTCGTTTAACCTTAACGAGACTGCGGCTGAAATTATGTAATTTGGTATGGCGCGCCTAAAATGAAGTTTAGCAGCATAATGCATATTGAATATCCAGTCGTAAATGTAACGCGATTGCGAAATACACGAAGACGACGGGGGAATCCTCTAGAAAATAGACTTGAAATGTGTATTTTAAAAAAAGGATTATGATACGGTTTGTTAGACTAACGGAGTAATTTCTAGCAGACGTGCCCGTCTACACATATGATGAGACCAAAAGTGTAAGGGTTTTCTCCAAATGGAAAAAACGGAACACTACTGACGATGCATAGCTAAGCTAACACTTAATCGAGGAAATATTTTTTTAAATGATCCTCAACCTTGTTCTCAGCCAAAATTAGGAAGTCGTGTGACAGGCTCAGTTCATATCGAGTGTATTTTTTGCCAACGAGGATCCAAAAAGGATGATCATTAGTATTTCGTGTTTACAATGTTGTATGCGGATAAATCATAAGATCGTAAATAAAGTCGTGTCAGGAAGTAGATAAAGGCACGAGTTATCGAATGTTCAACAAGCAGACAATTGGTACAATACCTACCTCTACACAAGTACACTGCATTGTCATAAATCCCGATCATAGCCGGCCCTGAGGTGGCGGAGCGCGGCGGTGGCTGCGTTCCGCCTCGAGACATGGAAAGCTTTCTTGGCCGTGATCAAACAACGCAGACCAATAAGTACCTACATAGTAAAGTAAAGTTGAAGTGGCAAAGGGCAGGCAATTTCGCTCGCAAAACTAACAACCGCTGGGGAAGAAAGATTCCGAACAACGTAGTGTAATAGTGGAATATGCCCTCTACCAAGCTGTTGATGATGAGAAAAAATAAATCTTGCGCTATTATTTTTTAAATGATCCACAACCTTGTTGATGAACTAAGTGAATTACTTTAATAATATTTTTATTTCCTAGTAGTCACGACAAATATTACAGTTTTGCGGTTACGGAGAAAGTCGAAAATGTATAGACTTGTTTGACTTTCTTGTTCGCTTAACAAAAAGAGCGAAGCGAGTGAGAGTCAAGATTAAAAATCAGCACTTGATGTACATACAGTAATCAAAAAAGTCGAAGAACTTTTCCTGGAAGATACCCGATTAAAGAAGAAACAACTTGCAGAAATGCTTGGAGTATCATATTAAACCATTTTGAACATCCTCCATCACCATCTTGACATGTCTAAGGATGAGTGCCAGCGCGTACAGTAAACACGAGTTTTTGAATATCTGTAGCGAAAACAAGGATGACATTTTGAACCGGATCGTTACTGGAGACGAAACTTGGGTTCATCACTATGAGCCTGAATCAAAACAGGAATCTATGCAGTGGCAGAAAAAAGGCGCAGCACCCCCTAAGAAATTCAAGGTGTCACAATCGGCGGGAAAGATCATGGCCACTGTTTTTTTACGATGGGTAAAAAAAAAACATTTTTTACCCTTCGTAAAAAAATGTATAGGAAAGCTTTTTCAAATATCTGAAAAGTGTATTAGGCTTAAGGGAGAATATATTGAAAAGGAAAAAATAATTATATGTTTCATTTTGACCCCCTTCCCCTCGTAAAGGTTATTTTTTATCCGTGTACTACGCGGGTGAAGCCGTTGGCAGAGGCTAGTAACTAATAAACGTCGATACTAGCGCGAACTCATCGTAGTATTAAGCGTAAATATGCAAACAAAATCCAGGACAAATGCAATGTATGTGTTTATTAAATCTCACAAGACGCTTTCAACAAATCTATATAGACTTCTCACAGACGATTATGACTTTCTTTACTTCGAATGTAGCTCGAAAGTTAAAAATATTAATTAACGCGCATAATGTGCAAATCTCATTTCACGTTGCATTGCTGGCTTGGCAAGAATATTCACATTTTCACCGATGATATCTGAAGATTATTGTAAAGTTTTTTTTACTTTTTAAGATACTGTTTTTTTAAAACGCTACAGACACACATATCACTCGTCGTGCCTGATATCAACACATCGTGGATATCAGGCACGACTAGTACCGTGGTACCACAACACCCGGAACCGGAACCAACGTTAGCAG
Organism: Perizoma affinitatum; assembly: GCA_961405105.1. Lineage (NCBI taxonomy): Eukaryota > Metazoa > Arthropoda > Insecta > Lepidoptera > Geometridae > Perizoma > Perizoma affinitatum. The sequence goes on from OY560197.1 coordinate 10,477,426, forward strand.
AACAAAAATAATCCCGCTGCGGGAATCGAGCCAAAATGAGGAAAAAAACTAATTTATTATAGACTAAGCTGTACCCGCCATCCCTGCCGACGAATTATTCGCATTTAACCACAGTTTGTCTGATATTAAGCAACGCGTTAAACTGCGGTGAAGCACTCTTATCAAGAAAGGAGCTTTTTACTTTGGATTTGAAAACTCCCAGGTTGTATTTCTCAGAAGACAGTAAGTAACCCAGGATTCATATAAAGAATCATTAAAATCTGTCAATTATCAATTATCGAAGATATCGCGTATCAAACACACACGATAAAAAAAACATACAGTCGAATTGAGAACGTGTTTGTTTTTTGTTTGGACTACGCATTATTGACAATCTTTAAAGTACCTCCTTTCTATCAAAAAAAGAAGTAATGATAGCGGACTACGCGTTAATGAATTACAACTAAGTACACGTTTTGACTTTTATGCCCTCTGCCAAGGGAACCGTGCTGAATTTCGGGATAAAAAGTATCCTATGTCCTACCTCGTAGTATGAACTCAAATCTCAAGCTTAATATGAGACGAACCTTCAATGGTTCCTACATTTCGGGTTTCAAGTTATTTGGACCTAATACTGAGGGTTGTGATGTCTGTATTATCTGTACTACAAAAACCGATGACAAATATTTACGGGACAATCTTCAAAGTACCTCCTTTCTAACAAAAAAAAATTAATGAAATCGGACTACACGTTAATGAATTACAACCAAGTACACATTTTGACTTTCATCCCCTCTCCCAAGGGGATGAAAGTAGTAGCTGCTCCGTAGTATAAACTCAAATCATGCCAAGTTTCATTTGAATTTATTCAGTAGTTTCGGCGTGATGCGCGTTCCAGATACAGCCAGACAGACAACAGACAAAAATTAAAAAAAAATACATTTTTGGATTCACTATCGATTATAGATCTATTTTTTTTAAATATCTTCTATGTACAGAATTTGACCTGTTACATTCTTATTATAATATAGATTGCTATGGTATTCATCGATTCCGTAAGGGTTTACAGACTCCATAGGACCGGTAGATTGAGTGCTAGAAATTAACATAAAAAAATTATTGGCCTCCGACGTTTTTTCCATCACAGCTATTATTGCTGCTACGTATGGCGTTGAAACCTACCTAAAAACAATGGTTCTAGAAAGCTAGAAATCATAGGAATCATCGCCATTCTTTGTAAAGAACGGCGTGACAATCGGTTACCCAGTCCAACATTCTATCCTTTTTTGCAGAGCCCCCTAGTAAATTCTGGTGATAAAAGCTACTTAAGAACCACCCTTGAAGTCATACCAAACCATTGTAAAAACAACGCATTTTAATCGATTAATCCGTTTCAGAGATTAACGATAACACAATACAATACACACTGAACCATCGAGCTCGATATGGGCTAGATTTTGGTAAAAAAGTATAAACTTTACGCAGTAAAACATCGCGTAATCTCAGTTCGGGCGCACTACTTGTTAGGTTTAGGACAGGATTTAGGACAGTTTAGGATTGCTCTCAAGTTGATACCTGTAAGACAAGTATCTATAGAAAGCTTTTAGCTTAAGCTTTTTGACTTTATTGCAGATTAGTTTTCTTAACCAGTACCAAAACGAATAATTTGCCTCGTGTATCTGAAATCAGCATAACGGCACCGCTGAGTTATTAGCCGAAGTCGCATTATCAGTTTGCAAAAAGCTCGGGCGTGGGCGCAGCTGCACCTACCTACTGCACTTCTAGTTTTACTGTGTCAAGAACAACGCCTCGCGCCCCCACCACCCCGCACATCGCCCCTGCTACGTCGATACACCATTTGTCTTGTCATCTGAATAATACAAGAGTCACAAAGTCTTGCGGCAATTGCTACGCAATCAGTATTGCGGTTTCAGATGTTGCACTTTTCTGTTTTCACCAAATAACAATGCTGCTTAACCGCTTCCTCATTTGGCAACTGCTCTACTGTTTCTACTTTTAAAACGAGGTTTGCTTTGTTCGCACTATGTGCAAGAAAGCGTCCGTTGCAAGTACGCATAATAAATTAAATTTATGATGATGCTGTCAATTTTGCAAAAACCGAAATCACGTAATGCTCGTTCGCAGATAAAATAAAGATTACCGTTTTAGTAAACGACCTTTCAGAGGTCCTTGGCATACAAAAGTTGCGAAAGACAAAAAATGAAAACATTGGCACGTTTACAAGTATAATGGCGAGCAAGTAAAAAATAGCTATTGGTTATATATTGCTCAAAACGCAAACAGCACCATAACTTCTCATTTAATAGCTTTTTGGCATTTTATTTTAGGATTCCTTTGCTATAATAATTATTTAAATAGCGGTGCTAATATGCTCAAAGTAATAACGAACAATTAAATAAGCACATACCCAGAGCAAGTCTGAACTTTTTGTGCAATTGATAATGTAACTTTAGTCACGGTATTCTTCACTTGTACATTCAACGTAACAATCTGTTCCGAGCACTAGCGGTGTTTCGCCTATAATTATGGTTTTCGACGAAATTTTTAAGATTTTTAAAGTTATTTTGAGAAAAAGTACGTATTTTAAGGTTGATACATTTGCAGGATTCCGTATCAGAACAGGGAACCGTCATGACTTGAATTCCTCTGTCCCGTGCGTACGGTCTGTACACTTTTTTTCACGAAAACTACGTAGGTTTAAATTTGGTATTGTATTGTGGTTATGACATTCCTCTAGGTTTCTATAGCTAAAATGTTTATATTTTCAGTGTAGTAATTATACGAGACATAGATTCAGGAATCTGCATGCTTGTTTAAAAGCGTTATACAAAAATAAATTATGTATTTTACTAGTTAACTCAGAAAATTTTATAATATCAAAATAATTAATTTGGTTAAAGTATGGAACCCAGATCGTGCGAGCACAGCTTGCTATTGTTCGTTTTTTTTGTATCAATGAACTTTCAAGCAAATAATCTTGTTTCTGCTACATGAATCAAATCGGAAATTGAGTCAGGCTTCAATTAGCCAATTATATTTCACAAAATGTTATAATTTTATGGCACATCAATTACTGTCTCTTTGTGAAAGGTATGAATTTACAGCTTTTAGTATAGTATCGAAATAATTGCATCATAAATAAATACTTTTGAGCTTTCTGAAGCATAAACAGGGACCGAGTTCATGGCCCTTTGGAATAATGTAGTCATGCAGCCGCCAGCCAGGCATGCTAGCATGCTATGTCGGTATGTAACCAGTAACCAATGCTTTACAAAGCTCATTTATTTTAGAAAATGTTGCAAGGTGCAACCTGTATCGTTGTGAAAATGCTAATAAGATACATAAAAATTCCCAAAGTAAAGAACTTGTGACTAGTGGGAATAAAGAACAAGGAAAAATATAATGCGTGGTGCGACATACGAAATCCTATCATATTCACTGATGTTCTATTCCCTGTCATTAAAATGGACAGTGAATTACTAAAAAAACATTGGACGGTGTTCAGATGAAAAAGATGGCATAGGCCGCCAAGGAATGCAACACAGACAGGATTCCAGCGTATGCTGACAGCAACAGTAATACCAAACGATTTGTGCTTTTGATGCGATGACCACTCGCATCAAAAGCACACATATAGTTACCTGCCTACGTGTGGTGACGTGAGCGACATCTCTGGCCCGAGACATTCCATCGAACCCACCTGAATTGTTTTCATGCCTCTTTCGAGAAAAATATCTGTTTATTTACATACAAAGAAATAATAACGGATATGTTAAGTTACGCAAAGATGAGCTCAAAAAGTAAAACTTGGTTATTAGAGTAAAATAATAAACATTATGAGAACCAATGTCAATGCCGGCTTCGCAAAAAAAATGTCAAGAGCGCTCCCACGAAGTGGTACACGTCGAAGGCCGACATTTTAATCAGACGTGTGTGACAGCTTAAACCGCAGTCCGCAGTTTGGATTACCGATTTGTACCAGAACCACCTACTTAATCGTACAGATAATTGATTATCACCTCTTGACAAGTTGAAAAAGACCACCATCGGGTCATTATTTTTAGGGGTTCTGAATAATAAAACTTGAACTTTAAAAATTGATTCTAATGCATAAATTTAGACATATTAATAATAGAATAGAATAGAATAGAAAATACTTTATTGCACACAAAAAACACATCAGCTTAATTACTAGTTGTACAATGGGCGGTCTTATCGCTCAATAGCGATCTCTACCAGACAACCTTTAGCTAATATTATTAAGATAATATCAGCTACATAAATAGCTATTATTATCCATGGAGTTATTGTACAGACTAAATGTCTAAATTTATGCATTAAAATCCTATGCATTTTTTAATGTTAAAGTTTTATTATTCAACTTCGTCAATAAAGCTTAGGAAAACGAGTAGTCAACTAGTGCCCAGTGTAGAGCCCTAAGCAGCGGGTACCGTTCCGTAACCTGCAGTTTCAAACACCGTTATTTTCTCTATAACATCTAATCTCTACAAATAATGGGGATACGTAACTCGGCACACAAATGTGCCCGAGAGTCTAATAATGAAATACACCAATTCAGTTGAACTAAAATATTAGTAAAATTATTAAATATTTTTGCATAAAGCAACTTGAATTGCTGATGGTTATGCATTTTCTTGAACGTGATAATGAAATATTTCAAATGCATGGAAGCGACATCTAGCGTTTAACGCGATAACTACATTTAATATAACTTTATAGAGAGCCTTGCTGAGCGCCGCATTGTTCTCCGACTCAAGATATTGCGTGCGCAGTGTTTACCAAATACACCGTTAGATGGCGCTGTATATGATGTCTCTTGCATAGCCATTACGGCCGATTCGATACAGCTGGGCAAAATTATCTTAATTTACTTTTTTATGTTTTATTAACAAAAATCTGTTGTATTTGGATTACTCACTTAGGAGGCCAACTGACGATATCATTGAATACCTAGTGTTAGTATCAACGGGCAATGCGGCTGGTCGTAATAAGCAGTGCCTACTTACTTATATAAGACGATTTAGGCTGGTAGACTGTTTGAAGCTGTATAATAGAATATTTATACCATTACACACATTTTAAATAATGCATGCATAGTGTGTGTGCAGTAATTCTTGCTGTTTGCTTCCGTTTTTTTTAACTTCTTTTTTAAATTCACCTCGTTTTTTCTGGTTGTTCGATCAAAGGAAAAAAGATTGTCAAGTGTTTGTGAAAGTTGGCGTCAATGTACTGTTTTATTTTTATTTTATGGTGTTAACCTAGACTTATGGGAAAACACAAGAATTTATAATATCCCAAAAATGAACCTCGGCGGGACTCGAATCAGCGACCTCCCGCTAGGTACGCTGGGGCTATAACAACTAAGACACGAAAATGTTACCAGCCCTGGTCGTAATTCTTGGGATTTATCGGCTCGAACCACCGAGGCTTCATCGCCGAGAAATTTAGTGATCGCCAGTGTCGCCGTGACAACGTTTTCAAGGTCACTTTGGTCTAAGTTCATTGACAACTAATAAAAAGCTTGTTTCTCTTTTCTTTAGGCCAAAGAGGGAAAAAACATTTATTGTCTTCTCTTCTTTTGACAAAACTATTGTATTAGGTTCTCACTCATGCTAACTGACTTCACTCAGATGGTGGTTACGATTGATCTGTGACTGTACAGCAGCATGAGGAGCCAGCATGAAATTCTCCCATTCACCCATTCTCTACATGGTGAATAGAGTATCGGTCTCACCTGTTATTGTCCCTCGAGCGGCTGCGTTTCCTGTAGGTGCCCTCCGCAGAGCCATCATCTAGGCGACGTCGCTTGACGTCGTACGAACGCGAGCGTGACCGCGAATGAGACGCGTAGTGCTTCCTGCGCGTGCGCGGCATCTGGAAACAGAACATACAGCTTATAACTCTTATAAGGAAAGTGCACATTTGTACCGAAAGCAGAATGTTCGTTTTTTAGGCCCCATGATGCTGAGTTCTGTCAATGAATTGGTGCTGAAGCAGCTTGTTATTATAAGGTCTGCTTCTGCTTGTATGGAGTAAGTGGAAGACCAGAAGCCAAAAATAGTAACAGTTCTGTTTTGCGGGCAAGGGACAGAAGTGGTATACCATAAGCATGGCATTTACTGTATGCTATGAAAGCCAGATGTTGCAGTTACTAATCAATTATACAATTAGCAACTGTTTTAATAAAAGTATTTGAATTTTTATTATTATTGGTGGTGCTGAATATTTTCAGAGTAACAACTGATAAAAATAAGTGTGTATACAAGTGATTCAGGCCGCATGGCCCAAAAGGAGTATGGCAATGGGGATCCCATGGCCAACACAAATCACCCCCATGTTCTATTATTTTTATAGTTCTGGTGCTAAGACTATTTTTGCTTACTAGTTTTGACAATTTCCCAAGGGAAAAGGTTTTTGCACAATAAACAAAGTTAATAAATTTTGTGGTGAAGTTATTGGAACTTGATAATAATTTTACAAAAAGCAGTTATTAAACATTGGCAACAATTTGGCTAACTGGATGCTATTGCTGAAAAACTAATCAAAAATTTTGATGTTATTTTTCCAATTTTGTCACATCATATTAATTAAAATATCTATGTTATTTTTCCAACAAGAACTTCTATAAAATATTCATCAAGCTATTCCAACAACTTCACAACAAACTTGTTATGTACCTTAACCAGTCATATCTTTTTCCTGAGGAAATGTTTAAAATTGAGACACAAAAATATCCCCCTTGTTCCAGAACTATAAAATGTCATTAAACATACATTGGGGTGATTCAGGTTGGATACAGTGTCTCTCATCTCTCCTTTTGAATCATCATGCCTGCCATCCTGTTTGAATATATAATTCAAATTAATTTCCTAAATGTTTTGCGTGTTAAGAAGTTTTCATATGAACTGTTGTTACATTTGTAAATCAAAATAAAATGGGCATAGAAGAAAACATTATGATTCTGATGAAATAATCATTAAGTCCATGTAAAAGAATACATTTAATGAAAACAGTTTCCTTATAATATGAATGTGATTTATACAGGCAAGTAAAATGAAACAAATTAACATCATGCAGTGAATGCACTACTGGCAATTATGATTAAATGGTTAAATGTGTTATTTTGGCAGCCAATTTATTAAAAGGAAAGTACTTTTCATAAGAAGGTACTTCCACTTACCAGAATAAAATTAAACCAAAACGCGAATCCAGTTAAAGCTGAAAATAATAAAGTTTTTAGACCATTATTTTGGCCATTGGTATGTCTATTACAGTGGTGATTTAATTTTACTTCCTATATGGATGTGAAACTTGCAATGAAATTGACTAAGATCATCCAATCCAGTTGGTAGGAGCCTGAGACATAATTCTTGCATTAGTGATCAACTCATGCTCACAATGCAAGTACTGATGAATCATTTTGATAGATAGACAGTTGATACAGGTCATGCATTCCACAAAGGCAGGGTTTCACCACAACCATGGCAATCTATTTCACATTCTAATCTAACTTTTGAAACTAAAAAGGGCAATGATTACTTAGCTAATAGGGAAAAGTGGAAACCTTTAAAAGTTTTAGGACTTTTAGACATTACTGAATGTCCAAATGATAACCATAGTAATAGTGAGGTATATTTGTGGAATGCTCAAACTATATTTGAGTGAACATGCATTTTCAAAAAATAAAAATAGATCAAATTCCTGGACACCAATGTCACATGACAGCTTTTCAAGGCAACACGATTGGATTTATCTTTTAACCAGATAATTAACATGATTGTTATCCAGGAATCATTTGATAAATAAGCAGATTAATTACTTGCTTATTTATAGTCCAGAATTAACAGTAACTACTAAGTATTTGCCTGTTATGATGTAGATTCTATCCAATACCTATATCTTGCTTCAATTAATTTTATTGTACTTAACCTTATAATGTGGATATCACTCTGGTTGTAAATTGATGTAGATGGTACCTGGTAAGGTGATGGTGACACTGAGATAGGTGGTGATATGTTGATATGTACCTACTGCTATGTCAAAGACAATTTCGTGAGCATAAGAGGTAGTAGATAGGTAAGTTATCTACCTCATATGCCCAACCTTAAAGGGCTATATAGCTAGATGCGCATCTAAACTACAGGTTAGGTAAGTCAAACAAAATAGCAAAATTTAATAAAACTGCTTATTGATACAAAATTTTGCTTTCAGCAACCTCTACGTAAACGACTCTGGGACAAAAAAGTTGAATAATCCACTTCATTGCTTCTGTGTACTATTTCTACCAACAGAAAATCAATCTCACATTCATGTGGCTATGCTAATGTCACAATTTATTTACATTTTAAACGCTGACGCCATGTTGGTTTCACTACTTCATTGGAGCCCTATATGATGCGAAAGTCAAAATAGTCTAAAACTTACCCTCAATTCACGTAGATATTTCAGTTTACACCAAATTAACTGTGTGAAATTAGACAAATAGTTCCAAGTACGCGATGCAGAAATCTGAGTATAGCTGCTTCTCAATAAAGGCCCAAACATCGATCCGAAATCCCAGACAGAAGTTTTGGTTGGTCGGTTTCGGTGGTACAACGCAGAGCAATCGACAGCGATGGCGGCGTAAACTGGCAGCAAGTTTCTCTTTCGTATACTTATAACCAGTTTAAACTTTGATAAATATCTATCTAAAATTCATAAAAACTATATCAATAATAATTAATAACAGAAAATATGAAATTAAAACCAACAAAATCCAAATTAAATTAAAAGTCACTCAAAAACAGGAACTACTCCTAGCGTCATCTGGCCTTAGAGTACGGTACTTGATTGTAGATAATACAATGCGTTCAGAATATGTATGTGGGTGAGTTAGCTAAAGATTGATTTACTTTCTTCCAATTATTATCAAGCAAGCATTATTCAAAAACCCAAATCCTCAAAAACATAAAACATCCTACCTACGTGAAAATCTCCAAGCTGGTAGGACTACTACAGCGTCGTTCAAAATCTTTGGACAAAGACAAAGACAAAGTTGTCAATTTAATTATTAACACGTTGAAATCAAGTTGAGCCAGGAGAGTATGTTGTTAAGTTCGTCAGCGCGGACTAAGTCGCGGGCGGAAAGCTATAAGTTTATGCGAACTAAGGAAATAGTATGATTAGAGTAGATTTATTTATTTAACAATCTGAGTTGGTACAATAGTAAGTTAACTTAGTAGTAGGTATCTTAAAACCTATGTTAAGATTGTCTAGATACTAGGTTGATTTAAACACATCTTAATATATATAATTATGCATATTTAAATGCACTTATACATATAAATAATAGTTTGAAGGTGATAAACTATGAATACAACTCATCAAGGAAGTGTTTGCGCGTTAATCTTTTGAAGCATTCTTTAGATTCTACCTTTTTAACCGGACTGATTCGACAGAGAAAGAGTTTCCATGATTTTGTTCTGCACTTTTGTTTCGAATACAATCGAATTGTATCCGAAACAAAAGTCCGGCTCTCGAATAAACTACCATTTGAAATTAAACACGAGTAATAAGTAGGTAGGCATTTAAATTGACATGATAAACTATAGCTAAGTACATCATTAGTAGTAATACAACAGCAAGTCTGATGATTTGACTAGAAGCATAATATCTTTTGCAATGGGTTAGTATGTACAACGTTTGTTTAACATGTGTGCGTGCGCAAACGATCTATAGAAGACTATAATAAAGGCTACTCCACTTCAACAAGGCAAGGTGAAATAATTTGAAAAAGGAAATATTGAACCTATTATTCTCAGATCTAAAAAAATATAAATATAATATCGATTGTACCCGAAAAAAATATGTGGATATCACATCATCTTACCAGTAGCACAGATACTATACTAGCCAGTAAACAACTTTATTTACTAAACTTAGTTTACACGTTGTAGAGTTAATTTAATGAATACTAATTTTCATCTTTATTTTCAACGTTTTTTTTTATTCTAATTATTTGTATTCTAATGCCAATAATAATAAATAAACTCCTAGTTTTTAATTGATACCTACCTACTCTTTTATTATGTATTTATTAAAATATTGTCGCGCTGAGCGCTCCAACCAAACTAGTTTAGTGCGGGCAGCGCGTAAGCGTTGTGTTGCCAGTTGACACAACAAAATTAAATGCTGAGTTAGACGCCATGGCGTCCAACTCAGTATTTAATTGGCGCGCCAAATTGTTGCATATTGGTAGGTATCGGGAGGCACATAAATCTTTTTATTGTATTTAGGTATTGTTTGTGTAAATCCCGTGTGTGTATTGTCTGTTTGTTTTATATTGTGCAACGTTTGCTAATAAATGTTTTTTCTTGCTTATTCTTCGAATAGTGATCCTTGGTATTCGTATTCGTAAAAGTGGTAGGCATTCGTTTCGTTGCATCACTAGTACCTACTTGACACACTGTAGAGCCTGTAGCCTGTACAGGCTACAGGCGTTTGTGTTTGTGTCACACGCGACACAAACACAATTTGCTACTTATCAAATTAAACACGCCAAAATAAATAACGAGATATGTTTGAAAATAATTGGTTGGTACCTACTTGTGTTTAGTTCGATAAGTAGGTATGTAGCACTTTAGGTACAGACGAGTTAAACTGTGCCTTTGTTATTCTAGGTAGGTATAACAAGGTAAGTAGGTACAACCCATTCCAAATTTCATCCAAAGCGGTTCAGCCGTTACGAAGGTTATCGGTACCTACCTAATACTAAACGAGATAGATAGATAATTGGTGGTAGAGGTTTTTCGAAAATTATAATACTTCTGTGGTAGATATTCGGACCTACTTTACGGTTGCAGTAGGGTGGCGGTGACGACAATCGCAAGCTAAATCTTCGCAACGTCCACAACTCCTCGGTTGGTGTCATCAAACAAGAGCCGAGAGAAAGCATGGTGTCGGCCGACCTTCTGGCGGGAATCAGCTGATAGGGTTTGCGCAGTGCGCAAATGTGCGGGGGGAGGGGGCGAGTGCAGGGCGCAGGCCGCGCCGTCCGCGCCGGGACAGTCGCGCGTTCCGCGGCCCGCCCAGCCAGCGGCATCGCGTCCACTCCGCGCGCGCCTACAGCCTCGCGTTCGCCGAAAACCCTGACACAAAACCCACATTTCACAAAGCCACTAACACAATGCACGGTACCCTCCCGCGATAGTCCCACGCCATGCAGACGCGAAACACGCTGGTAATACCCTCGTCGCAGCATCCCGTATTCAACCGATGCACCGCTAGCGCGCTATGATGAGAGACGAAGAAACGTGCACGCAAATGTTTGACATGTCGATTCAGGAAGTGAACGGTGGGCCGAAGAAGAGAAAAAAGTCTCTGGAGATCTGTGATAGCGTGCGGGAGGCGCGCGTTATCGAGGCACCGGGCGAGAAGGATGGGAAGGCCGAGCTCGGCGTGGCGCTCCTGCACTGGCGTGATATGCCGCAGCATCTACAGTTCAATCCCTACGTGCTCACCGGCTACCGGCCGCTGCAGAGCTGGGCCGGATGCGTGGCCAGCCTCTTCTACTTCCACAACGAGACGATTAATATACTCACACATGGTAACAGTCACAAACTACCTATGACATTATTATATACATTTTAAAATAACGCTGCCATGTGTAAAAGGGCTCTTGTAGAGTCTTATGGCACGATGTTCATAACAATCTTATAGCATGACATATTTCACGCCATTTAACTCTACAAGACCCCTTTTACACAAGGCAGCGTTAATGTATTATTTTATTTTTCTCATATTCATATAATTTCCGATGACATTCATCTAAATTTCAATACTTATAATAATTATAATAATAACTTTTTATTTCAGCGTCCATAGTTTTTGTTAGTATGTAGTACAATTAAGAACTTAAAGCTAATGTATTAACTTATTACAGCTCGATTTATTTCAATACATTACCACATTACGTTCCCTATATTATGTTTTTTTTTGTTTCCTATCGAGTGTTTGAGAAGAAGAAATACATGCACATGTTTGTTTTTTATTTCGTTTAATCTATTTTGATTATATTATTAAGTAACAAAACATTGATCTGGACTCCTTTATATACAGGTGATAAATATTGATATAATTTTAATTGTCCGCAATTATTATCCTTATATCTTATAGAAACAATCCACATCATTATATTTTTAGTTATGATAAGGTAATACGACAAATTCACGATTTAAATTATCTTCTGATGAACTTTAGCCAGTGATTTTATAACGAGATCCATACTACATACTTATTTTTTTATTCGTGTCAACTAAACGTGCGTAAGATAGTAACCACGGTCAATGAAGAAAATATTATGTAGATCTTACATCTCGAGATTTAATATATATAATATAATGCTGGACATTTTTTCACACAGCATCATCTATCCCCAAAGTAAGCAGAGCTTGTGCTATGGGAAACTACATGACTGATATACTACTTAAATACTTTTGTAAACAAATACATATTATACATAGAAAACACTCAGACCCGAGACAAATATCTGCAGAAAATACAAACATTTGTCCCGCGGCGGGAATAGAACCCGCAACCTTCTGCGTCTCAGGCGGGCCTTAGCCCACTGCGCCACAGAGGTCGAGGAGCTGCCATGTGTAACGGCCTAGCTTTCTCTATGCTTCAACACGCGCCGTAGCATCCGCTACTAATCTCGTAGCAAGAGCTTTTTTGCGTACATATTATTACTGCAAAACGACAAATTCTTATAATACCAGCTGTGTCCCACACCTATTAGCTACCTTTTGAAAATACTTTCATTTTCAAACACTAACAGTAACAGTGGTGTTACCTATAGTATTTTCAACCACGAGAACAATGCTTACCACTGTAAGCACTGTTCTCGTGAGAAGCACTTTAATCGCTCTTATTGTAGGAGCCATTCGTATAATTACAGTTTCTTAAGATACTTATAAGTATCTTTGATTTCCGATGAACACATGTACCGTAAGTACCTACTTAAACTGATTAAAATATTAGGTTCTTAAGTTACCTATCGATACTCGACGCCTATACGCGTATTTACTTTCCCTACAAACCTCAGAACATTTTTTGTTTTTAATTCACGAATAAATTAAATAAATGCCTACTTATGTTGTACCTCTCTACGAGGACATATAAGTGATGTACATAGGTGCCTTTATTATACGACTCCTAACAGATGCCAAAGAATCCACTTAGCCGAGCATACCTACATTCCACAATCCTGACAACGGAACGCAAATATTAATGCTAGTCCTTGGAATGTACGAATGTACGTTTACTAAACAGATTTTGTTTTCTTTGAATCGTTCGACATGTATTGACTGAATAATACCAACCAATGCAAATATAAAAAAGCCTTACTTTTCTGTTTCTCGATTTCCCCCAACTATGAACAAACACTTGAACGGATCTGAAACGGATACATAATAACTAGAATATTGCAAATTTTTAAAACCCCTTACGTGTTTTCCATCGTCTATTTCACGGCCATTAGTGACCACCCACCCTTAAAACTACCCTTGAAGTCAAACAAATCGATTACAAAAATTCGCATATAACTGAGCCGTTTCGGGGATTAATGGTAACAAACAAACAAAACATTCTATATGTGCTGATGCATGCGCCATTTAAGTTTTCTGGAGTACATACACATAGATCGATAGATAGTAGTATGAAAAGTACATATCAAAGGAATAAAAATGCATAGGTAGGTACAATGTAAGTACAATAGGCTTCTCTTACAACCTTTACATAAGTAAAAAGTAATTATCTATCCTTTTCGTAGATACATATTAAGAAGATGGCTTGGAACCGTGCCAAATGTTTTTTTAGGTTAAGGCTGCATACCTATTTACAACGTTCACCTACTTTTTTAACAAAGATATAGCCTTTTGTATAGTTCAATCCACAGTTGTTGCAATTTCTTCGGTATCCGAAATTCAGGGAATCTGAATATTTCTGGGAAGAACTAAATAAAGGAAGAACTCAATTTAGTTTACGTGTTCATATTAAGTTTTGCTTGAAATATGATGACTTCTAAAATATCATTGGGGCCCATACATACAAACATACTAAAAGGATTGTAGTATCGTCTTCAGAAAAAAAAACACGCTCACTGTTGTCTGTTTCCCTATGATGAACATCCTCAGCTTGATACTCAGTGCGTAGGTGTTTGAGGATACCAAGTATGCGATGGTAAGAAGCCCGTCCAACATTATACCGCGATTTTGCAAATAGTAACGCAAATCCTTTAAGTAATCTTTAATCGTGGAAATCGGGAAATAAGAATGTAGTTAAATATATAGATAAACTCTTCATTGTGCATAACACCATTTTACAGAATAAAACACAGAAACATATTAAAAGAACAAAAAAAAAAAGAAAAATATATATGTCGGTCTTATCACTGAAATAGATTTCTTCCAGACAACCTTAGGATGGATGGAACTATTTAAAAGAATGACGGTGTTAGGAATATTGAATATAATATTATTTCAGTCTTCCATACTAACTTTATTGTGATCCTGAAATGATCTACCAGCTATTATCCCTTCAAAAGCGTTTTCCTTTAATTTTAACGTTAGAGTATAGATATACCGGGTACCTACGTAAGTTAGACAGACCAGCAGCTTGCTACGAGATTAATAAGCTTAATAAACAAGTCCACGGAGAGGAGATCAGTTAAATCCATCCCTTCCGTAAACTTGCTACTCTAATGCTCGTCTACACTGACTTAGGTTTAAGCTTACAAAGACTTAGCTAGGCGTGTATTTTTTGTAGTAATGTGTTACATACATACATAGGATGATGATACTTTTACACTAGGATTTCCTGTATACCTAATTATGTAGTTAAGATAAGCCTAAGTACACCTTTTGACCCTGTCGACGAGCATAATCCAGTAAGGTTTGGCAAATAAAAGCTTTTCTCTCTCCTTGCACTGCATTAATAATTCCCACCAAGACTGCATTAATAATTCCTACCGACTTACCTGAAATTACTTGTTTATTACAAACCTATTTAATAAACTCGGTCTCATGTTTGAAACCCAATTCACTTATAACAAGGTTATCTTGCAATACACAAAGTTAACAATATAACTTGAAGACCTCAGCTAAGCCAGGCTATGAATATGGTTTGGAATGCAATGAAGTTGCATTCATTTTCTATCAATAACAAACTTAGCCCATTGAAGCCGAGCCACGCTAGGTAACTTATTAAAAGTTCTGCTTAAAGTTATTTAAAAGTTCTAAGAAATCAATGATGTTCAAATTCTTCAACAAGTGTCCTTTGTGCTCACATTCACATTTAAATATTTAGGTAAGTTCAGTAAGTACCTACTCATTTTATAGGGTTCTGTTGTCAACAAGGAACCATTATAGTGTTGCCAATTACAGCTTTCCAGACTCTTCGTAATATTTGACATTGGTATACCTATATATTAATTACGCCGACAAAGTGGTAAAATAAAAATCTTGAAAATATTTTTTTAAGTGTGGAGTTTCGTTGGTTAGTTCGTTCAAAAATATTACGGGTGTATGAAAACAATTTTTCGATTATGGGATTTGTTTGTGAAATATGAAGCTTTAAAGTGCCAATTTTTGTTAGAGTCAAGTGTCTCCCTCCCCTGCCAGCTAAACGGTTGTTTTTAGATATCACGTATATATAACCAAGTTAAAAGGAAAACTATCACAGCTAACTAGGCTTTACAAGTTAAAGAGTTAACGAGTTGACCAACTTATAAAATGTACTTGGAGAAGAAAAAAGGTAATTTCGTACAAATTATATTGAAAATTACTCAGATGTTAGTTGTGTAAAACAGATAATAAATATAGGCAAATACGGAACCCTACACTGCGCTTTACCCGACACGCACTTGGCCGTTCTATTTTATTTTACTATAAACCAAACGTCGACATCATCCTACACAGTCACAAAACAATTCTCACCTGGTTTTGTTTCTCAAAACTAACACTCCAGTGGGAAATCGTAGGCGATTATGAAGTTGTCAGTTACACGATAATATTGGTATTTTTATGATTTCTATTGCATTTACTCAATGCTGTTTTGAAATGAAGATTCACAATACAAGAGGGCAACTGGTACAAAGCAAAACTCACTCTCTCCACACTGATTATAATCAAAATTAAAACCAAAAGACACCTCTGACCACACCACAGAGAGAGGCAGAGGCCTCTCTCTGTATAAATATACCCGCGTGCATACAAACAAACAGACAGACGGACTGTTGTAGTATTTTCACCAAGATATAGATAACTAGATAGATAAACAAACTTACAGTTGGCGGCCTTAGCGCTGAGTGATTTCTTCCAAACGAGTCTTCATACGATGGACTTTACGCTGAATTTTGTCTTTACGTACTACCATCGTCATTTAAGAAGTCGTATCAATCCATACTACGAATATATAAATATAGAAATATCATGTACATAATTATAAGTGATTCAAGCTTTCACTGATTCCAACTTGACGGACTGCAGATATTTATGCAGTCAATAATTCTGAGCACTTTGAAAGATCCTACCCTACAGGTCAGCATCAAAGGGCTCATCCATATTTCAACGGCTTGGCTTATGCGCAACCTCTTCGGTCTTTCCAAATGTCTGGAAGAATCATCAATAACAATCGATGACCGTCAACCATTGATGGGAAAAATTTTGTAGGCATTGCGCTAGCTGTATACTATGGCGTCCTAGTAGCCACCATTTAAGTATTGCATGCAATAAATGCCTTTGAGATATTATACTTTGCCATTATCTGGTATAAAAATCGACACTTTACTTTCCATCAGGTGAGATTGTGTTTGATAATATCTATTATAGGCATCTTCGTAGATGACATAAATTACCTACTTCATACTGTGTTCCGTTGCATTATGAATAAAGGAATTCCTACTAACTACGTAATGCCTAAAGAGGCTTTGTAGAGTTTGTATAGTTTTCAAACATTTGGTTTGCAAAGTTACCCTAGCTATGAATTAAAAAGGAGTTTCCGAGGAAGTTTTATTTATATTAACTGTCGTTGCATTTAGTAGATCAGTATTTACTTAATTTTGGCTACGTATAGATGAAGACTGCACTACATTTATGCCCTGCTTGTGTACACAGAAAACACATTCTTTCACAAACTCTGTTGATGATGATAAAATTCTATTAAGTATTCAGACGATCATAATATGTTTATTTTCAGATTCAGATTACAAATTGTGGCCTACCAGATTTTGCCATATTCATAAATATAGAGCAGTCTAGTTCCCCACTCACGGAACAGCTATAAAATTATGCAATCTTAGTCTAGGTTGGAAAAGACAAGGAAATAGCGGAAAATCCTCTGAAACCTTTTAGCATTACTTAACTCGAACAGCGAGATGCTTCATATTCCAGTCTCGACTGAATCGTTTGTACAATTTAAACTAAGCAACCAACGTAGTGTTTCACAAAGAATTATAACAGCTGTAAAACTGGATCTACTCAAATAAAAATTTGCAGAAGTTTTAAACTTTTTTTTATACAACTAAAGTGGCAAAGAAGAACACGGCTCACCTGTTGGTGAGCGGTTACCGTAAACTATGGACGCTTGCATCATCAGAGGTATCACTAGCGCTTTGCCGACCCTGATACCATGTGCTAATTTCATCGGCACCCTTCAAACCGGAACATAGCAATGTAAGCATTACTGCCTATCGGCACAATAGTTCATTGGAACTATTGCAAATGCGATCATTCCAATAGTAGTTCTGACATTTGAAATAACTATTAGCAATCGAACTTAACATACGGCTCGGAATGCTGGCGTTTTTGGCTGCTAGCAAAAAAGACGAACACAGCTTGCTCGTGTTTGAAAAAAATTAGACGCATTTTCGGTGCAGTATTTGATGATGAAGTCTGAAGGATCAGATACAACCACGAACTTTGCAACATGTTCCAAGAACCAGATGTTGTAAAGTTCGTTAAATTTGGTCGTCTCCGATGGGCTGGCCACGAAGCACGAATGGAGGACGCTAGAGCACCGTATCGTCTTCTGAGAGGCAAACCCGATGGCCACAGACCCCGTGCCAGGCTAAAATTCAGGTGGCTAGACGGCGTAGAGCGGGAGATGAAATCAAAAGAATTTTACTAGACCAGACCAAGTCCCATCCGCGGCTTTAGCGCCTTAGATGATGATGATATTAGAAATCGAACAACTATATCGTGTGAAATACATTTGTCTATAGACGTGCATTTCACCGCTATACCGACCCGTTGCAAATCTATACTATTATAAAGGTGCTCTATTATAAATGTATGGCTTGTAGCTTACCACCGTTTGTAACATAATGATGCACTGTCAGGGCTGTAGACTCACAATCGATCGATAAGGTGTATTTGCTAAGCAATTGTACCTACTACAATAATTTATTACCTTTCTAACTTCTAGTCAACGCTTTTCTTTTCGTTTATAAATCTTTGAGCATTTTGAGTGCTGATTATTCAACCCAGCGACAGGTCGTAGTGTCATTTGAAATTTTAATGAAATATTAAATCCTATTAAATATTTTAAACCTGAAAGTTTGGATTATATGTTTGGATGTTTGTTGATAAATGTCTCCGTAACGATGGATTCAATTTTGATCTGGAATAGCTTGTGACCTAGAAAAACATATAGGCTTCTATTTATCTGGGTACAACGTGGGCGGAGCCGTGGATAGTGATGTTATATAAATAAAAAAGTAGGTAGCTGAAATACAACGGATCCATAATCTCGGCGCCGAAGCCCTAGTTTTTAGAGGACAAATTATTTCTGGGGATTCGAGAGTTTTTTCTGTAGGGAACCTAAAGGAACCTATAGTATTTAAGGGAACTTCTCCAATGATGTGATGATGGAAAAAGGTCTGTAGTCCTATTATTACAAGTCGAAAACATACTTCTTTTCCAAGTTTAATAATATGTAGATAGATTAATCGTTTTTTTTTCTTCAGTTTTTAAAATAGTTGCATTACTCTATACAGCTGAAATAAAAATGGTAGCGAGCTGTGTAGCATTGAGCGTAGTGTCGAGCGTAGCGTTCAACGTATAGTTGAGTATAGCGATGAGCGTAACAAGCCACAGCGTTTAGCGTACGCTTAGAGCCTGTTTACACGGAAGTGAGCGTCAATGTAAATAATGTCGTTGCAGCTGTCTTAAGTTGGCGTTGCCACGACGTTTTTCCAGCTACTTCAATGATCGCTGATGACTAGCTGGGATGTGCACGGTCGCGCCGTGTTTTGATTTGGTTTCATCGACCCGCTGGTGACAGATGTTAGTAGATATGGCTAACTTTTATTATATTCTTTCAGGGGTATCACTAGTATACATGATGCTGGTCCTGCCAGGGTTGCTGCCGTGGGGCGGTGGCTGGCCGTGGTTCCTCTCGCTGTGCCACCTGCTGGGAGCTATGGCGCCGTGGTGCGGCTCCTTCTTGTACCATCTATTCATGAACCACACGCGCGGTGAGGCATTGTACCATCGCCTGCTGCAGCTCGACATGCTGGGGATATGGGTCAGCCAGAGCATAGGTCAGTACTAGCATGTTATGGAATAAGCAAGTCTCCAATAGCCGTGGTACTAATGTAAGTAGTTTACTTTTATTCTGTCGAAAATAACATCTGTGTTTTTGTTACACACTGTGTCACATATTTTATGACACATAAAGCACACAAAAACTTTATATAATGTGAGGATGCGCCAGAATGCATAAATCGACGTTATAAAGTCGCATTGAAATGAAAATATCCTTTGACAAATATCGCAAGCCCAAACAAAATACACAATTAGCTACACGGTCGTAATAATCATTCATTAAATATTAATAAAGCTTCGGTCAAATTGTCGTGTCGGCGGTTGCGATCGAAGGAAAATGATTATCAAATGCTTGTCAAAGTTCGCGTGAATGTACAGTACTACGATTTAAATTAGATGATTTGGCAAATTTCGTATATCATTGGAAATACAAAGGCCCAGTAGTGATATTTATCTAGAGTTGCTACAACAATTATGTATACATTTTTTTGTGTTATCGTGAAATTGTTACAATAGTTCCGAAAATAAAATTTAAAATGTTTCAAATTGTTTCAAAGTTCCGAAATCCAACTAAATAAGTACTGCTATGAAATATGACAACTGGTGGTGTTAACAGCTCTATATACTTCCAAATACTGGAACCGTACGTTCTACCACCTTTGAAGCTTGCTGGTGATTGACGAGACGGCCGGACATTGGTTGCATAATCATAGTAATTCGGAAACAATAATTTTGCCGAAGCATTTAATTTAAATTGTGGTACTACTGTGGCATTGTGGCATTGATCGCAATCGCCATCCACCGCCAATATTATCAGTTTGATCGGGCCCTAAATTGGATAACCAATGATGCATGCCTCGTGATCTTGGGAAATTTGTGAAACCATTTTCGTTGGCAGTTCGCAATACTTTGTTCCATAAAAAACAAAAATGGTTTACCAATTATAATATAATTTACGCTTTTAGAGAAAAGGCGTTTATCTTGAGCGCTAGATATGATTAAATTTTCACCATTGGTTTTGGTGCCACTTGGTACCTATTTAGCTATTGGGTATGTAGGTTTTGTTCATTTTCCTTTCACAGTGTCAATGTTTTTCACGGTTTTCAGCAATTTGAATACGATTTAAATGTTGAAGGTTAAGTTAATTTTTGTTATGCATATGCAAACGTTTCGTTTTCACTGTACCTGTACTGTTTACGTTACATTGATACATACATACTCAAATACACAGACATGGCGTGGAAATTGCTAGATAGCCATTCCATCAAGGTCAAAAATGTCGCATAGTACACTCCCCTAAAGTTCTTAGATAAAATTGTTCGGGATTTCTTATCAAACTAATAGTACATAATTCTAGATATATATAATTATGTACCTAATTCAAGAGTTCCCCGAATAATATCTCAGTATAACTGTATACTGAAGTATAAATAAGGCAACTCGTAATAAGAATAACCTTTCATTAGGAAATATAAATATAAGAGAGCAAGTTTTTTTTTCTGAAATAGTGTTAAAATATCCAATTATAATACTTACTATTACTTAATTTAGTACTTACTTATCTAGTATTTTCTATTTATCTCTAACTAAAACCTACCCGCAGGCATCACGATGGTGTCTTATTTATTAAGACCCATTTAAGAGCTTTTTTTTGTGAGAGCCTTAAGGTGGGGACTGAACCGAGAACTTCATCGTTACGTAACACGTTACGATGCGAGCATTCGTATAGTTTAGTACAGCGAGTAAATGACAAATTAAAAAGTAAAAAATGCAAATGCTGTAACGTATCAAGCTCTTCGCGAATGGTACGTTATCATAAGATTCTCGGTCAGTCGCCACTTTGATGGTTCTCAAATATGAGTCTAGTTGGTACGTCACGTCTGGCCGTGCCTTATAGACGCCGCCGACTCTGTAGTCACCCTGTCCCGTCTCGTCCAGCCCGTGGGACCTTAACGCGGCTGCCGTCCGACTAACACGATTATAGATACTCACGGAGAATTCCATTTAGACATTTTGAATACAAAAGCGTCCAAAAACGAGCGAGAGTTATTTTTCATGTTCGCTACAAAGTACCTCTCAAAAATGAATATAGGACTTAAAGCTTTTATTTTTATCAGATTATTTTCTGGTTGCGGAAATTTGGTTGGCATAGTTCGTGGCTTGAATGCTAGTGTGAGTTGTTAATCAAGTGCTTCGTGGAAAACCATGATCGGTCGGATTATTTAAAAATGTTGTTTGCCTATTTGCAGCATTTTATTTTTTCTGTGAGTAACCTTGTTTTATGGTATTCAGTAGATGTTCGATAGAGGTAAGAAGTTTACTAGAATAAAAAAAGGTTTTAATAATAATTAAATAAATGCTGGACTTTTTCACACATCATCAACTAGCCCTAAAGTAAGCAGAGCTTGTGTTATGGGAACTAATGGCTGATATACTACTCACGTATTATATCAGTATATTTTTCTATGTAAATTCATTAATAAAGTATTTGGGTCGTATTTAAAATTAAATTATGAACACATTATAGAAAAAAGGCCACGCTATTTACATTACATAATATATATTGCATAGGTGCTTGGTGACTTTGGTCTTGCTATGTCTTTTGAAGCTATAGCCACACCAACAGCAGAGACAAAACGCAGCCGCACCAGACCCGCACTTTGCCCAAGTGGGGGGCTGGTGCGGCTGTGTTTTATGTCACACCTCGATTGACGATTTAGCATGTCATGTCAGAACAAATATTCATTAGTACCTAATCCTTTGTGGATTAGGTACTAATGAATATTTGTTCCGGCCCCCATCCATAGTATAATGACTATAGGTTTTATAGCCATTCATATAAATGAAATAAAAAAAGCCTGTCAAAACAAGCTTAAAAAAAATCCTGAACTTTAAAATGATACCTCTCTAATTAATGCTCGGCAAAAACTGTATGCGTCTCATTATTTTTTTTCCATTTATTACCTACTTCGTAATCACATTGTAAATTTTAATAGAATGTCATGACGGCAAACTGTGCGGAAACATCGAACATTAATCAAATAGCAAATAATGCGGGCGTGTAACGCGGCGTAATTTGCTAAACCACCGCGCCACTAAATCCCTCTATGGTATGGAAAAATAAAAAGCTTGACTTTTTCCAGTAATAGGTATGTATGCAGAAATCAGTGGGTTATCGGAAAAAAGGTATTCATAAAGAGAGCTAGAAAAAATATATATACTCAATTAAAACAAACACGCTCACGACTGTATTCCCCATGATGGACATCCTCAGATACATACTCATTGATCAGATCTTTGAGGATACCAAGAATGGGGTAGACAGAGACATGTCCAAACATTTACCCGCGTTTGGCAAGTACCTGATTTTCGTAGGTGAAATAAATAGCTTGAGCTGGCTGTTATCTGGTCTGGCATTTGAATTCAGCGTGCTCATGCAACCAGTATTTTGTGGACGCGTCTGGTGATCTGGATCAGTTAAGCTATCTATACAGGGTGTAATAGGAATATTCTCGAAAACTGAAAGCACAGTTACTACCGCTACAGTTACACTCAAGCATAATAAATTTATTCCGAAGTTATGGAATCTATGACTGTTTTTGTAAATCCTATCTCGTATCCTAGAATGCCAGGAGTTATAAAAGAGGTTTATATCACCAAAATACAATCAAATATCAGATTTTTTATTTTTTAGAGATAAACGATTGTTAAAGTTGTTTGAACGTTCCGTTTAAGTTGTCGGAACCCTGTGTTTTAAAATAACACTAAAAGCGAACGATATACTATACCGCACAGCAATGAAAACTTATTTTAAGAAATTTATATCAGTTTTTACTGTCTTCAACAACTATTACATTTTTGCTGTAGGTTTCCGACTTTTATACCCTGTACCTAGTAAAAATGTTACCAGAAATTTGTTCTTGATTTATTTAATTGCTCTCCCGGGAAATACCTACTTCTGAACTGAAATTTCATTTGGCATGAATGAATTCAGTTTATTGCTAGTTTTTTTATGGTAGTAGAGAAATGAGAAATAACTTTACAATATTTGTGTATAGTATAGTGAAGAAATAGTTTCTTCATTATTTAGGCTACAAAACGATTATAATTTAAAACTCCACATTCCGAATTTTAGATTAGCAAATTCAATAGGTCTTTTATGGGGAACTTTGCACGCTTCTATAATAATCGGTAAATTTACCCGAGCTAAAAAAAATATGCCTATATTGACTATAAAACTGCATGGCTCGCTACGTATTAGGTGTTCCAATAAGCGTCGCGGGCGATAGGCTTGCAACTTGTCACGCGGAATGCTAACTACTGTGCAAATGTACAAAACGTGGGCATGTGCCAAATGTAATGTTCAACATGCCTTTGAATACTCCTACTTGGTAAGGTAATCAATTATCTTTGTTCAACGAGTTTGCGACGCGTGCTTATACCGTTTTTCGGCCATAAACATTTTGAAGCGCTAAAAAATCTTTATGGTAAATCTTTCACTTAAGACTTTGCCTAAGCTCAGTTTAGACGTGCATTATAAAGGTCCCTGGAATTTATTATATTGCTAGCCGAAAAGCGCAATTTGGTTAAACTTGTGCTAGCAGAGTATATTGTCACTCGATATCGATACGTCAATGTGACGGGCCAATAAAACGAGCATCGCCCCGCATGTGGCCCGTAGCCTGTGTGCCGTAGGGAGTCACACCGTAATGCACCGCTGCCCGTGACATCAGATTGACTCTATTGAGTTATCGATATCGACAGTTTATCTAGTTTGGCATTAAAACATTTAAGCCATATATTAAATTTATTAAAAATCTTTGTAGTATAGGTATAATACTGGACATTTTCACAAAACACCATCTAGTCCCTAAGTATTGGAACTCCATGTTATTGGAACTACATGGCATTCAGGGTGGCGATGCGGCTAGTATTTTGGGAACGCTTCCGCCTGGTAGTGATCTGGATCAGTTGAGCTACTATAGATCGTTTGCAACGGTCTTTAGATAGCTAGCTGTTTCATCTGTATTTTTTATATATACCTACTACTACATTTCTGATATACTATTTTACTAATTACATTTGTTTACCTAAATAAATAAATAAACACAGTCCCAAACATAGTTCTGACACACTCTATTCTCTGTGGCTTGTGTATCAGGAACTACGAGTACCATGGGTACCACATCCAGACTCAGAACAAATGAATATCTGCAGAACATGCACACATATGTCCCGCAGAGGGAATCGAACCCGCGTCTCAGCCGGCAGTAAAATTAGCATCAGTCACTAGGTCAATGGACAAAGGCCATCTCCAAAATAAGTTTACGTATGTTTACGATTAACATTTTGAGCCACCGCTAACCACCAACTTCCCATAACTTTTACTATGCCATCCGTCCATCGGGTGCAAAGCAACTTAAGAAAATATGTATGAGCATTGCCATCCAGCGGGCGATACAGCCATCAATTTGGGGACGCTTCCGTCTGGTAATGAACTGGATTAGTTGAGCCAACTATAAATCTTCTTAAATTTTATTTAGTTGGCTCTATATAAGTTGTATTGAAAACCTCTGGTGGCGAAGGCCCGCCTATGACGCAGAAGGTTGCGGGTTCGATTCTCGCCGAATTTTTTTTTGTATGATCTGCA
The DNA here is from genome assembly GCA_961405105.1 of Perizoma affinitatum. NCBI lineage: Eukaryota > Metazoa > Arthropoda > Insecta > Lepidoptera > Geometridae > Perizoma > Perizoma affinitatum. The sequence goes on from OY560197.1 coordinate 10,502,677, forward strand.
AATAATTGTCTCGGGTCTGGGTGTTTTCTTGTATAATATGTATGTTCATATTAACAAAAAAGTAGTAGTATATCAGTCATGTAGTTTCCTTAATTCAAGCTCTGTTTAGTTTGGGGTTAGATGATACTGTGTGAAAAATTACAAATATTATTTATTTATTTATTACTATTTCCATAACCTAATATTGATTTAGCTTGGCTGACCTAAACTTTATAAACATCTATGAACTAAAAGCCAGCTTGACCTATGTCTATTGATATCTGAAGTCTAGACCCGCGATCGCGGCCACGCCACAGAAGATATACTAGTAATATACTACCTGCAGTTACAGAATAGCTAGTACTGCAGGTGTTAGGTAACAGCGAGGTCACGACAAGTGCAATGTCATGGTCATTGCGTGAATACGGTAAAAAATATAATCCTATAAAATAATACAGCCTAAAGAGAAGTATTATGAAAAGAAATACAAACAGGACTCCTATTACTAAACTTACATAGTCTGTCTGTTTTTTTTTTCACACAGAACTAAGCAGAGCTTGTGTTATGGGAACTACATGACTGATATACTAATTATATACTAACTTTAATACATACATTTTATACATAGAAGACACCCAGACCCAAGACAAATATTTGCAGATCATACAAACAATCGAAACTGTAACCTTCTGCGTCTCAGGCGGGCCTGAGATCGGAGGATATATCTACGAGGTCTCTATCGAGATAATAGTTTATGAGCTTATGCACATAAATAATAATTAATTTAAAAAATATTAATTATGAATGTTAGTATCGGTCGGAAAACCATGCAAATAAAATAATTAAAGTTTGAAATAGCAACAAGTAAAATGACCGGGGCAACCTAATGGGTATTCAAGTGTCACGATGGACGACAAGTTGTGATTTCCATGAATAGTTTAGAATTCTAACTACCGGGCACGCTCGGGCACAATTATCTTCGATAATTGTAAACAGATTTTACTGATTCTTTATATGAATCCTGGGTTACTGTATTCTGAGAAATACAACCTGGGAGTTTTCAAATCCAAAGTAAAAAGCTCCTTTGTTGATAAGAGTGCTACAGCGCAGTCTACATCGTTGCTTAATATGAGAGAAACTGTGTTCAAATGCCAATAATTAGTCAACAGAGATGGTAATAGCTAACGAAGTCGCGGGTACAGCTAGTAATAAATATTATTAGTATTGTACTCGTATTAATGCCATTATATTTCACTCCTTGTGAAAGGCTCGTCCGGATAAGTACTACCACCATACTTATTTCTGCGGCTAAGCAGTATGTTACAGTAACCGCTTACCAACTGTTGGATCGTACCTATGCTTGTTTACCACTTTAGTTGTATAAAAAAAAAAGACCTTTTCAAATTAATATATTCTCTATAAATATAGATAAACCTAGTCACATGTAAAAACTCTTTATTGTGCTTAACACTAATGATATTATAAAATAAAAAAACAAAAGAGACGGCCAACAGGCAGTCTTATTAAAAGCGATTTCTTGCAGACAACCAAATATTTCTGCTCTAATTCCAAGAATAATCTTGTCGTCATATTATCCGTAACACAGAAGGATATATTCAATAACCATTAGCAATCGATTGGAAACAATGTTTCAAAAGTCAGGATTTATATGGAAAATAAAGTTTATTTTACAAACATGCCAAATTAAGGTTTCGCCGGAAAGGTCGAGCGAGTGACTGTAAAAATCACATACTTACTTATTCAATATCCTTTCAAAATAATATTATAAATGCGAAAGTTTGGACGTGTTTTGCTAAAAATCTCCGTTTGCTTTTTAATGGGGTACACGAGAGCGAAGCCGAAGGCTAGAAGCTAGTATACTTATAATAACAGTGAGAGTCCAGGGTATTTTACGTAAAACGAAAACTGGCTTTTTTGTTAAAAGTTCTGTCATTACCTACATAATATTGATGAAAGTAAATTACGTAGTGCGCATGACGTCTTCGAAAATAGTCTTGCTGTTTGCCGCAATGGACTCACAGCTTGGTACCCTACGCGCTAAACACCAATGCGGCTACCAAATCTGAAGCACAATGTAAGACAGTAGAGAAACTGTCGTAATCGATCAGCACAGTAGCCGCGCCGGCCGGCAAGGTACCCGATAAGTACTTTCCTTCGTTTCATGCAAGCGATATATCATCCTAATCGTGCACACTTTGCAACTCAAGCAAAAGGGTGAAAGGGTATTTCCCGAATAATCCACAATCCGTCCGTTTACTAATGTAATAAATGACTCACCGCTGGCCGGTTCGATCATTCACAGTGAATGCCCTACTACCCTCAGTCATAGGTATTTAAAATATTGGCAGCCCTAGCTAAACTCCGTCCACTTTATTATTTTTCTATAACAAATCGTTTTAATGAAGTCCAAATTGATATTTTGATTGAAATAATTCAAGTATTTGATTCATTTTATTATGCACCTACATACATAATTAGGTGCATAATAAAATGTATTCATTCAAATATTCGATTCAGAAATTATTAACTATTACTATTTATATTTTGAAATATGAAAAATATGTATATCAGGAAACTTCTTCGCCCATGACTATAAATAATGGCATTAATACGAGTACACTTAAATGACAAAAATAAGGGACTTGATCGTGCAAATGTTAAAAATAAAATAACATAGTGGACGTCCCGGGTTATAAAGACGCCTCGCTGTCCCGCCCGGCGCGTGGTGGGAAGGCGCAACGCACGGAATGCCAGTGGCACCCTTGCCTCCACAACTGGGTCACCCTATTAAGCAGAGTCGGGAGTGCACCGCCGACGGCACTTCACTTTCAGAGCTACTTCCGCCTCTAATTAAACGCTTTGATGCTATTTATGAGCCCTAGGCATTTGCATTCGACAATATTTTTTAACTCGTACATTACTTGGAAATAAAGTAGTAGTTGGCGTAAGTTCAAATGTTGACGCTCGTCAAATGACGGACGCCTTGATCTCAGGAAACCTTGGTTAATTTAAATTAATAATGCTATCTGGTAAAGTTTTCGTAATTATCTACAGTCACTTTGACCTAAGTCCCCTGATGGTACCTAAGGTGGGTAAGGAGGTACCTAAGGTAGCAAAGGATGTGGTTCTGGCTAAATGAATTTCGTTTAGTGGTTAAGACCAGCGGGGATTATAGGATTTCATTCAAGATGTAGATACTGAGTCGGCAAAACACACACTTTCACCGCAAACAGAAACTTTAATGAGATTATGTACCTACTGCTAGAAACCTTTTCAGGCAACAAACGAACTACTTAAATCTTGCGATGAGGAGGAGCTGCATAAAAACTAGTTTCTTCGACATAAATATTAAAATTTTATGAGTCTCAATAAAAGATTTGAAAAAATATTATGTTTAGTTATCACTATTACAAAAGTAGCTCAAAATTGGCCCATTTTGGCGCATGAAAATAATGAATGACAGGAGTGAGGGGAGGCCCAGCAATGGGACATTGAGGGCTAAAAATAATAGTAATAATAATAAATAAATAAATAATGCTGGACATTTTTCACACAGCATCATCTAGCCCCAAAGTAAGCAGAGCTTGTGTTATGGGAATTACATGTCTGATATACTACTTATATACGTTTTTATTGTAAATACATACATATTATACATAAAAACACCCAGATCCCGAGACAAATATTTGCAGATACAAACATTTGTCCCGCGCGGGAATCGAACCCGCAACCTTCTGCGTCTCAGGCAATAATCACTATCATCCGGTGAGGCCTGCGCAAAACGGCGCGGTGTCGGTTAACCTGCTGGCTGGTTGTACGCGTCAGTGCTACGTTCAAATGCTCCTGCATATTACATGACCGCTTTTAAAAAGTAACCGTTTTTAAGATAGACAATGCATTTTTCTATTTTTTTTGCCAGCGCATAAGTCATAAGCCTCACGGTATCGTGAATAAGTACTATTCACCATTTGTATTTTCTGATGTGCTAATCTGATTCACCTAATTGAGGAACCAAAAATAGGTTATATAAATATATAACTTTCTGGTTGGTCTGACACTCTTTTTAGTACCTACTATTAAGTATCCTTACACATGAATGTACGTTTTAAAATTTTATTCCACGTAACGCTTTCAAGTTTTTTTAACACGCTTCAATTGTAACTAACTAACTAACAAAACAAACAATGTTATCAAATCTTGGAAGTAAATTTTAAGCTACTTCTAACGAAATGAAACTTTGAAAGTATTACTACTTTCAAAGTTTCATTTCAACTTATAGTTTTTTTTATGTATGTTTAGATCATTTGCTTTAGGGCTTAACTGTTGTATTTGTATATCAAAATATACAAAGGTTGGTACATTTCCAAGCAAATACATTCATTTAGTACATTTTTCCGAGTTTATGTTTTGGTTCTCAATAAAGTAGCCTATACAATGCCCTGAACACCGTGAATAAACAATAAATTTCCGATGGCCTACTTGGCTCGGGGTCCCGCTCGATAGAGGCAGCTTCCTCTCGAGTCCCGCACGAGCCAAGTGCAGGAGAATCTATATACAACTTTGTACACGAAGCTAACGTGCACATTTCCGTTTTAAGTAGATACAATCCAAAATAATTTAACTAAAAAAACCCCAACTCCTGTAATCTATACGATATTGCACTCCCTAGTAAAAAAAAAATTAAGTACAATAAACTAAAATAAATATGCCACAAATATATAAACTTATTAGAACCAAACCCGCCTTTCGCGTCGGGCGTCAGAAATACAAATATGCAAGCATATCACTATGATAAAAGTTGGTTAAGTTTGAGAGGATTTTATAAAAGAAAACCGAAATAACTATCAAATGCGCGAATGCTAAGTAAGATAAGTACTGCAAAGGTTCAGTTGTATTTTTCAGGAGACTCGCTCATAGGGTGGGCGGGCTACGCAAGACGGGTGTTATCGTGCGCTACAGGCTCATCATTATTTTACGAGCACCACGTTATGATAACCGTCAGTTTTCAGGCCATGCTTGTAACTGAATTACATCGCGTGCAGTTAACTAGATTAAGTATTTGTGGTTCTTAATGCGCGGGATCGGTTCAATACAGCCCGATTGTTATTTATCTAATTAGTTCATACGAGTATGTATGTATTGAGGGCGATTGTTTGAATCCAGAAAGCGAAGGATTGTAGATTAGAATCCCGAGCGTAGCGATAGTAGAATCCTAAGCGTAGCGAGGGTACGTCGTCAAAGTACGTCGCTTTTCATCCCCGTCTATGAGAAAAAAAATATGTTTTTAGTAGTGACGAATTTTTATACAACCAAATTACAAATTTATATTAATAAATAACTTAGCTTTTCGTTCTTTTCCCATGTAATTAAATTTTCATAGGCTTTTAGATATTTCTCTCTCGATTTAGAGGTAGTAAATTGTTTATGACAGTTGCGTTTAATTTTTTGCAATTTCTGGTGTTAATATTCCACTTTCACTACTAGAACTCATCTTTTATTTAATTTGTGTGAATAAAATTAAAATTGTCTGTAATATTTTGATAAAAAATAATAAAAAAACGAATAAGAAGTTTCCGCTGTTTTTTTTTTAATTTAGTTGACCAATGCCTCTTCGCAGGCGCGCTTTTTTTAATACCAGCCAGGATTTTATCGAAGCAAATTGCGTTCAAACTTTTTAATTAAATAGTGTTCCAAATTCAAAAGTCATTTCGTCACTGTTATTAAGTGCTCCGGAATGACCCATTTTGCTCGCACTTATCGAGGAACAAAACGTCGTTTTTCGAATAGTTGGGATGAAAAACAATTTACCTAAAGCCTTCTTTTAATGTATATCATAGCCTTTCGATTAAAAAATATGGCAATTTAAAAAAGCCAATCAGTATTCTTAGGTCTTAATAGCTTCGGGATTAGGTGGAGATCACAAGTCGAGTGCCGAGAGACGCCCGGTTAAGAGATCTTCTGATTTTTCAAGGGCTCTCGACGCTCCTAAGATTGCTTTTCCTTCCACCACTTTACTCAAAAGCTCCATCTTTTTATATCTGTAAACGGGCTGCTCAACTTTAGTGAACCTTTTAACTTTTAATGCGTGTTTAGAACTTTACAAAACATTTACAGAATACAAAGTCTGCTCAGTGTTGCTGAAAATCCGAAAGATAAAGAAATGAAACCGTCCCGCTGACTTCTCGTTCGTCATTCGTGTGACATTAAAACCTACTTGCCCCAATTTCTTGCTTCTTTCTTTGGAAAAGCCGTACGAGGCATGTTCAAGGCTATCCTTCAATCAAAGAGTGCTGTGGGTAAATATTGCTGCGCGAAGCATTCAAGCTGTCATTATGGTTCGACGACTGGGCGCGGTACCTGCAGAGCTTAAAGTGATGACGTCAACGGTCAGTCAGTGTATTAGATTAGCTGTGAGTCGGCGGAATGAACTGATTCATTATGTTATATGTATTCCGTATTGACGGAAGTCAGACTTTCAGGTAAAATAACAATCTGGAACACCAGCACAAGTTATTTTCGATAAACCTTTCAGTCTTAGAAAATAAACGTCTCACCTATCAACTAACAAATGTATACGTAGAAAATAAAAGTTTGTCCTGACTGACTAACTGATCTATCAATGCACAGCCAAAACTCAAATTTGAAACATACTTATGTTTATTTTTGTAACGCAAGCATATGCTAAGGATTTTTTTGAAATTTCCAATTTTAGGGGAAATCTGGCGTGAACGTTTGTATGGTAGTATCGGTTTTTTTAAAGGTAGAAACTTGAAGATTGGAATTGTAGCTACTTATCATAAATTAATAATGACAGGTTTCAGGGTATTTTCACATTTTAAGGGATGTTAAATAACATTGAATTATACCACTGTTTTATTGACAAATATTCTGCCGTTTCGTAGCTTAAACACTGACGTTTATAAACTCTTAATCAGTATTATCTAGTTAGGTTTGTACACTAGTTTCTTATTTGAATTAGAAGTCCATTTTTATAATAAGTTTATATTTGTTTGGTATTCCGCTTCCAAACAAAACCAGTCATAATAAATGAGGACAACTAATGGGTTTTTGTTTGGTTCAATCAATTACGGCAATTCTCCTTCACACTCACATAAAAAGAAACGGAGTCATTAAAATAGAACACATACGTGATAGGCCGACCTAAAACGAAGTTATAGCTAAGTACTGAAAAGGTTCCAAGCTATTTTAGAGAATTTGAAATCTTCATACGGTTAGTTTTCAAAAAACAAACAAATACGCTCACGACTGTCTTTCCCATGGTGGACATCCTCAGATACATACTCAGTGAGTAGATCTTTGAGGATACCAAGGAGGGGGTAGTCAGAGGCACGTCCAAACATTACATTTGGTACATGCCCGCGTTTTGCAAGTAGTAAGCATTCCACGTGACAGGTTGCAAGCCCATCGCCGCTTATTGGAACACTAACTGTTGGCACATGCCTTCGAATTTTTGGTTCTAGGGCATGCCGGTTTTGAGCACGTGTTAATACGCACATACATTTTTCGAGTTGAAAAATCCATTGGTGCACGTCCGGGTTCGAACCCACGACCTCCGGATCAGAAGTCGGGGTATCGCCCAATAGGCCAACACGGCTGTGTTAGTTTTAGTTTTCAGAGTGAAAATAACTACTATTAAGATACAGATGTTCCAACTTATATAATACCATGGTCACCCGACCATGGCTTCGCCCGCGTGGATCCAGGATAAAAAGTATAGCTTAGGTATGTGTTATAGGTCATGAATATTGTTGATCCCAAATTTAGTCTCGTTACCGAGATTATTAGCAATAACTCTACTACGTCGTAATGCCACGCCGGCGCCGCCGCCCGGTTAAAAATCGAAAAAACGAAGCTAGGTATATTGTGACGCTGACTTTTTTTAAGATCTATTGTTGACTAATATTTCTGTAGAACATTTATTATATCCAACCAATTGGTCAGCACGCGGATAAAGCAGCCAAGCAATGCTTTTTTCTGTAGACTTTACAAATATTGAATTGAAAAATATTTTTATCAAAATAAAATATCATGGAATTAAATAAAAATAAAATATAGCCTGATTAAATTAATCAGGGATAGTGTAGCTTTCTATTAAAGAAAACATGTTTAGAATCAATTCAGTTGTTCCAGGGTAACCCTACAAAGAAACAGAGAAATAAAAAAAAAACAGTTTGTTATCTTAGTGTAAATTTAGATTTCGATCGTTCTCGTAATTTGCATTTATATGTATATTAAGGCTTATTTTATAAAAACTCATAGTAATATAACATTTTTTCGGGTACTGCGAGGCTCTATGACGGAATGTACGTACAGTCAGTAGCAGTAACTATGTATGTACTGCATCCGTTATTTTAATATTAGTGACTTTTGAAACTGTGTTTCAAAGCTCATAAAACAAAAATCTAATCTGTGTCAACCTTTTATTGTAGTCTATAAGCATTTTACAGAAATGTATTTTTTAAGTCGAGCATGGTCGTGCCTTTGTTCATGTAGAAGGACCTGTAAAGGGCCAACGAAACGTCAGCAGAATAATTGTAAAGTACGTGGTATAGTCGTAATGATATCCTAAAATGATACCAAAACACGAGAACTTTAATGTGATAGCTTACAGATATGTAAGCATGTTAAATTCCAGGCCGTTTTTCAACTGGCCGTGCGTCTGACTTGTCTAGCCTCACTATAATGCCCATTAGTGTTGCCTCGTTAAACAACTACACGAGTAGCAGTAACAGCCCGGTTTAGATTAACCTAGACTAGAGCCATGTTAGCCGTAACTACTAGTATAATAGTATATGTGGCCGTAACTAACAGGGTAAAAGCTACACTGTGGGCGTGTGAGACGTAATTGGTATTATTATGAACAGGGTATTGTTGCTGCGGGAATTCATAATGTGGATTCGGGATAATATTAGCGATACACAAATAACTATAATGATTTAAGCCTAACATACTTCCTTATTTTCATAATAAGTATGTGAGGCTATCAGAGTTCCACAGCTGAAGACCCAATATCTACTCTCTCAATATGCTCATTGCTCTTAGCTTTTGTTAGTTAGGTACCATTTGTTTTGATAGGTAGGTACATCAACCAGGCTTCGTTTGTCGACATGAGTTGAATATTATATAGATCGAATACACAAGTCATTTAAAATCAGTTTCGTAAATTCCAAACCATTTTTGAAAAAGGTTTGATGTAGGTCCTTTCTCACTGAAATAAGTATCTAAAAAGTTCTTGATAAGCCGATTTTAATATGGTACCTATATAAAGTTTACAGTATTCATTCAAAGAAACAGAAGTCGAAGTTTAATTTTTTTTCATTGTTTAGTTTTTTACTTTTTGAGTGTTAGTGTAGGAAAGTCACGTTAAGTTCATGGATTTTGTCGAGGTAGGTAGATATGAACATTTTGTGAAATATTCTGGGTTTATTTTCGGGTAAGTAGGTAAATATTAATAAATAAGGCTAAAATAAAAAAGTTTCCTTAGAAAAATAGAGAAAAGTAAATCTATCGGAGCAGGAGTAGCGAACTGCTGAATATTTTTTAACGTAGATACTAAATCAGCTTTAGGCCACAAACCAGATAGACACTGCAGTGTTTTAGATACAGATTATTTTTGGTTTTCTATTATATTAGCGCTTCCGTGCTACGTAAAGCACGGGCCTTCGGACCCGGTTATTAGTTTACCAAAAGCTTCCTCTGCGTTAATTCCTGTAATTTGAACGGCCTGGTGAGCGAGCAGCCTGTCTCAGTACGACAAGACACTCTAGTAACAAGAGGACCGGTAAACAAATAGTACAATTACATGGTGTGCCAAATAAACTTTTTTCATTTTATTTTCATTTCAATGTAGTACCAATTGATTTTTATCAAAGTGCCTCTAAGTGGAGATAGTACAAAAATTGTGCCTTTTAGTGTTCGAAATCAGATTTAAGCTACTAATTCCAACTTGACCTCTGTAGTATTAAGTGATTTACTTGAAAAAAATTTCTGTGTATCGAAGGAAAGGCCAGTCGTTAAAATCGCATTAATCATGAGAAAGTTGCGGTCGTATTGGTATTTGCTGACCAATGTACTCGTAACTTAATGACTCAAACATTGGACAACATCGTAACATTCTCACAAATGGAGTTAGCTAAGTAGCCTGTGGAAATTAAAACATGAAACAAGTTTTAAGGTTTATCGTGTTGCGATTTGACACTGAATAACAAACATACACTATGATGAAAAAAAATACAGCTGAAGGAGGTTCTCACTCCTTCTTTTTTCGAAGTCAGTTCAAAATGTCACGTGGTAATCACGATAGGATAACTAGGTTGACTTAGAAAACTGCGACTTCGATCTTGTTCGATCTTTGTTTTTTTTTCGAAGGAAAAGCATTTTTGAATTTGAAAAAACAGCCACAAAAATACATTTAATTGAAAACACATTTCTAAAAAAATAACGGCGTTCAATTGACTCTATTTCATATCCGGAATTTTGCCCCAAATCTAATCAGTTTTTTCCATCTAATCAGTTCGTAAGATTCCGAGAAAATTCAATAAATCTGTTCAATACAAAACTCTTCGTCTACCAAAGGAAATTCAAGATTCTCATTTTTATGCCTCATCATATTATGATCATACCAACTAGGCCTTTTTTGCACTTCGCAAATATTCTTGTCATTCCGACAATGTCATTGTTCCAGAGACGGGACAATCTACTCAGATTGTCCCGTCTCTGAAACATTCGTTTAAATTATAATCATTATCCCATTGCAGTTCACTGCTGGACTTTCTTTTTCTTTATTATTTGTAAAGTACACACAGAGAATACAGACCAAAACATATATAGGACGTGAACAAAGGCGAGCTTAACCCTAACAAGAGTTTTCCTTTGTTAGGGTTAAGGGCCCAGTCTTAGAAAATATACCTACTGATGATGTGTTGATTCCAGGTGCCATCCCAATGGTAACTGCGACAGTGTTCTGCGCGCCCGCCCTTCTCCGCTACGGAGCCTTGGCGGTCTACTGCCTTGGCAGTTTACTTGGCCTTTATAAGGTAAGTAAATTCTAAATAAATAACTCAACACACTAGTGTTTGAAACAGGCGAAACACTAGTCTCTTCTTTTTCGTCGTAACACGGGTTCTTCTATGGTGACCCTGGCAAACCACAACCTGGTCAGATCACTGACTTAAGTTAAGGGCCCTAAAAGGGCCAAGTGACAAATGGTAAAAGAACCAGTGTTGTAAAAGGATTCGAAACTGGTGAAATACGTATACAAAAGTTATTTACGATTACATATTATGTAAGTAGTACAAGAATATGCGTTTTCCATGTTTTGATTTAATACTTACACTACATGCCAAAACTTACGGCATTCCCAGGATTTGTGACAATACCTACCAGCATTCAATTAGATATCAAATTGAATGCATGTTAACTTATAAGGTGTTTTGTAGATTTTTTTTTCAAAAAAGTGGCCGGCGTTCAGTTATTAAGAAGTTAATTGTTTGACTACAGCAACCCACACCACCATAACATTCTTGTATGAGTCCCGAAGTTGTATCTCCTGAAGTTTTCATCGTCAATACCTACGTCGAACCAATTTTCCACGGCAGTTTCTGTAACGTGATGCTACTCGAGTTAGAGCTGTGATACACGAACGGCTCATCATTGCTAGCACAGTCATCGCCACTTCCCCTGCAATTGTTGCTGTTATCGATAGTTGACAAGCTATTCATGAGCTGCCATACACGAACGGCTCATCATTGCCAGCACAGTCATCGCCACTTCCCCTGCAATTGTTGCTGTTATCGATAGTTGACAAGCTATTCATGAGCTGCCATACACGAACGGCTCATCATTGCCAGCACAGTCATCGCCACTTCCCCTGCAATCGTTGCTGTTAACGATAGTTGACAAGCTATTCATGAGCTGTCATACACGAACGGCTCATCATTGCCAGCACAGCCATCGCAACTTCCTCTGCAATGGTTGTTGTTATTGATAGTTGACAAGCTATTCATGAGCTGCCATACACGAACGGCTCATCATTGCCAGCACAGTCATCGCCACTTCCCCTGCAATCGTTGCTGTAAACGATAGTTGACAAGCTATTCATGAGCTGTCATACACGAACGGCTCATCATTGCCAGCACAGCCATCGCAACTTCCTCTGCAATGGTTGTTGTTATTGATAGTTGACAAGCTATTCATGAAGGCTGCTCGTATTCCCTCAGGCTATGCGAGCGTGGTCTCCGTGGGAGCGACGGCTGTGCTTCGCTGCTCCATTCTGCATGCGGCTGCTGCTGGCGTACGCGCGAGCGGTGCGGTACGGCGGCGGAGACCCACAAGCTATCCTCCATGTATTCCTGCAGGTTGGTAATACAAAAAAACAACGCTAAAGCAATAGGTGCCGTTTCCGAGAGTAGAAACAAAAAAAAATGCTAGACATTTTTCACACAGCATCATCTAGTCCCAAACTAAGCAAAGCTTGTCTTATGGGAACTAAATGACTGTTAAACTACTTATATACTTTTTTTGTAAATACATATCTACATATTATAAATAGAAAACACCAAGACCCATGACAAATATTTGCAGGTCATAAAAACATTTGTCCCGCGGCGGACATCGAACCCGCAACCTTCGCGTCTCAGGGCGCCACCAAAGGATAGGCAACCCGTAAATAAAATCAAATACTCTAAATCCGTAGCAGTACTATTTTACTAAAATTAAGACATTATACTAGCGATAGTATTTTTGCGCAGAGTTTTTCAACATAGTTCCGACCATTTGGCTGCTCAACCTATCTCAAATCTGGGTCCTCTATAAAGCTTCGTGCCAAAATATGCTTTACGTAATCCAACTTCAAACTGAAGATTTAAGCTTGCTGCAATTTACTATGACATTTGTTCGATATTATAGTACTTAGTAGCTAGTGGATAATAAATATCTGCTATCTGGACATTTGCCAGGCTGCTACGAAGCCTGTCAGTGAGGCACGTATGGGCTCATTAGCTCTCTTCATTAGCTAAGTATATACCTATACATGGATTTACGCTTGTCCAGAGAGTTTGCAAGCGGATTGTGACTAGCCTGATTACGTAACTATGTTAGTTTAAACTTTAATGTCAACATTAGACTCATATTTCAATTTATAAAGTCAATATCGTCAAAAAATAGTAAATCGTAGACAGAAACAATCATTCGATTGTACAATTGACCGTAGTATCGTGTGTGGCTCGCGCGGCCCATATGTTATTTATCGCACAATCTATCAAACCGTTATGATGGCTGAAAACATCAATTTTGCCGTAGAATAACAAGCTAATAGCTAGATCTATTCGATAGGAAAGTAACACGTGGGTGTAGATAATAATATTAACGTTAATATAGTGAACGTGAGGTACGGTACGTATACCAACCAGATAAATAAATAAATAAATAAATAATACTGGACATTTTCACACAGCATCAACTAGTCCCATAGTAAGCAGAGCTTGTGTTATTTAAACTACATGACTGATATACAAACAAAACAAACAAACACGCTCACGACTGTCTTCCCCATGTGAACATCCTCAGATACATACTCAGTGAGTAAATCTTTGAGAACACCAAGTAGGGGATAGTCAGAGGCACGTCCAAACATTACATTTGGTACATGCCCTTGTTTTGCAAGTAGTAAGCGCCGCCCATGACTGATATACTACTTATATATGTTGTTTTATAAATACATACATATTATACATCGAAACACTGCTGTCATCAGCACAGAGTCCTTCTCCGCTTCTTCAAGGAGTTGGGCTGGTTGGGGCCAGGTTAGAAGGGGGATAATGCACAATACACCCCAATGCGGGACGTCAGTGCAGACCTTGGTTCCTCCCACTTAGAATTAGAATTAGATACATCGTAAACACCCGTTTGGGTGTTTTGATGTATCTAATTCTATCCGAGACAAATATTTTCAAATCGTACAAACATTTTTCCCGCAGCGAGAATCGAACCCATCTCAGGCGAGCCTACGCCCACCGCGCCCCAGAGATGATCATTAATTGTATAATCACAAAGACTGTACAAAGTCATAAAAGTCATTGTAAATTAATGTAGATCATCGTTCAACGTGCTTGCGAAGAAGAAAACATAAGGAAGAAAATTCTTTGTTTTACCAGGCAATGCCCTACGTTGACTCATCAATCTTACTTCATCAATAAATACTTTTTCTAAACCATGTCTGAACAAAGGCATAACAAACGCCTATTTAATTATGATGCTACAGACTACTGAGTAATTAATAATAATAACATAAACTTCCTTGATAAAAAATGTGGATGGACGTGACTTACAACTTTCATTTAATAATTATTTGTAAAATTCTTTCTACTGAGATCATATCTTTAGGATAAGTAGGTCAATCTTTGAAATCCTCCTGTTGTGAATAAAGTAAGCAGGTAATTGAGCTGTCTCTATGTAAAGGTTGGAAACTAAATAGGATTCTCGTCTGAAAAGGATCGATTGCGAATGTCGGTAGGTACCTGCCTACACTAAACGTACAATTTTGGGATCGCTTTTCAGGCACAGGAATTTGAAAATGGAATAGATAGTACACATTTTATAAGTATTCCGATATACACTCAGCACGAGAATATGATGTACTCGTGGCAAGATTCTAGTTTGAACATAAAAGTTTAAATTCAATATCAAAACAATAGCTGGATAAACAGCGTATCAAGGTCCAATAGAAACCGTAAATGAGAAACGAATTCAAAGTCCCTTTCAACACAATGGTAGCTAGCAAGTTCGAATTGGCTTGAAGCCAACTTTGTAACGACGCGCGTCGCTCCTTGGAGGCGGGAGTTACAAAGCCTACGCCATAATCCGAGGCAATAGTCACGCAACAGATTTTCTGCTTGAGAAACGTTCTAGTTCGTAGCTGCGACGACCAAACGTAGCGCGTAGGAGTAAAAATGTCTACGACATGCTTTATGCTGGGCTACCCCGAATATGTACCTATACCCGAAAGGAGGGTAATCCTACTCATTAAGGATCCAACTTTTGTTACGACTCTTTGAAATCGGTCTATTTTCATTGAATAAAATAAAAAATAACAGCGGTAAAAATCAATGTTCAATTAATTGAACCAGACTTGGGGCAGGCACAAATATACCGTATTTACTCTACACAGTACAAAAAGAGTTTAAAAATAAGGCTTCATCATCAACATCATTTCAATAATAATATTGAAAATAAAATGAAAACTAGAAGGAAACAAAAAGGTCTTTTAAAAAATAAAACGTGATATTATGTATTCACATAATATTTTCAATTACGTCTTCTGGTTTATGCAGGGATAATAAATTAATGGGGTGCCCTCCTGCCGGGAACAACCGGGGGGATAATCACTCGAAACTCGACGTGTCTGCGGAGCCCTTGTGTTGACCCTTTGCCGCCAATCGATATTTTGTGTTTTGGTGACTTCGAAAAAGGATAAGGTTCTTAATTCTGTGGCTATATAGTTTTTTTTTCTATTAATACTTTTTTTTTATTCTATTAACTCTGTTTAGGGTTAAGCTCGCCTTTGTACATGTCATTTAATTCTGGCTATTGTAAGTATATAATTGTGTGTACAATAAGAATAAAGAACTATAATTAATTATCTGAATACCTAAAGCCATCAATAAAGCATTAAATTTATAGTATTTTGTTATCATTTTACGATATTATTATGACTATACCACGTACTTTACATTCTTCTGCTGACGAGGCATCAGATAGGTAGATATTTAAAAAAAAACCCACAATCTAAACACATTACTTGCAAAGTCGACTTTCATTTATATTATGATAACCTTAGTACTCGGAACATTAAACTGAAGCTTGAAAATGTACCACGGTTACATGTCATTAATCTTCGCAGTTTCTTATGTATCTACAGAGTTTCGCGTTCATCCATGTTCAATAATTAAATGCATTTTTTAAAATTGATAACATATTAAAATTTGCACAGAAAATCTGTCTTTA
This sequence comes from Perizoma affinitatum, assembly GCA_961405105.1. Taxonomy (NCBI): domain Eukaryota; kingdom Metazoa; phylum Arthropoda; class Insecta; order Lepidoptera; family Geometridae; genus Perizoma; species Perizoma affinitatum. Next base: position 10,518,700 of record OY560197.1, read on the forward strand.
CTATCTGCTAGTTGTACGTAGTATCTTTGCTCTTGGGTGCATATGTTGTGCAATCATATAATATAATGCAGACAGGAGACATAAGTGGATTTGTATATAAGCTATAAGCTGGAGTATTTAGCAGAAATACGTTCAGGATAGTACGGCTTCTCTTTGTGCGCGTCCAATATTAGTTATTAGATACATTAACTGAATTTTGTGGAAATATTCTTATTCTTATTATTACCCGCTACATAAGGAGCCCGTAAATGCGTTTGGGGTAAGAGGTTGTTTCTGGTTCCCATCTAACTCCGAAACGGTATAGCAGTTTTTTTGCAATAGTTTGCAAAAAAGCTGGAGCGCTTGCAATAGACGTAGGAATCTAAAACGGCGTGATTAATTCTCATCCAGTTTTTTTGTAATAGTTTTGAATGACCTCAAAGGTCACTGGGGGCACTGCAATAGACGAAGGAATCTAAAACGGCGTGACCAATTCAATAGTTTTGTATATCTTCAAAAATGTTCTTAAATGGGATTCAATTCGTCATTTAGGGGCGCTGGAATACGTAAAGGGATAAATTTCGGAGGAGTTTTCGAAAAAAATAGGAATTAGCATGTGGATAAATAAGTTGCTAGTAATTTGATAAAATGTTGGTTAGCTTCATTGTTTTCATTACGTCAGGGAATTTCAGGTCAATAACGAAGCATTGTTTGTTGTTTAATTCATATTTCAAATAACTAATTAATTCAGTAGGTATTACAAATAAGCGCCATTTTACTTATCAAAAAACGGTCAAGTGCGTGTCGGGCTACGCGCAGTGAAGGGTTCCATAGTTGCCCATGGCTAATACCTATTTTACACAACTAACAACTTCATCTAATTTTCAATGGAATTGCTAAAAATCAAAATCCTCACATTACGTGCAGAGGTGTCCTAATATTTTTTTTACCTGTTTGTCGGCGTGATTAATATGTATACCCATGCCTAATAACAGCTTTCTAGTACTAAGAGTCTCTGAGCTAAGCCGCGGATAGACGGACGGACGAACATGGCGAAACGGAACCCTAAAATCCTTGCAAAGATTAATTAAATTTTTACTCGCTCTTCGTTCTTAGTATTTCGGTATTCAACAAGGATCACCCATCGTTTCGTCGTATTGTCTGTCTGTATTTATCAGTCAGTCACAGTCAATTTTATCCGGCAGAGGCCTATACAGTATTATTGTGTTTGGGGTAAAATATTGTTAGATGCTTAATTTTGTTTGTTAGTGTGTTTGAAGAAGCCTATGTGCAGCAGTGGACTAAGTAGGTTGTTTTTGGTGATGATTAAAGTGACAGATAACACTTTATTATTATTATTTCATCAGTATTTACAACGCCAGCAAAGCCGAAGCTAGCACACTACTTGTTTTAGCATATAGCGAATAAACATTAGGTACTATTCTCCTACTCCTAAAATTATACTAAACCACGATAATATAAATTCTACACTTCTTTTGTTTCCAGGATGCGGTGTCCCTGGGCGGAGGGGTGATAGGAGCGATGCACATCCCGGAGAAGTGGTTCCCGGGCACGGTGGACCGCTGTCTCAATTCTCACAACATCATGCATGTCCTCGTTGTGCTGGCCGTCTACTCTATGCATCAGGTCAGTTCCAGTTCCATGTAGTGATACAAGGAACTGGCTCTTTCTTGGCCAATTACGTCTGCGTTTGGTCAGCAAGCGTTGAGGGGTTGTGAAATAACAGGAAACCAATGTGTTTTCAAGAACTTTCTATAAGTATTATTATTTAACATAAAACCCAACAGTCACATACTGTCTTAGTAACGAGTTCACGACCCAACACTAGGATTCCGTTTCATACCACATACTCTGAATACTTTGGTACTCGTCGTTCCTGGACAAATATTTAAAGATTATACAAAACTGTATTTCCTCAGTGAGAATCGGATCCCTCTTGTAGATCCCACTAAACGCTTTCAATTCAGTGCCCTTCTGACCCCTTTCATGCACAAGGTACTAATATTTGGTTCTGGAGCATGCCGGTTTCCCTCACGATGTTTACCTTCACCGTTTGAGAGCGCATTATATTTGCGCATTTTTGGCGTGTTATTCCATGTTCACCCGTTAAAAGAAGGCATTTATAAATCGGCGGAAATTGATCATTTTCAATACACTAGTCAATGGTAAGGAAGATTTCGGGCGGCTACCCTCTTTACCCTTCAAAAGTGTCAGAGGAGTCCAACAGGTTGAGTCACTGAAGTGAGATGGTAACAAGTTTTATATGACGGAGTACAATGTACCTACATTGTATAAGAAGCGAGGAGTTCGACTCTTTATCTTTCAGTCATTGGAATTGTTTTTTTTTATAATTAAAGGGTTATTGAGACTAATACCTCACGCTTATTTTTGCTTTCACGCTAACTTGTCAAGGTTAAACTTGGCAGCTGTCACGTGACATTTCCACAGCTAATATCATTTCCATACAATTCAATCTTTCCGCTGGCGTTAACGCCAACAGAAAATGGTGTTTGTCTAGACCCACTGGGCATTTTTCGCACAGCACCATCTAGCCCCAAAGTAAGCAGTTTTTTTTGTAAATACATATATATTACATAAGGAAAAAACCCTAATTGGTTGAAAATATAATCCAATATTAGTTATTAAATATTGACACAATATCTTCTGGGCGTACTTACCTGAAGAACAGATATTATAATATCTGTTATTCTGAAGACAGGAAAATATAAGTATATTTTATGCACTACGGAACGATAGCGTAATTTTGTAATTTATGTAGTATAGAAACTACATTTGTAAACGGAATTAACTTCCCTGTGAAATAAATGAAATCTGAAATCGTAGTCTAGTATTCACCTGTAGTTTTATTGATATCTTATAATTAACTCTAACATGGGCACCCCTTAACTAGTCGCGCGCTAGCGACGCGACGCCCACTCGGACCTTCATTCAACCCAAATAGACATTCTTAAATACCTTGTCCATTAACAAAAAGCTACGAAAATAGCTTCACTCACTTATGACGTATTTTCTCATTACAGGTGACAACGCGCGACCTAGCGTGGATGTCTCACGTGGATTGCTACGCACCCCAGCTATGACGTCACCCTAACTTCGCTACCCTCTACTTATATCTCGCTCTGCACATGCTACTATGGTTCACTAAACAAGCTATTTCGGTTGTTAAAACCGTTAGGGTGGAAATAATAAAACGTGAAAGTCGAGATTTTTGGCCCAATACACAAAATTGCGCATTGGAGTTGGCGGTCATTTAACTGTACCTCCAAAAAGAAAATAAACAGCCTCGATTTACAATAGTATTTCTTCAAAATATGCTAAAGGTAATAATGAGCAATCAGGAAATAGCACTTCAGCTGTAGTGCTCTAAATAGATAGCAAGTTTCGCGACCCGGTTAGGACACTCGACGGGCAAACAATGAAAATGACTGGAATTTTAGATGTGCCTACATAATGCATGGTATCTAGTAGGGCATCAACATAGAACATAAGCGTTGGCTACAAGTAATTACCTTAGATCGACGATGCCTGCAAACGTAGAGTTTTCAGGCATCGTCGATCTTTTAATTTATTGGAATACGCCCGCCTCCACGGGGTGCAGTACGGCTGGGGCCCTAATAAATCAGTGCGAAGACTATGACATACCTAAGCCCGTGAAGTGGGCTTAGGCATACCTCAAGGACAGCTTTACCTATTAAAAAAAATAGACGCTAAGTCTTTGCTTATGCTTAGTGCAGGCGGACATTGATCTCTTTCAATGGGTGAAGCAGTGTTGTTTCTGTGATGATTTCTACACAGTGATTGTATTTTGCACTTGCATAACAAAGTGATAGGTGCCGTATGTGTGGTATGGTAAATACCTAGATGTCATGCTGAAACTCTATGCGAGTTAGCGTTGTGTGGACAGTGGCTTCCGTCGATGAGTTTTACATTTAAGTATGTGATATAGATTTCCAATTTCTACCTTTTGCACTTCATGCATTCTAAACACGTATAGATAACATATCCTCACTCGCTAAATATGCGATACTTATGCCAAAGCTATTGTTAAATACATTTTAAGTATCTACCTAAGTAGTTGAAATTAAAACTACAGTAGTTACCCTGGGGTTATAAAAACTAAACGCGCCTTGCAATGGAATTTAAAGTCCTAAAATAATTTTATTTTTATCTGCCTACTCCCTTGAGTGACTGATAACTAACTTCAATAAGTTGAAGTTATTTCACACTCAACTCAGGTTAAGTACCTACCTAAATTAAATGTAGAAAAATCTCCATTCATAAAATACATTTTATAAAGGGGGTAAGAAACGGTTATGGTTTTTTTTTCGAATATACGTTTGTTAATAACGTATTTTATGCAAAAAGCCCTGAGCTTTGGGTCAAATTCACATAAATGAGATGTTATTCGACAATATCACGGCCTACGGACTATAATACATATAATATTTGATAGATTTCGTCGCTTCGATTACAATTTAGTTTTATCGTTAGATATTCTCCAATCGCTCGTTATACCAATTTATACGAGAACTTTGTTAATAGTTAGTGTGATAAATTAATAAAATTAGAAAAGCCTTTAATGCGAACAATCCTTATTTTGTTATCTTGTAGGCTTGTATCGTGAGGATTTATTTAATGTTACGATTAGATAAAATATAGAATATCTTATGATAACGACCCAATTACTAAAGTTTAGAAAGCAATCTTAGGCTAAGACAAAAATATTGCTTTTTTAATGTAAAAATTAAAAAAAAATGTTTCAAACTTTCCAAGTACCTGATTAGATGGGGTTACCCATCTTCCCTCTTTTACACGAGTAGGTTCTTGTTGAGCCGCGTTCACGCTCCTTTCCGTCTCGAGCTGTTTTCTCTATTTTCTATAGAAATGATTCTTGGATCAATATAGTACTACGATTCACCATGGCTTTACTTACGCCCTCAACAAAAATGCGTGAATTATGTGGAGATGTTATCAACTAAAATTTAGCGTATACGCAGGAATTAAGAAATGGGCGTGCAGAATTACTCTAATTTTAGTTTAGAACCTTTCTACACAGGTTTTAAAATAAACTCTGTTTGGTCGAGTGCTATGCTACTGCTACGATCGTAGCAGTCTACGGATCGGGATAAAGGTCCGGGTAATTATTTATAATAGAAAATATAATTAAAATATCCAGAATATAACTTTCAAATTATAGTGATTATCGATTAAGTACCACGATAACAAACTTTTTTTTGTTTGAAATTCCGGTATTTATTCATTTGCATATATTTTAGATCAATATATGCAAATTGAGAGGATTGACCTATATAACTCCTTGTGGCAAATTTTGTGTTTCTGCTCACTAAGTAATTTCGAGAAGCGAACCTTTACAAAAAAGTCCTAGATTGAACATCCTACGAAATAGAATGATTTTGTTTTCACCTAGGGCCTAGTATCCTTTAGTTTTCGGGAGTAGTATTAGGTATTAGACCAAATATGTACCTAACATAATATTTATTTGTTGAGCATAATGTTAAGATCTCCATGCATTTATAATGTATAAAGCACACATATAGTACATACTGAAAAGCCTTTTTAAGATATCCTAGCTTAAAATATCTTTCGCTTCGGTCCTTATCGTTTGTATTGGATTACGAAAAATGTTCTATGTCCTTCCAACGACCAATCGGTGGTATATTTTTATATTCTCGATAATGTCTGCTTCTCGGCTTCCTACTCTGCCTAGCCTTCGTGAGGGCTGAACCTTCAATCACTACTTTGATATTCGTCTAACGTTAGTTGAACTCTGCTAGTCATTTCGATTAAATACCAAATAAGCTAGACCTAGGCGTACATTAGATCGCGTAGATAAAGAGGTTTAAAAGCAATAATTAGATAACTATTGTGAAGTTTGACAAAAGTAGTATCACTACCTATCAGTTGAATGCACTATCAGATTACTACGTTAAAAAAATCTACTTTTGTCAAATTTCTGTGAATGAATACAATATTAGTTAATGGAGCGATGTAGTATTCTAGATGAAACCAAGTGTACTTGATGAGGTTTTTATACTGTCAGTCGTGGTGACGGGAAGACTCCGTTACGGACCACTTGCATACTTATTCACAGTTACAGTTACAAAATGGATAAAGCTATTTTTAATTTAGCTGTTTACATAATTTACTTATATTTTTGGAATATAACATTAATCTTTGTTATACGCTACCTATTTACAATTGCAAATAATTTTATTTTTCGGCTACCATTTACATATATAAATAAATATGGTCATAATATTTTATCTTTATCTATCAAATTTATATAAATTTATAATTATGAAATATGTTTATCATAGAATTTGAATTAGGTTGTTGTTGATCAAGAAAAATATGTATAATTTTAGTGTGATTTACCTACTCCTAACACTGTAGCTTACGAGTAGCTTGACTAGATAAGTCAAGCTACTCGTAGCTTCTAATAGTACCGAAAAATATCAAAACTAAATTACGTTTAATCAACGTAAAAGCTTAATGATTGTTTCAGATACTTTTATTATTTAAGCAAGTTTACCTAAAGATTTAATTTAGTAAATAATTTGGACAATTAAGCCAAGAATTATAGAATAAAATAATTTAAGCTAATCTACCTGAACTTAATTTTGTTGTGACTAACTTATTGTATGGACACTATTGATAAAATGGTAGATAAGTAAGGTAGGATAATAGGTACCTAAAATACAAAATAAATTATTTCGTTGTATGACATTCACTCAGCACATCTCGGCCGGCATCGCTCATTAATTAAGCAAGATGATGCACGAATGGGAAGCTTTGAGTGATATTGTACCACGTACACCAATGTAGAATACTAACGTCGAAGATCTATCATTCATTGCAACAAAGTTTTGTAGATAAATTTACGATTACAACAAAGTTTAAACAAAATAAATATAAAAATAAGTCCAGTAATTCGCATAATTTGCACCTAATTGAGAAAGGTAAACAAATTAGTTGATAAACTTTTCAAACTGTAGACCTTGAAGAGATTTAATAAAGTTTATTTCAATTCCATATTTGTTTTATTTCATAAAACTGTGAACTGTATTTCTTGAAACTATTTTTTTTTTTCAAACTAAGAATGAAATAAGACTCGAATTGTCAAAAAGGCAATCATGTCAAAGCAGGCAATAACTTGAGATATGTGAATAGGTACGAAGCTAGCGTGCCATAGATAATTTTATACATAAGACATAAGTACAATAGATAGATATATAGAAAATGCTTTATTTCACAAGATAAAACAAATACATAGGCGAACTAATGCTAATTAGCATTTTCTTCCAGCTAACCTTTGTGTAATGAAGAGTGGAGCGGTAGTTTGGCTGAATACCAAAATGAGAGAAAAAAATATTAAATAAAATAACTAGCTACTTAAAATAGAAGTAAACTACATTTACCACAACACCCGATATTTGACCCGGAACAAAAATATTCAGAACATGCTAACCGAACCCGCACCTATTGCGACCTAGCTGGCTACCTTCCCGCCGCGTCACCGAGGTCGTCATACTCGTCATAGTCGGAGGACTATATACTCTTCAATTATTACCGTATGCAGGTGCTTATACTCAAATTAAATAATACATATGTTCAATAGTTTGTTTAACGATCAACTAAAATCTATCATGAGTATTTTTCAAACTGCCTCGAGGTCATAAAGCATTAGCCCTGCCGTCATACAGTGAAAACTAGTTCGGAGGGTAGTCACTTGACTGTGCATTGCATACCTTCTTGTTACAAATATACCTACTACTAACACCTTGATACCTTACAATAAATAGATAATTTTGCAAGTGTATACCTACTATACGTTTCCTAATCATAAGGTATAATAATAACGCGAACTTACTATAAGTAGTATATTGTTAGATAGATGGTAAGTTTGTCAACAAAATCTTTTTTTTTTCTGAATAAAAATTTACTTTACTTTACTTTATAAAAAAAAACACCTAACAGACATACATCTTCCTGACCCCACAATAGGATTACAGGATCTGCAAAATATGCAAACATTACGAGCTCCTCTGATCCCCAATAAATCCACAGAAATTATTACCGTATGCAGGTGCTTATACTCAAATTAAATAATACATAATAATGTTAAATAGTTTGTTTAACGATCAACTAAAATCTATCATGAGTATTTTTAACGTTTTTGAAAACAACGTGATCCTCGTGAGACTGAGTCGGTAGAAAATATTGCTTTATAATCTCGGATTTGTATTTTATGTTTCAGATACAACCTCAATAAACTATTCGAGCAATGGAGACAATTGACGCAAGAAGCAGCCCGCATACGAAACCTTAACTTTGTTATCTTGAATGACTTCATCGTCCAATGCTGAACTTATAATAAACAACTAACTAGCTAAATGGAATTTAAATACTACAAATTATAGTTTATTTTTTCTTTGGTATGGCATTTCTTCATCGTTAATTGCACGTGTAGTGTAGGTTTTGAACTCTGAAATTCCGAAGACTCTTTTTTTTCAGGATTTTCAGAGATAAAATGTAAAGAATTTTTGAAAATTGGATTCTTCGCGTAACAGGAATTGAAATTACCTTGGAAAAGTAAACATTTATTTTGTACTTACTTAGGAACAAAATAAATGTTACTATGGAACAAATTAGTTCTAGGAATATTCAACAAAATTACCCAAGACTTTAAACTAGAAATTTTAGTGGGTTCCCAACAACTCTAGCCTAATCGTTTCGGTAGGACAAAATCAATTTAAAATAAATTTTAAAAGTGCAACTCTAACAAATTTGAATTTTGTTAAGAGACTGCTAAAGGCGCCACAGTCTGCCGAGTTATTTATAATGTTATGTACTTATTACTTAGACTGTATCTAGTTATATATTAAATTATATTTTCGTCACCGTAGAACATACACGGGGTTGGCCACGGGTTATACCATCACTCTGCTCATTTTGGATCATGGTTGTTTAATCACCCTGAACGGAAAGTATTTTTTTTTCCAAAAAAATATGCTCAAAACCATTAGGTATAGTTTAAAAATTATAAATGGACTAAACTTTAGCCTGAAACAACAATCCCACGACGTAAAAGATAGATTAAGATAGATTATGACCAAACAACGCCATTTCTCACTTTTTCCACATAGTTTGAAAATATGCAAGTTTCCTAATAGACCTGAACCCGAGCGCCTCTCCCAGGCATTTTTTTTAAAATAGGTACAAACTGCCTCGAGGTCATAAAAAAACACCTAACAGACATACATCTTCCTGACCCCACAATAGGATTACAGGATCTGCAAAATATGCAAACATTACGAGCTCTTCTGATCCCCAATAAATCCACAGAAATTCCACAGACACGTAAAACTGTGTGCTCTTTGTCAAGTTATATTATAAGGGTTAAGTATATCGGTTGGTAGTTTGTTTCCTTGTAGCGTCATAGCGTGGTAGTAATAAGTAGTGATGGTATAGGCCTGATCGGGCAGTCTCGACAGAAAGTCGCCGCGATGCGTTCTATTGGGAGGTTCTCTGTTCTGCTGGCGCTCTGTGTGACTGCGCACGCGCGCCCCGGTGCAAATGACATCGTCGTGGCTGACAAAGGCTGTGAGTCTCATATATTAATAAACGATATAGGGAATCCTAGTGTAGGTTCAGGACTATTTATGTGATTGTTGAGCGCTTATTATTATTATTACTAAAAAACATAATATAGGTAATGTAAGTTGTTTACAGGGATACCTAATCGTAACTGATTCATATTTTTTTCGTAAACTTAGATAAGGATTTTCTAACTCTCACATTAGGCAGGTAATCGTTTAATAATGATAAAAACAAGATAAATATTCTGATACAAAAATTGATTAAAATTGTCCCTATAAAAGAGTGAACAAGCACTGACTTCGTGTATTCAAATATTACAATGTTTTTGTTCCATAACTATTTGTTGACAAGTTTATTGTTTCAACTTTTTGTGGCAATAAATTCAAAAGATTGTAAGTTATCGTCAGGTTTGAAGTTGGATTATCCTTATGGTGTTTTTGTTGTGATTGTGGCTATTGGTTTAGACAGACCAGCTAATAAACATTTCACGAGGGTGTAATTTATTCTGTCTGTTGATGTCTCCTGCACAGTTATTTTTTAAGCGCTGCTTTTTATGTCCCCATAGGTAAGTACTGAAACTAAAAAAGGGTATTTATTTACTTACACTTAAAAAGGGTTACAGACATAAGTTTTTGAGTGTAATTTTGACAAACATCAATTTTCATTACCTACATTTCATCTACATACATACCTAAATTGCAAACTATGGCATTCCATTGTTTGCAATTAAGCCATTTAATCCATTTTTTTAAGTTGCCACGTTACTTACTATATAGTAACTAACTATATAGATATATTTTCCATGTTGGATATCTCCTTAACCCCGCTTCGCTCTTGACACGTTATCGTTATCAGCGAATACTTACAACCAGAGTACTTGCTTGAGCAAGTAACAATCTAAATAGTAGGTCAAACTTGATAGTTTCACGAACGAAATAAAATCTTTAAAATAACACATTTTAAAAGTTATTTATTATTTTTTTAGTTCTACGAAGTGCTACGAAGCGCGCGTTGATATCTTTTGTTAAAAAAGGTTATAGAGCAAGAGAAGGAGGTAGAAAACAAACACGCTCACGACTGCATTCCCCATGATAGACATCCTCAGATACATTCTCAGTTCGTAGATCTTTGAAGATATCAAGCAGGGCGTAATCAAAGGCACTTCCAAACATTATATTTGATACATTCCCACGTTTTGCAATTCTGTCAAAATTGGTCTAACGTTAGCGTGTAGCGTAATAAAACAATTCGTTAATATGCAATGCTCAATTATGGCATAGCGTTGCCCATCCTCAATAAGGCTTGAATAATCCAACAGCAGATGATTGGTTACCAAAGCCTTAGCAATAAGTAACCTACTCCCTACAGTTATGCGTAATTATAGGGCACAACCAGTAACAGGTAGTAATCACAGTGAAAATGACCAGAGTTTTTACTCGAAGCAAGGTTTCCATCTGTTGAACTAATTCACTTTTAATTGGCGTGTCATTTAGCTGATTATTTCTAATACCTACCTATTGTTTACGTGACCAGACGTCATCGATAAATGCATCATCAATTGGCTGGAGCTATTATTTATACAAGACACGAACGTGTCACCAGTTGCAACCTATGAGTATTTCCTACTCGAGTCGATCATATAGTTACTCAGATCCATCAACGAATGTGTTGAATCCATCAACGAATCAATCCCTTCGGTGATATAAATAAACAGTTTTACCCCCTGGTGTGAGTAAAGTACTTCTCGGTCCTGTGGATAAATGTTTACATAGAACGATATGAATTCTAGCTAGCCTAGATTCAAAATCACTATCAGTTTGTATTCAGTCCCTGCTGGGTATAAGCCTCATCCAGTTTGTGCCACTTATCCCTGATTTAAGCTGATCCGACCCAGAACTTTCCTCTCGATATCATCAAGTATCTCTGTCTGGTCGCTACGTTCACCAAGGGTCTCATCAAATGCTTATCGCCATTTTAGTTACTTACTAACAATTTATATTTTTTAGGCGGGTAAATCCAAAACTATTGTTTTTTTATGTTTCACTGATCTGGTTTCCTGAGTATAAAACAATACAAAAAAGTACAAGAACAAACAGGTTTTATGCAAAATGCAATGGCGTAAATACGTATACCTAATATAATACTCATTAGTAACTTTTTGTTGACCGCAGATGATGTAGCCAGCATTGAAGCCGCGGTTTCCCCCGCTGGCGTACTGTTAAATAAGCCAGTGATCGAGCAGTACCCTCATGCTGTTCTTTTCGGAGGCACCTGCGGAGGAACCATCATCAGCTCCAAGTGGATCCTGACTGCTGGGCACTGGTAAGCATAATCCACAAAGACATTTAATTAGTATAATAATAGATATAGCACATTTATATGCGCCATGATTGTGGCCTAGATCACAGAAAATTACCTAAAAAAAACCTAGAAAATCTAGGTACTAATTCTGCATACCTATTCAAGTTGAGGTGAAATTTTCCTACAAAGAATCATTCCTGAAATCTCTATCTATGCGAAAATAAATCTAAGTACCTATATTTACACTCAAAAATATTTTTCAAAAATATTGCTCTATTAAAATTATATAAAAATGTATATTTAGACTGATTAAATAAAATGTTTTCGTATGTGTAGTATGTATGTACTAAAAAGTATCCATAGGAGTTACAAAAAATATAATTAAAAAAGCGATTTTTTAGTAACTAGCAAAAACGAGAATGTGTCTTCATAAACGACTTCTATGAAGACACATTATTATAACAACTTTGTAGGTAGGTATGTTTTTAAGTAAATACGGTACAATACTATTGAGTAAGTACATACCTTATCAACTCAATATTATTAATTTGATTCAACATTATCATGAACAACATTAGCAGCTTGCTGAACACGAACTGCAAAAATAAAACGACTGGGAGCATTTTCAAAACAACTTCTGCTTATTTAAATTAACCTACCTACCTACTTGGGCCAAATAACAGTAGTTTTAGTTACTTGTTTAAGGTACCTACGTGTACCTACGACTGTGCTCAACATCGAGCATCCAATTTCTTGGTACATCCAAGGTACTTTCAAGTCAACATCAACCACAAAAGTATTGAATCTCAGAAATACCTAAGTTAAACCCTAACTATTTATAGTTATGGAATATACCTACCAACCTAAATGCGTCAATGCATATGTACCAATAACATGAAATCTGGGTTTTCCTGGTATTCTAATACACATGACATTATGTTTACGCAAGATTATTCAATTAAAATAAATTAATTCACTGTTTTTTCTGAGATTTCCAATCATACTATGTTTTACATACATAAATACCTACAAAGGTTTTCTTATACCCAAAGAGCTTATATTTATTTCTATGTTTAATACAAAACATATAAATAAATAGATATAATAGAAAACTACGGTGGCGCGGCGGGCGATAAGCCGGCTGAGACGCGGGTTCGATTCCCGCAGCGAGACAAAAGTTTGCATCTTCTGCGGATATGTTCGGGGTCTGGGAGTTGTGGTGCCATGGTACTCGTGTTCTTGACATCCACGATACAGAGAATCCTTGTGTAGTGTGGAGTCAGGAATTTCAGCATAGTAGACATTGTTCTGTACCTTTCAGTACTTATCAGCCAGACAAAAGAGATAGACAGAAATAATTTGTCTTCTCTTTCATCAACATAACTGCTTCTGATGCTGGTGCCCTACTGTAAACACTTCGATTAAAAAAACACACTTACGATTGGTAAGCGTTAGCGTTTGGTACCTACCATGGAACTTCTGATAGGTACACACGACAGTTCTTTAAATGATAATAAAAATGTTGATGAGTTTTTCAGTTTTTTCAGTATGTGACTTTTGGCTGTTTATATTTATATATTTACAAAAATATAAAAAGTTATTTAAATATATTAGTAGGTTAGGTTACCATCATGTGACCGCAACACTCCAAGACGACCTAAGCCCCGCAGCCGGCCCTACTAGTTACTACCATCAAAAACTAATAGGGCCACCGTTGTTTTCTCTATATGGTGGAAAACACATCACCGAGTCTACGTTGACCTTTAGTTTATAATAAATCAACCTACCTTCCGTACAATACATACTCGTAACTATGGGCCACACACAATTGCCAAATTAAATGTGCTTCCGGCCAAATCTAATTTTCTTTGCAGCAACAGAAAACCAATAAAGCATAAATAGTAACTGTCAGTGTAGTAGGACGTACATACCCAGTTACTTGATTATAACCAGAGTATACTTTTTGATTTTGTAACAAATATTTTAAATTGTATTTTACAATTTGCTTGCCATACTCCTACTATGTCGGTGTTCGGTAGGTATCCCTAAGTTTATATTTCCCGACTGCCGGAGTGTAGGTATGTGTTACCTACTTAAACGAAGTTCCATACATTTTTTCGCTTCAATATAAAAAGGGTGCTATAATAACCTCTTCTGCTATTTGTTCCTCATTATTAACTAATGACTTTCGATTCTACGAATGAAAACCTGCGCTTCTGCAAATAAATCATGCATCATTTATTTACAGAAATGAACTAAGTTTACTTATAATTGGGTGTAGTATTGAGCTAACATACGATTACAAATGTGTAACTTGAATGCTAAATGCATACCGACGCCGACGCTTTGTTGTTTATAACAAGACTGATCATGCTGACGATGAAACCATCGTCAGCATTATCAGTCTTGTCGTTCAACTAGTTTTGACGATTGTGTTAAGTTGCTACACACATAATCATGAAATTCGTGTGAAGTAGGGGAGAGCAGGTAGGATACGTACTATTTCGTACACTTTTTACTCTAAGCCTTCTAAAAGAAAAACTAATTGCTATCTAAGTTAAGTGTTGATACAATGCCATATATAGTCGATTTATGATGATTTTCCCAAAAAAATAAAATTGTACGAAACCCCACGCGAGGTAGCTTCGTACATAGTATGTGATACATTCGTCAACAGAGGGGAGGGGGGCATTTATACAAAATATAAACATTTAGGAAGATCAAAATTAACACAGAAACAGGCGCTGTACACCCAGAACTTAAGTTTTGCGACGCGGACAATAATACACTTGTAAGGAAGCAATTAAGATTTAAAATTGCTTGTTGCATAAAATGTCACTTACGTCATGGCTGTGCATGAAATCTTTAGACTTTGAAAGTTTTCGAAGTCTAAGCCATCAATAAATTACTTTTATAATCTGAGAAAAACTTAGTACAGTTAAACGCGATCTTAAGTGGACGCAAATAATTACTTACATGGTGCGAAAAAAACAATCCGACTCGTTCTAACAAAGCCGCCAGATGTACCTACTCCCCGCCTTTACATATGGGCAGGAGTCATGCAAACAAATTCATATGAACGCATTAGATACTTAAGTAGTGTAGATATGACCACTGTACAAATGCTCCCTCTGCACGAATCCTACCTGCTCTCCCCTAATTTATGGTAAGGGGAGGCCTTACCATACGTCCAGTCCATCTTCAGTTGAGCACCATATTCGCTAGCTAAAAAGTCCTGTTGCGAGGTACTTTAGTTAATGGTAGATGGCTTGTTGCAGTAACTCAATTAATTTGTTCCCAGCACTCTGTTCTCTGGCGGTCGGCACGTGATCGCCGGCACTAACAACACTGACGACGATAGCGGGGTCTCCCGTCGCGTGAAGCGCCTTGTCATACATCCGCTCTTCTCCGTTGGACCCTATTGGCTGGACGCTGATGAATTCGACATCAAACAGGTTACCTAAAAGCTTATTGGTTCTTAAATTATAACAAAATATATGATGCCGACAAGTTAGAAATATTCAAATTGTATTTAGTCTGAAGGTGTGCCAGACGTTAAAATTACAGCTAATCCCTGATGTGCCCTTATGATTCGACAACGGGGACAACGGGAATGTAGGTATTTACTTTTCCAGGAATATGAGACTTCAACTTTGTCTTTAGAGCAGGGAAGTAACAGCAATGACTCTGGTGTTGCAGATGTCAATAGGCGACGGTAGCCGTATGCCAGATTCATTGATTTAATCAATCATAATGTAAATCTAACGTCACATAAATACTTAAATTCATATTTAAATTTCAGGTGGCAGCTCGTTGGGACTTCCTATTAGCGGAACTGAGCGAACCGCTTCCTCTGGACGGAAAGACAATGAAGGCTGCCACCCTAGACGACCAGCCCAACCTACCGGTCGGGCTTGAAGTCGGATACGCTGGATACGGCACAGACCATCACGGGGTTCGTATTTACAAAGGCATTATTTAGTATCAGACCTACTTAGTATGAGCATCAAGACAACCGCTTCTCTTCTTTATACAAAACGGCGTCTCAGTAGGTACTCATGCTAAGCCTGCTGTTTCTCCTTTCGATTAGAATAAAGAGAGCGTCAGTTATAGTTATAGGCAAGTCAGTCAAGACGCAGTGCATCGCTCATACCTCCTTGATTCCTTGTGCTTAATGCGATTTTGTACTCTACAATTGAGAACCGTTAAGTCTTTTCGTTTTATAACATGATTATTGTACAGGGCACCATGCGCAGTGACATGCACGGCATGGATTTGGCCATTGAAGCAGATGCGACTTGCTCTACCTTGGGGCAGTACAACAAGGAAGACATGGTCTGCACCAAAGGGCGCCCGCCTCGATACGACTCCGCATGCAATGTAAGTTTGATAAATAGATAGATCTTAACTCTTTAACCGCGCATCACGCCGAAACGACTGAATGAATTCAAATGAAACTTGGCATGATTTGAGTTCAGACTACGAGGTTTGTCCACTGGATGCTTTTTATCCCGAAATTCAACACGGTTCCCTTGTGAGAGGGGATGAAATTCAAAATATTTACGCGTAGGTACCTAAGCATTAGGTCTAAATAACTTAAAACCCAGAATTTACTGAAACCTTTTAAGAGTCTGCACTAGCTCAGCTCGAACTCAAATTGCACCCCCACTTCTCCGCGCCACTATACTCTCCATCTCGCTCGCACAAAAATTCATGCGGCGAGGTCAAAACGATTTTAGGGTAAACTACACAATTGTCGGACTTGTATGTACTTACTTACCTGTCTCGTGTCGTGGGTATCAGAAAAATCGAGTATAATAATTATGGTATATAACACAACACCCAGACCCAAAAGAAATATCTACGGCTGGCGTATCGTATAAGCTATTAAGCCATATCCATTAGGATCACGTTTGTTTGTTTAACTGGGCTTCGGTGTGTTCGAGATAGCTGGCGTCAGCATAATTTAATATAGGAAGCAGAAGGGAATGTGCAAGCGTAACTTTGGAACCTAGCGGTATGCAAAAAGTTACGAAGTCTTCGCAACGAAGCAGAAGACGCAAATATTTTGCGGCTGATATCGGCAATGCAAGGCTCCCATGTTTGTTATTTCCTCTTCAAATCAGAGTCAGCTGCTCTTTCGCAAGCAAAATTGAGTCGTAACTGAATAATAGAGATCGCTAGTGATTCCGTTTTCGCTAACACTATATCGCATTGTTTGGACACTATTTATTGGATGTAAAATAACGCCCAACTCTTAGACACACATCTCTTTCAGTTAGGTACATAGGTATAGGTTATAGAGATGGATATAGCAATGACTAGAATTGCGATCTCTGAGGACACCGGGAATAACCCGTACCAAGGGTGTACGGACTACTGGACTAACTGGACTAAGTTAGGTTAGAAACACAAATTTCGGGCAAAACCATTTAATTAAATTTATCTCGAGATCTTAGCGATTACGACACTCATGCTGGCAAAACTAAGAAACACGCACCATTTTTAATCTCGTTGTTGTTGCAGAAATAATTGTACCTATGCGAGTTATAACATTGTTTCTTGCAGGGAGACAGCGGCAGTGGTTTAGTAGACAGCAATGGGCGCTTAGTGGGCATCGCCTCCTGGGTCGAGAACGACGCCCACGAGTGCCGGAACGGCGCGCTCGTAGTCTTCTCCAGGGTCTCCGCCGCGCGCGATTGGATACGACAAGTCACCAAAGTTTAATAAAATTACCAAATTAACAACCTTCAGCCATTCAAATGTCCCAGTATTGTCTTAGGCATCATTCGCACGGGAGTTTATATAAGCGTCGAGTAAATAGCGATAGGAGTCTTTCCACAGCTTTAAAATAAGCATCTTCTGAACATCTACGTAGGTCCCTCTTGAATCCCTATGTTGAATTTGTGCGCTTTGCGCTCAGAATTTTAAATCGAGGAAACCAATTAATAAACAAACTTAAAAAAGGGACCACATGAGAACTCATACGTTCTATTAAAAACTGTAAAAAGAACGCGCGTTAAAACATTGAAAGCTCATGCGAACGATGCTTCAGCTCGGACACTTCAGTGTCTTAAGATAAATAACTGAAAGCGTCGTGCGTGGAAAACACTTAATTTCTATATCGAATTACGTACTCCGTCAAATAAGACGTGGAATGAGAGCAATACGGGACTTAACAACGATATATGCCATGAAGTTTAAATATAATTTCTACGGCAATTTAGTCAAAAATGTCTCTCTCGAATGCTACCATTACTAGTCAATTCTACGCAAATTATTTGACATTACTTTTATTAAATTGATTAGCAAAATATTGTTACGTACACAGAATATAATCCTTAGAGGTGTTTAAGTATATTTTTTGAAATAAATCTTATAAATCCTGCCTCGTGTTTTACTCTCCCAGCGACTGCTTAGGTCTTAATAAAACAAGATGTATGTTCCTGAAAATTTAATGACTTTAATAGAAGATAACTAAATTAAAACAGCAAGAAGAAAATCATTCATTAACATTTTCATATGATTATGTTAAGCAAAAAGACCAAAATTAATCAATGACCTAACAAAATATACAACAAAAGTCATTTAATAATTGAGTCCAATTAATTACTCTACCGTGGACAACGATCGAAGCGATACATGGATATCATTGCGTCAACTTCACCACTAAAATGAACAAGTTACATAATAATACAACTTACAATTTTGAATAATAATGTGATTAAAAGAAAAAAGCTAAATAATTCTTTCCTACTTATATAATGTGTAATAATATAAAGTGTCGACTACTTAATATAACTATCTATATGCTTACTTTTAAATTTTTCACACAAAGAGCGGAGCGGGGAGGTCTGCTGACACACCCCGCGCGCTCGCCTTACGCCGATACACACACCATAATCTCGCTATACACTATGTCACATAGGCAGAGTGTTAGACGAAAAAAAAAGCGACACTTCCCAAACCAAATTACAATATTAATAATTTGTAGACACTTGTCATTCCTGTGTGCGTGCGTGCGCCTCGCCAAGCCGCAGTCGGTCGGCCCCCCGCACGCTCCCGCACGCGGCCCGCAAGCAGACCGCCGCAGCGCCGTGGGGCCTCGCTCGCCCCGCTCGTTGAGCTTCAGCTGACGATTGTTATTTCGTTAACGTTAAGCGCAATATATCCTCGGGTGGAACCATAACAATGTAGCTTTTTTTGGAGTTTTATTTTTTTACAATATATAGGATTTGTCTCTATAATTAATTACATCTAATATTTACAATGGAGGTGAATGGACATTATTTCAAACTCTACTTATCGCCATCGAAAATAATCCCGAATCCTACCCGAAAATAACGTATCTACAATTTATAAATTCTAAAATTAAAACTTCGCCGCGATTAAATTCTAAACATAATGGATCGAGTCTGCGTTTCGAATTTCTAACGTCGGCAGACGTTTGGTCTGGAAGAGTTCGCGTCGCGAGGCGCTAGTCAACTATACATAAATTTGAAATAAGAGACACAAACTCGATCGAGACATTTATTGATTAGAAGGAAGTCGGGCGCGCGTTGTCGGGCGCGTCGTCGGGCGCGGGTCCGGGTGGAGCGGCGGGCTCATATCTTGTGTATCTTCTGGCTGACGACGACGGGGTTGTTGCGTCGGATCTCCTGCGCGCCCAGCTCCCTGTAGTCGAACGAGCACTCGTGCTTGTCGCTGTACCGGTGCACCGCGCAGAACAGCCCGCCGCACCGACATTCGAACCCTGCAACCAACCACAACACACACCGCTATAACTAACGCTCCGTTATAACTCATCTCTTAATAGAAGACGATCTTGCTACAGCACGTAGCAGGCATTCTTAGGCAGGTGGTCAATAGAATGCAATGCAATACGCAGAACCCCGGAATTTCCTGTTTGAAAAGCCTGAGGGTTGGTAATGGTGTAATTTGGAGAAATCAATACGGGCTCAGTACGGCAAGTATCATACTATAAGTATGTATTCATGCCTTTTTTTTTAGTAAATGGACGCAATAACTGCGTCACTTTTAATTACCAACAAGATACGACAACAGCAATTACAATACTGATGTGACATGGCGACATTTTACTATAACAAGGAAGGCTTATACGAACGATATTAGAATTTAATGAGTTAGCTAAATAAAACGCCAACATAAAGAAACTGGCAATGTCCTTAGATCTAAGCGAACCATTCGAAGGCATGTCACATTTACCAATCTACACTAGAGTCCACTACATGCATAAACCAGGATCACAGACCTATACATTCGCTCCAATCTGTCTATCTTGTTTCATCTATGTATTACTGACCTGCCGCTTATTTTGCTTAGCAATGTCTGTGAATGCAATGTCGGTCAAGAAATGCAGGGGACTTTTAGAATTTTGGATATTGCTAAGCCCGTCAAAATGAGGGGTCAGGTCAAGATTACTCTAAGCCGACAAGTGTGTATCAAGAATGTGATGCGAGTGAATGAAGCAAGAGATATGTTATGATCGTGATAATAAACAGCGGTGAACCATCGTGACTTTATGAATTTATGTATTCCAGCATTCAGTTGTTTGTTTTCCATTGTCGTACTTACATAACTAATTTTCAGTTATTAGCTATGCATTCTCATGGAACCATGGGAAGGTACTGCAACATACATATACACTCACGAGAAGGAAGGATTTTTTCAATAACAATAATTTGAAGTCAGCACATTCTTTTGTCAAAAATGTAAACTTCACTGACTTGCAGTAATAACAAGGGCACAATAATTGAATGCACGTCGCGACACTTAGGAAGAGCGTCGCGATCACTGACCCTGATGAAGATTCTCGGAATGTGTCAAAACTTAATCAATGCCTTAACCGATAGTATGGTACGTGAAAATTCCGGTTTAATTATATTAATAACATGTGGTGGTAATTACCTGTGAGTCCAACCTTCTTGCGGCAAACAGCACACCTGTTCTTTTTCTTCTTGTCCTTGCTGGGGTCCTTGTCGTCCGCGTCGTTGTCAGAGGTCCCGGCGCTGGCGCCGCTTGTGCCCGCCCCGCTTTCCTCTTCCAACTTCTGAAAACAACCAACTATGAAAAACCAATAATGACTTATTCCTGCTTAGCGGCAGAAATACAAACGGGGTAGTACTTAACCGGGCGAAGTCTTGGACAAAGGATCTCTAGTATTAATCTACATTAAAATATGAATATTCCCGACAGCTGACTGCCCTTTCACAATAATAGGAACTCTTCCACTCATTTGCACATAAATACCGAGTGAATCATAGTTTTAACAACGAACCCGCTTAAGGTTCTTCCTGGCACCGTCCTGAATGGAAAGACGCTGTTCCTTTATAACGGGCAGCGCCACGTTGTTTGTTTTAGCGTTTCCTTCAGAAATGGCGAGCGTTTCTTCGATCATTTTGTTGTGACTTTCGTGTATTTCTACATTTTTCTTTCCTTTGGCGGTATCAATTGATGTGTCTTGGATAATGCTCAGCCTGCCTTCAGTTTTGGCTGGGCTATCGCTCTTCTTTTTGGATCCATCTGGTTTCGGCAACGGGGTGCCGTCGTTTATTTCGATGGATAGATTTTTGTTTTCGGCACTCCTGGAACGTGATACTCCCACACCTTGCTCAGAGTTTTGTCCGCTACTGCTGGACTTGCTGTTGCGACGGAGTGCTTTCTTGAATATCCTCTTCCCCTTCGACTCTTTCTTATTATTACTATTAGGGTCATTTTCCATTATGTGTATTTTTTGGTTATTGTTTGCTGATTGGACATTTTGACTGGAATGAAAATCGTATTGAAATCTTTTATTGTGGGATAGCTGATACGTTTATGAAAAGTCTTTGTATTAGAATGATAACGCAAGTTTTTATAAAATGCACTTCATAGCTGGGGAAACATTAAATTGTAAACACTTTACCAGTTGCTATGTAAAGGTGCCCCTCATCGCCAGTCAATGACTCGGGGTCTTCAGTTTAATAAATAATAAACTTATTACATTTTAAAATTCAGTAACAAACTAGATTTATAAAATATTGTTTTGAAAAAATACTCGCTAACAAAATAATTCTAAAATATTGCTCAATACATGCAGTGCTAAATGTCGGTCTGACATAACATTATTCATATTTCGAAAAGGGCAGGTCTGCTGTCATATTGGGAAAGGTTTGTTATGTTTTTTTTTATAGGAACTTTTTGTGGAGGTTTGCACTCAAAGGGCTTTATTTTAATGCGAGGCGCTTCCTTGATTCGAATGGGTCCATGAAATATATCTATATTATTTATGTAATGATAGGTAGGTACTCTTAATCAACACACAAGCTAATTAGGAACAAAGTAGATTCTCTCAAAATCAGAGTTGTGAAATCAAATACATATCAGTCTGTGGTACATTAAACATAATGAGGGCATTTCATTTACGATTAAAAAAAAAACCATATTGCTTTATAGATGGCCAAGTGCATTAAAGAAAGTAACCTTTTTGAATTCAACCGTTTTTGTGGTTTTCTTTTCAAATTCACATCATCAATATGACGTACAGTACTACGATTGAAATTAGATGCTTCGGCAACTTTCGTGATTCCGAATTCGAACAATTATTAACCAATGTCCGGATAATAATCGTTCTAATTCTCGTTTTTAATAATAGCCTACTTAAAAGTATAACTGAAGCAGAATATTAGGTACCAATTAACATTTTTATATTTTTCGTTTTTGGTGTCATTAAATAACTGAACTATTAAATAATTTGAAACATTTATTTTATTTCCGAACTATTATAATAATATCACGATAACACTATATAGTGATATTTATCTAGAGCTGTTACAACTAGTAAAAAATATACATACTAGTTGTAACAGCTCTAGATAAATATCACTATTGGGCGATAACATAACTAATTTCAATCGTAGTACTGTAATTACGACATGACATTGGTAATTGCACTCCTCAGAGTCATGAAAACCCCTCATTCAGAAATTACCTCTTACCTGTAACGAGATTTGACAATATCCAGAAATTACACGCCGCCATTAAAAAAACAGAGGAAAAAATTGCTAATTTCGTTTAGCCTAACGTTGTCCGTCGCGCAATTTGATCTCTTATTTATAAAAAAAAATCTAAACATCACAACCAAAAGACAAACGACATCAACGCAATAAAATAGATATGCTTAAAAAAATGTTTTTACTCATGATAGGGAGAGTCCATGCGGACTGCATGAACAACTACTCTCCACTAGAGAGCGAGAGTGAATGAGCCAGAACTGGCATTAATCCACCGAAATGTTCAGAACCTAACCGTCCATATTCATTTTTCCATTTTGACTATATAACTACGTAACAACTTCTTGAAACACGACATAACTATTAAAACAGACTATTCTTGCCCGTGCACTAAGTATTTTATCTAAAAGCATACAAAATGTATATGTTATTTTACACAAGCTAACAGATGACTTCATAAATACTAGCCTTTAATTTTATTTCAAATTTAAAAAAGAAAATGAAAAGGTTTTATTTACCTTGATTCATGGCACGATGGTACAATAGGTACTTATCCCTTAAACTACGAAAACCACAAAAAGGCAAACAAACGGGACGTGTTTGCCTTGTATGATTTTAATAAAATATTAATAATTCTACTGATATAGATATTTCCATAGAAATCTGTTAAATTGACCGATGTATGAAAGAACTGGAACACGTTTGAATCATTATTTCAATATGTTTGAATCGAACAAAGCTTATTTAAAAGTTTTGCGAAACCACAATACAAATACTTTATTTCCCAGTGCAATACTTAAGGTCTAGTGAGCTTCGCACAAATGAGAAACAAACATTTAAATGCTTAATTGAAGGTAAGCCGGGCAGTAGACTATCAGGTCTGTGAGAGTGTGTGTACATACCTACATAATTTCATAATAATCATCATCATAGCATGTGGAAGCCCACAGTTGGACGTAAGCCTACCCCTAAGAGTGCCATGATGGACGACCATCCACCTAACTCCCGCAACCTTTACGATGACATCGGTCCATCGGGTAGGTAGCCTTCCTACACTCGCCCAGTTCGTGGTCGCCATGCGAGAACCTTTCTTCAGCAGCGGTTGTCGTTTCTGCGAGCTAAACCACTTCAACTTCTATGTCGGTAACTAGTTCTTCTACGCATTTCCTAGTTTCTGATTTTATCACGTAAACTTATGTATAAGGTCAACAGTTAGCGAACATGTTTCAGTGTCATTATGCCATCTCTGGTAAGACGCACTGATTGTAGACGTTTATTTTTAAGACGAGAGGACATTGCGTTGTTTCCTGAACGGGCAGCATCCGAGTTGTATTCTTTAGCTGATCTCTTTGTCGAAGACAAATACATAAATCCTATGGTTAAAAGCGTTCTTGTTACAATTCCACGTGTATTGCCACGTGCCACGTGTAGCACACTGGCGGAATAGTAACACAACCATACAGACATAGCCCCAGTTTTTACAATTTTATAATACATAATTTTGATAAAAAAAAAGTCTGTACAGCGCACTGAAACTATTCACTTTACGGCCTCTTTCACCATCGGCCAATCCGTTTTATTTGTCACCATGCCTTATGCTGATTATCAAAAGTTGGTTGGCAAAACGACGCAACCATAGAGTAGGCAGTCTTAATTGTGTCGATTCTAGTTCTGAACCTTCATTAGCGATAAAGCAAATAGATTTTCCAGGTACTCTATTTGCGAGCAAAATTATCAGACCTGCTGGTAATTAAAGCCCGCAATCTCGCGAGCTAGATATTTTGCTAAAATTCTCTAACCTACGTAGAAGGCGTTTTGGTTACTACACAGTACATTAATTTAGAAAATGTTTAAGCATTTTACTTTTCGTTAAGTGAAAAGCAGTGTGTTACTTTGGATCAAGGTTTCCGCCTGAGACGAATAATACGCCCCAGTTACGCTGGTGATTCTATTAGAATCCCTTGTTAATTCGCTCCACTCATAATTCAACATTTTCACAAATATCTCGGGGATTATCGTTTTCGAATTTTAAAGTTTACGTGATTGAATTGATGCTTCGATTGACGTTGTGCCATATATATGCCTGATTGAACCTCTGTATAAAGAAAGTAGTATTTTTTGGCATAACACATTATATTTGCTAGTATGCACGATATAACCATTACCATTCGCCATCAATAGCCATTTATTCTGAGCGCGTCAATTGCACTTAACTTTTTTATCAGTATGCTTCGAACTAGCACGGCCTGTCACATACGAAAGAGAATACCTTTATTTATTGCTTTTTAAATGATGAATTAGTACTTCAATCATGTAAAAATTGAAATGAATTGAATGTTCGGGTCAGTCATAAAGTTAAATAAGAGAAGTGCGGCCTCACGTCTGAATGCGCCTGCGGACTGGCGGGCAGGCTGGGGACGGTGGGCACGGCGGCGGCGAGTGGCGTCGCGGTGGTGGGCGCGCTCGGCACGAAGGGTGCGGACGGCGCAGCCGGCACGAAGGGCGCCGACACCGGCGAAGGCGTCGTCGTGGGCGGTTGCTGCTTCTTCTTTAATGCCTCCTGGAATATACAAACAATATCTATATAACTTTATGCCCGAATGTAGAGCTGCATTTATGCTGGACCTTTTTTCAAGCGACACGGAGGCACAGAATAATAAATATTACTAACGTACAGAAGACTCACTCCACGATCAAGTACGATCTGACGCTGTCGGCCAGATCTAACGCATCTATGCCCACCTTACGTACTTACACCCCGCGCTGGCCTTCGATTGCGGCTCATTCTACTGATACGAGTAGAACGAGCCGCCTACCTAAATGGCGGAGTGAAACATGCCTGAAGGAGAGGACTACTTTACATTGCACACTTGAAACACAAATGCTTCCATTATTGCAATATAATTGATTGCGCTATAATGTCGTACCAGTACATTCTTATACACATTCCAGCGCCTCTAATGACATATGGTGATAAAATTTAAGACGTCGGCCTTTAAATAAACAAAGCCAAATTGAAATCGAGTTATCAGTTTAAGAGTAACGACAGGCACACAGAAAGAGAGACAGGCAAGGGATGCTTTGGTGGATATTACAGTCAGTCGACAGAGCCAAGTTAAGAAAAAGTAGAGACGGCGGTAGCGGAGGTTAATTGTTTTAATACACACATCCACTTGGTATTATTCTTTTTTTACTTATAGCGGTAGCGGAGGTTAATTGTTTTAATACACACATCCACTTGGTATTATTCTTTTTTTACTTATAGCGGTAGCGGAGGTTAATTGTTTTAATACACACATCCACTTGGTATTATTCTTTTTTTTACTTATAGCGGTAGCGGAGGTTAATTGTTTTAATACACACATCCACTTGGTATTATTCTTTTTTTACTTATAGCGGTAGCGGAGGTTAATTGTTTTAATACACACATCCACTTGGTATTATTCTTTTTTTTACTTATAGCGGTAGCGGAGGTTAATTGTTTTAATACACACATCCACTTGGTATTATTTTTTTTTTTACTTATAGCGGTAGCGGAGGTTAATTGTTTTAATACACACATCCACTTGGTATTATTCTTTTTTTTACTTATAGCGGTAGCGGAGGTTAATTGTTTTAATACACACATCCACTTGGTATTATTCTTTTTTTACTTATAGGTACACCACATTCTTTTTACCTCAAGCGACAGATGTCGACTTTTCAGCAAATAACAAGGCATCAAACTACTGTATAATAACAACACTGTGGTATTTATTAATCTGTCATGAACATTCTTCCATAATATGGTATTCACTTTTTGAGTCATCGGTTCTTTCTTTGGTGTTCTTTCTGTGGTTTTGTGGCCATGAAAGGTTCAATGGTAAAAGGACTGTGTCTCGCACGTAGACTCCGTGGCATTCATCTTTATTGCCCGTCCTACCAGACAGCGGTAAACGATCATAGGACATGTCGTAGTGTATGGGAACCAAAAAATTGATTTTTTTGGTTCCCATACACTACGACATGTCCTATGATCGTTTAATAAGAAAGCATTAATAAGAAAGGAGTACTAAAATGACTCTGATACTCGTCATAGAGGAATAATGGACAACATGTAACATGGGATGTGTAACAAGGTCAAGAAGATGACGGTTTACTATCAGCAAAAAAATTAAGTTTACAACCATAACAACCCAAGATTATGTATAAATTAGACTAGCCGAGGCTACATAAAGGCTCATCCATACTCTGCCAACATAAGCTGCTAAAATTATAGCCCAAACTAAAAGTATGGCTTCGTATAATTACAGTATAGAGAAAAATTACATTAAAGAGTAGCATTGCGTCGATATTGGGAAAATTTGCCATGTGTCAGTGATAAAATATACTGAAACGTCAGTTTTTTATCATTGTGGCCGGTTAAATTATAAATGCAAGATTTAGTATAATTTTCCCCACGGTCAAATTATAAATACAATATACAGTATAATTTTCCCCATCCTGGTTGCAAACGGCATGAAACCACAAAATAGCGTGCCGATTGGATAAATTGGATATGGAAACGTGAATAATAACTACTGCACTAAAGTACAGTCTACATGCTAGAATAAGTCTAGTTAGTTTAATAATGAACGCAAAATGGAAGTTCTAATAATGTCTGAACTAATTTCATTCAAATCTAATCTCATTAAAACCATACAGAGGGTATTACTTGAAGTTGTTTTGCGTAGGTGTGGTAATTTAGGTAGCGATTAGCAACATATATTAAAAACAATGTTTATTTATATACAGATTGCTTTTACATAACACCTAATGATGATATGTCATGACGGTAAATAAGGGGCCCCGATTTAAAAAAAAATCCCCAACCAATGACATTGACAATATGACGCAATTAGTTTTTGTCAAAATGTTGTTTTCAAATAATAAGAAAAAAAGTTCAAAGTTACCTGTTCTGAGGCAAGAATCAGTTTTGAAAGAACAAGCTAAATCTCCGTTTGTGGAGAACTACTTGTATTAAGTAGTGTAATCTAACAAGTCTCATCAAGATTAGCTGTTCAGCACTTTTGTTGGACAAACAAACATAACCTACATACATACAAACTCTGGATTGTCCAAGTAGACTAAGAGATTATCGTTCGCTCTATCAATAAAATGATGAAGCAATATCAAAACTAGAATTCTCAGAAGCAAATAGGTAAAGTTTCAAATGAGATTTATTCTTCACTAGCTACTGCCCACGGCTTCGCCCATGTGGTACCCGGATAAAAAAGTAGTCTGTGTTATTCTAGATCACCGACTATTATACTTCATCCAACTTCCAAATTTCATCCAAACCGGTCCAGCCATTACGGAGATTATTAGCGACAAACAACCAAACATCCAAACTTTGTCAATTTTAGGTAGTATAATATTAGTAGGAACCTACTAACTAGTTACAACAAAGGCTATTTATTATGTCGTGATATTCCATAACAGGGAAATATTATGTTGTTTAATGGTGGTCCCGAGCGTCTGCTGCACTATGCATCACAATAAACACAGTATAATGTTATATGGTTCAAGTTATAGCTACATTATCATTTTACGTAGTTAACGGATATGAATCAAGGAAAATTTAATTAATTAAAAACATAAATGTAACGGAAATTTGTTGGATTTTTACGAGAATACTTTAATGACGGAGGCTGAGCTACTTTTGCCCCTGACATTTCAATGTGTCGTCACAGACAGCGTTTTTGTACTCGCTCAGTTCAAATAAGCTGTCGATGACAAACGACAGCTTATTTACGCCCTTCCAGCAACTATGTAGCTCAAGAATTTGATCTTACTAAAGTGGATCTTATTTATCTCTAATGTTTCAATTTTCAACTCTGAAATATTTTTACCATCCAATACCACTATTTCCGAAAGTCTCATAAATGCGGAAGTTTTGTTGCTAATAATTTCCGTAACGGCTGAACCGATTCGGGTGAAATTTGGGGATTAAAATAAATAAGTCCTGGCTGGATGATTGACTGATAGGTGCATCGTGAAGACAAGTTTTAATGTTAGGAAAAAAAAACATTAAAACTTGTATTCACAACTAAGTCACGGGGCTTCATGCAAGAGTGCTCCTTGTTTTTAAAACAATCAGGCTTTAACTTATGTGTAGAGTTGCTCACAATTAAGTCTCCACGGCCACACTACACTTTGTTAAACCGACAAGGTCTCTCAACATTAAACGAAATCAGGCAAAAACTTAAAACAAAGAATGAACCACTTAGGAAGTCAAGAACGCGAGTTGAGCTCGAGGCAGAACTGTATAATGTGTGAGTGAGATGTCTATCAGACATAGTTTGCCTCTCTTAATGCCAGCTTGATATGGTCTTGAATTAATGACACTTGTCCGAGCCGCTAGCGATTCCGCTGTGTGGGTATTCACAGCATACAAATGGGCAATGTTTTAAAAGCCTATTAATTTAGAGTCGTGTGGTGGCACAACAACTACGCAATAGTTTGAGAATGAGAACCGGATGTGTCCGTCCCCGAATAAAAAACACAAATGATAGGAAAAGTAACACGTATCCTATGCGACGTGTTTGAGTCGCTATAGATCAAACAAGCGCACCTAGATACAGTGACTCACCGAGCGCTGTGCAATGTCACCCAGGCTAAAGAGGTCGGTGATCGATCATCCTACAAAACAGCCTCAAAGCCGCACTTACTCCCATTGTAACATAGAATATGTTTATAACATAGATTGTACTCAAATATTACAATGGGGCCTTGTCTGTGCAAACAGTTGCACACAACTGATTATCTAAGAGTTACCAGGTGGAAAATATCCACCAAGTCTGAACCAGATAATTGTATTTTTGCAACTCGAATCGTGAAATATAATATCATATTTCGCGAAAGTATAGATGGATGTTTGAATGTTTCTTGAACCGCGACGGGGATGCCATTTGGAATAAGTAAGGTACCTAAAGTTCGTGAGTGACCTAGAATAACACTGTCTACTATTTATCGGCCACAACAGCGAAACCGTGACCAGCTTGTATAATTTTCACAGAAACGGGATATTACCACAATTTTTAGACCTAGGTGACGTAAATTATTAGTGAGCTATGTTAAATAATGAAGTTTACCTTAAAACAAACTGAGCAGAGTCCATCTGTGGAGGGGTTGCCATAGAACCCGCAGCCCGAGCGACACAGCGCTTCCATCGGATTCGATTCGCGCTCCATTGTTCAAGTCGATAGTTCACTTCAACACAATAACAACAAGTCTATCACTATGGTTTACACTAGAGTACGATTGCACTGACAGTATATTGCACTTGTTTTCGTAACACAGTGTTCCACTACGGCTAGCGACGCGGTGCACTTGTAATGTTTCAATTTAGACGTGATTTATCTCTCTGGCTTGTGTGCGCGGTAAGTGGCTTCCTTGCCAAAGAGCTAGCTATTTCTTCGATGTCAGGATCGTGGCGGGCCCTGGAAAAAACAAATTATTTTTTCAAAAAGATGTACACTTTTCTAAGCAGATTTTTTAGGCGCCAACTACCTTTTCACATCATAACTCCACTACTACATCTACTATGCCACCACCCTATAGTACTAAGGCATATTTACACCAAAAGTCACCATAAACAAATATATGTATACTAAAAAAGTGGGATGCATGCACAAAGAGGATAGTGTTATTAAATTTCAATAATAATTATTAATTCGTTGGCCCTTACAAATTAGCGTTGATAAAAATATGAACTATCCCGAACTCATTAGTGTGTGAGGTCGTAAATAATGTTGTTGAGAAAATTATTACAACGGGTCTTGGTTAGTGCTTCCCCAGCTCTGTATCTCGCACGTAACAATGCAACGGCAAACAATAACCGTTTAATTATTGTACAAACAACATTTTGAAAGCGATAATGTATCGTCTCGGCACCACTGCCTGCTGTCGTGCTCATATGTGCGTGGAACGCGATTATTTCACTAGAAAGTGATATTAGGCGTTGAATATGATTTCGTAGACTGGAAGCAGAACATAATATGCATAACGACAGGTTTGCGTAACAAGAGAGAGCTAATGCTAAAGTGGAACGCGCCCGCGAAACTAAGCAAGCACCCGCGCCCCGTACCAAGGTCGCTCCCACTACAAAATTACCAAATAGGTAACAGCGCAAACAAATTTCGCGAAATCGAGTCAGACGAATCTTTCGCGAATTAACTTGTTTCTTGCTTAATATTTTTTTAATAATCTGGTCTAGTTTATCTTAACTGTTTATCGTCTAGTTACTAGACAATAAACAGTTCTGTTAGACTAAACCAGGCTTAGCATGAGCACTAAAAAAAGTTTTGTCTACGGAAGAGAGACAAAATTAGTCCTGTTTCTTCTTCTCATCATACAAAAGAGAGTTTATAGTTTATACAAAAATATATTTGAGTTTATATTTTTTGTTTTCACTTTCACCGACAAAACCGTTGTATTCGGTGGCCATGTTACAAATGTACAGATTTTGTTGCACACCATCAGAATGCTTTGACAAAGATAATTCACATATAACGTAACAGGTGCTAACCGCGTATTAACTCTTTAAACAATCTTTAATCTTAATATCCAGTATAGCCCCAACCTACGCATTTTTGACCTTATACCGTCTTGGAACTGATATGTCTTAAAAGATCGAACCTGACGTCACGTTCGAGCCAGATGGTGACGGCACAAGGACCGAAAAGGTTGCTTACATGAGAGCACTTTAGATAATAACTTCGTCGTAAATGGGCACGGGTTGTTGCCTGTGAAGATTCATAATAACCTAGTCCTCATAATGAAGCCATTCAATATGAAATTTAAGTGCAACAATGATCAGTCGCTAAAGTACTCCAATGAAATGGTGAGTATAGTTGAGTCGTTAGCTAGCACTGGTCTCAGTTGGGGAGTCATCGACCGGCGCACACGCAGGAGGTGCAAGCGATCCAATGAGCCCGCGCAATCGCCTCGCTGTACAAATGATACATATGGCGCACATAGAAGCTTAGTTATACGCACTCAAGTACACCAATGATGGACCTAAAATAACAATTTATTTGACGTTAATAACCATATTTCTGGGTGGTTTAATGAGAAGCGTTGGCGTTCATGGAGACATGATAAATAATAATTTCCAAGTTGCTAATGTTGCAATGTAACAACGTTTAACATTACTTTTGCAATTAAGAATATCTCAACTTTCATTTCATTTACCTCATAAAATTGAAATTATCGTGGTTTGATATTTTTCATTATTTCCGTAATCACGACTATACCATACCACATACGTTACTATTATCCTGATGACGTTAGAGGTCCTTCCTCATGGGCATCGTCCACGACCACGTTCGACAGAGACAGGAGAATAGTAAAATAGAAGTACGTGATATAGTCGTAATAATATCCTAAAAAGTAATCCTTACTAAAATGATTGGATCAGGAAGTCAACAACATGTTAATGTATCTGTGTTAATTTTTAAACATTTATGATGGACTACTTTTCTTTACGTCACAATACCAGAAATTACGTAAGCGCGATACAGGATTAAAATTTAGAGGTGTTTTATACATATTAGCGCCAGAGGTGTACACTTTGTGATTATCTCTGTAGGTTGCCTTGAAGTTTAATTAGTTATTTTGCAGTCAGTAAGTCAATTTATTAAGCCTATTCTTTCCGCCTCTTTCAGCCTAAGCAGGCTTCTATTCGAAATTTTATGAAGCCAATCTGTGATAAGCATATTTTTTAGAAAGCATTCTTAAAAAGAGCATGTTATAGTTGTGCAATGACTATATAACCTCTTTAAGACTAATTATGACGTGTTTATTAGCCGCTAGCTCGCTTGACGACAAGCTTATTAGTTATTACTCACTCTGAGTCCCCTGTTATTGTAACTGTTGGTGTTATATTTAAATAAACTTTCCCTATAATAATCTCTAACGTAATACCAAATGATTCATGCTGTACGAGATTACTTTTTTTTATAATATCAACGTGAAATTCGAACAATCTTAGAAACTCTAGTGTTATTTCATTGGTTGCACACGTTGTTTGAAGTTGGGATTTACAGCGCTACATGGACATGGAACATACACAACTACTTATAAGCGCTGCTCACAAGGCTCTTTACAAAGCGCAAATATATTTGAGTAAAATTGATACCAAACAAGTGTGCCAAGGCGACTATCAGCCTATTCAACCAGTCGGAAACGTGATGTTCAAATATAGCGTTACGGTAATGGCTCGGCCTGCGTTGCCAAATTAAAGTTTAATATTCGTATTAAACGATTCTAATAATCAATCACTAAAAAGGTAACAGCTCGCAAACATAAATAAAACTGGAAACTGTTAGACGTAATTGAATGGCAATTGAGACTGCAAATTCGATAAAAATATTTACAAACACACTCGGCGAAAAAGATAAATTTGGTGATAAAGCAGTGGCGACTGAGAGAATGTGTGTTGTTTGTTTGAACAGGGAGGGAGGGGTATGTGTAAGATTCGCGTCGCGACGTCAAGGCGGTCGGGCGGCGGCGGTGTCGGCGCGGGCGGGCGCGCTTTGCCCCGCTGACCCACTTGCCGAGTGCTCGCTCGCTACGCAATTCGAGCGCGACCTGCCTGCATCACACACATGCCACATTTTATTTCTATCTACTGCAAGCGAAACTTTGAATAGCAGTAGGTACTGATAAACTTAATCGCGTCAGTTTATCGGATCGGCATACAAAGGTTATCTAGATCGCACTACGAACGTTTTTGGTACGATATTAGTACTTAATTCTAAACTTTTTGTTCTTTTGGGACAGCTACAAAGAATGATATATCTATTGTGAAACTATGAAATAGACAATGATGAAATAGAATCATTTTCGACCACAACAATATGTAATGGACGTTTCCAGACATCATCTAATCAACCCTGTTATCAATACTTTTTGTATTTATATATGTTTTCTACACGAATTATTACATAATAACTAAAATAAAAATAACATACAAATGATTGATTACGAAAAATTGGAGATATACTTACCTAGTTTATTAGCATCTCAGCAAGCGCATGTCATTCCTACGATTGTTTGCCTGTTTTTATGCAGTCTGCTTTGTCTACAAATCCTTAGAATATGTACAAAACAACCTGGTGGTATTTATCAATTCATCACCGAACAAGCCTTTGTACAGTGATTGTAAGATTCAGAAGACTGAAATACTTTTCGTTCGAACCAATCCTAAAAAGAAATCGAATCGTGAAAATACTGAGACGTAATGCTCGATTTATGCCTACTTGAAATAAAATACAGGTCTGACCACTCGATCAACGGTAACTGTAACGGTACGAGACGAAAATCGTGATTTGCTGAGAAAAGTCCTCCAAAAAACAGACGCAACTTTTAACAGGTTTCTATAATAAGAACAAATTTGGGACATCTTGAATCAATAACTAATTATTCTTACGACACTGCGTGGGTAGAATCACTAGCGAAGTTAGACCCTCAAAGGATATTTGGTAGAATCTACGTATCTACTCAAGCTCTTCGCGATAAGATTAAAAAATCAAAAATAGTTTCCATAAAAAATTGTTTTAAATAACATTATTATATAAAAACTGTATTTTCACGTATCATAGTAGGGATGACATTAGATTAAAAAGTACTATATTAGGTTGTATTTTTTATTCCTTGAAAATTGCTGCTTTTCCAAGGGTACATATCAGTAAAGAATGAATAAAAAAAATGTTCGTCTACTTTGTTATCAAATAAGAATTCCAAGGTAGACCGGTAACTAATCCTCAACACAAAGAACGAACGGCGCGGAAACAAGATTCACGACGAAAACGACGCCACATCGAGGTCAGCTGTTTTTCCCGACGTTAATTTAAAATAAAAAAAATGGCAATAAAATAACAACCATCCACATACAAGCAACAAGTGCATGCGTTGTTAGCGGAAACGTCACATACCAAAAATAGACTAGCCAGGGTCTTCTGGTTTAACCTTCCGCATGGTTTCGCATACAGGAAGCTGGCATCGGACGTTAAGTTACTCCTTATGACGAGAAGTCTCTGCTAGCGACCCAATCGACTCGTCATAGTGAGTCGGACAATGACATTAAAATTTTGAAGGAAAAAATCGCGTCACCCATTACAAAATGACGCGGCGAGGGCGACAATCGAAACACGCACAGCAAGATGGCCGCCGAACGCATCGTCAGCTGATTGCGCACACGCAGAGCAGCTGTGCTGAGTGACACTGTGAACTAGGTGCTCTGCTCTCCTATCCTCGCCTCACGCGCCTACCGAACAGTAGACACTTATATCTGTCTCGTTCGCGCCCAGCTCTCGGCCACAATGGACGTGCTCATTTATTGTTTGAAACAACACAATGCTCGTCCACAAACTGCGCGCCAGTCAGTACCATTGAAGATTATGTAAAAAAAAACTACCTTATTATCAAAATGATTTTACCAGTATCCCAGCGAGTTGATAACTCCAGCTACAATGAATACCTTACAGAGTTTCAAACCAAACTAAAATACCTCGAACTGAGTAAAGAAAGAAAGCGAAGAAGCCACAAAGCTTGATAACCCTACTTTTTACTGAAGGTAGGTACGAAAGAAATAACTTATCATAAAGAGAATGTTGATATTCCTTATCTAAACCACTCAAAATGTGATGCGAGGAAAAATAGCTACGAGCAAAGCAAAATAACACAAGTCAGAACTACAAGAATTGTTATTCTAAGTAGTAATTGCTCGATAAGCTATTCAAA
This sequence comes from Perizoma affinitatum, assembly GCA_961405105.1. NCBI lineage: Eukaryota > Metazoa > Arthropoda > Insecta > Lepidoptera > Geometridae > Perizoma > Perizoma affinitatum. The sequence continues at coordinate 10,554,420 of OY560197.1, forward strand.
TGCCTGCGTATGATTTAGTCAGAAATTGCGCACATCATAGATGCAATGAATACAAGAATACCTACGTAAACTTTAGTGTTGGCTCACAAATTTTTATCGATTTCAATTAATTATTATTTTCCTTATTCAGGGGCGGCTCAAATGTAATAATTACCAAAGAGAACAGTCCATAATACACAGTAAAAATCCACATAACCCATAAGTTCTTGTCAATCCACTAAAGTTATCCCTACCAATGTGGATGATATAAATTGGATGGTTCTAAACAAGAGAGGACATTAACCTTCTGACACCAAGGTCAGAGCGGCGGCCTTCAAACAGCCTCGAGTCTCGCCAAGACTACCTGCCGCACTGACTTCTCTCGGGTATATCTCGAGACGCACACACAACGCACTTAACGACATTACCTTCGAGTGGGAACATGAGCCCATGGCCACGTACAAATCACGCTCCAAAGCGTTTCAAAGTCACTTTAACTATTCACATACACTTTCGATCATGTATAATTTAACACTGGCACTAAATCGCACTATTATCCGAGCTGATAAAGGGTATTAGACATTCCTTGTGATGAAAATCGTATTGTATGAATTGTATCACGTAGCGAACGTGTTGGCCTCGACGATACGAGCTCCGACGCGCTCAGCGAGCTGAGAACTGAGCGAGTAGCAGTGAGCGGTCGGCCGCGGTCGCCTGCAACTATTCGCGTCATACCGTTCGGGTCTCCACACGCGCACGCACTCACTCACCAACACAAACAAGCCGCTGCTCGACGCGACGGCTAACTGATAAAACACATGTGAGGCCGGCCACCTCCACATCACACATCTCCACGCATACCACTCACAGCCAGCGATAGTAGGTACGTGATCTTCTAATAAACATAGCTGAAGAGATCATGGTACAGAGGCCTGAATTTCACAAAACTAGGGCCACTTCTCAGGTTATTTATAATGACTCATGCGCCGGAGAACTTTACCAAAGCTGATGGAATGATTCATCACATTGTGGAATTAAATTGTGACTCGTCATTTTCCTCAAAGCGAATGCAGCAATTTTAATCAATTAGGCAAGATAATATTATAATGATGTTGTCGAAAGAATGCATACCATTTCATCATACGACTTCTAAGGATACCTACTCGTTGCACGTGTAATTAATAAGTAAATGATAAAATTTATTGACAGAAATAAATTGTTTGCATCAGTTCAAAGAAACTTTATTCCCATTCAGGACATTATAGTCTCACTTAGATAAGAACACAATAGTTTTTGAAAATAGCATTTTAAGTCGTCGGTCGTCCAGTTACAATGCCTACATCAAACATTTATCACTGATCACAAAATAAATCAACGAATTAACATTTTATAAATTATGCATGTAGTACCTCATAGCTAGGCTTAAGGCACGTATCATGAGTGTATACCCAAAAAAATATAGAGATAGAGCATGATTCAGTTTGTGAAAATCGACGAAAAGATCAGCACCCCCAATGGTTCGAAATTGTTTCCTGACCCCATGTACTAGGAATAACAGGTTCCTATCAAAAGTTTCGCTAAACGTATTTGAAATCCGACATTTCAAATTTAAGACCATTACAAACAAGGAATATCATTATCAGAGCTTTCCTTGTTTTTCTGTTGAGAAATAAAGTTGGCTTGTATTTTGTAAAGTTTTGAGTTGAAATTGGAATTAAAAATGATTTTCAGTCTGATGTTTAACGAAATCTAAAGTGCAACGCACCCTGAGACGAAAGTGAAAACACCAATGAAGATCAATATTTGAATGTCGAGGGGCATCAAACCTCATAACCCCAGGTGTAGGTTGGGCATTTTCGAGCATTTCTGATGTTACTTACTACATCATATTATCTGTTAAGTATTGAAAATAAGTAGTATTATTTACAAATTAATTGTTTAAACAGTAATTTCCCAAATAGTCATCACCATTACGGATATAGACAGATGAAGCAGGTCATCGAAACATTTAAATATCTGAACCAAACACACGAAAACAAGCGCGATTTACAAAGATGTAAATTTGATTGTTTGTGTTTAATTTGTTTACCGTGAAGGAATATATTATACAAAGTGCGCAGTTCTGCAAAATTTCACGTCGTCATTGTCAAGTTTTATGATACTGTAGCAAAGTTGAGAATGGCGGGATTATAAACAAAGCCACGCGAGAAGTGCGTCGCGCCGCGTCGCGTCGCCTCGCCTCTCCTCGGTGCGGAGGCCGAGGCAGGCAGTCCGCAGACAAAGCCCGGCGCAAGTCGACGATCTCCCCCGAATTAGTCCTGGGCCAGGGCGCTGACCTCCGTCACGAGCGCGCACACAACATAACGCCCGCGCCCGACATTTCACCAATTTTACGTTGGAAGCACCATCCATTCACTCTTTTAAACGTGTTTCAAAATCAATTAATTAGTAGAAGTAACAGAATAGTTAATGATGAACACAGTGTTCATCATTACGGTGTTTATTCATGGAAATTTTCGTTGATATTCAGAACATATTGTTTTAGTACATTTTTTTAAATTTAGTTTTCTTCGTTACTACATATTGCGGATATATTATAGAACTTGCTGTGGATAATGGATCTGCATGGCAGAAGGCAATAATCCTAAAATGTTAAAGCCAAAACAACATTAATTTATTTTCATCGCCAATCAAGAGACGTGTGTGACTAATTTCACGATCATTGTTACGATTTAACAAAGATGAAGTTAAAACAAAGGGACAAAGTGCAGAGAAAGAACTCAACCAAGTTCACTTAAGGTCGACATTACGAGCACGTGGAAGGAGTAATCACCTTGTCGGTGCGTCGCAGGCGCAGTATCGCCACAGAACAAATAATAGTCCAGAAATGACAAATTTTGGTATTGCCACAGAATACTAGCAAATATCGTCACGTGGCCCTTACAGCCACCAATTTATTTGGCATGCAATGTAGCTGCTCATTCTTTATGAGACTGATAATGGTGATGTTGCTAGGAATCGGGGTAACTCCACTTACTTTACAAGACGACAGGGTTCAAACTATCCTTGTTATTTCCACAAAGTTATAAATCTTCAGAGGTTTATAATAAATACAAATCTATTGAGTAACGTAAATATCAAAATAATAGGGTATTTGGTACTAACATGCACTTTTACTGTTTTTTTTTGTTAGTATCTCGTTCTTAGTGCCATGCCATATCATGGTTAATGGTTTACAATTTTATTGACATGCGCAGACACTCACAGCATTCCACAATCTATGTCTCACATTGCATTGCATGTTTTCAGCATAAATTGTTATTTTTTAGTCTTAAATGTCCAAAATACTGATAAGATTTTTTCATAAAATATTTTGATTAAAATATTTGTAACAGCAAGCATTAGGTAGGTACTGATTGATTTAAGGCACAATTTGAACTAAGGTCTTCTAAGGCATTTAATACAAAAAGTGAATTGGTTCTGTGGTTATTCAACATGCATTGTATTCAGAGCAATCCCATAATTATTATGAAAACTTTAAAGCAAAAGCGTACATACCTGATGTTGAAATAAGGAATTTCGTACCAAACAAATGTCTTTCCAAGTGCGTAGGCCCTTCAGTTCACAAGCAGGTGACTCCACGTCTGTGCGGTTCAGGTAAGCATCCACCGGCATCACAATGAACGGTTACGCCACCTGTAGAATGCATCCTCATTTGTAATTACAAGCATTTGAGATAGTTCTACAACTATTAGGACATTCCGTGCAATGGCAGACTGACTAGAACTTTATTGAATAAAGTGCGAATGAGCTGTGGGATGCAGAAAACGCTAATATTAAAAATTATTCTGATCAAACTGATAGTTATAGCTAGTAGCTGACTGGTGATCTGGGGCTTTACTAATCAGAACTAGAATGTCTGTTGCTGCGATCTCACTCTATACAAAACTTCTGTGAGTATCAAGAACAGGCAGTAGATAAAACCGATGTTTCAAAGTGATCCTTGTGATTTTAATGAATAAATGAATTTTGACTTTGACTTTGACTTTGAAGACATCGATTTTTTAGTTTTGATAGAAATAGTAAAAAAAGAATATTCAATATAATATTAACTTCAGATTGAATGTGACACTTAAGTCATTGCAACAAAATATAAAATATTAGTGTTTTTTACAATAAAAGTTGGATAACAATTTTTTAAATATAGGTACATATAGCAAGTGTATGTTCAATGCTTTTTCATCAAACTAAAGATCACATTATGGCTGTTAACATTAAAAAAATTAAAACTGGCAGTTTGTTTTATTACAATACCACTATCTGCTTTCCATTATTTATCTTGCCATTAACAGCCACAGTCTGATAAGAAGTCAGAGTTATCAGTAAATTTATCTAAATGTACCTAACCTACCTATATTTGTTCAATAAAGGAACACAGCAAAAGAGTTCTCTACAATACTATGATCAAATTACCCAGTTACAAAGTTTGTGCAGAGATAAATAAATATTGGAATTATAAAATAGATAAATTATAAAACTATCTATCACATTTAATTACAACAACAATCAATCAACATCAGACAAAATGTAACTAGGGTAAGTTCCATAAAAGCACATGTAATGCTGCATCCACATGTTAGCCCAACCATAGCCAACGCTGGCAAATCCCAAACCTCTATAAACATAGACACTACATAAATATCAAACTTGTGGCAGCTATTATATTTACTCAAGTTATTTTATTAAAAAAAAACGGAAATAGAAAGAAAGGAGAAGAAAACTGTTTTTATAATAAAGTATCCTCATTGGACCATGCATAGGCATTATTTTATTTCACCAACAGCTCTTCGGAACACACATGAGAGCTTGTGTGTTCCACACATGGCAAAAGAACCAAACATGGGCAGACATCAAACTTGTGGCAACTATTACAATCTCTTAATATATTTTATTTAAAAAAATGGAAATAGATACAAAGGAGATGGAAAAATGTGATTTACAATAAAGTATCGTCATTGGACCAGGCATAGGCATTCTTTTATTTCACCAACATCTCCGTCCAGTGGCTGCTTGCAAAACACTACCTACTTCAAACGTGAACTTCGGCAAATGCTTGTCGCAAACTTCCTTTGATCTGCTCCCAAAAAACCAACACTTGTCCAGATTAATGACAAACCAATGCAAGCCTTCGCCAACCAATGCAAACACACTCTCCACATTTTTCTGTTTGCAGATGTTGGCTATGATTGGCCCATCATGAGAATGCAGAGGCTTAATAATTCAGTTTATTATTAAAAAACAGACATTTTTCATAGATTATGCATAAGGGATTAAGCACAATTAATCTATTTTCCACACAGCTTCCATCACCATCAGTGACACCATAACAATCTGGTAAATAAATTTAGGATGATCAAGAAAAAACAAGACAAGTGATTTGATTAGAGAAGAATGAAGAAAATAAAAATGTCTACCATGCTTTAAGTACCCCCAAAGTCAGGAACACATGCACTTAAAATAAGTAGGTACCTAACAGTCCACCAACTAAACTAAAATATACAACTTGCAGATGGTTCCCATGAGGTTTACTACACCACATGGGATCATAGAACCGCTAACCTTACTAGAAATAAACGGTCAGTAAAAATATTGTCCATACCCACAATGCCTATAACTTCGTTCCATCAGTACTTTGTCTTATTTACTTCCAAATTCTACTTCTTGACATATAAATGGATGTCCACCTGTTGGTTTAGAATAAATGGTTGGTTTTGAAATAGCTTAAGTAGAATTGATAATATTATACATATAGCTTGTCCGGTCTTTCAAATGGATTCAACTACCAAACTATGCAGATCTTCAATAGACATATTTCTTGATAAATATTAGATTTAGGTGAAATTTTGAAAATGAATCCTTCTGATAGACAGGGGAACAGGGTTCTGACATGTCACTTGTACATATCAAGAGTTTTGTATGACTAAAGTATGAATTGCTTTGTTAGTTTCGCGCTTATAACAAAACCAACTGCTGCAATTAAGAACCACGCTACAAAATTATTTACAGGAAGGGGTGTCTACTGCCTAATTTATCAATTCTAGATGTAGGGAATGATGCACGTGCGTAAGCAAAAAGAAAGAGTAATCCAAAGAAAATTAATAACAACAATAAATTATTCGAAACGCAAAATAAATACCTAACGAGGCTACTAGAAAACGCCTCCCAAGGTGGTGTCATACAAAAAATGCGTACTTTTAGTACCTACCATTTGGCCAGGCCATAATAGCTCGTGCATGAAATCCAACACAATGACAGGACACTCAATTAGATAAATTGATAAAGCATTCTTTAACGATCTGATTTTGTAGACAATGTTCCAAGATCGAACAGACACAAAGAAATAACGATGAATTTAGTAATTGGCGTTCACGAAGAAAATGGCGTCATATCACTAGTCACGGAACAAGGTACAATTTCGTCATGCATACACGCGTTTCATAATCACGAAAAGCACCACATCGAAATTAAAACATGGATAATTTACCCATTGCCCGTGTAAGTACTTACTCACTTTGATTAAAAATTCCAAAGAAAATCATCCAAAAACTCAAGAGACTGATGACAAGGCACTCCACTCACCGTTTGCAAAAAAAACAGACTGAAACAAATCACGTGACCAAAAATGCTGCCACACTAAATAAATTAGAGTGTTTTGGTAGAATCTAAAATCCGAGCGGAGCCTTTTTCACATCGGATAATCAAAACCACAATCAAAACTGTTTGAAATTCATATAAAAATAAGTACCAAAATTGTGAACTAGGTTTAAAAAAAAAACCAGGTGATGGAATGAAAATCACTGTCATTATTAAATAAATGTTAAATTACTAACCTTTCTCGTATAATTTAGGCCTTCTAATAATAATAGTTGCTAGTTTTTTTTATGTTGAACGTGTATCAATATACTACATACCATAACTAGTGATTTACACCGATGGAGAAGCTAAAACGATGTTCGTTTGAAAAAAACGTAGATGGATTATACTATCTATCAATCAATTAATCATTTATTTTGCTTCAAATAGGGTTACAATTTAGACTAGGAACGGTTACAAAGGTTATTATGGTTACTTATGACTAGGAAAAGCGCGTGGTACATTGTGGGTTACAGCATAACACCTACCATACCCTCAATATTACGATGGCGGGATAGACTGGAACGCGAGGAACAGAATAAATGCGGGATGGATGTAATAGCGACAGGTTACAGGAACTACATGTGATCCACGAATGCCTCTTAGACTCAAAGGAAAAATTGACAAAACGATCATAAGACCTATTGTATTGTATGTATCGGAGTGTTTTTCAACAAAAGGGATTGATGAAAGAAGAGTGCACGCAGCTGAGATGCGAATGTTGGGATGGATGTGTGGAGTTACCAGAATGGACAAAATAAGGAATGAGTTTATCAGGGGAAGTTTGAAAGTAGCACCAGTGACAGTTATTAGCATGGTTACATTATGAGAAGAGTGATAAATGTAAATTGAAATAAAAGCAGACGTAGGCCAAAGAAAAGATGGATGGATTGTGTGAAGGATGACATGGTTAAGAGAGGAGTGTATTCTACAGTTTTTTATGTAGTTACCCTACCTCTCGGATAGGGTAGGCAACACTTGACTGTCACTGTCTTGTCTTCGTGTGCATTGTTTATCAATGTCAGTTTTAATAGCATATTTTTACAAATTTGCCTTTTCGCCAGAGCACATAATTAAAAACGCGTGATTTTCATTTGATTGGATAATTCCCACAGACAATGCCCACAGTTTCAGTAAAACGTGATGCTCTCTTCAAAGCTCTTGGAAAAACATATAGTATGTGTTATACTATCGATTAAACCCACAAACTTACTTTGCCTTTTCTTGTAACTTCAATTTAAATATTTTCAGCTGATGACGAGTTCCAGGACTTATGCTTTGAATTTGGGCTGGAATTAGATGAAGTCGTAAGTGTTAGTTTTAAGATCAACTTTGTTTTTCAGTCGACAACCCCAAAATGATGAGCGATAAACATCATGAAGCTCTCATATCCGTGAAGATACCAAGTAGGGTATAGTCGGCGGCAAATCCAATCATAATATTTGCCACATGCTCAGTGAGGGTTTCAAAATCATTATGATAATTTAACAAAGACTGATTTATGGTTTGATTTCCAGACAACAGAGAAACAGATGTTGATGAAGGAGCAAGGGGACCAAGCGGGTGCTGGAGTATCCGAGGAGATCCTTTACCGTATAGACATCCCTGCCAACAGATATGATCTGCTATGTTTAGAAGGCTTGGTTGATGGCTTGCTGGTTTTCCTAGGAAAGTAAGTTTGTATTATGCTATTTTATGTCACTAGTCTATATCTATCTACACCAATAGTTAACATTTGTTTGTTTGTAAGGGGTAATCTCTGGAACTACAAAACAAATGTACTATACATAGAAATATTAGACAGTAGATAAAAAAAATGTTCCTATGTTCTGCTGCCGGATACATTCTGCAGATATTTGTTCTGGGTATGGGTGTTGTGGTACCTAGGTACTTGTAGTTCCCGATATTCACAATACAGGCAATACTACGGTCAGGGGGTCTAAACAAATACCTCACACTTACTTTTCCTTTCATGCTAACTCAAATTTGACAAGTATGGCAATAGTCACATGACTTTTCCGCAGCAAATGTCATTCCCATACAATACAATCTTGCTGCAGGTGTTTAAAACAACAGAAAGTGGCATTTGTCTAGACCCCAGGACTAGGGACTGTTGGTTATTTATACCTAGCTTTAAGCCACAAACTATTTTTATGTTAAATTTTCCAGCATAACTTCATCTTAAAAGATGAAGTTTGTATAAATACATCTATGTTGATGAAGCAGCGGGATGTTCCACTAGTTATTCATTAAGTTTGTGACCATGTTCATTAAGTCAGGTGCCTATGACCAGGCCATATCAGTTTCAATTATTATAATATAACAAAAATATCAACCCTGCAGGGGATTGAACCTGCAACCTCCCTATTGGTGCCAGGGTGCTGTATGTAACCTTAACTTTGCCACCTAGAGAGTTTCTGATCTTGTCTTTGCTAGGCTGGTTCATCTCCTTCATTGTCTATTGACTGTGGAAATCACTCTGATAACACACATTTTCCCAAGAATTTTAATAAGATTTCCGAAATTGCACCCCTTTCAAGCTCATTTGACATGTAAGTAGTTCTGCCAGTTGGTTTTTAGAAATTAGTTGGTGACAAAGAAAAAACTAGTGTTATTTAAAATAGTTGTTCACCATGAACTGAGATCTTGTGACCCCATAGTTCAAAAACCCCCCTACTGACTAAGCTCATATTTAAAATTCTATTAGTATAACTTACCTACCACCTTTCAGAATCTTGTTCTATAAATGGTTCAGTAATTATTGTTGGACAAACAAATGCCGGAAAGTCTAGGTAGACTCAGAGACTTCACTCACTAGACTTGCTCAATCAATGAACAATGTCCACACATTACATGCTGTGTTAACTTGTATTATTTTGACAATCTCTGTGGTGCAGTGGGCGAAGGCCCGCCTTAGACACAGAAGGTTGCGGGTTCGATTCCCGCCGCGGGACAATTGTTTGTATGGTCTGCAAATTTTTGTCTCAGGTCTGGTTGTTTTCTATGTATAATATGTATGTATTTACAAAAAAAAGTACATGAGTAGTATATCAGTCATGTCGTTCCCATAATACTCAATAGGGTTATAGCTCTGCTTAGTTTGGGGTTAGATGATGCTGTGTGAAAAATGTCCGGCATTATTTTATTTATTAAAGATTACACCAAGAATGTTTCTACAGCACACTATCTCCTGCTCACTCCTTACAAATGTTAAAAAATGCAGTTGAAAACTATATTTAAAAAAAACTTGCTTTCAGAAAGGTACCTCCAGAATACAAGCTGTCTAAGTATGTAGACGGTCACTCTCTTCATTTGACCTCGGAGACAGCTCAGATCAGACCATATGCCGTTGCTGCTGTGCTCAGAGGAGTCACCTTCACAAAGGAGTCCTACGACAGTTTCATTGACCTACAGGTACCAATTTCATCAATTAAGCAGCATTTCAATATTGAAAATAATTGATACCATGTGATCTTGAATAATTAAATATGTATGAATATATGTGAATTTGTATAGAGAAATTTACACTGTTTTAAAGAAAATTAGTTAGAACATAGGCTCGAAGTAACATGCAAGTCAAAATTACAAACAAACAAGGGCCACTTATTTGGGTTTTCGCTGTCATGCCCTGAACTCTGAGTCCTTGCACCCTCAGGGTATTTCGGCAGTGACCTTTTGTTACTATAATCTTTGGTGACAGTGAAATAAGAGTCGGAGTTCCATATTTATTCCCACAACCTTTGTTTAGTTCCTAGTTCGCATTTGTCAACTTCCTGGTCCCGTATGTGGATTACTTCCAAAACACTCAAAGGTAAACACTATGGTGATATTCAACCCGAAATTCCAATAAAACCCTAGTTTAAGTTCCGTAAAGCTGACAAAATAACAACGTCCACTATCTGTCGTTTACGATTAGGTCATGCTTGCACACCAGTTTTTTAGCCAAAATAAGGGTCAGGGATCACTCCATGTGGGAATGTGGATTAGATGAAGGAAATGTTGATCACCTTTTATTCTCTTGTCCCAAGCTACGGCGATCTTTGTATGATGTCACCCCTCCAGAAATCCCTCGTCCTCTCTCTGCTAAATTTATACTATCCCTTGTCTTCTCCCCTTTTATATGTTTATTATGTAAATTTTTATCCAATAATAAAATATAATTATGCAGATCTATAAGTTCCTTTCACAATTTTAAATGTACAGTATGTGTGTTTTGTATCTGTATTTGTGTTGTTCCTTTATTTTCATATACGTAAATCGACTTATATTTAAAAAAAAAACTGTTCGAGTCTCGCTCTATTTTAAACCAGCCAAATTTCGGTAAACTCCTCTACATCGCCTTATTTTTTTTAATCTTGTCGACCTGACATTGGCAAAATTGTGGCAACCCTAACCACATAAGCCAAAAAAAGTTGAAGATGAATAAAGTTTTAAAATTTATATTTTTGTAAATTTTAAAACCTAGGTACATGTTTTCCATTGTCTTTTGCAGCGCCTTCTAGTGGCGATAAAAACTATCAAAGAAGAATCCTTAAAGTTCTATTCTACCCCTGAAGTGATACAAATCGATTGCGAAAAACCGCAATACAATCCGATAAGCCGTTTCGGAGATAAACGGTAATAGACAATCAAACAAACGCGTATACATACGGGCTTCTAACGTGGTGGGTAAAAAAGGGAATATTTTTTTATTTGTTCCAGGATAAGCTTCATCAGAACATCTGCCGTAAAAGGACGCTAGTGGCTATTGGCACACACGACCTAGACACGATTCAGGGTCCTTTCGTCTATGATGCCTTGCCACCGGACCAGATCAAATTCAAAGCACTCAACCAGCAGAATGAAACCACGGCCACAGAACTGATGGAGCTGTATTCTGTAAGTTCATTACTCTTTACGTAAATTCTTAAACTGATACAACAAAAGTGCAAATTAATCAGCTTTGAAGAAGTTCCATGGTCGACTTCCGATCCGTGCAACAATAGGTTTTTTTGTATCGAAAAATGTATATCCCAATGACGAAGCGGACCAAATACTAATACAAGGCAGCGCATCTTAACGTCCATGCAGTCAGTCTGATACCTCCCGATTCCATTTAAAGGTGGCTTCCGTAATTGTATGGATAATCTCGCGCGAGCTCGCACCTGCGCACCGTGGAAAGAGGCTTGTCCGATGCGGTACGTGGTTATTAAAGGAGTTCCGTTAAATCACGGACCGTGGGAAGTCACCTTCATATCGCTCTCATACCCTCATTTAAAAATACAGACAGAAAATTACGACCTCTGTGGCGCTGTGGGAAGGCCCGCCTGAGACGCAGAAGTTTCGGCTTCGATTACTGCCGCGGGACAATGGTTTATCTGCAAATATTTTTCTCTTGTCTGTGTGTTTGATATAAACATTATATCAAACACACACATATTGTGTTGTTTGAAATAAGTAGTTGTAGTATATCATAGTTCTAATAACACGCTCTATTTAGCACTTCGGGGATAGATGACTCTGTGAAAAGAAAATGCATTCTGTAGTCTTTTTGCACCGCCATTTTGGCTGTAGCCTTAAAGGATTGAGTTAAAAAAAATCCAACACCATATGTATAACGTGAATCTACTTTTATGAAATTCTATTTATTATGTGTTCCCAGACCCACGCGCAACTGAAACAGTATTTGGGCATTATTAGGGACAGTCCTGTGTACCCCATCATCAAGGATAAGAATGGCGTTGTGCTGTCGATGCCGCCCATCATCAACGGAGACCACTCCAAGATAACACTAGACACGAGGAATGTCTTCATTGAGTGCACGGCTACCGACCTTACTAAGGTATGGTACAACTAGTATAGTAGATGCTGACGAATTATTTCGGGTGACGTTTACATACAAACGTCATCTTCTCGCTGCAACATCTAGTCTAGTATTTCGCAAATTAATTAATTATTACCTACACATAACAAAAAAATATTTCATGTTTTTAAAAGCCTTGATGTTTTTTTCATTGTCTATTACATATTGACGTGTGGTAATTAAACCTATCTAAGAAACATAGTTGATATTCAATTCTAGCTTTCTGTAGCCCATATATAGGTACATCTGCCTTAAGATGTACCTATATATGAAGTTTGTCTGTCACGATTTATGCGAAACGGCATACCCGATAAAAATACGTTTTTTTTGCAATTTATTTTTATGTCTTCAAGGATGTTTCTTAGATAAGTTTTATCACTATAGGTTACTAGAACGCTCTGTAATCGACTGTTAGTTTAGAGCTAAAATGTGGAACAAAAGGTTAAAAAAATGAAATTCCTATAAAATACATGGGTATATTTAATGTATAATTTTATTTATACAACAGAATAATACTTACAACTTCTTTAAAAACAGAAAAAAAGATTGTAAACTATATACATAATATTAAACTAGGAAAAGAAGACAGTTTTCTACCTGTAGTGATAGGACTACAGGTAGAAAACAGAGTCACCAACCGCATGTAGGGTACCCAAAAGGCTGGCGACATTACCTCGTTGAATAGCAATGCTAATTTTCTGACCGAGGTAAGCGCCAGCCCTTTGGTCATTGGTTTCGTACATTTATTTTAAACATCCTTTATGTTAATTTGTTTTTAAACTTATAATCTAAATTACTGTACTTCATTTATACATGTTTTTTGAGTACAAGTTCGGCCTGACTATTCTGATTTAACTTCTCCTCAGGCTAAAGTGGTTCTGGATACAATGGTCACGATGTTCTCCAAATACTGTTCGGAGCCATACTCGGTGGAACAGTGCAAGGTGTACTCGCCCGACGGCACCTACCAGCTATACCCTCAGCTCAGCTGTCGCGAGGAGCTGATCAGTGTCAACAAGGCAAACAGCTACATTGGCATCAGGTATCACACTGTTCTATCTATCAATTTTATTTTTTTAATATCACTTTGTTACTGTGACAAGTGTAGCACCAGTGAATTTTTGAGATTAAGCTGCCCTTTTTGCTCCGTCTGAAAAGTCCACCTGTATATCGGCATAATGACCGATAGACAATAATTGCCCAGCGTCGGTATTTTTGAAAGCTCATCTGTGGCTAATCTGGATCTGGGTGTTTTCTAAGTATAATATGTATGTATTTACAAAAAAAAAGTATATAAGTAGTATATCAGTCATTTAGTTCCCATAATACAAGTTCTGCTTACTTTGGGGCTAGATGATGCTGTGTGAAAAATGTCCAGCTATATTATTATTAATATTCTCACACAAATAATGACATTATCATTTACTCTAACCTTTACGTTATTGACGCTTTGCCGACTCTGACACAATTCCATTGATAAAAACTTTTACGTTTTACGAAAACGTTGTACTACGGTAAAAGTTACGCGTTTCGTTCTTCCTCTATCTTCGGAAATGGGAAACTAGACAATTAAAATGATGCATTTTCAAATTATTAAGTAATTTTTTTGAGAATACTCTCATCAGTTCTTTATGTCAGTCATTTTACACGTGTCAACTCTGGACTGAGTATACCAAAAGTCACACGATGGTATCAGAGTGGCCTACAATAACATCTTCAGACACCTGATGGGCCTGAAGCGCTATTGTAGCGCTTGCATGTACGCAGAGGCTCGCGTTGACTCCTTCAATGCCATCCAAAGACAGAGAATCGCGTCCTTTATGTCCAGGGTTGACTCGTGTAACAATGCTATTATTAGGAGTCTAGCAGAAAGACTAATGATAACGTCAACGGTTAGACGCTGCGCTGGGTGGAAATGACCACCTAATTTGTTTTTAAAGAATTATTATTATTATTTAAAGGACCTTGTATGTTATTTTTATTTTTTATAAATTGTTTTTTGCCGTGTTGGCCTAGTGGGTGATAACCGACTTCTGATCCGACTGATCGTGGGTTCAGACCCGGTCGTGCACCAATGGATTTTTCCACTCGAAAAATGTATGTGCGCATTAACACGTGCTCAAAACGGTGAAGGAAAACATCGTGAGGAAACCGGCATGCCCTAGAACCAAAAATTCGAAGGCATGTGCCAACAGTTAGTGTTCCATTAAGCGGCGATGGGCTTGCAACCTGTCACGTGGAATGCTTACTACTTACAAAACGCGGGCATATACCAAATGTAATGTTTGGACGTGCCTCTGACTGGGGGTAGTCAGAGGCACGTCCAAACATTACATACACTTGGTATCCTGAAAGATCTACTCACCGAGTATGTATCTGAGGATGCCCACCATGGGGAACACATTAGTGAGCGGGTTTTTTTTTGTTTTAACTGCACAGGCTTTTAACATTATCCAAGCCAAGCACAATTTAGAAGTGCACAATGTTTTAAACGGCCCAGTTTCCCATTTCCGAATATAGACATAGATTTCCGCAGCGCATATTTGCTTGTTATTTTAGATCGTATTAAGATTTAAGGCTCCTAATATTCGTACGTTGTTGGCACCTACGTCTTTTAAAGCGTTTGAGCATAATGACATCCATTACTAGATATTTAATAATCTTTAGTAAAAATTGATCGTCAGTAACTTGCGATAGCGAGGCTATTATGTGGACGGACAACGGCAAAAAAAAAAACTGTGGGACGGAGAGTCAACGTTATGTGTACATTTCGTTCAAAAACTAGACTATCCGTATTTTAATATTATATTAAATAAGACTTTGGAATTCATTTTAGGTTCATTACTTGTAAAATTAAACGAAAGTATTATTATATAAGGTTTTGCAATCCTTTATTGCAGATAAATGAACTTGTGATGAAGATATCAAACAAATAATTGAAATCCTAAAAAAATCGGTCATTTTCCGATTCGAACGGATGTAAAATTTATGAACAAATCGCGTGAAATTCAAGAATGATGAAATTCAAGGGACACTGGCCATATACAACCTATCGTGCGGCTTACAGAATACAATTTTTCAATTTCTTGTCGTGGTGCGTTTTAGTTTTGAACACGTTATGATTTCGCGCATTATTGGTAAGGAATCTCATGTGGCATAGTGAATAAGGGCCCTGGTTATACAACCTGTTTACGTTTCCAGCGAAAGCGGCGAAAAGCTAGCAGCGCTACTTTCCCGAATGTGTCTCTCCGCAACTTTAGAGGACACTTCACTCAGGGTGAGGATACCTCCTACGAGGCATGACGTCATCCACGCGTGTGACGCGTACGAAGACATCGCTATCGCTTACGGGTAAGAAGTAGCTCTCAGGATTAATCATCGTCAACAGCCTGTCGCCGCCCTGCTGGACATAGCCTTAGCAGACCGTGTTGCAAGCCCATCGTCACTTATTGGATCACTAATCGATGGCACATGCGCATGTTTTGTTGGTTTTTGAGCATGCCAGTATCGTTACGATGTTTTCCTTTATTGTTAATGTGCACAATTTTTCAGAAAATTAAAACCTACTACCTCTGATTTGGCAGTCGGGGTACCGCCCACTAGGCCAATAGTTGTTATTAGGTACCTTCAAATTAAAAAAAGTTTTCCATTGTCTGATTATTGACCAGGTACAATCGCATCGAGAAGCGGTCGTTGCCGGTGGCGACGGCGGGCAGTCAGGAGCCACGCAACAAGCTGACGGAGCAGCTCAGGCATAGCTGCGCGCACGCTGGCTACACAGAGACTCTCACCTTCACACTAGTGAGTAAACAACAAGCTGACGGAGCAGCTCAGGCAGAGCTGCTTTCTCGCACGTTGACTACACAGAGACTCTCACCTTCACACTCGTGAGTAAACAACAAGCTGACGGAGCAGCTCAGGCAGAGCTGCTTTCTCGCACGTTGACTACACAGAGACTCTCACCTTCACACTCGTGAGTAAACAACAAGCTGACGGAGCAGCTCAGGCAGAGCTGCTTTCTCGCACGTTGACTACACAGAGACTCTCACCTTCACACTCGTGAGTAAACAACAAGCTGACGGAGCAGCTAAGGCAGAGCTGCGCGCACGCTGGCTACACAGAGACTCTCACCTTCACACTAGTGAGTAAACAACAAGCTGACGGAGCAGCTCAGGCAGAGCTGCTTTCTCGCACGTTGACTACACAGAGACTCTCACCTTCCCACTCGTGAGTAAACAACAAGCTGATGGAGCAGCTCAGGCAGAGCTGCTTACTCGCACGCTGGCTACACAGAGACTCTCACCTTCACACTAGTGAGTAAACAACAAGCTGACGGAGCAGCTCAGGCAGAGCTGCTTACTCGCACGCTGGCTACACAGAGACTCTCACCTTCACACTAGTGAGTAAACAACAAGCTGATGGAGCAGCCCAGGCAGAGCTGCTTACTCGCACGCTGGCTACACAGATACTCTCACCTTCACACTAGTGAGTAAACAACAAGCTGACGGAGCAGCTCAGGCAGAGCTGCTTACTCGCACGCTGGCTACACAGAGACTCTCACCTTCACACTCGTGAGTAAACAACAAGCTGATGGAGCAGCCCAGGCAGAGCTGCTTACTCGCACGCTGGCTACACAGAGACTCTCACCTTCAAATGGAGGCCATTCCAGAACTTTTATTACTTACTCACCTATCAGAGATATTCATGAGTTATAGTGGTAGCCGTCATCATTTGTCCATCTGTATTTTGCAGTGTTCCCGCGAAGATGTTGCCACGAAACTGGGCGTGAAGATAGAAGACGTGCCCGCGGTTCATATCTCTAACCCGAAGACTTTAGAGTTCCAAGTCGTTCGCACGCTGCTCCTGCCCGGTCTGCTGAAGACTTTAGCCGCCAATAAGAAGATGCCCCTTCCTTTAAAACTGTTTGAGATAAGCGACGTCGTTTTGCAAGACAAGTCATCAGGTAAACTCAATTCCAGATGGTCTAATTTAAGAGAAAGGTATAGAAAAAAAGTCGCCCAAGTGCAACTGGCACCTGTTTCCTATACATTTTGATATATATAAAATGTATAGGAACCAGTAGTTTCGCTTTTTGATGTCACCTGACGCTGCTGTTTGTCGCCTTATAGGTTGTCATAGTTTGATAGAGTAATGTGTTATTTCAGAGACGGGCGCACGGAACGAGAGGCGTCTCTGCGCGGTGCACTGCGGCCGCTCGGCCGGCTTCCAGTGGGTGCACGGTCTGCTGGACCGCGTGTTGGCGCTGCTCGGCGAGCGATGGACCCAGCACGACGGCTACTCGCTGCGGCAGTGCGAAGGTACTCATACCGGACAAGTGCGAGTTGCACTCTCGAACTATAAAATTATATTAAATAAAAAATATACATAGTCCTTACCCCGCACTATCGTATTCGTGGGTACCAGGAACTAGAGTACCGTGGTACCATAATCGAGATGGTTTGCGTCGCAACTGGCTACTCGCCCGCCTCACCATCACCACATACTCGATCAACATTGTCGTGCTGAATAATTTCCCCGTCAATATTTATTCAACATGACTTAAAAATACAAGGGACGATTAAGAAACAAGAAGTAACAATATGGTTAATTAGAATAACCTACTTATGAGTAGAGCTGAACAGAAATGCCCCACACACCTTTTAGAACAAAACGGGTGTTATATTACATAATAAATAATAGCTTATTTTGTTTGGAGCTTTACTGATTATGATAAATAAAATAAGAACTTTGTATAGTGGAACACCCCGCGACTTCGCCCTCATTTTGTCACCAAGTGACTTTCAGATACTTATTAGGAGGCGCAGAGCAGATATTATTTATTTACTTCTTGCATAAGTAAAGAAAGAGACAAAACATGAAGTACACTGGAATATGGATGTTAAAATTCAATGTGTTACAGTTTGCATACTTAATCTATTTGTGTGACATAAATTCCTTTTGTTAGCGACCCGACCTTGCCATTTGTTCATTATGTAAATTAAGTAAATGTTACAAGGCCCACTGCCCACTTGACATTAAATACACATTTTTTCGACTAGTTAGCTGATATAGCTCCCGCGTACAAGGTACACAAGAGGTGCTGGTTCGATTCAAGCTGCGGCACAGATGACCTGGAACTAATATTTCCACGATATAGGGTAGACCTTGTGCGGAGCTCATTGTCTAACTTGTAATTTAGGTACATACTACTTTTTGAAATAAAGTATTTTGTATTTGCATGTTCTGCAGGTATTTATTCTGGGTCAGGGTGTTGCATAGTACTCGTAGTTTCTAATACCTACGATATAGGGTATCCTAGTATGGCGTTAGGTAGGACTATGCATTGTACCTGAGTGTATTAAAAAACCATTTCGTTTCAGACCCGGCATACTTCCCGGGGCGCTGCGCGGAGGTCCTACTCCGAGGCACGTCCATCGGCAAGATTGGCGTCGTCCACCCGACCGTGCTGGCCGCCTTCGAACTCAGCAACCCGTGCGCGGCCGTCGAAATCACTATAGAACCGTTTGTATAGACGAACTTATTTATTTGAAGATTAAATATTTTGTTACCCAAAGTTTGTTATTCATAAAAGAAGCACACTTGAAAATCGTAAGGTTTGTATCATATTATATAATTTTACAGCGTCAGAAAAGGCTGTAATATCCCAATTAACCCTACTTTTTTTGGACCTTTACGAATTTTAATATAACCTAAAACTTAACCTACCTATTATAACTTTTTACCTACAGCGTACCATTGGCTCAGCTTTAAACCTTATTTCTATGAAAGAGGCAAGTGTCGCGATCATGTCGCCTACGTTTTACGGATCTAGTATTTCAATTCAGTCCATGGACACATTTTTGGTTGTGGAACACCAAAAACACCAATAAATTTATTATATAAGTATAGTATAAACTACCCATCTAGCTCCTTTCTAAAAAGCAATTTCTACGCCGTTTATATCCCACTGAATCTGGCTTTATTCAACTTATCTATAAATCACGCCACTTTAGCATGTGATGATTATACCATCAAATCAGATGCAGACAATCAGTTTAATATATCTGACTAATGGTAGATTTTGGATTATCTATATTAATGCACATACATATATGTACCTTGATACATTTCATTTTGTCTAGGTCTTATCTCCATAATAACCTATAAACTGTATGGTTGCATTGGATAAGTAATCAAATAAAATGTCAGATAAGTACATAATACATTTAATTATGTTTTGATCATAAATAGAACACCACAACAATTTTAAAGCATTAAATGTACAATACAGTAAAAATACAATACAGTACAAATTCAGTAGGGCAACCTTTAGAAACCAGGAATTTCTGAAATCTGAATAGAATTTTATCAAAACATAGTCATTTATATTGCAACAATTCACATCCATTTATAAACATATTACCAGCAAGCTGGAAGTCAATATATTAAAGGCTTTACTGTAGGTAATTAATGCATTCTTTTATTGTATCTAAAATACTAAACTATGGTACTTCACACTCTACAAACTCCTGACCCAGCTGTTAATACTATTTAATATTAATTACCGATAACTTCTTTATATTCATATCTATTTCAGAATTCAGTAAGGCACTTTATATTATGACATCACTCAAAATGTTCTACTATGTAGATTTTACAAATAATACTTATCAAAATTTAAATACTGATACAATACAACTCCTCGTAGAATAATTTAGTTGTTCAAGCACATACTGCAACACAACACAACATTTATATTGGTTCAAACATTCATGATTTTACTTTAAAAATCTTTTCTTTCTATACAGTATTTGTCTGGATTTACTAAGTATGTGTTAAACTAGTTTGGTGGACGGATAACTAAACTGCAACCAAATTTACATCCTAAAATAGTTTAATCCAGTAGTAATTGTATTTTGAACATTCTTTCTAACTCAGTCCTTTGGAAATCCCGAGCTATGATGAATGGGCAGAGATAAAATGACAATTCATTCAAATTGGGTGCACTAGTTTTAATAGCTTTGGCTACTTGCATAGTGACATGGAGACACCTCGACAGACTTAGGTAGGTGAGTTTGTGAAACATATTATTTGAAAAATATGCAAGCAATGCAGTTGTCGAGAAATATCCATGGCGCAGCTTCAGAGAATGAAGATTCTTTAATCGATACAAGTGCAATAAACTTGAATCAAACAGAGTTTTACATGTCATTATGTGAAGGACTTGTAATACTTTACAACTGGATATAAAGCGAATGATATCATCATTTAATGTGTCCCCATAAATGTGTAGTGCTCGCAGAGATGACTGCTTTGTACGCAGGAGAGATTCCAGGAAGTCAGCAGGGATGTTTTTCATCTTTTCCATATTTAAACTAACCAAGCTAGTGCATTGCAACATGCTGTAAAGGCTCTCATGTGTTAATGCAAAGTTGGAAAGCACAAGAGTCTCCAAATACTTCAGTTTCTCAAACGGTAAATGGTACATAGAGTTCCCATTAGCATTCTCTAAACTGTGAACAATGAGAGAGTTACGGAAACTTAAAAATTTTAAGTTTGGCCAGTAATGTAGATCATCAAAAATACAACTGTCCACCTGAGATATGCTTATTTCTAAATGAGTTAGGTTTGGGCAATAACTAGTCAGGGAAGACCTCACCTGAGAATACAATTTGAAATACTGTAATTTTACATTCTTCAGATATTTAGACACAAAGGGTACAATATTTTCACTGATTCTCACATAGTTCTTCATGCACACTATCAGGCGGGTGTTGTCCCAGACGCAAGGTGTCAAGCACAGTTGCTGCCATCTCATACAAACTTTAGCAACAGCCAGAAGAGACTCAAAATCAATCATAGAAAATATGTAAATGAGTATCTCATTTGGCAGATCATTTATTGTTAGCGTGTGTATGCATAGTTGGGCTTCTGTCATCTCGAGGTGAACCATCCTCCACTACAGCTGGATTCTGTTTGCCTCTTCTGTAAACATGGGATATGTTACTGAACACAATAATCTATCCAGCAGCACCTTATTCCCGACGCCAACGCGAGAACCTGACGTGATTTACAATATATTTGTGTGGCACACACGTTACGAATAGAATAATTGAAAGAGTAGATAAATGACAGAATATTAATTTAACCCAGTAAGGTCATGAACCTTGAACAACGGTAATAAGTGGTAGAAAACGTAATTAAAGCACCACAATTCTAGCTAGTTGTTTAAAGTAGAGCGTACATTTATTTACCTTAAAATTACCTTCGTTCTTATTGGAGAAATTCGTAATATTTTCTGTAATACAATCATAGTTTTTAAAACAAGTTTTGTATAAATTCACAATATACACTCTATGTAAAATACATCAAAAAGTAGCATTTTTCATTTATGGATTTATAAATTTCATTCTAGGTAGACCAAAACATCAAAATAATAATTTTAGAATTACAAAAATAACTTTCATCTTGATCTAATTTTGTAAATTCTGACGTTTTTTTTTTTCATTTTTGAAGTTTAGATTTTTTGACACTTTACATTGACAAATGATGGAAACAAAGTACAACGCTCCGTTTCACGGCAAAAAATATATGTTTTAAAACACTGGCGGTAAGTACATAGAAGCTGGAGTTGACACTGAACCCTGAGTGATTCCACTATTCATATTTGACGGAAGATAATTAAATGATGGTTGTGGAGGAGCAAACGGGCGAGGAGTAGGATCGGGAAGCGATGGAGAACGTCTAGGTGGAATGTAAGCAGAGCTTAAAACTGAAGAGGTAGGGCCGCTTTGTCGATCTACGCTTACTGAGGGTACAGCGGAGGTTGGATTTGATAAAGTGGCTGGTGAACGATTGGGTGGTATGTAACCAGAGTTGGGAACGGAGGAAGTAGGACCACTACCAATTGGCTGATTTACGCTTACTGAGGGTGCGGAGCCTGTTGTGAGTGGTGGTGAACGATTGGGTGGTATGTAAGCAGAGTTGGGAACGGAGGAAGTAGGATCACTAACAGTTGGTTCATTTACGTTTACTGAGGGTGCAGAGGCTGGATTTAATTGAGTGGGTGGTAAATAACCAGAGTTTGGAGCCGACGAGGTCGGGCCATTACCGGTTGGTTGTCTTGCGCTTACTGAGGGTACGGAGGCTGGTGTGAGTGATGGTGATCGATTGGGTGGTATGTAAGCAGAATTTGGAACGGGAGAGACAGGACCACTTTCAGTTTGTTGACCTATACTCATAGGTACGGGCGCTGTTTGCGATAGAGTATCAGTTTGACTCAATGGTGGTAAGTATTGGTCTAACAGTGGAGTGATTGACGCAGAACCACCGGGACTAGAATTGCCTTCTCCTGATCCTCCTGAAGCACCACCGGAATTACCCCCTGTTGAACCAGCGGAGAAGCCCCCTCCAGATCCTCCTGAGGTTGACCCACTTGAATAGTCCCCTTTAGATCCCTCCGAATTACCACTGGAATAGCCCCCTCCAGACCCAGTTGAAGAACTACTGGAATAGCCTCCTCTAGATGCTCCCGCTGGACCACTAGAATAGCCCCCACCAGTTCCTCCTGCAGGGCCACTAGAATAGCCCTCTCCGGATCCACCTGGGGTACCACTGGAATATCCCCCTCCAGATCCACCTTGGGCACCACTGGAATAGGCCCCTTTAGATCCCCCTGAATTACCACTAGAATAGCCTCCTCCAGTTGCTCCCGTCGGACCACTGGAATAGCCCCCTCCAGACCCAGTTGAAGAACTACTGGAATAGCCTCCTCTAGATGCTCCCGCTGGACCACTAGAATATCCCCCACCAGTTCCTCCTGCAGGGCCACTAGAATAGCCCTCTCCGGATCCACCTGGGGTACCACTGGAATATCCCCCTCCAGATCCACCTTGGGCACCACTGGAATAGGCCCCTTTAGATCCCCCTGAATTACCACTAGAATAGCCTCCTCCAGTTGCTCCCGTCGGACCACTGGAATAGCCCCCTCCAGACCCAGTTGAAGAACTACTGGTATAGCCTCCTCTAGATGCTCCCGCAGGACCACTAGAATAACCCCCTCCAGACCCTCCTGCAGAACCACTGGAATAGCCCCCTCCGGGCTCACCAGAAGAACTTGCAGAATAGCCTCCAGTCCCTCCTGAGGTAACAGGAAGGTTTCCACTACCCATGCCACCACTAGTAGGTGGTAAGTACTGGGGTGCGTTCGTGGATACATCTACCTTAGGGCTCTCTGGAACTGGGACCGGAGCCCCATAATTGTAACCAGCACTTGATTTAGCTTGAGAAGATGCTGAATTGGTTATTTGAGATGTTGAAACTGCAGAACCACTAGATGAGTCAGTCGAAGCCGTGCCACTGGTCTGGCGCGCTGCGCTCGCTTGAGAGGATCCCGTGACAGACGCAGTCTGGGCAGGAGCGCTGCGCGGCTGCCCGTAGTTGTATCCATCTGACAACGAACTCTTGCCTGCCCCACCGCTGTTGATCGTTGGCCGCGGCGCGGGGTAAGCATAATACATCATTTGCGCCTGTGTCCTGTCAACAGTAGGTGCTTGAGACACAGTTGGAACCTCCACAGCCCGCAAAGGCAGATCAAAAGACACGCTCGGTCGGTTGTACACGTACCCTGCTTGTCGCTTCACGCGGACCTCCTCCGTCACGTAGAACTCTGCCTCACGCAAAGGAACCATCTCCACTCTGAGCAGGTTCATAAACAACAGAACGCTATATCGTATGATAGCTTTCATTTTCATTGCAATGAAAACCGCGGTAAAAGTCGTGCTTTGCTTCGTCTGCCAGTATTTATAATAAGAATAAATTTGAGGAAGCATAACTACACCGCGGATATTATGAAATTACTTGGTACTTCCACTCCTAACCCTAAATCAACCAAGACAAAATAAAACAAAATCGAATACCTACCTACCTACCTTCTTAGCTTTTATTAGCATCTTTATTTGAGTACCTAGGGAGTAGGTAGGTACCTACTAAGGGCCTTACTTATATACCTACTTAAAGATTTTCAGCAGTTGATTAACTAATCACAGCTATGTCTCTTTCTGATGTGTCATTTCAAATTCCACAGTACAAAACAAAACATTGTTTAGCTAAAGCACTGTTTTAAAATATTTTTTATTCTTACCTTTCTAATTCTTCTTCCGGCGCGCCCCGGTGTGGTTCCATGGTAAGAGCCAACCTTCTCATTCAAATACGCACTGCCATTCGCAGGGTTATTTAGACTTTCATCATAGCGAAATGTTATTATGCGGTTTTAGTAAATTTATAACAATAATAACCTAAGCTCAGCAAATACAGTCATTAAGTTATGTCAAGGCTGCTTCTTAGCAAATATCCTGATGTCTAACCTCCCGATCGAGTTACTCAACTATGTAGAGTATATCCTATCCACTATAAATGAGAATGACTTTGTGTACATGTCTGATAAGATACTAGTAGTTTACCTATAAGTTCCTACTAGTAGATATACATGAGAATTACTTTTGCAAGTGAAAGGAGGCCTGCCTGTAGGCTGCCGAAGCCTTCAACTGTAGCACTATTATTTATTCTGTGCACAAGCACTACCAGTTTCTAATTCGTGCATAGCAGACAATGACACAGTTTCTAGCGAGAGGTAGGTAGAGATACACTAGTTACTGAATTCTTATTTTGATTGTATTGATGCAGATAAAGTCTACTCTATTTCAACATTATATTGTACTTAATATTTTCAGAATAAACTAAGATGGTGCTGAAGCTATACGGAGTATCGGATGGACCACCATCGATTTCGGTGAGACAAACCCTGACGCGGCTTGAGGTGCCTTTCGAGCTGGTTGACGTGGATTTCGGTGCGGGGGACCATATGACAGAGGCTTATGCACAGGTACGTACTTGTCATTTACAAATAAAATAAATATGTAGGTAATTAGGTAGTTTACTTATTAATAGATGTAGCGGTAGTGATTCGGGGTAACTAATTCGTTGTTAACCTTTCGTTGTTACACTGATAGGCTGCATACTGTAGAGGAATCATTGTTAAGTTTCCACTTGCTACTCTCGAAGGACAGAGATAAGCTCTCAATCAGTCTAAAAAGGAACAAATCGAGCTATGTTTTGTTTTCAATGTTACAAACATTCAGTAACGTTTCACCGAATATTCTTCACCTTCAATACCTAATAAGACTTATTTTTTCCAGATGAACCCACAAAAAGAGATTCCTGTCCTAGATGACGATGGCTTTTTCCTGAGCGAGAGCAACGCAATTTTGCAATACGTCTGCGATAAGTTTGCACCTAGAAACCCGTTATACCCTCAGGACCCTAAAGCCAGGTAAGCCGAAAGAGTAGATCATTCCCAGAGCGTATAGTATTATAATATCTATCTGTGCCAGAGTCCTAGTTGTTCCTTGGAAAAAAGTCACAATTACCAATCATTGTCATCAGTCCATCCAGCGATCCCTCTTTACTGACGGCAAATTACAGAGAGATGCCGGTAAATCCTTAAAATTAGCTTCGTCCTTATCTTTAATTTCAGGGCAATCGTCAACCATCGCCTATGCTTCAACTTGTCCACCTACTACGCCAACATTTCAGCATATACAGTAAGATCTTATTACAAAATTATTAAGTACCTACATAATATATTCCGATGACAAAATCTGAAGCCAAAAATGTGTCTGTCTAGTCCATGTCCGTCTAACGCATATGCTTTCTGTGGTTTTATTTTATAAAATTGGATACCCAACAAGGTTACCCGCGTTGGCCTAACAATTTTATGTTTAATTACACACACACCCCGGTGTGTGTGTAACTCACACTCACCCCACACTGTGTAATAAATACAATCTATGTCTCTCTCTACAAGGTAATAGAGAATAGGTATTTTCTAAAGCTTTATGCTTGTGTGAAATTATGGACACATGAAGGTATACACTTAAATTAAAAATAAATAGCCTCTAGCAGGCGAGGCTTCGTCCAACCAATCTTTTATTCTTAGTCACGAGCCTGTGTACCTTATACTTATACCTGTTCTAAATTTCATCCAAATTGGTTCCGCTGTTACGGATATTATCACCAAGAAACATGCAAACCACTAAACTTTCGCATATATAATATTTGTATGATTGATTTAGTACCTACATAATTAATATTATTATTATCCGTGATGATAGTCATAGTTCAAACTTTATACATTTTGTATATTATTTCGCATTCCATGTGACAAGTTACACAATTTTCAGATGGCCCCAATTTTCTTCGACTACAAACGAACACCTCTTGGGCTAAAGAAAGTGCATATAGCTCTGGATGTATTCAATACGTATCTAACTCGATTGGGGACTAGTCATGCTGCAGCGGACCACCTCACCATCGCTGACTTCCCGCTTATCAACTCCACCTTGACGCTGGAGGCGATCGACTTCGACTTTTCTAAATATGCCAAGGTAATCAAATTGTACCTACTAACCGGAAAACGCTGTCACCTCCCCACCCGATGGTTCAATGATATCGTAACGGACTTAGGAATAGGAAGTCATTGGATTGAAGCGGGTCAAGTCAAGACTGTCGTGGTGTTCTATGAAGAATTCCTAGGCCAGCAGTAGACATCTACCAACAGGCTCAGCATCTGCACCAAGACAACAGTTTCGTCTACGGAATAGAAGAAGACTACTTCTCTTTCAGAACGATAGAAAAAAAAAGGTTTGCCATCTCTACCGTAGACAAAACCGTTGGCTTGGATGCCCATGCTAGTAGTGATGCTGATGCAGATAAGGCTCAAAAGAAATATGCGTAATAAATAGTTGCATCCTCAAAGAATGCATGTTGACGGCATTTGACGCTTACGGGTACGAACGAACGCTTTCTTCCTAGTTCATAATGCGTTGTTGCGTAACTACATACGGGTAGACGCCGCCGGTTTGTACTGCTGATGCACATAATCAAGGTGCGACGATGCTTAGAATGTCTAGTCTAGCACATAATTTTCATAAGCCGGTAAAGAGTAAAGGACATTGGGAATGGATTAAGAAAGTGATGGTTTCGAAATTCAAGTAAGTTGTTAAGTGGTTGGTATAAGTAAGAATAATTTATTTCAGATTCATAAATGGTACGAAGATTTTAAGAAGAATTATCCTGATTTGTGGAAGATATCAGAAGGGGCCATGAAGGAGGTTCAGCATTTTGCGGCAAATCCACCAGATTTAACCCACATGGACCATCCCATTCATCCAATTCGTAAAATTAATAAATAAACATTTACCACTTTGTTACCACCCGGAACCGGAGACACATCTTTTCATGTATCCTAGGCATGCGTTTGTGCAGCATTCACTATGGGAAATACACTGGGAACAAAGAAAAAAAGCCTATTAATCAGATAACCCACACTCGTACCTCATAATGGTATTCCTATATTTGTCATAGTATTGATTTGTAATTTGACCTTATCAGAAGCTAAAACGAAGCCACTTTCAAAGTAAAGAACTATAAATCACTTCACAAAATGAGTAAATCTACTTACAAACTGTCCAATCTCGGAACATTTCTTAGGAGTATCTGCTCCTAAAACTTCAGCAGGTGTCTCAACATCGTTTTTCTCTACGTTAGCAGGTTCAATCGGATCATCTTTCACGGGTGTCACGTCATCAAGCGGTATTTTCACATCTTTTGTAGTGACGTCATCGTTCCTGATCAGATTCCCGGACACGTATCCCGCGAATAAAACAAAGCAGAACAAAGCGACAGTTCGAGACATTGTGGCAAGCAGTAATGATTGTAGCGTCTGCAGTGAGTCTGATATATGGTCGTTTACGATTACTTCTGCTATGTGTACCTACATGGTAGGTACCCGCATAACTAGAGAAAACGGCTCAATAAGAGATAACGCTCGCCGTGGACTAGGTAAACTTCATATAGGGGGGGATCTTGCTTTATTTTCCTCGTGGGGAAAACCAACACACACGAACTTTGAATACTAATTAAATGTTACAGGTTGAAGAGTAGGGACTAAATAAGACGATGTATTTATCACTCTCTCGTTGTACTTATTATTTTTACCTAAGTAATACACCTCGGAATATCGAATACCTTGGATGTGGCTAAAACTGATATGGATACCTGAGGCTGTCTATCCAGCTGTCATAAGTATATTTACTTTTATATGATTATTATGATCATGAAAATGTTCTCTTCGCCTGTAAGCAAAAGCATCAGCCTATAGCACAACGTGAACTTAATAGTATCGATTAACCTGGTAGGTATTGCTCAGCGTGAGTAATGATAACATTGAGAGCATCTTATCACTGTTTACAGCTAACGGGTCTCTCAACCCTCATTGACAGAGGTAGTTAGGTATGTTTATTATGCAAACATGTAGTCACAGTCAGTTAAGTAAGTACTGTACTTACCTAGACTTTTTGGATTGCAATGCACATAATGTGGTGGTTTGCTATCACAACTTATTGTTAAATACCTGTATAGATTCAGTGCGGATGGCGAAAGAGAAGCAAAGGTCTTGCACCTGATGGACCGATGACATCTTCAAGGTTATGGGAAGTCCGTGGATCGAGGTGGTTGGATCGTTCGTCATTGCTAGATCATTCTGTCTAGGGGAGGCCTGCCCAGCTATAGACTTTTACAGGGTTGTTGATGATGTTGATGATGATTTAGTTAAATTATAATTATTGTAGAGTTCCAAATATCAATACATGTAAGTATCTACGGAACCCTTTAAATATAAGATTAGTGTATGTAAATAAACTTTTATTCGAATTGCTTTCCAATATTGTTACTCAGGCACGGCACAAGTGTGGAACAGTCTACACCTCCTCGTTAGCACGGCCGATCTGAATGTTCAAAGCTATCCCCAAGTTGGGGATGCAGGTCCGCAGAACACCAAAGCATGAGCTGGTGCAGCAATCGCCGTGTGATGCGCACTGGGAAAGGAAATATCTATTAATTTCAAAAGACCGTGACGTGCGTGATCATGTTTTGTCAGAGTAGGCACCCTTTTAGGATGATATAAATTTATCTATAAGTCTAACTATTCATAGCTATAGTTGCATATTGTGTTATAGTTACATTTACTTAACTTCCTATTAAGTGATATTTGAGCTACTTTGAGCTGAAGTCAAAGTCAACTGCAAGTCAAAAGGTTTTTTTTAAATGAAATGATATCGATCATATAGAAAAGTCAGGTTAAAATGTTTAAAGTGCTGCATTCTGCCGATTCCTCCCATGCGACCAAACCTAGAGAAAATCAGACAAACTCTGCTTGGTTTTTAGGGTTCCGTAGTCAACAAGGACTGTCTGACTCTTAGTACTAGAGCGCTGTAATTTAGCATGGGTATACATATTAATCACGCCGACCAAGTGGTAGGTATTACCTGTATAGTGGGTTTTTAGATTCTAGGGATCCGTTTGCAAAATATTAAGCATTAAGGTGCAAATCAAGTGTCCCCTCGTTCGCTCCCTTCTAAGTACGAATATTGTGACAGGAAACTACGGAACCCTACACTGCACGTGACCTGACACGAAATTGCCCGGTTTTTTTATGATTCTTCATTCAGCTATTTGTAAGTGTGGTGCCAATCGAACATGATATGAACCGAGCCTTACTCGTTTTATCCCAGCTGTGGTACCTAACTTGCTCGTTTTCACAATCGTAGTGACAATCGTTAAATAGACAAATAGCTTGTCTTAAAGTAAAATAAATATAAGTTCAACTTACAGCTTGTCCAATACCAGCGCATTGTCTGGGAGGGTTAGCGCCTGTAGCTTGTAATGCGATTATGGAAGCAGTTTGCAAATTGTTGTTCTGCACTTCATCGAGGGTTTCCAGAGGGATCGATTCAGCAGCTGCGACGTCATCGACATTCTCCCTGATCGTATTTCCTGCTCCGTACCCCGCGAGTAGAACAAAGGAGATAAACAAAACAAAAGCACGAAACATGATGATGATGATGATACTGGTATAGACAGGCAGTAAATAAACTTGACTCTTCAGGACTCTGAAGCGTGGATGACGATCGTTCAACTATGGCTCACTTATAAACGTAAACCTATTTTGCATCAGAATTCATTGCAGGGCAGAATCCGCCCGCATGCTAAATTTCATAGAGCCGAAATATTTTGTGAATAAAGATAAACACACGGAACTGGGAAAACTATAGGTAAGGGGGGTGTAAAAATATTATGAAAAAAAAAAACTTTAACAACCTTATTCTGTGAAGAGGCGAATGAAATAGCTATTTGTAAAAAACAAACATTTTAATAGGTAACTTCAGAAATCTGTTATCCAGAGCAGGGCATACATCGAGAGAAGCGAAGGAGATCCAACAATGACTCCATCCTTGACGATTCTATGACCCCGTCGGAGAACCGATCTGAAGGTTCAAAGAGAATCCCAGATTTGGAACACATGACCTCAACAGTCCGAAGCACGAATTGGTGCAGCAATCGCCGTGGGATGAGCACTGAAAAATACATTACTTATCATTTTATATTGGGATAATTTCGTAGGTAGCAATAAACAGTTTGTTCGCGCGTTCGTTATGACACGGTTCTTCCTTGGTCACCCTGTGTAAAGTTAGTGTTGAGGTGTGTGACCTGGGGATTTAATAAGGCTCTCAAACAAATATACGGTCTTCCTGTTGGTAAGCGGTTATAGTGACCTATGGACGCTTACTATGTTATGTGAAAAGTATCATGTGCCTGCAATTTCACTGGATATGCCGCTTCCTCACGAGTCACGGTATTTTATTTTACTTGTTAGAGCTAAATAGACACAATAGAAAAGGCCATTAGTTGTGTGTCAAAAAGTTGTTGTCTTAGTACCAATTTTTTCCCCTTGATAAGTTACCCAACCTCTGATATGTGAAATGGTTTAGTTTGGTACTCACTGCTTGTCCAACACCAGCGCACTGCCTTGTAGGGATAACCCCTTGTAATGTAACTATTGAAGTTTCCAGATTGTTATTCTGTATTTCATCGGGAATTGCAGGAGTTTCCAAATTGTTATTCTGTTCTTCATCGAACTGGATCGGTCCCCCTTCACCCATGACTTGAACGTCATCAACATTATCTTTGATGACATTTCCTGTAGCGTAACCCGCTAATAGCACAAAGGAGAGAAACAAAACGGCACGAGTCATCTTGAAAGCTCTAGTTGTTCTTCTCTTCAGGGGGGACTTCGAAGGGTTGATGAAAATTGCCATCGATCGTTCAAATTTATATGCAAACCACAGCGTTTAGAATCCGCCCGCATTGTGCCAAAAAAATATGGATATAACAGCAATGAAGGCCTTATCTAAAGGGTGACAACAAAAAAAACACTGTATTTTTATACAAACTATACGGCGCGGGACGGGCGCACCGACCGAGATCAACGGGATAGGGTAGGTACGACCATATTCAATACAATGTAGGTAGATAATTGAAATTAAATTATGATATGAAATTATTTATTAAAAATACAACATACATTTAGTACAATCTTATAAGTACATACTTATATTATGTTTAACACTGTATAATCCTATATGGACAACATTAGTAGATAGTACTCAAGGATGCTGCCTGTGGTATGCGTAGGTACTGATTGCCCTCCGCCGGACAAAATTGTGAAGATATTAATATAATGATAAAAGACTAAAAAACATTATTATTAAAATAACGAAATTAAATATTAGTAGGTAGGTACACGATAAACCTAAAATATTAATTTGAATAATATCTTATCAATTTGATGAAACTGCTTTCAGTTCTTCATCAGATTGCAGT
This sequence comes from Perizoma affinitatum, assembly GCA_961405105.1. NCBI lineage: Eukaryota > Metazoa > Arthropoda > Insecta > Lepidoptera > Geometridae > Perizoma > Perizoma affinitatum. Next base: position 10,586,713 of record OY560197.1, read on the forward strand.
TTCAGCAGCGTTTTGTTTTCCTACTTATTTACATAGTTGAACATTTTGAAACTAGTGATAATAAATAATATTTGAGCCACGGCGCGGGCACGGTAGATATGATAGATAATGACAAGTACTTAATTATTCATAACTGTTTGTCTCTAACAAGAAAGCATCAGTCTGTAGAATTGTGGTCCAAATTCAAAGCGAAGCTAATTATCAAATTCTGTGCAGGAATTTTCGGTAACAATGGTGGCGTCTGCTTATCACCTATTGGTTAAGCAACTCTGTGCAACGTATAGGTATTATCATTTGTTACCATTATGGCTTTCCTGTTCTGCCTGTGTATGGAGCGCTGAGACTTTGAAATGTTAGGTTTATTATTTTCAAATACTTATTTATTGAGTTTTATCAGGTAGGTGCAGATGTTTATATACTTAAAAATCGAAGGGAAATCTACTCTTAGTTGTCATTCTTGGGGGTTGCTGTCGAGGAGGCATAGTGTTCCTTTTCTGACTACCACCTCCAAACAAGCCTCCAACTAGCGGCACCTCCATCTTCTGAGGGGCCTGGGTATCTCTCTGCCCCTGTTTCTGTCCCAACAACCCGCCAACCAGCGGGACGCCCTGAGCATTCGTTCCCATCTGTCCCTGTGCCAATAATCCGCCAACCACCTCCTGGCCTGGGATTTTGTCCAGAGGAATACCGACATTCGCCAGCAAATCTGTTATGAGGTTCTTGCAGAGAGCCCCGGTCAGTCTGTCAGCCATATTCCCCCAAATTCCCATTTGGCAAAATCTGAAAGAAGGAAGTCATCGTTCAGATTATTTATTTTCCAAGCGGTTCGGTTGGTGACCTTTTAAAATAAAGAACTTTGTCGTAAAAGTGATCTCAACTAATATCAAGTAGGAACATATTAAGTGTTTCCGTTGTCTCATTTTGTCATAGAGAAAAAGTCGAACGATTTATTCGTGTCCTACTAAGTAGGTACCTACTAAGTATATCACTATGTTATTCATGCATAAACCAACTTTTGAAGTATAATATCTTCTGAAATTAACCTGTCTGTCTATCGCATAAGCTTGATTTAGTATGTTACCTACTTAAAATCCTTTTCTACTGAAATCGTATCAGTTATCTTCAGAAACTGGTCATGCTCGTTGGTCTTCGAAAAAGGTGACAGCGGCAGATCAAATAACCCCTTGCCTCCTTGCTTCTTCTCCTCTGGCTGACTAGTTCCGTGAGCGAACTTCGCGATGAGGCCGACAAAGTTATCGCGCACGCGCGCGTCTGTGCTAGACATGTCTCCTGCCACAGACTGGCCTTTAGAGTTAAGCGGCTCGAAGAGATAGGCCAACTCGTCTCCGTGGGCTGGCCCTTTTACCTTGCTGTTTTGAGGGACTTCGCTATCTTCTGTAAAATAATTCAAGCTGTCACTGCTATTTCGTCGTAAAAGAAGGACGCCGACAGACGTCGCCGTTCAGTCTTCAGTCAGACGGCCAAGTGCGGTATATTCCTGGACCGAAAATAGTACTAGAATATACCACGGCCCCTCATCTCTAGCCGAATAAATTGGTGAATTCTTATTCTAGTTCGGTCATTATTATTGTAGGTGGTCTTGTCAATTATCTGTCACCCTATGTGTCAAGTTAACGTGAATGTATGTTGTTAGTTACCAGCTAACGCTAATCCCGGCAGGAAGAAGGATCCCTTGCTCAGGTTGCCGACATGCTCGAAGCTATAGAGGTATGCCTCTCCCCCGCTACTCCATGACTTCACGGTCGCGAATGCTGGGAAGTTGAAAAGGGCATCTCCTGCAAAAATATTAAATAAATAAATAACGATGGACATTTTGACACATCATCATCTATCCCAAAAGTAAGCAGAGCTTGTGTTATGGGAACTACATGACTTATATCTGTTTGTAAATACATACATAAGTACATATTATTCATAGAAAACAACCAGAACCGAGCTGCAAGATTTGATTCTTCAGGTTTGATTCTCGCGGGACCAATGTTTGCATGTTCTGTAGTTATTTATTCCGGGTCACTTTGTCGTTGAGTATACCATGATACTCGTAGTTTCTGATGCCTACGATACCGAAGTCGCACACAGGTGACTGTTGGTTATTTAGGTCAAAAAATTGTTTATCTTACTTAATCTACTAGTTCGTTTTTATCAGAGATCACGAGAAGCCGTGAGAAGAATCCGCGCACGATGTGCACGATCATCCTTCAGACTTAAAATATTATTAAGCCTAAGATGCTTGGTAAATTTACAACCCCACTTTAAAATAATATACTACATGCAGGGTATTATAATGCCAGAGAGAAAAAAGGGATCCCTTTTGGCCTGAATTAGGGTATTTGAATTGAATAGGGGACCGTGTGATGGTAATAATAAAAATCTATAGCTGCATCGTACATACGTGCTGTGCTACATAGCTCGTTTTTTTATGATACATTCTTCTTATATTGTAATTAATATCAAAGTTTTCATTGTTCCGTCACGGCTGGACCGATATGGATGAAATAGAACCGGTATTGTACCTAGAATAACACAAAGTAAGATATTACTTTTTATCCGGATACCGTTTTAAATAAATTATAATTAAATACCAATGAACGAAATAATAATAAATAAATAAATAATGCTGGTCGTTTTTCACACAGCATCATCTAGCATACAGATCAAACAAACATTTGTCCGGAAATGTTACGAATTACGGCGGAATTCGTACCCGCAACCTTCTGCGTCTCAGGCGGGCCTTCGCCCACAGCTCCACAGAGGTCGTAAATATTCTATATCTTTTAAAATATTCCAATCCATCCTAAGGCTGCCCGGAAGAGCAACCTTAGCGAAAAGACCAGTTGTAGTAGTATTATTTTATTTCTAAACTAGATATGTTGTATGTTGTATTTGTATTAGTATTTACGTACATACCCACCTAGTTGGAATTAGATCGTACATCCTACTTAATATTATAAACACAAAAGTTTGTGAAGAAGGATGTTTGTTACTCTTTCACGCAAAAACTACTGAACGGATTTTCATAAGCCTTCACAGTAATATAGCTTATACATCAGAATAACACATAGGCTACTACGCGGGTGAAGCCGTGGGCAGAAGCTAGTTACTCATATTCTCCTTTTCATTAGATGTGACAGTATGTTTGCTTAAAAACTGTTAGTGACAACAATAGTGACTTTGACTTTCAATAGCAAAACTGACCTGTAGCCTCGACGATTTCGGACAGGCCATCCACCGCGCTGGCCGACGCCTCGAACAGCGCCTGGTAATAGTTGCTGAGTGGCAGCACCTGGTTTACAGCATCCGTCAGCGGGATCAGACCCTCCACCTGCTTCACCACTGACTGCAGCCCACCGAGCAGGTCCTTCTTTATAAAGTCCTTTACGCTCTCCAACTGACTTGACAGGAACTTATTGTATTTCCCTGTTGAAGTAAAATGACTCAGTCAGGCCCCACCATTGGACAGGCTGAGACATGACTGCTCCATTTAAAATTCAAGAAAGATGTTTCTTTTTTATTGGTAGTTTTACCGAAAACGGTTTTCGAAGTTTCTGCTGAAGTGACTCCAGTGAGCATCGGACACCGCTTCTCATTCCTGTTGAGTGATTCGGCTGGCTTCTCCACCACTATCGGAGGAAGTCCTCGGAGGTCGTCTGCACCTTCGACCCTCGCACCAGCACCTTAACAATAAAACGTTTGTCTTATGAATGCTAAGGCCTAATACACTCAGCAAATTCCGTTCAATTAAATTATTTTTTACCTGAACGTCCAGAAATCTCATCTAAAAATACCATGGTATCCAATCCATCCATTTTAATGTCCTCATCGGCCTGTGACAGAAGAAATATTATGTCCATTGGACACTGAGCACTTGGACAAATACGTCTAAAGATAAAGTCGCTAGATAATTCAATTATTCTTCTTACCATAACAACCTTTTCCACCGGCATCTGTCGGAGGCATAAGACTAATCTTTCGGGTGGTTTCGTGGGACAGCCCGTATGGTTGGCCAAAGCACTCGCGTGTGCTGCAGGGTCTGATCGCACGGCGCCTGGTGAGAGAGGAGTGCCAGACAGCGCCGCCACTCCTGTAGCACTACGGCCTTCAGGAGACAGGGCCAGGAGTGAGGCCGCACTGCCGCCGGAACCCTGCCCCATCAGCACCACGCGACTGCGGTCTCCACCGAAGAATTCTATGTAGTCGTTGATCTTTAGGACAGTTATTATTATTGCATGTTCATAAATAGGAGCTTTTACTCAGTAAACAGTATCGTGTAATAAACAGCGCTATTATACCTACCTATTCCGACTGTAGTAGGTACGTACAAGCTGGAATAATATTATAGTCGTCTAGATTTTAGGACTACATATTTCATTTATGCAGTTCGTCAAGTATGAATAATAATTGTAAAAGTATCGTTGGTGTGTTTCAATCCTACTAAATTATGAATGGGATAGTTTGGATGTTTTTGCTGATAATCTCTGGAATGGCTGAACTGATTTAGATCAAGTTTAGAAAAGGTATAGTTCGTGACCACATAACACATGGGCTACTTTTTACACGGTTCAATTTTAATAAGTAGCTTCTGAAAATTATGTTGTATAATACTAGTTTGTACGTGAATAAGCATAGGCTCATTGAATTTTGAATTATTTCTGATCTGGGTGTTTTCTATGTATAACATATGTATTTACAAAAATAGTATATAAGTAGTACTTATATAAATCATGTACTTAGTTCCCATAACACAAGCTCTGCTTACTTTGTGGCTAGATGTTGCTGTGTGAAAAAATGTCCAGCATTATTTATTTATTCATTATTTATACAATGTAGGTAAGCCAATTTTACAGTTTGAGACAATTATTATACGTACCCAAACCATTGCTGAATGTAAATCGAAGAGTCCAAGGTTTCCGTTCACATCCCTGTGCCCAGTACTGAGGTACCCCAAGGAACCGAGCCGGTACTGTGCAGTCACTATAATGGTGTCCTTTTGAGCAAAATGCTGACCCTGTAAAAGCAATCATATTATAAGTAATTGTTAAAAAAATCGTTCTTTTGTATGAGCTGGTGGCCAACTCTGGTGTCAACAAATTATTCAATAGCCAGTACTGAAACCTTAACGTGCTCATTCAAGCACGGAAGCACTCGGCTCTCAATGCCACTACCAATCCAAATGATGAACTAGTAAACAGTTACTTAACCTAGCTGATCTATAAAGTAAGGACCTGTAGGCTAGACGCAATTAAGTACAATAGTTATCTTGATAAACAGATCCTTAATCGATTTTACTTACTCCATATGCAGCCGTTGAACCGCTACGATAGTTACCACCATGGATAAAGAAGACCACTGGACATCCTGTTAGAAAAAAAATATGATCCATTTGGCAAACTTTTACAATCGTATTATTGTTACACATTTAATTCTCAGATAGTGAACTGGCTCTATCAAGTTACTCCACTCTGACCGACGATGGGTTAAACAACCAATATTCTAAAATGCCTGATCACTGAGTGGCAGACTGAGTGAGAGAACGCATGCATGTTTTATCAAGTTAGTTTATCTAACAGAGCAAGAGTCGGCTGGTTTGCTGCAGCTGGTGTTTAAACTTCGAACCTTTCTCGTCTCCAGGCATCTTAGGAGAGAACACATTTAGACACAGACAGTCTTCATGTCCTATCATGCCCCTGGGCGAGTTAGGGTCGCGCTGTGGACACGGAAGACACGGCTTGTTGGCTGCCATCTCGCCAGCCAGCATCCTCCGCACAGGCCGCTGGAACCGACGAGGTCCCAATGGAGCCTCTGCATATCTGTATACACATTTTGATACACCTATTAGTTAATATAAAATGTATTAACAAGAGGGCTGACATTTTCTTCGATCAAAATTTTATGGCCATTATGCGGCTGTTTATAGTAACAATTAAAAATAAAAAGCCCTGTGGCGATGGTCTGAAGTAGAGAAGTCTAGCTTTGTCTGAGGTCTGCCGATAGGCGTCAGATTGGTAGTTATTACGCTGAACTTGAACAACAGTGTAGATTGGGCAGCACCCTGTGCGACAAACCAACCCTATTTAGGGAGGCACTGTTTTTCATCATCGAGGAAGCTAGGAAATGTGCTCCAACAAAATTGGGTATGTCAGTCACCAGAGAGCTCATCAAAAGGTACCTATTCTACTGAATAGAGTTCATAATTGTCTATCTATTGCACACAGTCGTTGCAACCAAAATCGGCTCAGACGACATCATATTAATAACATGTATACAATATTTCGATTTTTGAGAAAAAAATAGTAAATTAAATTACAAAAATATAGTAAGTAATCTAAACTTAGCATTGACTCGGCGGATTTTTTTATCAGAGCATGCATCCGTTTGCTGGCCGCTGTATGTATGGTACGTAGGTAGGTTGGTACTAGTACCTAAATTAGGATACATTTTATTTTTTTAGTGCAATTTTTGCCTACTTTAAATACTGATGTTTTTTTACACTTATGTGTAAAAAGAGCTAAAGCAACAAGACTAAGACATGTCTTCGTGACAGTTTTTCTAAAGAAATTTGCCATCATGCATCGACTAGGAGCAGTCAAAGTTTTGTGCAAACAGGCCTAAGTACCTAAGTATCTAACATAATGTAGATACTAAGGTAGACCTTATCCTTCTTTTGTACCTTAACTACAAATGTTTGGCTAAGCTTAGTTCAGCAAATCTATACAATAATGTATAATATAATGCTGGACATTTTTTTTTCACACATTCCTTCACCTTTTTGAGCACGTGTTAATGAGCACATACATTTTTCATCAATCAGAATCAGAACTCGGGGTATCGCCCACTAGGCCAACACGGCACAATGCTAGACATTTTTCACACAGCATCATCTAGCCCCAAAGTAAGCAGACCTTGTGTTATGGGAACTACATGACTGATATACTTACTACTTATATACCTTTATTTTTTTTGTAAATACATAAATACTTACTATACATGAAAACACCCAGACCCGAGGCAAATATTTGCAGATCATACAAACATTTGCCCCGCGACGGGAATTTTACCCGCAACCTTCTGCGTCTCAGGCGGACCTTTGCACACTGCGCTACAGAGGCCGTCACTGCGCTACAGAGGATCTTTGACTAAGCTTAGTGCAGAAGCATTAGTTATTGTCTAAGCTTAGTGCAGACGGGCATTTAACATACTTACCGGATGCCGTAGAAGCTGTAGTACCCCAGCTGGTCATTCTTGACCCCCTCGAGTCGAGCGCTGTGGCCGTGCCTCTGTACGAACACCACGGCCGAGTCGGGCTCCGGTGGCGATGCTGGCGCGCCGCCCACCACCGCGCGGGTAGCAGGAACCACGCATAGGACACACCACAGCCAGAGACAAACCATCACTATCATTAAAAGTATGTTAAACGCGCGCGACCGGGATCCACATCCTTTGATAATGGTTAATCTCCGTTTGCCAATCCTCCAATCTCAATTTTTATTTGAATTTTACCTCTGCCCGGCTTTGCCCGCATGATAAACAGATAAAAAGTAGCTTGTTATATAGTTATTCTAGGTCACAAACTGGGTATGCCTGTATTAAATTTCATCCAAATCGGTCTAGTTAGCCGTTACGGAGATTATCAGATTAACATCCACCGAAATCGAAACAGTCAAAACTTTGATATTATAAAAAAATATCTCAGGTCTGGGTGTTTTCTATGTAGGTACTATAATATGTATGTATTTACATAAAAAAATATCCAAGTAGTATATATCAATCATGAAGTTCCCACAAATACAAGCTCTGTTTAGTTTGGGGCTAGATGATGCTGTGTGAAAAATGTCTATTTTTATTATTATTATTATATTTTTTTATATTTGTGGCGTGTTGGCCTAGTGGGTGATATCCCGACTTCTGATCCGGAGGTCGTAGGTTCGAACCCGGTCGTGCAACAATGGATTTTTCCACTCGAAAAATGTATGTGCGTATTAACACGTACTGAAAAAGGTGAAGGAAAACATCGTGAGAAAACCGGAATGCCATAGAACCGAAAATTCGAAGGCATATGCCAACATTTAGTGTTCCAATAAGCGGCGATGGGGTTGCAACCTGTTACTAGGAATGCTAACTTGAAAATTCGGGCATAAACCTAATGTAATGTTTGGACGTGTCTCTGACTACCTCCTACTTGGTATCCTCAAAGATCTACTCTCTGAGTATGTATCTGAGGATGTCCTCCATGGGGAAGACAGTCGTGAGGGTGTTTATTATTTTTTATAATATTGTTAGAATAATTGGACACCAAACAGCTTTGATATGGAAATACATTTATTCGTAAAACAATAAAAAATGGGTAGGTACCTTATATATACAAAAATATATGTAAGGTACACATTTTTTATTGTACCACTATACCACTGCAGTCCAGTCATTTGAACTATCTATTGATCGTTTGCATCACTACTACGGAAGCGTTCCCAAAATGCTGACTGCATTGCCACGCTGAATGGCAATGCTTTGATATTGTTGCATGCAAAGTTCTGGCGACGACGAGGACGGTAGATGCACTTTGTACTACTTGCTGAACTTGTGAATGAACCCGCATTGACGGACTCAGAAGACGAGCCCGTCCTATATTAAGGGCCCCGAGACGGTCAAACGGTTTGATTCAAGTATATTACGTATGTGGTCAAATTGTTTAATGCCGCGTTCAGACGTGATAAAGCAGCGAAAGTGACATTAGCATGGTATGATACTTAGGTGAATATTGGATAAATAAGTAATTACTCACGAAAACATTAAAACATTGGATAAAAAGTCATTTGTGTAAAAAAGTCAATGTTAGCATGTCGTGTTATTTATTAGTAAAGTATTATTAATAAATAACAAACCGTTTAACACACCTCTGTACCTAAAAAAAAGCATCGAGCATAAAAAGCTAGCCAAAGGACAGAGGACTACATAAACAGTGGTACATAGTGTAGTGTACCACAGTGCAGTGTAGGTGGTACACAGTGTAGTGTACCTATCTAGATACTATTTTATTCATCGAAGAGCGATAGGAATAGTTTTATAACAAAACAAAATAAGTACCTAATTGTAGCGTATAATTCATTATATTTTCGATACGCAAAAAATCACTTTTTTTTTTTGGACAATACAAAAATAAACTAAACTGTAGACCGGACCACGGACCGCCTAATGTTCGCACAGGCATACTTATAATACAGCCTGTAGGAACTAAAAGTTTATATTCTTTTGACTGCACTTATGAATGAGTGCTTAGGTAATATTTAATTTATTCACTAGATGAAAAGAATGGCCGCAGCGTTGCAAACTCTACGTTTTTTTTTGTGTACGTATATCTACGAAAGAAAGCTTCATTAGATTCGATTGAATAAACAAAGCACGCAATAGAAAACAAGGAAAGCCGGTTATGCAGGCCACACACTTATGCGGGATACAAACCTTCAGTTTTAACTGTCATGAACAGTTGGATGCGCAGTTATATCGTTGTGTGTGTAGGAAAAACGTACAAATGTGCAAAAAATCGTTTGCCGAAAATCGTTACAGTTTTGTACGAATTTTTAAAACTGTACCGTCGAACGAAGCAATATCAAAATTGGATTATGGAGGCCACAAACCTTACAACAATTCGCTACGATCCGACTTTATCGTTCGAACGGTACGTTAATCGTGTATTTCACTGTGTCATTTATTTGAATTTAAACAATAGAAATTAGGAATAAGTAGGTGTGGGTACAAAGGGTAACTTGAATCAAATGTTTTGGGTCGAACGGAGCAAAATACCTATTGGGTAGAAAAATCTTGGGTCGAAAGGGGAAGCACTCATCAATACATGTACGATCCATACAACCCCGCTACGATTTATCGTATGTACTACGATAAATCGTATTTATCGTAGCGATCTTCATTTTATTTCGCGATGTCATCGACAGACAACGCATTATCAGCTGTTGGTTTAGAAAAAGTAAGAAAAAAAAAAAAGGTGACTTTCAAAATAATAAGAAAAGGACATTTAAAAAAATTATATATATTATTATATACTAGCTTCTGCCCGCAGCTTCGCCCGCGTGGTGTGTTGATAAAAGTAGGCTTCAACTATGTCCATATCAAATTTCATCACAAACGGCTCAGCGGTTTAGCCATAAAACATATCGCACATACGGTGCTATAACGTCACTTATGCAATTTTTGTCAAAACTGAACTGAGTATGAGAAAATACACCTAACCTACCTCTTTACTTTGTGCGTAATTGACGCTTGTGTAGTACGCATACTTTCCGCGTGAGGGTATTAGTGTCGTTATGGTTTTGGCGCGAATCTGGACGCCACTGGGAGAAACAACGTTTCATTGGTCAGTTGCGCGCGGGCCCCCGGACAAGAAGCGATATCCTGGAGCTACAACGTTACTAAGGTAATTGTGACGCTTGTATCTTGAAACAACAATGCCATTTGTATAAGTAATGACATTGTTTCCCCAATCTTATGGTATTTTATGGTATAAAAATAAAGTAAGATTAACAGTTGTGACAATATTGCTCCAGTATAGTAAGAATTAATGTTTTTATTTTATACTTATTTTATATTTTTATAATAATTGTTTCGACATGATCAATTGATTCCTTTAAGCAATCTAATAAGTAATTATTTTGTGGTAATTAAAAATTATAATATCGATTAATCAGTCGATCTTTTATTTTGTTATTATCATATTTTTTTGTTTACGAAGGGTTGGGCAATAGAGGAGCCATCTAAATAGGGTCGTGTGTGTATAAATACCTGAGCAGATTGCATTTGAAAAACCAGGTTGTGATGTCATCATTTATTCTGATAATTGCTGTGGTCAGCAAAAAAATCTATTTGTTTTTGCAATGTACCACTAAGCAGTGAGTCACTTAAATACATTTTGTATTAACTCAATTCAACACAACTTTTTGATTCGTGGTCACACGCAAAATGAAGGTTACGCAGCTCATTCAGTAATAGAAAAATCTGTGTCTAGAGCCAAAAATGCTGGTTGTATTGACATTTCCCTAATTCGTGGGGCCAAAAAGAGTGGCAAACCATTTGTGGTAAATGAAATTAATTATGTCGATTTCTTCGATTTGAAATCACATGAACTTTAATATGGCGAAAAATGTAAATGGCGATGTTATCAAAACTGGTGACATCAAGAGTATTAAATTCATCAAGAATTGTGAAAATTACCAATATCGAACCACTTACAACTTATGCTATTGTTCAACCAAAAAAAATCCGCGGCAATAGAAGAATAGATGAAATTCCCTTGAAGCAAGCATACACTTCAAAAATACCAATTATAGAACACAAAAAGCGTGATTTATTGCAATTATTGGAGGCTAATCTCGTGCCAAGATACTATGAAAGATTTTACAATGATCTTATTTAATTTTTATTTTACTTTTAGTCTACAAAGCCACATTTACACTTGCAGGGAAAACAATTATTGTAACCGCAGCGTTAAAGACTTCCTGATTTTCCTGGGAATGTGGCAGTGATTCTAAGTTAGTGTTTACCAAATTAGTATGAACATAATGATAATTAGGATAAGTAAAAGAATTTGTATTTGATACTGTTGATTATTACGTAATTAGATTTAAATACCATACGGGTACAATCACAGTCAGAGGCATTCAACGCTGTCATTGCAATTATCCATAGAACTTTACTAGGCTTTTTTAAATTATTTTATTTAATGAAATAATAAAAAAAAATATGATTTCGTGTTTAATTTGTTTTGACATAATTGTCCGGTTCATTGTTTTCTAGTGCCATAACGTCACTTCTGAGAGGGTAGTAATTTTTAAACGTTTATATTTTTTTAATAGTAATAATTGAGATAAAGCATTTACTTTAAAATGAAGTTTAAAGTTGTAGTTTAAATATTATCATTTAAATTGTTTAGTCGAGAAGAACTATACGTTGTAATAGGATGTTGAATTTTCAAATGCTTCTCCTGAAATATTACGTCATTTGCATAAGTGACGTTATAGCAGCGTATGTGCGATATGTATAATTGTTTCCGATAAAAAAATCCCGACTTTATTGATACTTATCGTTATATTATGGCCAAATCACACAATATCGTTGTAGGCTTCTATAATTACTGTAAAGTTTCATCAAAATCCATTTAGTAGTTTTTGCGTGAAAGATTTACAAATATACATAGATAGATAGATAGATAACTTTTTATTGTACACCACATAATATTATGTTGCTTACAAATAACGGTGGTGTATAGACAATAAAAACATACACAGTGACGTATTAATGGATAAAACATGTATACATACATACATTAATACATAAACATCCATCCATCAATCCTCAAAAACTTTCACGTTTGGTTTAGTAAGTAGGATACTTTTGACTGCACGATTGATCTTTCATACTAATAGCGAAAATTTTGATAGGACGGTAGTAGTAGGTACCTATTTATTGTCCTGATCGAACAGAGAATAGGTACCTACTACAACTCTGTCGTTTATTTGGCTCTTTAGTCAACTCATCCCGCTCTTAACTCATCCCGCGGGATGAGTTGACTAAATAATTAATTTTATTAATTTTTAAGGCTTATTTTTATCATGTTTTGAGTGAATCGAACCAGGGAATATTTTCAGAACTTTATTGCACACCACCTAGGGTTAGTTGTGATAAAAAATACAAATATTTGTTTTGATTATTTAAAATCAAAACAAGTATTTGTATTTTTAACTTTTTGTTTGTTTAACAATCTTATTTTTTTAATAAGATTTGCCTATTTTTTATTCCAAATAGGCTAATCTAATTAAACCGGTAAACTGGTTTAGCAGTTACGGAGATACGTGATAACAAACATTCACACACACACACACACACACAGACTTTCGCATTTATTGTATTAGTAGGATGCGCTACCTACTATCGGTTTTAAGTCGGTGCCAATCCAAATTATATTCGGATTTCGGTTAATTTTGTAGTTCATTCGATTACTATCGATGTCTATACCGAATCAAATCCTCATATACTTAATTACAATAGAACTACACGGTAAGTTTGTTGAAATAAGTAATAGGTAGTAGGTAGATGGGCCGCCACATCGATATAGTACTTATACGACAAAATAATAGTAGTTATTACAACCTGGGAGTTTTCAAATCCAAAGTAAAAAGCTCATTTGTTGATAAGAGTGCTTCACTGCAGTCTACAGCGTTGCTTAATATGAGACAAACTGTGGTCAAATGCGAATAATTAGTCGGCAGGGATGGCAATCGCGAACGAAGTCGCGAGTACAGCTAGTAAATAATAAAGTTAATTGATTTTACGGCCATGTGGTCGCGAACTGACGGCTAGATTGCAAATTTTAATTTATCTTTTTTACTATTTAATGATAAAGGTTACAGTTTTGTGACTTTTTTTCATTTGCTTAGTAGCTGGTATGTTTCTGTTAAAGTCTTCAGGTCGAGTCTCGCCTGGGGATTCCTACCAGAACAATGGTCCACCGTGAAAGTTATCTTCATACCCAAGGCTGGAAAGAAGGACTACAGTCAGCCAAAGTCCTTCAGGCCAACAAGCCTATCCTCTTTTCTTTTAAAAACAATGGAGAAGGTAGTAGATAGATATATAAGAGATGTGGCGCTTATCGCATCTCCCATTCATCATAGCCAACATGCATATCGTAAAGGCAAATCCACGGAGACAGCACTAAGCAGTCTCATCGACAGAGTGGAAAAGGCTATGGAAGACAAGGAGATTGCACTATAAGCATTCCTTGACATTGAAGGACCTTTTGACAACTCGCCTACTTCTCTGCTGGTAAATGGGCTGATAAACAAAAATGTTGACCCTACTACCACCAGATGGATAGAGGCAATGCTCACACACAGAGGAGCAAGACTTCACCAAACCGTTATTCAGATTTCCACGGTTAGGGGCTGCCCACAAGGCGGAGTTCTATCGCCTATTTTATGGACTCTGGCTGTGGATAAACTCTTGCATAAACTGGCCGACCTACAAATCGATGCTCAAGGCTACGCAGATGACCTTGTGATCGTCGTGCGAGGCTTCTGCCAGTCCACAATTTCGAGCATTAAGCAAAAAGCTCTGAACACTGTCAACGACTGGTGTGTCAACAGTGTTGACAGTTAATGCTGACAAAACAGTGATTATACCTTTCACTACTAGGCGGAGGCTAGACAAGCTTGTAAAGCCTAAGCTTAATGGAAAAATTATAACATTTTCCACTGAAGTTAAATATCTGGACGTCACGATCGACCAAAAACTGATGTGGAACACACACTTGGCCAACGTTCTACAAAAGGCTAAGATTGCCCTGGTGGCTAGCAGCCGTCTGATGGGCAACAACTGGGGTGTAAACCCCATGATTGCACTGTGGCTGTACACTGCCATTGTGAGGCCGATAATCACCTACGCCTCCATGGTATGGTACGAAAAAGCCTTTCAGTCTACCGCAATACAAAAACTAGGCAGTCTACAAAGAACTGCATGCCTTATGGCCACGGGAGCCATGTCCACCTGCCCTGGATTAGCGCTCAATGCATTGCTTGGACTACCGCCACTTCAAGTGCATATGCGCAAAGAGGCGAAAGCCAGCATGTACAGGGTAATCATCCAGGGCAGAAGAAATTGGCTTTCCCAGAAACTGAGATCTTTACAAGACTCAACGTTGGAATCACCCGTACTGAACATGATAACTGATGCCATGCTGCCACGGCATGTGTTTGATAAACACTTCGCTGTGGTAATGCCCTCTAGAGAAGACTGGTTGAACAGCCAGTTACTCTGTGAGGACAGGTGTCTCAACTGGTACACAGATGGTTCCAAAATGGGGCTGAATGTAGGCTGTGGAGTATATGGAGAGCGACCCAAGTTCAAATGAAGCATAAACTTGGGAAATCACGCGTCCATTTTCCAAGCAGAGGTGTACGCCATCTTAGAATGTGCAGAAACCAATCTGCAAAAGCGCTACACCAACCATACTATTTACATCAACTCTGATAGTCAGGCGGCCCTTCTGGCTCTGGATTCGAAGGTTATCACGTCCAGGCTAGTTGAAGACTCTGTCAAGACTGAACACTCTGGGCTCGAGGAATAGAGTTGTGCTAAGATGGATACCGGGACACGCTGGGATCGTAGGTAACGAGTGTGCTGACGAACTTGCGCGTGCAAGGGCCAACGGAACACAAATGGGACCAGAGCCATTTTGTGGTATACCAAAAAGCCTAGCCCAAAGAACCCTTCTGAACTCATGCTTTGAAGAATCGACCAATCTTTGGAGAAACTCTCCAGGCATGAACCATTCTAAATTACTGATCAAAGCCTTTGACAAACGGTATACCAACCAAATCTTAGCGCTAAACAGAAACAACCTTCGTACTATGGTAAGACTGGACACTGACTGGAACTGGACACTGTCGCCTCAACAAGCACATGTTCAAACTAAGGCTGAGTGACACGCAAACCTGCCCTTCATCTGTTATTTATGAGAGTGTGGACCACTGATAAATAAGCGTAGCCTTCATCTGGGAAAACACATTCTTAGCCCAGATGAACTGAAACTCATCACACCCAAAAAGATCCTGCAGTTTCTAACAGCGGCAGGGCTGAGAGGTGAATTATGAACGCCCCCTGCAGGGAAAATAAAACAAGTGGCTAACACAATAGGCCTAACGGCCGCAGTGATACCAAAGCCATTAAAAGACAATAAAAAAAAAAAAAAAAAAACACATTTAATAAGTTTTTAATATATCCTTATCATGCGTGGTACCATGACAAACCCTTTCTATAAATGTCAAGTAAATATTTCATACAAATCAGATGACGAAAAGTTGTTCACCTCGCTAATCGGTCTAGACATTTTCGCGGAACTATCTAGTTAGCGAAAAATGTTTCCCTGACATAGGTACCTAGTTAATTTAAGAAAAACAACCGTTCATGATCAATCCACTCATGAATTGATTTATGATTTGCGCATGGCCTGCAATCTAACAAATGGAAGGCCCCACCTTAACTTAACTACACAAAATATGTGCAGTCTTTCGGTGCAGGCAACACTCGTGCAGTTTAAATGTATGAATTATAGACCTTTAATACCTGACAATAGAGTGAATATTTCTGTGGCAAACTGAGAGCTGAGAGGATTCTATTCAAATCGATCTTCTCTGTTTCGCTAAACAGAAGTGATTATTTTTAGTGTTTTGTCGATCACTTTGTTTTGCCAGAGGTTTTATGTAAAGTTTGATGCCCATCTAAATATGGACTATGATATCAAAATAATTCTGGGGATTGAACTTTGTCATAACAAATTATAAGATAAACTTATACTATAATTGTTGGCAACTTCGATGACGGGGGAATTGAAGCTTGACAGGCGGACTGAATGACGTGTGGTTGCTATGGTGAACTTGGAGTTAAAAAAAATAACGCTGTAAATTAATTAATACGTTGCTTTTATTTAACTCCAAGTTCACCATAGCAACCACACGTCATTCAGTCCGCCTGTCAAGCTTCAATTCCCCCGTCATCGAAGTTGCCAACATAATTACAGGATTAAACGAACTCACCTGGAGTGATGTTCTATCCTGATTATTTAATTACTTATTCTGGGAACACTCTGTAGTACTCGATCCTTCATGCTTAAATTCGCGTGTTAAAAGTATATGCAACTGCAACATAAAAATTTTTTGATACCTGGAACACACACATGTCATATCATTACGTTCAGAGATAAAATGAAATGGGAAAAAGCTATGTGCTCAAACAGCTTTGGGAGGGTGGGAAATTATATTCCCAGAATAAGTAATTAAATAATCAGGATAGAACATCACTCCAGGTGAGTTCGTTTAATCCTGTAATTATTTTGCTTACTTATTCTGGGAACACTCTGTAGATGTTTAGAGGGTTTTTAGACTTAATACCCCGCAAGTAACTTAGCCTTATTTATTTATTGAGATCATTATACAAAATTAGGAACAAAATTAAGTAATAAAATATGATACATTATGTACCTGTCCCCTATTTATAAGAATAATCACAATCAAGCCATTTTCAATGAGAATTTCTTACATTGATAAAATTAAATATTTACTTAATTCTTTTTAGAAGTGCTACCAATAGCTCTCGCAAATGATAGTTGAGCATCATCATTACCCTGAAGGGGCCTATTATAAAGCTTAGCAAAAGTTATAGATTTTTATGACCAACCCACTGCTTTTATAATACTATCCACTGTAATACCCTGCCTGAAAGCTTTGATGCTGCATGCCAAGAAGAGTGTGATGAGTAAATAGATACCTACATCTATTCCGCTATCATTCATCACTTGTTTATTGATTGAGTTGTGCCCTTTTATAAGGTCTCTTATATGTATGGAATAAGTAATTGTACGCATCATCATCACCATCTTGCCTTTTGTCCTTTTAAATAATGCAAGAGAGCTTTAACAGGGCAAATATCTGGTTTGTCAAGGCAGAGATATTTTTGACAAACACCTACCTGGAGCAGATGTTTTTAAAATATCAGACAGTAAAATATCTTCTCCCTCTTCATTAACTCTAATTACATTTTTAAATCTAACATAACCTAATGTTTGAACTCTTTGCCTTGTTGTAAGAGCTTATAGCATAGCAGTCTTTTTAGTTAACTTCTCTAAATCTAAATCTCCTCTTGAAGATTGCCATTATTTTGTATTTGAATCAAATTATTTGTAATCAACAGTATTTTAATCCCAAGTGGCTGAATATTTAGCAGCAAATGGTCTAATTTTAAAAACTCCTTTGAACCAATGTTTTACCAGGTCATCATTACCAATATGATTGCCTATTATAAGAGATAATAGTGCTGAACGGTGGCAATTTTAAGTTTGATAGGAGGCCAGGTCAGAATATCAGTTTTTTAATAAGGGTTTATTAAAAACTGACATTAAATATGATAATATTTTAGGAACTGAAGCACATACATAATCTTCATTATAAGACTTGCAATAGTGCCACCATTGATGAATACAACTATCATAGTGTTTTAGGCTATTCTTTGACAAAGACTTTATCATTACTTCAATTGCACCATCTCCTACCATTTGCTTCTTCATTGATTGCCTGATAATACACAAGCTCCCAGAATAAGATGCGGATGCAACGGGTGTTGAATCCTGAAATAAGTTAAAAGATTTTCCGATGGCCCAAAGATTAATTTGTCTGAAACTGCCAAAAATCAAATTAGTGGATAACAAGCCTGAGAAGGCCAAATAGATTGAGGAAATGCATAAAATAAATAATTATGCCATTTAATTGTAAATCCAATCACGTTCTGCACATATGCAGCAAAAGGGCTGCATATGCTAGGCCACATACTTATCACACTTTTTATTAAGGTGCGAGGAAAACAAATCCATATCAGGTGTACCAAATGACTCTACAATCTTTTCAAATGTGACTGGACATAATTCCCATTCTGTATCTAGATTTCAACTGCAAGACTGAATATCTGCTTCTATGTTATCTTTGGATTTAATATAGGATGCAAAATCCATAAATACCTATCATCACACCATTGCCAAATTGTTAAGCAGATGAACCTGAACAGAGCCCATTCTATTAATATATGATATAGCTATTGTATTATCAATTCCACAGCTTTTAAAACTACTGGCAAAACATTTCAATAAAAAAAAATGCAGCTAAATGCCAAATAATTTATGTGATGTTCTTCATTTAGGGTCCAACTTCCCCTTGCTGTCTCACCATTGAAGAATGCCCCCAGCCTGACAGAGAAGCGTCTGAGAATATCTCAGAAGATAATTTATATTGTTTAATACAACTAGACCTGATTTTACATGTTTATTAATTTTCATCCAACAGTCATAATTTCCCCCACAACGTTCCAAAGCTAAAAACTTATCTTTTCTGCAATATTTTTGTACAAACAAAGCCATATGAAATGGCCATACAAACTGAGATTAGATTTCCTAATAATGTAGCAAAATCCCTGATTGTACAACTGTTTCATTTTAAAAACTTATTGATAAGATTTAAAATCTTTTCTCGTTTCCTAAATGTAGAACTCAGGGCATTATTTATTGAATTTAATTCAAACCTTAAAAATTTCCTAACATTTGCTGGTATCAAACCTAAACATAGCAACTTTTACATGATCAGCACATTCCTTGTATGATGATCCAAGACAAATTAAATCATCCAAATAAATAACTAATCTAATTCCTTGTTTTCTCAGACATTCCATGACAGGCTTTAACAGCTTTGTAAAAACAAAAGGAGCTGTATTTAATCCCATTGGTAAACAATTATGTTCAAACATCTTATTGTTAAACTCAAATCTTAAATATTTTTTATCAGATGAATTGATTGGGACTAAATAATAAGCATTTTTTAAATCTATGGTGCACATAAAGCCCCCTTTGGAAAGTAATTTACACACAGTTCTAATATCCTCCAGTTTAAAATGGGAAGTTACAACAAACTTATTTAAGTTTTTTAAATTCAGAATAAATCTGTGTGATCCATCTTTTTTAGGTATAGTAAAAATACTTGACACAAATTGGTCAGTCACAGCTCTACATTGGGAAATAGCCCCCAATTTTATAAGATTTTGGACCTCAGAATCAATAATAAGTTTTTCTGATTTATTAAAATTATTCTTACAGGGCTTATAATCCTGTACAGGCAGGGCAACGAAAGGAATCTTATAGCCTTGTAACCACTCTAAAATGGTCGGATCCTGGGTAATTATTTTCCAACACACATCAAAATAAGACAGCCTAGCTGCAAGACATACCTCTACGGATATTTGGCACGGCCTCTGTGCGAGTGTCCGCCCTGATGGCGGTTGTCTAAGGACTTCATGCCCTGACGCTGTTGAGAGCGTTGGTGATATGCCCCTCGTTTGATGTGATTGCCTTGGTACTGACGACGGGGCAGCTGGAAGTTTTTTGCGTGTCTTGTTTGATTCATATTATTATTGTTTCCATTTCCAGGTTTATTCCCTGATGTCTTTGGTTTAATTACATTCGAGGCCCTCTTTATGGCTGAGAAAGATTTCACAGAATCATTCAAGTTAGAATACAGGAGCTCACCCCGTTTATTTTCTTTCAGGTTTTCTGACAAATTTTTGTCCAAAAAGGGGAAAACTAACTTTCTCCGAACCTCTGTATATTAAAAATGCAGGTTACAAACAAACCTACACGCTTCTCCCAGCTTCTTCATCACCTCCACTTTGGAATAATCTTTCCTAGACAGGATATGGATGGCTTGAGCTATAATGGCTGCTGACTGGCCCCACTCTTGCTGACGCTCCTGCATGAGCTTGTCTCGGGTCTTAGCCATCGGAGTGAGGATACCTGATAGTTCTATGTTGAGCTTTGGGGCATCCAAAAGCTTACAGTTTTCGGGAATCTTTGTTGTTTTTAGAACCTCCTTTTCGCCCTTAGAAAGGCCTTTCTCCAAAATGTTGAGCATCAGCGAAGCTAGATGGGGGTGGATTTCTGCCCCATATCCATCCTCATTACAGGACTCCCCCAAAGCTTCTGCTATCAGATCTTCTTCTATTTCCTCTGTGCATTCAGGAGGCTGAGCTTCCTCTATTATAAAAGGGTCTTCTGGGTCTAATACAGATTCATCGTCTGAAATTTTCATCACAGAATAACTCTCAAATCTCTCTCCACCGGAGAGAGTGCACAATTGCACTGCAAAAATGCATTGAACTCAAACATGTTCATACGAGTTTAGCCCATTAGTTATAAAAATATAACCTCTTTCCACCGGAAAGGTTTTGCCCATTAGTTATAAAATTATAACCTCTTTCCACCGGAAAGGTTTTGCCCATTAGTTATAAAATTATAACCTCTTTCCACCGGAAAGGTTTGGTATTGTAACACAATACTTGATGCTTTTTCCCACGGAAAAAGTGCATGATTGTACCACAAAAATGCATGATTGACCCAAGTTCTTCTAGAGTAAAGTTCTCATGGAACCTCTTTCCGACTCAAAAACTAACTGTTCTGAGGCAGAAAGGTACTTATATTTGTATGAAAATAGCCATATGGCCTCGCTAAACGCGGTACATATCTCCTACTTCCACATTTTCTTCCATTTGCCTTTGTTTTTTATATTTCTCCAACTTCCTTTCCAGTTTTTGGATCTTCTCTTCTTTATTACGTTTACGTTTGGGCATCTTCAATACACTTAAACACGTAACTGGGCACTCAAACACACACGTTTACTGCGAAAAACTAGTCAAAAGCTTGTGAAAATAAAATTTTCATAAAAAATCGTTTCTAAAACGTAACAACGCGAAAGCGCGCGAAAGAACGAATGATATGACATGTGTGTGTTCCAGGTATCAAAAAATTTTTATGTTGCAGTTGCATATACTTTTAACACGCGAATTTAAGCATGAAGGATCGAGTACTACAGAGTGTTCCCAGAATAAGTAAGCAAAATAATATATAATTAAATAAAAATGAACGTTTATTTACTGCAGTTTTTTTTAATTACCTACCGTATTGGGTTGGTAGGTACCTACCTACGCGAAAAAAATTGCCAACGCCAACTACTATTTAAAACCATATCCATCCAGCCCCATGCCTCCCATCAACGTAACCCCATCCACCCACGTGTTAAAACCCTATAGGTAGGTATGTAAAACAGGATTGTGGACAAATAAAAAAAACAAAATAACAACAAAACCATGGGTAATTAATTATTCTAGTTCCATAAATCTAGGTTTTACGATTTTTAGGTAAGCGTCCCGAGGAGCCAGCAGCCAAGAAACGGGCCTATTGTAAATATTGCCCTTCCAAAATAAAGAGGAAGGCGAATGCCTCGTGCATAAAATGCAAAGCAATAATTTGCCGAGAGCATAATGTTGACATGTGCCAAAAATGTTTTCAGTGATGAGTAAATGTTATTACTTAACTAGTTTAAGGACAATTATATCTGTTGTTACTTGAATTATAAGATAAAAAGGCTGATTAATGTTATACTTAAGTAAAAAAAAAGCCAAAAAAAGAAATGTTCCTGTTATTATGTTGATTTTTTCAGAAGTTTCAGTTTCGTTGTAATTTTCTTAATAAAAAGTAAACGTATATCGGTTATTTTATTTAAATATATATATACAATACAAATCATCATTTAATTTATAAAAAAAAATTAAACAACTATTGATTTTGCAGATACCTAATTAAACTATGGAGTCAATTTGACGTATGATTATATTTAGCGTACAACTCAATATGATTATCTTTCTAGGGTTAACACAAACAGAATAATTGCAAAACAAACCACTTTCGAACCCTCCATGGCGTTGTAGGCTTATAAACCATCATCTCAGTAGGCAGGTAGGTAGGCTATAGAAAAATCCTGAAGTGGTGCTAGAATCGTAATCATCATCTGTCGCACGTGTGACGGACGTTTGTTCTTAGGGGTTCGATTGTCAGTTCGATTCCAATATAGCGTTGTCTCGTTACTTCCAAATAAATAATGAAACATACAAAAAAAAAATATTCTATAAAATAAAGTACGAGTAAAAATGTGCAATAATACTTGTAATTCAAATTATAAAGATAAATTATTATATTTAAAGAAACCTTGGAGAAAATAAATTAAAACCAATTTCGTGCAGTTTATTTCGAACATTGCGTCCTTGTGACGACACAACATTCGACACTTTGCGTCATCATTCTTTAAACAGCTCTCAAACGGGGAGGACGTGTGATGAACATTTGTGCGGTGGAGTGAAAGACAAAGATAATTATAATTTCAAATGTTTCATACATTGGAAATTCTAAGTACAAAAGTTTAGGATAGGTGGGTTTTTCTTTTTCTCTCCTGTGTATATCGTTTGTTTTTACGTTTATCCTGTGATTTTGTTGGAATATAGGTGTTAATGTGTATTTTATTCTTTCCAGGTTTCCAATAATCCACGCCGCCATCATGGCGTCGGACGAACAATTTTCATTATGTTGGAACAATTTCCACGCGAATATGTCAGCAGGCTTCCACGGCCTGCTGTCGCGTGGAGATTTAGTGGACGTAACCTTAGCTGCTGAAGGCAGGCTATTACAAGCCCACAAACTGGTTTTGTCTGTGTGCTCCCCGTATTTCCAAGAAATGTTCAAAGTGAACCCAACTCAACATCCTATAGGTATGTATCCTACCCTTGGATTGTCGTTGTCGAATGAATTGCCTTCGTTTTCGTTCATTTTCTAACCCATTTTTTTTTGTTTCAGTATTTTTAAAAGACGTTAGTCATTCTGCGTTAAGAGACTTATTACAGTTTATGTACCAGGGCGAAGTTAATGTTAAGCAGGAAGAGTTAGCATCGTTTATAAGTACCGCGGAACAACTTCAAGTGAAAGGTTTAACCGGAAATCAAAATGAAGAAAGTTCCACGCCATCCAAACCAAAGCCGACTTCAAGGCCAGGCCCGAGGTCGTCACAACAAAGGCAATCCATTATGACTAAGCTAGAGACTGATTTAGATAGTAAGCCCTCCTCAACTCCAGTAGCAGTTAAACGACCAAATAGGCCATCAATAGCATCTAACAATTCGTCATCCTCACAAAGTGGACCCGCGAAAAGAAAATGTGTTGATCCACTGGAAGCGGGGCCATCTGGCTCTGCTAAAGAAGAATTTGTTACTATTCCTGATGAAGATGAAAACAACGCTGTGGCACCGAAAATGGAACCCGAATTTGTAAACGAAAGTATGTGGGATGATGACGAAGATGGCACTAATAATGATGAAACAAATTACGGCGAAGATGATTCTAACATGGAAATGACTGGTAAGTAAAAGCTTCATTTCTGCCCTTGCTCAGCCCGAACGTATGCGGTATGGTCCCTATTTTCAATATTTTGTTCCGTTGCAGGCTTTGATGGATCCACGACTGGCGACGGTAACTTGACTGGAGGCGAAGGTGGAGCAGTAGGCGACGCACAAGGTAGGTTTGCAAATCTTCGTTAATGAACCTTTTCGTAAGCAATTACGAACTGGTTCCTAACTTTCATGGTCTGGCTTTGCGTTGGTCACCATGAAAGTTTTTAGAGGTAGTTAATGAAATTTGTAAGTTAGCCTTAAGTAGTTGTAGTTAGAGCGATATAGATTCGGGTAAGTTCAAAGGTGGTAAAACTAGGAAAGGTAATAAGGTACGGTAAGGTAAAAAGGTACGGTACGGTAAAAAAGTATGGTAAGGTTGGTAATAAGGTATGGTAAGGTTGGTAACAAGGTAAGGTGGTACGGTAATCAGGACCTGGTAACAGGTAAGGTATTTCTTGGTATGGTACTGTGGTAGGTATGGTACCGGTAAAGTAATTTGACCGAGCGAAGCTAAAGTATGTTGCTAGCTCGAGGGTGAGTAAAAACCGTCTGGTGGCATAAGTATGCGTAGCCGCAGAGGGTTTTCAGTATGCACGGTTAGCATCTATTAGGTAGAAATCTGGCAAAATATTCCTGCCCACTTACAATTGAGCACCCAAGACAGTTTTGTCTTCGAAAGAATATGCCTCTTATTTTGACGAACATTTGTCTATATTGTTTGCTCTGCGGTCTTGGGTCTTCATGCTAAGCAGGCTGGAATAATCTAAAAAAAACCTTGAGACTGATCTGCCCAGAGGGTGGACCATACCGCTTTGTTTTGGAAAACTTGTTGGGTTTGGTAGTCTTAAACTTGAAAACAAAGTGCATGTTTCTTCAATGTACTCTTACAAAAATATTTTACGTCTGTGTAGGCAGTGCTGGGTTTCAAAAAAAGTAAAAGATGCTTCATATTACATACTGTAGGTACCGATTGTTTTTGAACGATTAGGAACGTAGGTACACTAATCTCTACAGTATAAAACAAAGTCGCTCTATATCTTAAATCGGATATGCAGACAGACAGACTCGCGTCTCTGTCTGCATAATCTGGTACTCTTAAACAACTCTTAAACCTCGCAACGGTTTTCATCAGTATCGATATTTTTTCACGAAAGGTGAAAATAATGTGATTATAAACTCTATAATCACATAATTATGTCGTGGTTTCTATTGACGTAATAAAAACGTAAAAAAAACGGCAGTACCATCAATGGTACATTTTAATGGTACCACGGCAAACAAACGCAGACGCTGTGATGCTCCGTGGCGAAAACAGTAGGTATAAGACAGAAACAGTTTTAGTAGGTATAAGACGTCTTAAGTTTTCATTGAATTATATTTCTGCAAAATTTCAAAACCATTGGCGTGGTTTCCTCGTCTATTGTAGCGCCCCTTCGTCACCTAAGTCACTAGGTACTTGTTATAAAACCTAGTTAGGAACCATACTTGAAGTATGTAATACGAATCGATTACAGAAAGCCGCATTTCAATAGGATAAACCGTTACGGATGTAAAAGGCAACCTTTAACCCCAAATGTATTTACGGGCTCAGTTGTGCGCGGGTTTATAAAGTAGGACCAGCAGGAAAGCTGAATGGATTGGGTAATAACGTTAGTGTTTTATTTTGGTTTACATAAATACAACAAAGAAAATTTTATTTCAACTAACTAGACAGCCACATCGCCATCTATTGGATACACTCGTAGCCAATAGATGGCGCTGTGTGTCGTGATTCACGTCGAAAAGACTGAAAATAAAGTAATGGGGTTTTAGAGGAACTTCCTTCCTCGAACACTCAGGTTATGGAATGATCTCCCTGCTGAGGAGGACTGAGGACAGTTTCGAGGTTTGGTATAAGTAGCGACTTCCAGATCGACGGTTTTTTTTACAAAATGTCAAAATGTTTATTATCTGAATAAATAAATTGTGTTTGAATGTTTTTTTTCTTTGTTACTAATTTGGAGATCTCAAAAATCTTGAAAAACTGCTTCCCAATTTATCGGAGGACCTCCATTTATAGTGGAAAGTAAGTAGTGCAATAGACCCAGAATAACTATAAAAAAAGATTATATGGAAGAACTTTATTAGTTTGGTATTTATTGGTGAGCGGGGTTATTCATTCACTAAAATCACAGTTCCTAATTCAAATCCAATAACAAACTTTTATTCACCACGGTCAGTTTGGTTTTGTTTAAAGATTTCGCAGATATGCGCACCGGGTTTTATCGTTCACAAAACTCACGTTGATCGGTTTCATAAACGTTAACATACATATAATGGAGCACATAAACCGAGTCTGGAGAAGTTAGTATGACCAGTGAAAACTCAGTTTTTTTATTCAACTGTCAACCCGTTTCATCTCCGCGTTCATGTTCTCTTCCCCTAGCATCTCATTGGTCAACATCTTCTGGAAAACGCATAAACGGGCTGTTTACCAGCGTATAAAAAAAATATTAACCAAATAACCGGACTACATACAAGGGGGGCTCAGTTGTTAGATTATACGTAACATCGGAATACTGTGATAAAAGTTTTATCAGTACGATCATAGGACTATTATAATCAGATTACGGCGCTAAGACCAAATTGATTTTGAAAAAAAAATAGTTACGATAAAAATATGTTTTCAAAAAAAACTTCCGAGAAACAAACCGACTTCAAATAACAGGAGGTTGATAAAAAGTCGAATATGAAATGTTATCCCCCGCTTTTCAACCTTAGGTGGAAAATTTTCATAAAATTTATATGGGTCCCCTTAATTATACCTTACCCATTAACGATAGAATCAATAAAATCGGTTCACAATTAGTGCTTAATATCCATTTTAAAGTGGGTTGATTTTTTTTATCGGTTATCTTATCAGTATTTTGTTTTCTACTGTTTAATATGAAATGGCGAAAGAGACAAGCAGTGTCTAATTAATTGGTTCAAAATCGCTGGTAAGGCCCTTATGATAATTCCTATGGCTATAATGAGTTTATATAGAAAGCTTCAAGTTACTACGATCACAGCCAATAGATGGCGGTGTATGTCCGATGAAGTGATAATATGGTTCTCTGATCAGACAGTGCTTTCAATCAATTTGGACGAATCGGCGTATGTTTTACATGGAATGTTTGTTTGTTTGTCCAAATAAAACTTTAAAAGTTGCACCGTTCATCTATCCCGCTAAAAGTTTACTTTTGAACGCATACCTACTAGTGTGTACATCCGATTTCTATTCGGCTTTCTAATGGGCCTGATGATCCTGTTAACGTATGCACCAATTTCCACCAAGCAGAGCTGGCTTCAATAATTTTAAAGTCTATAGATATTTCTGGTAAGTACCTACCACTTACCTCAGTGGCTATAGTAAAGCCTACCTAAGTGAAGTCCGCTATCTCACTATTAACTTTAGTTTGGGCTTAAAATATTCAGACTGAAGTTCATATACCTACTAGGACGGATGATGAATATATGAAGTAGTATAAATAACAGCATCTAGGGTAAGTTGAGCCTCTGTGGCGCAGTGAGCGAAGGCCCGTGTATGAGACGCAGATGGTTGCGGGTTCGATTCTATCTGCGGGACAAATGTTTGTATGTTCTGCAAATATATGTATTTAAAAAGATTTAAAGTATGTAGTTGGTATTTGAATCATGTAGTTCCCATAGCACAAACTCTGCGTACTTTGGGGCTAGATAATGGTATGTGAAAATGTCCAGCATTATTATTATTACTATAATGTAGGTACTAGCTAGGGTTGCTTCGATTAAAATGTCGGTTATTTTTGGGGGATTCCGGAGGGAAAACTCACCAAACACTGCTGGACCTGTCGTTAGGTAGATTAGGTAGACCTATCTACCTCATGTGGCCAACTAGATTTCCATATATTTGTAGGTACTACGAGACTCCGTCTTTGACTAGCCAAGACAAGCTGCCAAACAAGATCCACCGTCTCGTTACGTGATGATGATAATAACTAAAGTAAGTAATAACCTCTGTGGTGCAGTGGGCGAAGGTCCGCTTGAGACGAAGAACGTTGCGGGTTCGATTCCTGCCGCGGAAAATATTTGTCGCGGGTCTGGGTGTTTATTATGGATAATATGTAGTTTAGTTTACAAAAAAAAATAGGTATTATATCGGTCATGTAGACCGAGGCTGGATGATGCTGTGTGAAAAATGACCAGAATTATTATTAATAAAATGAAAATTACCACAAATCGAAATAACTAGTTACTGGTAGCTGTAAGGGTAGGTAGGTACCTAGAAACATAGTTTCATATTTTTCTGCGCCGCGTGATTGTCAGCAATTTTTTTTTACATTAAAATAATATCAGTATAAGTTTTCAAATCCAAGAAATAGTTTTTTTATTAAATTAGTACCCGAAGCAAACATAATCATTACAATATATTTCTGCGTAGAACGGAACGTAATTCCGTTATCTGTGGTTATCCTCATCCGTCTTGCTTGCTTGTTACGCCGTGGAATCTATGGTTCCCTGCATTTGTGTCAATTCGGAGATTGTTTACTATTTTTGGATTGAGTTCTATTAATTCTACTCATAACTATTACAATTGCTCAAATGCACTATTTTACGTGGACTTGATAATCAAGGAATGTGAATAAATATTGTGAAATTCGTTAGTCTCACATTTGAACGTGTTTACGTGAAGTTCAGTGTATGTGATTTGTTATTGGCTTGTGAATGTTGAATAAAAAGTGTTAATTTGCTGAATAATCGTGTGGTTCGTATAATTTCCTGGATATCAGCTCAGTGCATCGGAGAAAGTAGCACGGCGACGACGGAAAGATTGCAGGTTGACAGCAATGCTCCAGGTACCTACCTACTTTCTTCTTTCTCAAAGCGAGATCATTCAATGCAACGCAATGTAAACTATCTGCATTCACAAACACTGAACGACGTATTGAACGTACGTTAGGTTCAATTAAAGCCACAGTTTTCCTGTGTTCAATTACTGCTAGTAAACATAACCTAAAAATGTTTGGCATCAGACAGGCCAATCTGCTTCATTATGATTAAAAAGTGGTATTTATTTTCAGCTTATCTGAATTCAAGGATCTGTTAAAGATTATTTCATAGTTAGTACCTGTAGAAGTGTCCAAGATACATGTAACAGTTGATATTTTCTTATACTTCTAAATTGTTACTTGTTTTTGGTCATAACAAAACTCTTAACATTCAATTAGAGACTCATTTTCTGAATTAAAGAAGAACTTGTTATTCTGTAGCATATTACATAAATAATATATATGAACAATCATAATAAATTATAACCATTGTTCATTTATTCATACAACTGTGTACAAGTAGGTATATATAAAAGATACAGATGAAACAGCTAAATCAATAGATAGGTCAACTGATCCAGATCACTATCAGATGGAAGTATTCACAAAATGCTGGCTGCTAATGTGTTCACCCAGATAAAAGCCAGCTTTCTGGTCATGCGTTGCTTCAACCAGTCACCTTGAAATAATTTTAAGGTGTGAAGGGCCCTGTTACCCCATGGACCCAGAGTTAAAAAAAACTAGATATTTAAGGGGTAATATTAGCTAGAAACACAACTATCACAAAAACAGCCTCTGAATACATGCGGTCAAGCTACCATACCTTGATCTGGTCTGAGCCTCTATGCTGAGTTTCAAATATGAAAAGCTTGTCAATACAGTCTCTGTTTTGTGTTGTTAACTTATTGTAGAACTAAGAACCAATGACACAACAAAATACAGACAAATACCTTAGTCTTACTGTACTATTCACAGTGAGGGTTTGTGGTTTTAATCACTCTGTTGGCTATGAATATAGTAAAACTAGAACGGGAGTTGCACATATCACCAAAAGGTTCTTAAGGTTCAAGTTCCTGTATGAATCGTAACCATCTATACTACTTATTATACTATTTATTGTGACAAATTACAAGATAAATTTGGAAACCATTGACAACAAGTGCATCCATACGCTGCATTCGGCTTGTTCTTGTGTTTTTATGTTCCTGATACCAGTCGGGAACATAAAAACACAAGAACAAGCCGAATTAATTGTTGTTCATTGGAACATTAACTGATGGCTCATGTTTTCCTTCACCATTTTAAGTATATGTTAAAGCAACAGACTTTTTAATACTAAAAAAAAACCATTAGCCTCAACCTGAGGCGCAGAAGGGTTCGATTCCCACCGCATGACAAATGTTTATCTCCGGTCTGGGTGTTTTCTATGTATAATATGTATGTATTTACAAAAAAAAAATAAGTGTATAAGTAGTAGTTGATCATGATGTTTCATTATCATCATGCTCATGGTCACCATTAGAGAACCTTTGAACCCAGCAGTTGTTGGTTCTACTAGCTACGAGTAAATGACCTGCCAAACCATTTAGAGGACTGTTGATCAATCAGGTGATGTATGTACAAAAAAACTGACCGAAATGGAAGACGTTTTACGTCAATAGTTTGGTTCAGTTCTGTTACAGCGAGAATTTGGTAGCTATTACCGAAAGTAACACAGTCAGTGTAGAAGAATTAAATATGTTTTTTTTTGTAACCAAAAGTTTGAAGACGAGCACATTGTGGTTGAGCTGGATAATGTAATTTTTTATCTGGGTACCGCGCAAGCGAAGACGCGAGTGGAAGTTGGTAGATGAACTCACTTCTGCCCCCGTATTCGCTCGCTTGGTAGATAAATAAAACTAAATGACTTAGAATCTCACCAAAATTTGTTAAGTCGTAAAGTACTTACTGTACGAGATTTATTGGTAAGTTACAGACATCCATACTTTCGCATTTCATGATAATGGCGTCCTAGCCGTTTCCGGCTACAGCGACTGTGTGTGACTTTACAGGCTTATTTAAATCTAGTAAATAAACTATGAGGTTCTGCCCTTTGGTGCGCTCGTTGGTCATTGATTTTTCTAATTTTGTTGGAGAACGTACGTCTTTAATGCCTACCTATTAGTGGGAGTTGGTCCCGCAGCACGAATCGAACATGTTCTTCTTGTTATTGGCCAGTACCCGCCCTCCAAGCTACAGTGTACTTTGCTGTAGTAAGTTTATTTCGGTACTTTCGTTGTAAGTGCGAGAAAACAAAGGAAACAGTGGTTGGTGGGAAGGCTCAGAAAAGGAGACAGTGCCTTTTCTGAGCCTTCCCACCAATATGAGCGCTTTTCACAAATCACCATGCCATGCATGGGATGTAAATGTAAAATGGATTGTCCTTTGGTTTGAACTCCTCCGTCGCCGGCCCGTCTGCGACACATTTTGGCGTGAATAGGCTCAGATCTACACCGCGATTCATAGGTGTTTTTTTTTATATAAATCTATCACTGAGACGTACCATAAGATTAGTCCAATTAATTATTATTATTTAGTACAAACGCTACATCTCAATAAGGATAGGCCTTAAAATAGCTCAAGATAGAGGTCAGTGTAAGGAGGGAAGGGAGGATTTTGCCCTGCAGTAGGAAATATCAGGCATATAATAATAAATTACGAACCGGTAGGAACCCGGGCGCTAAAACTATTATTACGGGTAATTCTTTATCAATAGATTCTGAATTTTCATGAACTATATTTTTCCTGAACCTGAAGAATATGTACTGGAACATACACTAATAATATAAAAATAACAAACACATAACACATTGATTCATGCTGTTATATCGTAGGCAGGATCCGCCCTGATGATGGCATCGCTTTATTATTATGAGTGAAACGTCTCTTGCCACGCTTTACGTACCTGGACTGCAACTGAAATTTGACACAAAATAAAAGTTATGCATATTTTTACTTGTTTTGTTTAACCTGCTGTACCTACTAGTTCATTCCTCACAAAAAAACGGTATTGTTTTATATTCCTGTAACTGTTAAAATAGAAAGAGTTTTGTAGTAAAAATGTTGGTATTTTTGACCTTACCACTAGACTAATCTATCATGTTTTCATTTAGTTCTAGGGGCCTTGTCAGCGTCGACCGGGAAAGGTGACCTGCATTTTATTCAGACCAAAAGTGGTCATCTTCAGTTGATCCACGAACCATACATATTTGTGACGGACAGTGTGCGTAGTGGCCGGACTTTCTGGAGGTGCATGGATTATGCCAAACGGTGTCGCGCTAGAATAACATCTAAAAACAATGTCTTAAAAGTGACCAACGCTGTACATAACCATGTAGAAAATCATTTACAAAAAATTACACGAAAATATGAACTGGGGGAAGTAGTTACCTGTCCTTCGATTTAATTGAATGACCTTAAAGGTTTAAAACGTAAGATGATCGATATTTGTTTGCAATTTCGTGAGCAATTGTTATATTTATTCCGGTGAAGTGAATAAGAGATCTTTCAAGGTTTGCATTTGTTAAGGCATTTATTGATTCATGATATACCAAAATAGTAGAGCTAGCAATAAGTTTTACTACTCTTTTTTTTTTATAAAATTAGCAATTAAAGATTTCCGATTTAAAGCGAATATGTGGTCGAGTCCACATTTAAAATTATAAATGTTACAAAACTTCAATTAAAAGTGGATAAAGTACAACATTTACGTGTTGAAAAAGGATAAATACACTAAAAAATATACTCCATAAAAAAAATAAGAACCCATATCGAATAAAATTTATTTACAAATTCTCTAGTGCTAAGTTTCGTGATGAATTTCGGGCTATATTTTACGAAATCTTCAATTAAGTACGTTGTAAGTAGTTTCTTTTGAATGAAGATTTGAGTTGACTTAAAGTCCGCTATTTATCAAGGCATTAATTAATTCACTCATTCTAAAAACGACGCTATCACAAAGTCCAATCGAGATGGTAGAGCTTGTTGCTAGCCTCATTTTTTTTGTATCGAAAACCTTCACCGAGTTAAGTATTAAGATGTGGTGGTCTGACGTTAATAATTTATAAAGCATGTTTTAGCGTTCCTATGTTTGCTATCTTGTAAATGTGAAATGCCAAAATACCTGAATGAATTAAAATCACCGTGTCATAAAATAAATTGCCTAGTTTTATATAATTGTGATGAAATAGTATTTAAGAATAATATGTAGATACATAATTAGAATACAGTGTAGAGTTTAAGGTTTCAATTAAATAACTCGTTTTTTTACGATTGTAACTTGTGTCTCAATACCATGCTCTATATAAACTTTCACATGCTGACTGATTACGAAGATGGGGAAAATGACTGAATTCCACATTTCTTCAAGCGATTCCCACCACCTTTTTGATGGACAGGCTTAATAGGCCATAACTTTGTTCTCTGATTTAACGCGAAACATCATGTGTCCGTCAAAAAATTAACGGAGCTTCGAACTCCAGAGGAATCAAATATTTTTTAAATTACAAGTGATAGTGTTCTATAGGTACCCGTATATCTGCCACCTAAATCTTATTCTGAGTTAGGTTTTTTTTATACGGCTACGGATTGCAAACTTATATAAGGAGTATTTACTCCTTAAGGAAAGTAAAATAATATCATTAGGTACCCGCCGTTTCATCTACTAAGATAATGGTAATGAGATGGTAATTAGTCAAATCAGGGTGGTCACTATCTAAAAAGTCATTCAAAGTATCTGTTTTTCGTCGCCATTAGTTTTTTTGGAGATCATACAAACATTTCTCACGTGGCGGTAATCGAATCCGCAACCTTCTGCGTCTCAGGCGGGCCTTCACCCACTGCGCCACAGAAGTCGTTTAGGGTTGAATATAATTTGCTTTTTTAATTTTCAGGTGCAAACATGCATAAAATAAAAACTAAAAAAAAAACTCGTCTAGAAAAGCTAGCTCAAGAAAGGTTGCGTAAGCAAAATAAATATGAAGAAATTAAAACAGATCCTGTGAAATATGCGATACAAAAAGAAAAAGACAGACTAAAATACTTAAAACGAAAGGAACAAAAAAAAATTAAGAGTGTGGCTGATATGACTTCAAGGGAAAAGAGGCTTCAAAGGAAAAAATGGAAGGAAAATAGCAAACGATACTTAAAAAAGAAAAAAGAATTGTGTTCCATGGTAGCTGAGAACATTATCAGATCTTATCAGAAATTCCAATAACCAGAGTTAAATTCATTAAAATATGATTTACTTACATAAAAAAAACAAATAACTTTGCATTATTAATAATAATAAACTCGCATTTTTCCATTTGTCCAAAATCAGAGAACCATCTATTACGATTCTGTGTTAATTTAGATTAGTTGTTTTTTCGTTTTTGTACCATCATCCGGAGGTCGTGGTTTCGAACACGGTCGGGCACCAATGGATTTTTCCACTTGAATAAATTATGTACGCATTAACACGTGCTCAAAATGGTGAAGAAAAAAAAATAAAAAAATTGAACTCGTGTGCCAGCGCTTGGTTTTCTATAAGCGGCGATGGGCTTGCAACCTATCACGTGGAATGCCTACTTGCAATACGCGGGCATGTGTCAAATGTAATGTTTGGACGTGTATCTGACTAACCCCTACTTGGTATCCTCAAAGATCTACTCACTGAGTATATATCTGAGGATGTCCATCATGGGGAATACAGTCGTGAGCGTGTTTCTTTTGGTTTTTATCAGTAGCATGACCATCATACAACATTTTCTGTACAGAAAAAATATTGTCAGAAGGAACGACAAAAAATACTTCTGTTTCTTCTTTCCTTAACATAAAACAGAGAGATTTTTTTTTTATCTTCTCTTTCGTATGGGGCGTATCACAGGTTTTACTTGGTCCGAACGGAAAACGACAGACATGGTTTGTATGGAAATCTGAGTTTCCGCTATGGGCGCTATGATTTTCATATAAAATTGAAAACGCTCTTATTTAGGTGACACAATTTGTTGTAAAAACTGTGAAACGTCCTCTGGGTTGTGTATGTAGAGTCGGATGCTGTGGTGCGGTACACGGTGACGCGGCGCGGCGCGCCGGCGCTGATCGTGGGCGGGTTCGGGTTCGTGGCGCGAACGCGGCGCGGCGCGCGCGTCTACTGGACGTGCCGCGCGCGTCGCCACGGTTGCCGCGCGCGCGCTCTGACCGCGCACGGCGCGCTGCTGCAGCATCACGCGCACCACAACCACGCCGCGCGCGCGCTCTCCCCCGCACGCGACGAGCACGCGCGCATCGAGAGCCTCATCGAGACCATTCCACCACCACTTGCTTGTGAACTAATTACAAGAAAAGAGTCCCATTTCTTGTAATTAGTTCACAACCAAGTCTCGACGTAATAAGTATCGAGTCAGTCTACTTTCGATCTACTTTAACTTTCTTTATGTTTTAAGTTTATTCCCTGATGCTCTCCTCAGCGTCGCGTCTGGCACTGCGCGCTACCGCTCTTTGATTTTAATGTAGCAAATCTATTGCTACAACGCAGGAAACACAAGCGCACAAAAAGCCACGCAGCGCAAGACACGACGCGAAGGGAGAGCGATCACTAAGCCTGATGAAGCCTTTCAGAATGAGTCGAAACTGATTTGGTGCGTGAAAATACCGTATTGTGGTACCGTTTTTACAATACGTAGAATACCAATTTTGACGCTCATGAGATGTATAATGTATTTTGACTGTTTTTTAATTACCTACGGGAATTGGGATTGAGGTCTATTTCTGATTTACAATTTAAATGTAATTTGATTTGATTCAGTAGTTTCATTTCTGCTTGCATAATCATGGGCATATTGTGGTTATACTTAACTCAAAGTTGATATTTTAAACAACGGAGAACATTTTTGAATATGTCACAACAATTCCGTTCCATCGGGACTAGGATTGTGTCTTCTAAAGTCAACGCGTTGCTGATTAGAAGCGATTTTTTGGGACACGTTCAATGTTCTTCAAGTTAGGAGCTTTTCGATATTTTGTGCCTTTTAAACAACTAACAATTATTGCTCTTGCGACTAAAATGTGTTTGCATGTTCCGGGGGCGGCGAGTTGCGAGTTGCATATAGTGACGGGGCTTTCTTTTCAGTGGAATTCGTGATATCTAACCGTGGGCGGAGGCACATGCGTCTTGGCGGCTTCTCGTTTTATATGGAAAAGGTATTCCCTGAAAAGAATAAGGTGCGATGGCGCTGTACTAGACGGACATGTCGCGCCTTCGCGCACACGTTGCATGACCGCATATTCGCGCTCAGCAACGTGCACTCGCATGAGCCGCCCGCGTACGCGCATCGCGCCTTCTACCAGGCAGCTGTGGCGGCTCAGTCAGTGCAAGCAATACTCGACGATTGATTAATCTCTCTCCGCCATACCACCCGGCACATGGCGGAAACCACTGTGATCGAGCAGAGCGAGATAAGCTTTAATTTAATTTACCTCGATGAACACTTTGTTTTCAAGATATCCCGAAAATGCCCCCGCGTCACAAGGTCCTCAAATCAAAAATACTGATTACGAAACGACCCCATATAGTTCTTAAGATTTTCCTAAATAATTGACTACGTTTTTTTTTCTGGAAATAAGTTTTGTGACTGCTAGTTAGGTAATATAACCTGCCTGAGCATAACACACGCGATAACCCTGGAATCGTATGCTTTGCGAAATAACTGCTTGGAGGGTTAGAAAGAACATCACGCCAGCCTCTACCTCTAGAGTTTGGTAGGTATTCGATCGATATTGGAAAGGTGCTATTCTAGTCGCAGATACTGTGTGAGTACACGGTTTATTTATCAGTTAAAAGGTCTCTCCATTATTTAAAAATTCTGTATGTTTTAACTTGCATAAGACTATTTTTTTGAAGTGGTTATTGGTAACAGTTTATTATTGCAGACATGACGTAATATTTATTGTACACTTACCTTTTATGAAGCCCAAAATAATAGTAATTCATTTGTTTTTGTTCTCAATAAATGTTAGCATTAGGCATAATAAGGGTCAATATAGACGGCCATCTTTGTATATTGTGCACAAAATAAGTTATGCGGAGTTTAAATGATGTTTTAATTTATGATAAATAAATTTATTTAGGTAGGTTAGCTCAATTAGGCTTTCGCAAGAGTTTTTGCTGCGTAACGGGTCCTACGCGCGTAGCATAAGTGCCTATCAGGGTCTTCGCAGTCTGAAGCCAGTCCACGCATTTAAACGTTATTTGTTTTGCATTGCGTCACATACATTGACAGACGCGGTCAGAAAATCTGAGTAGGTATCCCTTAGATAGAAGACGCGTTCCGCGTTCTCTGTTCATTGCGTCTAAAGGTGGCTTCCCACGGTCTGTAATTTTGGTATATTGTGGTGCCACACGAGCTCGCACCGGAAACCCCTGCACTATGTAAAGAGGCTCGTCGTGGTAACGCTAACGCGTCCGTTGCGGTGCTGCGGATCTGCTACAGCGAAACGTTCTCTTTCACTTGGCGTAACGGGAATAACTAAACAAAAAGCTTGAAATCTCTGGATTCAAGCCTCAACGTGGCTGTACGAGCACGGCGGCTGTGCTTGGTACCATCCGTAAAATTACGGAACGTGGGAAGCTTGCTTTACTTGCTTACTTTACGCCTTTCATAGGCGTCTGTCAATGTATGTGACTCAATTCAATTCAATGCACAAAGAGCTCGAAACATTTGAACGCGTCAAACGGCATCTGTCTGTGGAAACCCTAAGTTGTGAAAGTTTACAATCTCGTTCATAAATGCTAGTCATTTTACAGTGATCTTGTCAGAAAATATTAATAAGTCTACCTGTATTTAGTATTTTCATGGAATTAAGCATTTCTTCTGATTCATTAAGTCATTAAAAAATAAGAAAACAAGAATTTATTTATTCAATATAAATAGAATGTATCAATATGATTTATAAAGTAAAATTGTAAATGTTTTATTTACCTTATGTAGTTAATATTTAGCCCGTATTTGTGAAACTTGTAAAGGATTTATTAATGAAAATGTTATTGTATTGAAGGTGTGTTGATTTTATTATAAAATGCATTAGCACCTTTCCCAGTGAATCACAGGTATCCTTCAAACCGTTGCTACAGATAAACCGCATGCATTATGGAAGACACACCCGAAAAATCGCTACGAGACCTATAAATCGTTATGCGTGTGTAGTGAATCGGTTTAGTTTTGAATAGATTCCCTTTTAAGATTTGTCGGTGCAGTTCGAACTTGCAACCTCGAAAGTCTTTTCGTAACGATTTTTCGTAGCGTATGTGACCTCCACTATTTCTATTGGTTAATATATAACACGCTGTTGCATGCATCCTCTGTTTTTGTTCAATTTAACATTTTGGTGAAGTTGTTTATGGTTTTGTGTATTTTAGAGAATACTTTAGTCCGTTTGTCGGTGGGCCCGGGCGGGCGGCCCCGACTATGGGTGCGCGGTCGCAGTTTCTACGCGGCGCACACCATGCGCTCTGGCATAGTTCGCTGGCGCTGCACCATGGGCGGCTGCGGATGCAAGGCCTACACGCAGAAAGGGACCCTCCACAAGCTCGTCGGTGAGCACAACCATGTGGGCCGTTGCGGCCGCCGAGCCAAAGCATCCGCTAATCCCCCTTGCCCCTCCCCGCCCACTCCGCTATTGGTTCCGAGGTTGACAACCTTAGATTTCCATAACTTTGACCCGAACGCTTGGGTCGTACCTTTGCCCTACTGAATATGATGTTATGCAAACAACACCCTTGCGTGCAATCCCTAAACGCACCTTCAAAGCCAAAATAGGGTATGTAAGCCACACAGAGGAAACTAACGAAGCTCTTCCATCTAAAGCAGAAAGCAGATTAGTCGCCGTTTGGTCAAAATCATCTTCATTGGCCTTGTAAGTGGAATACGCTACACCTGTAGGTAGCCCATTGGAAAAACATTACCTCTCGTTTATTTGTTATAATAATATAATGTTTAATGTAGTGACTATTGTTGCGTGCCAAATGTTATTATAATTTCTGATCTAGTCACAAATGCAAATATCAAAGTACAATGAGGCAACCTGCGTTTTTTTAAATTGTGATATATTTTGTAAAAAAGATCTCAATAGATATAAGTAATAGCCAATAATAGCGCACCACCTGACATTTATTATTGCGAAACTCATCCATGGTGATAGATAATCGACTGTTTTCTTGGATGGTCAGTTCTTTCTAATAATAACAAATGCACCGTGGATGTCGTGCGTGGGCAGGTGTTGAAACCTCTTCTTCCTTAGTGTATTTAGTAAGTAATATTATGTGCTCGTGTATTGTTTATGGTGTTTCGGTTTACGAGATACAAAAAGTGTGCCATTTTTTTCTAGGACGCAAATTGTCCTTGTTTACCAACAAATGTTATTTGTATAATATTTTATGAATGTTATTCTGTATCCAAACGTGTTTTAAAGTGTTTTATATTTGCTCATTACTATTAGGTACCTAGTTGTAAGTGTAGCCAAGTAAAGTGTACGTGTATTTGATTAAATTATGTATGTGCCAAGTATTTTGCTCAGGCTAGAGCCCTAGTCATTCTCTCTTAGAGAAACATCTTAAATTGGCTGTGCTGTTTACAGTCTTGTCAAGATTATCTTCTTGGAGTCAAAGTGAAAATTAAAAATATAATATTTCGTAGATGTCTTTCATTGGAACCTTAGCAAAAATAAAAACTTCAATGTTATTTGTACCTAGTTTTATTCACAAAAATCCACAATCCTTAAAAAAAATGTTAAAGTAGAAACTATTGCATGTATGTGTGTTTTACGAGACATTTCATCTAACCTTCGCCGATACTATGAAATTGGAAAGTATCGGTCGATTTAGATGAGGTATATCATAAGATGATACACTCGATTCAAAACTGACAATGAATTTCACTTTTAGCACGGTTCATTCGAGCTGGCAAGGGGCGGCTGCTGCTGCACCGCGGCTACACGTTCCGGCTGAAGAACAATCTGGCGCACGGGCGCAAGCAGTGGTACTGCTCATCGCGGCTCACATCTCGCTGCCTCGCCGATGTGAACACGGAGGGTCCGGAGGGACACGAGCGCATCGTGCGCTCGCGCTACTCGCACAACCACGCGCCGCCTAACGTGCGTCGCTTCGCCGACGGGCGCTACGTGGTTCGCACGCCGCACCAGAGCGGCCACCGCGCTCCTGCCCCCCTCGACCCGCACCACCAGCTGCTGCAACTCCAGCACGCGCTCGCGCTGTACGCTGCCACCGCGCACGCCAACGCCAACGCCTCCGCCAACGCGTCTGGCGGCGTGGGCGCGCCCGCCGCGCCCGGCGTGGGCTCCCAAACCTCGCCCGGCGCGCTCCCCGCCCAGCACACGAACTCCACCAAGCCTTTGCTCGTCGACACGCCTTGCAAAGAGGAGGACTAGGATATCTGGCTAAGATGACTCCGTAGTAACGCTTACCGTTCGAGTATTCGAATTATCTGAAAGCTTATTGGCGTGCGAAATTATAGAATAATTTAAGTGAGTTCTATTATTAAGTGTAGGTTAGGAGGGGATAGGTTGTCGTTAAATTAGGTTTCGGCGACGGATATTGGTGGTTAATTGGTATGGGTATTGTATGAGAAGGCGGCCGTAGGTTTCGGTGGAATGTTTGGTGACCAGTGATGGACGCGAACCGAGGAGGCGTCGCGTTTGTCGAGATTCTCGTAACATACACGTTTGGGATATCCATATTGGTGTGGGTGGGATATTAATCGAATCGAATAGGTTTAGTAAGAATGTTTATTGCGTAAGAACTTCTGAATGTTTAAGGGTGTGAGCTCGTATCGATGTCGGGCTTTAGGCAGTTGGTGGTTATCTTGATTAGGGCCGCTTTTAGCGTTTGGTTAATGGACCCGTGCAGTAGGTATCATCCGGAATTGAAGACAGGCAAGCAGGCAGGAATATAGAATGCAGGTAAGTACGTCAGGCTGGATCGGAGATCGAACGGAGTGCGAGCTAGTCAGCTGTCGACTCGCCGGCTAAGGAAGGTCGGCGGGCGGCTTGTCGACTCGCGGGCTAAGGAAGGTCGACGGGCGGCCGGAGTCGAGCCGTCGACGACGCGTCGGTGACTGATTGAAGTGAACTCGTTCGAAACTAAGCAATACGATGTCCCCTGGACTGTACTTAGAATTACTTAATTTATTTTGAGAATTTAACTTTACAATTTTCGGATACTTTTTGCGACTAAGACATTTAGACGTCCGCCTCTTTATCTTTAAGAATTATACCAGTAGTTTTTGAAATTGACCAAAGTTCGCGGGGTTCGAGAGGTGTCTTTGAAATTAATGTAAATCCGAAGGCGGAGGCTACGATCGGCACCGCGCTCTTTGTGATACATTTCGAAGTACTTAAAGCTCAATCAACTACCTCTTCACTTTTATACGGGTTTACATATTAGTTTAAATTATACAAAAAATATACACATAAAAAATACTCAGAAGCTTTACTCGAGTAAGGTGTTTTAGGTTAAGCATAGACTTAAGTTAAGTTAAGACTAGAATAGAAGGCGACGCGCCGGGGCGGGCTGTCCGCGCAGGGTCCGGCGTGTGCACTCGCTACTTAGTTAGTTCGAACCTCAACTACCTCTTTACTTAGGCTACTTTATGTACTTGTAAACAAACTTAATAGTTCGATGTTGATGTTGGCGACTTGTAATTCATACGAATATGCTCTGTTTGAGACTGTTTTGGCTAAATGAATTTTATGAAATTGTTTTTTGGCTACTAAGTCCTAAGTTGCTCGGGTAACGATTGCCTACGGATCGAGGAACAGATTTTGTATTTACTACCTATTCTGATTTAAGTACAAATTTTATCTTATTACTTAATTATAATTGTTATTTAGATTTACGTTCTTCGTGTGTGTGTGTTTGCGTATGTAATATTTTTTAATTAGTCGTGATTGTAGATTGTGTCAAATGTTGATCGTGGACAACGCGGTTCGTTACATCTCGATTTTGACACCACATTCGAAAATTTCAGATGAAGTTTGTTTTTGGTGTGCTGTTTTTATGTACTTAAGGTTTCAAAAGGTCCTAAAACAGCTTCATCTGAAACTACTTATGAACAAACATTTATCGCACTTGACCATAAAGTAATTTAATCGCATTTAAAACCATTTGACATGTTCTATTGTACCTGATGAATTTCCAAGCCAAATAACATGGGCTATATGAATCAAAGTGGAACCGTGGCGATAGGTTGGTAACTGAATTGCATAATAATATGAATAAATAATAATATGCTAACGTAATTTTTAAGACTATTTGTGTATTTTATAATTTAGAGCGATGACAATATGCGTCAATTATAATAAAAACGATTTTAATATTTATTTGAAATTAAGTGATTTGATAGGGAATTTACATGGTTTTTTTGTGTAAATATTGTTTTTTTTGTCTGAATTTTGAATATTTGTTTGTAGTGACTATTTTAAAATCATCGATTGTGTTATTAACGTGAATATATCGATGGTATAACTGTACTGTGTAGGTGTTAGTTAGTAATGTCGAATCTCTAGTAACGCACAACCGTGCAGAGCCCTATCACCACGGTTGCACACACGTATACGCCACTTTTTAAACCTAATCTATTTTATATTCCTCATTTACATTTATCTACTCACATAGATACGAGTATTTCAAAATATTAATCATTAATAGCGTAATTTTATAACCTACTTATCTATTCAATATAATATCGTAAGTTTTGAGTTCATGTTCGTTCGGGGTACGTTTGTGAATCAAATTAAATTGTACTTATAAACAACCGCTGGTTTTATTTCCCATTCAATTTTGGTTTCGGGTCGGTGATGGTATTTTTTAGTGTTCGGTATTCTGTTGTCTGACGTGCGTTTGTCCTTCAGGTATAACGTTTCTAAAGTCACGCCGCGGGAAGGTGATAATGATGGTGAACACGTTCCCTTTCTGTGAGGAGTCTAAGTTGAGGGACAAGGTGATATGGCGGTGCACTTCGAAGAAGACCAACTGCAAGGCGCGGATTCACATGCTGGGCCAGAGCGTGGTGGCTGTCAAGGGCATGCATAACCACCCACCGCGCGCGCTGTGCCTGCCGGCGCGCAAGCAGGGCGCGCGCAAACAGAACGACACTGCGTCCCTACCACACCCACCCGTACCACCCACGAACAAGCTCGAAGCGCTCTCCGCTACCCTAGAGTTCCCATGACTCAGGGCACTATAAGCTGCGTCGATCCATCGACGATTTGACGATACAATTTATCTCGTCGACCGATCAACGGTGATTGAAAAGGATGTGCAAGCCTTGTTAACTTTTCATAATTCGCATCAAAGTACTGAACATCAGACTGCAAACACAGATAATGTTAGCAATACTGACTTATGACGATATTATTTAGTTAGTTGTAAACATTTTAAGCACACAATAAATGATTAGGTTGTCTTGAGCATTAGGTTATTGCTATACGGGACATATTTATGTATAATGATGTAAGTAAAGCAAAAGACTTATTTTTTTTTCTAGAATGGAATTTATTCCTCGAACAGTTTGTCACTGTTCCTATTTGGCCATTCCATTCCATTTGTTACATGAAATACAGACCTACATTTTTACCTTCCATAATAACTTTAATCGAGTTATGGTGCTTTTTAAGATGGTAATAATAATAGGTATACATGATACACAAAAAAGGCAAAGTAAATTATTCTATGTATGTTTGCTTTATTATTATTGGTAACGTTAGGCGATAAAGCTGAAAAGAGCATAAATATGTGATAAGACTAAACTTTAAAATGTTCAGATATTTCTAATATTTTTAAAATTTGTTTTAACTATGTACTTATATGATATTAACTAAAACAATTTATACATATTGATTATATGTGAAGCTTGTATATTTTACAAATTT
The DNA here is from genome assembly GCA_961405105.1 of Perizoma affinitatum. NCBI lineage: Eukaryota > Metazoa > Arthropoda > Insecta > Lepidoptera > Geometridae > Perizoma > Perizoma affinitatum. The sequence continues at coordinate 10,630,392 of OY560197.1, forward strand.
TAAAGTGCCTTCTGTTAAACAATGGGACCATTTTGTCAATTATTATAATAATTGATGTACTGAACATTCCTTCTAAAAATATATTTGGGCTTTATACCTTTTTGATATTTTTACTTAGTATTGAATAAGATAAAAAAAGACAGTTACGTTAATAAAGAGTATTACTTAAGGTTTAATTAAATTCTTATTACGTTGAACTTGTGTTTAATTTTCCATGTAGGCATGGGCATGATTAACTGTTAGTTTCGATGTTTAGCATCGTTTTAGCACTTCTTTAATAGTTGGTACTAAAACGATAAGAGATTATAGTTTAACAGTTGGTAAACATGTCGTGTCTTTTGATCGAAAGGTGGTCGCAAGCCGCCTTCGAGGATGGAGTTTACTTTCCGGGATGTGTCACGAAACAAGGGGCCTATGATTTGCACGGGCAAGTTCAACTTCGTACAAGATGCCGACATGGGCGAGGGAAGGACTAAGTGGAAGTGCGACTACCGCTCGGGCAAGTGCCCCGCCAACATTCACACCGTCAACGGGAATGTGGTGCTCGTCTATGATAAACACATTCATAAGACTGCTAAGAAGAAGAGGAAGTAAATGTATTGGTAAACCGTGCACGACGACGCAGTTCAAGAAACCACCAGCACCAGTTCACAGGAACTGGTTTATAAACTAAGCTTTAAATTATTTGGTCAGTGAATGAAATGTGTGATCAAATAGTCTGAGGATTTCTTGATCTGGAGTTTCCTTTGTCGTGTGCGGTTATGAAAGCGTTAATATTTTTTTATGGCGTATTTGGACTGAGGCAACGGCGGAAAGAAAATATATTTTTGTAAAGATCTGAAATGAATGGGCAGGGAATTTAATTAACAACTGGTGTAATAAGGTATGCTGTAGCAACTATCTGGGATGAATATGAAGACATTTTATTAATATCTAATTATCTGTGTTTTAGAACCCCTTTGCGAACTTGCTATCAGTTTAATAGTCAGGTAATGAGTAAGCCAATATTAGATTGTCGTTGGTGTTTTTAGATGATTGAAATAAATTGAATATCAATAAAATAAATTTCAAATAATCAAACTATACGTAACTAATAGAAATATCTTTTAAATATCAATTCATAAATTTTTGATTATAACAGGTATCGGTATTTAAACTTGATCCCTCTTATTTATAAACGCGATTTAAAACACGATACGATAAACACATGAGGTAAGTACTAAATTCTCAATCTGAGCTATCAACAACTAAGATCGCGTTTATTAATAAGAGCGTGAAAGCATGTAGTGAAATTACATTCAATTTACTAGGTATTGTACTATTAATGTTAAATTATTTGTTGTAAAAGTTGATAAGTATTTATGTATGCATTTATGAGCACTAAACCAAAGCTTTACATGTGAATATTTACATAGTATTAAATATCGTGTAATATGGTGTTCTTAGAACACCATCGTTTTAGCAACTATTTATATCTTTGTCTAAATTTAGTCCTCTGTAGAGGAATTTTTACTCTTAATATATCTATGTATACATACCTAAACAATGATATCTGCGTTTAATCCTAGGAGGATATTACAATACTGTTTATTGTGTCCTAGATATAATACATTTTCGATGTCTTTTGTATATTTTATTGTTACTTACCTCGTTGCCTTATAATGTGTTATACCGACACATTATATCCACCTATTCTATTTAGGCATCAAAATAATTACAAAACCTGAAAATTAAACAGTAGCTACAATCTACACTAGATTTGAGTCTGCTTTCAAGTCGTGGTAAGTTTTAATTTGCCATTTTATAGGTACTATAATGGCTGCATACATACCAACGGGGAGAGGTAAAAAGTGTCTCGTGCTCAATGGGTATTCATATATTGAGTGTCCACCGACGTACTGGGTGTGTTCACGTCGCAAAAACGCCGGATGCAAGGCCACGGCTAAGACCAACAAGCGAGGCGAAGTCATATCAATTAAGGGCGAACACAATCACGAGAAACCCAAGTTCTATCAGAAAACTACTAAAAAGATGATTCATTTGTTATAATCATGAAGTTACAGCCAATAACAGCATTCCTACTAGATGCTTATAATTGCTCAATGTAAAGGAACATGCGTTCAATTGCGTTAAATTTATGATTTTATAGTTAACCAAGGGATCACGGAAAGTGCATCCGCGGTCTCGATTTTTTTAAATAAAGGATGTATTTATAAAAAAATCTTATTTTCGTGTCTCGCTCTTTAATGTCTTAAATGAGATCTCATTTAAAATTGAACTTGAAACCGTCTGCTTATGGGTGACACTTTTGCGTTTGTTAAGTGATAGTAATGCTTCACTTTATATTTCAGAAGCTTTCTTTTTGCCATCGCGCGCCGGAAAATCTGTCCTTATATTCAAAAGCAATAAGTTCTGGGTGAACAACCAGTATCGGAGCAAACTGAATTGGGCCTGCCGGGACAAGGACACCAGAGGTTGTCTGTGCCGAGTGCAGACCACTTTAGACGGTCGTTTCATTAAGGTGAAGGGAGACCACAGTCATCAGCCGAACTTCACCCCCGATAACTTTACCAATCCATTACCAGAGAGGAGGACTATCCGATCCAGAGAGGATCGGATCAGGAAAATCAAGGCAGAAAACATTGAAATCAAGAAAGAAGATTGGCACGCAGCAGTCTTGTGCAGTGACGGATGGAAAATGGGGAGTTAAATATGATTGAAGCCATTTATTGCATAGGTGGCTCAGACTGTGAGATGACACAAAACCAATAGACGCTAGTCCTAGCGTCTATTGGTTTTGTGTTTATAAGAATTTAAAGGAACATTGCATTCCAGGTTCAGTACATTTTTGTTTCTCCATAATTGATCACGTGTGAGATGTTTCTTTACGTTGCATTTATTTGAACATTAGGAGACAGCTTTACGATGACGATCTGATTTGATTATCATGATATTTAGTAGTTATTTAAATAGGTGTATTGTAAAACAAAAAGACAAATTAATGTAAGACTGACAAGATGAATAGTGAGATGAAATGATGAAATGTAGGATTTGTAGGGCTACTATTGGTAATACCTTTTTGTAAACCTCTCTCTCTAAGTATTTTTGCATTCCTGAAATCAGTTAACCGAATTGCCCCTTTTCTTATTAACTAGAAACGCATATTTAAGCATGTTTGTCTGTAAGTCTGTCATGTGAGACGTTGGCATCGTCGCAAACTATTTGCATTATGTTTCTGGGCGTTTTTGGGACCAGAAACACGATTAATGCATATGGTTTCATTGCAGGGAAAAATCTCAGTTCCCGAAAAAAGTTCGGTTGTCTACCAGTGTACCTATTCATTATTAGATCAACGTGAGTTGTACAAGAGTCATTATTTTTATTCTTGCACTGTTGTGCCACAATTAAATTAATGGTATAGCTTGTGCATATTTCAAATCATGAAGACATCGTCCGTATAAAAGCTAACACTTATTTAGTCGTTTTAAGAATAAGACAAAATATAGAGTATTTTTTAATGAGTTCGTTTCATTCGAATAGCGATCAGGCGTTCGCCTCGCCACACATGATCAGCGGCGAGCAATTTGAGTGCTAAAGGCACGGCCTTAAATATAGATTATTTGTTAAATAATCTATATTTAAGGCCGTGCCGTTAATTAACTAAACACTGCTCTTTCCCTTTCTGATGTGTCATTTAAAATTCAGCAGAAGAAAACAAAACACTGTTTAGCTAAACGACTGTTTAAATCTTTATAAGGTCTTTAGTGTTGTTGCCAGGCCCGTAGCTAAGGTCTTGGCTAAGCTGAGTCACGCCGACCAAGTTTACCATATGGCCTAAAAAGAATATGGCTATAATCATAATTACATCAAATAAAATGGTATGTTCTGGAAAGTTGGTTTTTGTGCTCAATTATCAATATCCTAACTCAGTTTTATCACATCTGATCGTTCCTCGTGATCATTTGAAAGGCAGTAGAATTTGTACGGTAGACCATGCATTCGCTCCGTGAACTGGGTGATTAACGGGCTGTTTTTAGTTTCAGTCGCCGCTCGTGTGGAGGCGGTGAGCGCGCCCGAAGCGCCGCTGACGCTGGGCCTTCCGTTCCCGTTCCCCTGCTTTCCGGGCCAGTTCCGCTACTGCCTGAGCAAGCGCGGCAAGCCAGCCATCGAGGTGGGCGCGCACCGGTTTTGCTTCAACGGGCGCGCTGCCAGCGGTAAAGTCTGGTGGCGCTGCAGCCGAAACCCACGCTGTCGCGCCGCCGTGCACACTTTCGGCCTTCGCGTCGTACAGATGAACAGCGCGCACACGTGCGGCGTGCGTGCCACCCCCATCCGACCTATGTTCTAAACCTTTCTTCTACCAAAATTAAGCACAAACATTTATTGTACAGCCCTGATTTAGATAAAGAGGTTTGTGTAATTAAGTCAATTTTTGAAGTTCAGCGTCGCTCGGACTTTATCATCGGCTCACGAAACGTTGTTGGTGTTCGGCACGGATTTTGATCTCAGTTGGAATCTCTACGACAGATATGAATGTTACTCAAGATGGATTCGAATCGTTCGGATGGTTTGTCAAATTATGCTTTTGTGCCTTCTTGCCGGTGTTGGTCTGCGACGCTGAGCCGTAAACGTATATACGCATTTACCGATTACATGTACGAGTGTACGAACACTTGCGAGCTATAGTTCGCACTTTCTCTTGTATTGTAATGTTTCTCCAAAGAGATTATTATGATATATCAATCTATGTTACGGATAGTAGATAACCACTTATAAATGGTAGATATTTTTGCGCTGTGTATACGATTATTATTAAGTCTAGGTAGGGTCGTGTCGGCGACATTGCGATTAGAGCCAATTTGATACAGTGGGTAGGTACTTAACCAAAATTGATTTTATTTTTGTTTACCTATACATTAACTCGAAGATAATCAAAATTAAAGTATTGAAGAACTGAACAGATGTAGGTAGGTAGGTAGGTATCGGTAGAGTTCATCCGGTCGCCCGCCGGCCTGTAGTTGTAGTGACTGTACAAAGTGATAGTTCTCTTATGATACCCTAAGTATTTTTATACATAATTTTTGAACGATTTAAATCGTGAGATTGTGTATTACTGGGCGGTTGTTGGAATGGAGTGTAGAGTAGAAGCAGAGTGAGATTGGATTTGGTTGCGCGCAGATGCGGTGCGGACGCACGTTATGTTAACAACGGTCTGTAGAACGCTTTACAAGAATTGTTACGAACAAAGTCAACTCATGTATACGATTAGATATAACGACTTGTTTAAGTAGATATTTGCATTTATTACAATTTACTCATATTAATACTCATTGTATACTTTAGCTTTAAGATATATTTTTGTTTAGTGAGATTTAGTTGTTTATTTTTACTTTAATTGTTTTATATAATTTTTATATTTTGCTGCTGTTGACGGTACTTACTTAATCATATTTTTATGGAGAATATAAAGAAATGTTTGTCCATTTATATTTTACTACGGAATTTACCATATAATACCTATTTTATGTTTACCGATTTGAATGTTTACCATAGTTTATGTTATCTCGTTCATATTACACCAGTGGTATGTTTTCCGTTCGAATGTATACGATTCCTGTGTTAACCTTCCAAGTATTATTTTTAAAGTATTATTTTATTGTAATGTGATAAGATATTTCTATTAATATTATGTTTAGTCCTGAAAGTATTATGCAAATAAAGGTAGCTATAAGCGGCAGTCGTCGGTAAGGAGTGTAACGCTGAGTAGAACTACGAGTAGACGGAGATGTGTATAGGTACAAAGAAACGATTATATTGCGCTGAGGCCATTGAAGACTTTTCATTTCGTGAACCCACTTTTAAGCATCTAGTATGCTCACGTTCTACGACAGAGTCTTATCTACAATTTGATAAGCCTCTGTCGTTTAATAAGTAGTTTTGTGATGATTTAAGAAAAAACACTTGATTAATAGAAATAAAGTTCTGTTTGCTTAACAGCCCGGCATAATTACGAGCAACCTCTATTTTGCAGATTCTTGTTTTTGTATAAGAAATCTCTCATATCGTAGCCATCTAGAAACGCGATACAGCCATCTCGTTTTCAATCAAAAGAATAGTATCAGCTAGAAGTAAAAAGATCCTTTATATCTGCTGTTATTTATAAAGTAAAGTGTGCCTTAGACGCAGGTCATGTAATTAGTAATGGGTCTAACTATTCGGTTATTTCAGGGTGGTTCTACATACGTTCCGCGCGCGGCGGACTGCACTTAGTGGCTGACGGACACATATTCTACGAGGACGGGGGTTCGCATCCTCGACGTGTGACCTGGAGATGTGCCAGGTCCTATCAGAAAGCCGAGCGATGTCAAGTGGCTCTATGTCTCCGCGACGGACGGCTGGTGTACTTCAGAGGCTCGCACAACCATCCTACGACGTACAATGCCGCGAAGCATGAGTCCAGGAAGTTCGAGGTAGACCCTATGGGCAAGTATAAGATAGTGCCGGGGTACGCGGCGCGGAGGATGAGCGCTATCCCAGCCATGCCCCTAGTGCCGCCGGCGCCGCACGCGGCTCTCATCATGTAGGCCTGGCGCGACCTCCTGGTCCGCGGCTTGCTCGACGCAAGGCATTGACCGCGCACCCGGAGCGTCGCGCCCGGCATTACGATCTACAGACACATTCACATAGAACGCATATACGGCTTCGTACCGGGGCGGCAACCTGCTTTCTGAGTGAATGCGCTATAAGTCGTCAAACTCGGAGGCCATGAAGCGATAAGATTCTTTAAAGAACTTGTCGCTATATAGACCAAAGAAAAATTAAGGCCTTATTATGTATTTAATCGATGGTCACTAGATTTGTTGCGTTAGTTTAGTAAGGGCTTTTCACCAAGGAATCTCACGTAAACAGCATTTGTAAAGTAAGAAAAGGAAAGGCATGATTTTTACCTCTTACATTTATTTATAGGTACCGACTTGATGAAAAAGTAATAAAAGATATTCTTCGATGTAGGATGGTAACATTTAAGGTTGTTCTTTATGACTTGTTTCATACAAACGTACTTTATGCCTCAGAACTAGTTTTGATCGTTGCTTTGAATTTGAACTAGAATTGATATAGAGTTCAATTTACAACTACGATTAAAACTCGTTCAAATACTGCTAAACTTGAAGGATTTTTCTATGAAATTAGCGTCATGATGCGACGCCTTAAGAGAACCAATCATAGTCTCCGTTGTTACTTGATCAGCCTTGCTGTTTACTTTAGTACTTATATTAAATTATACGTTGTATATAATATGTAGTTCCTTTATCTATAGCTCATAGGTTGATCGATACCAAGGTGGCTTTCAATATTCTTCCATTTATTAAGTTAGGATGTTTACATATTTGTGATACGAAATCAAAATTGTTTTATTCTAAGTTTGTTTATGTTAGTGCTTACAGCTTAGGAAGCTGTTGTTTTGATAATCATGTTATAACGTCAATTTAGATATTAGATCTTATTATTTATTGTTAGGCAGGTAAGTAACGGATAGCGAAGGAAGCTCTAGACAGACGCATTAAGTCGCCTTGAATAGAATTTTTTATATTAGTATTAAGAATATTACAAAAAATACAATGATTGTAAATGTGAATGTGCAATATTCTCTTACCAAATGTTTAGAAATTATGTATACAAACTGTATAGCTTTAACTATAGTGTAGCAGTCTTGTTGATGCTTTTTTATAAGATTCTATTTATTGACCGCCTTGTAGCGAGCGGAATGACTGATAGGTGAATATAATGAATACTCCAATAGTACCTATGAATTGTATTTAACAGTAGAAGTAGCATTATGAGTAGAAGTACAATATACCAGCTTATGAAAAATATACGAGCGATAGTTTTCTAATAGAAGTTATACAATATATGACCATGTAGAAGATATTTATGTAGAGGCAATATATCTGTCTATTAGAGTAAAGCGGATATAGCAACGCATAGCCCGGTTTTGTGTAGAAGTTATCTGGAATAGTTACGAATATTGAGTAGATAAGGCCAAATAATTTATTCAGAGTCTGTGTATGCTGATCTCAGCATTCGTTTAAAAAACTGCCAAAGAAAACTGCAATTTAAATCAGGATGTTAAGACTATCATCTTTATCTAATCCATTTTTTCACTAATCATTAATTTCCTTCTTGAACAATCTATGCAAAAGGTTTGCCTGAAATAATGTCTTCGAATGAGTATTGATGTCTGATTTTCAGCCGTAATCTTGTGCCGAACTGTATAATTGTTTTATACGATTCTACTTTTAGAAATATTTTAGGTACGTACTTTTACTTTAATCACACAGTAAATGTAATAGTATTTTATTTATTCCTGAATCCATAAACGTATACGAATGAATCGTTTGTAATTACTGAAATTCCTGACTCCGTCATACGCAAAGTTAGTAAAAGTGATTCGTCGAAACAAAGCGATTGCTTTGAACTGAATAGTTTGTGAAATGATGCGTTTTATTACCCATTATCTTATCTTATTTCCACAAACCTGGAGGCCAAGTTTCTTAGTCAAAGGTCTGGAGTAGATAGTTAGGGGGTGAACTTACTTATTCTTTCGAGTCTTGTGTCCTTTGTCTGTAATGTTATCACTGAATACGACAAATTATTGTGAATGAAATTCCTGGGCAGTATTTATACAGAGCGAGACGTGTCTTGAAAGCGGGGAGCAACTGTTGAAGATCGGAGCGCATTGGTACCAGCTGGACGATTGCTACCGGCGGAAGAGACGATGGACGTGCGCCAGAGGCTGTGCTGCCAGGATACACACTGATGGCAAGAGGTTGGTCTTCTCAGAACTGAGGCATCGATGCAAGACCGTAAATCACACTGTCTGATAGAACGATCTCTTGTCTCTCCCGTTTCTCAAAAAGTCTTTAGGCCATGGCACTGCAGGCGTCTTGGCAGCTAGGTGGCTTTTATATAAGGTTGCCGTATAGATGACACGTTTGGCGGTTTTCGAGAATAAAACTGAAAAAAACAAAACATTATTCAGTCACTTTGCTACACGAGGGGCATCAAACCCGCGCAATAAAACTTGTTTTTGGCTATTGCAGTGCAGACGTGTCTTTAATTAATCATGGTAAATGTTAAGTATGCCCACCATTAGTTGTAGCTCTCTCTACCTCATACATTTAACTCTTTAATTTTTATTTACCTTTGTTTTTTATTAGAAATCATAAAAAAAATACGTTTTTTATTTCCCTATATAATTTGTATCTATATTCAGAATAACGCCATTGAAATTCCAGTTAATGTGATATACTCGCTTAACGGCTATCCGAAGTTGGTCGCGAACGGGTACATGTATCGGCCGCACAATGTGTACCGGAACTCATCGAAAATCCTATGGTACTGTGCTAGGCGGTATGTGTACAAATGTAACGCGAAGTTGCGTACGTACAACCAGGAAGTGATCGGTTCTTGGGGGAGTCATAACCATGAGCCTAGTCACAGGAAAGGGACCGACTGATACTGTCAGAGGAGTAACTTTGACTGCCATGTGCCGTTCATAACCTCACCCTTGGGGTTCCTAATCAAAATTGTTGTTTTACCTGTTACTTGCGTGGGCATTAAAACAGTTTGTTTTATGGTCGAGTTTTTACAAACGTGAGAAAATCATACTTGTTATTAAAATATATTTCTCTATACATATTTTTTTCTTTTACCGTTACCACAATTTCTTTTGAATCGGCTTATATCTAAAAATGTCCATAGAAAATCAGTTTTAAATTTGGGTAAGTATTTTGTGTAGAACTGTTAGTCGTAGTCACATACGATTACCTTAGTAAACGTACCTACCACAATAGCAATATTATCTTTGTTGAATAATTAACTTGAATTTTTCGTAAGTAGTACTTTGCTGGTAACCATGTATGTCAGACCATGTATGATCTGGTAGTGTAGGATATGTCTATGCCATGTGTAACTGTTGATAGATATTTGATGGATTTTGACGCAGTGCCGGCTACTTACGTGCCGTCGCGGACGGGCAAGTCGCTGTTGGTACAAGACAACTACACATACTATCTGAAGAATCTGCAAGCACATGGGAGGAAACAGTGGTACTGCTCATCACGTGACATGGCCGGCTGTCGGGCGGACGTCATCACGGCCCCGGCCCGCTCCGGGTCAGGAGATGTCCTGTTTCTAGTGAGGGGCAGGCATATACACGCTCCGCCTAGCTACTACTTCACGCCAGATGGTAAATACGTCAGAAAGAAAGATGTTTATCATAGGTACAGATAGCGAACTTATACATTTTTTGTTCTCTGTATTTTTAAGGATATTTTGTTTGGGATTGTTATTAGGAACAGACAGTATTTAAGTGTTTTTTTAATCTTTTTTTTAATCAGTTTTTATTTTTGATCATGTTTTTTTTAGATTTTTTTATCTATTTATTTGCATTTGATAAAAACCTTAAAATGACTTCAAAAAAGAAACCCTTTGTTGTTAGAGTATTTGATGATCATTATTTTTTTTTCCAAAAACTAATCAATTTTTACAGTATTTTTTTTACAAAAGCGTGTTTCGTTATTTTTTTATTGTGATAACTTTGATAAGTTGGTACATGAGCTGTTGTAGTGTTTAGTTAGGTGAATACCGAATATTACGTCCGAAAGTTCCTATCTGAAGGTAGTCAAACTAAGGTTTGAAATATTTGTTCGATGTTGTTATGTATTCCAGAAACATGAAGAATGTTCTTTTAAGAATGTTTTTATCGAAATCTGTAAGAAGATCTTCTTGAGTCTCGATCTACTTACGCTAAGTTTAAATCTGGAATACAGGCCTTCCATTTGTATCGCCAGTGCAATGTTGTATTTAGTAGTTTAATTGTGATAAAGTCAATTAAAGAAGACGTTATCTAGGAGAAATGCATTTGATTTTAGTAAAATACTCTGTATTACTAGGAAATTAATAAAAGAGATGACTGAAATCCATATTTGGCTGTTTATCTATGGGAAGCATGAAGCATGTTAACCCGTCGGCACGTGGCGTGGGCGAAGTGACTGGTGCGCTATCTGTGTCCTGGGTGGGGGGATGTTTAGGGAGAAGGGTTGGGTGTCACCCCCCCTCCCTTCCGTCAGGAGGGGGAAGGGTGCGTTACATAAGGCTAAGTATCTACGTCACGTGCTCGTCGGAATCTCTGACGTCGGCTACTTCCGTAAATACACGTGGCCGGAACAATGTTTGTAAATATAAAGTTTTTTAGCTCTTGGTATGTATTTTTTATTTCCCTATTAATTATCAACTTGTCTTCTCAGCTTTTCGGCATAAATCAAATATTACTTATACTCTTCAAATATAGGTTCCGAAAATGTGAATAAAAATGTAAGTTCTCAATTTGATTGAACCCTGACTTAGGTTCAATTTAGAGAACCTTTTAGATAAAAGTGACAACTTCTTATTAACAGTGGGGTTAAAGAATACATCATCTACAGCTGCCACAAAACGCACCCGGAATTTTGTGGAACCGAAACAAAAAAAAAACGACCCGAGAAGAAACCAAGAACCACATTTTATCATTTCCGTCCTACAAAAGACGCTTAATAAGAGCACATCAAAAATCGATTCACACCTAACTTTACAAGAAATGTATAAATTGTATCAAACTGGTATGAGTTTTCAAACTCACAGATCATGCTAAATATAAGTAGGTACTGTTTTTGGTAAGAAATATTTAAACTGTACAGGCACGTATGAAACTGTTAAACTTTTAGAAGTACCTTTAAAGTTTTCTTGTTTTCGACTTAAATGCTTTTAGTCTGCCGATCCTAGAAATTGTATCCTGATTTTTACTATGCACCTAAACCGAGACTGTGATGTACCTAACTTAGTCTATCAAAAAATGACAGCTTCATACTTTATTTTTTACCATCATTTAACCAACAAAGTACAGCAAGACCTATGGAAACATGAAATATATTTTTTATTCATTCATGTTTAAAAAAATATAAATCTTGTCATAAAAATTTTGTTAGGACTCAAATCTTTTTCAATGTCATAAGTTTAACTTAAAATGATGAACTCAATCTTTAGTAAAGCAAGAACATCGAGGAAGTTTCCACGAATAGATAAAATTCGGTAGTATTGTAACAGTAGGAAGACAAACACCGTTATCAATAGTCGAGCGCCGTAACATCCGACGTATCTCGGAGAGGTCATGAATTGCGCAGTTGTGATGGATCAATACCAGCTACAAAGTTATGAAAGAAGAAACTTCGGCAAGGTACGGGGAATCGTATGGGCGTTCCGTTCCATCCCGCGCTATAGCCTAGTTACGCCCTGAATGCCCTAATTTCGCTTGCTCCTACTCCGTTCCGTTCCACGCAGTCCCCGTTCCCTGAGCCTGTGTGCGTGAACTGCGTAGTACTACGCATTCTACGGATCCTCGTTTTCGTGTTTACGTTTTACGCGGGTTGTTGTACTTGTACCTATTCATTTATAAATACATTATACAGTTTCATGTCTACGGCGCCATAATGGTTTATTTATCGATAGAGCTACGTTCATTATGTTAAGCTTTGCTACATTGCTAGCAAGTTAGATGAAATGAGATGGAATGAACTAATGAAGTAGTATTATGATAATGAAACTAAGATTGACTCTTGGTTGATTCGAGCACAATAATTCGATGTTTTGTAGTACGCCAACGACGATGTTTTATTGTGGGTTTAATCGAAACATTTATTACTCGCTCAAAACACCTAATTGAAGCAATAGGTACCAAAAATCGGATTATTTTAAACCTATTCTGTACATTTTGATCACGTTAAATTTTATTGTTTCTCAATTAATTTCATGCGCTCCATTTCCGTCGGCCGATAGAACTTGGAGGTGTAAAGTAATTTGTTGAAATTCTGACCAGTATTCTTAATTGATATAACTGGTTTTGGAACTTTATCCACGTTTACATTGGTAAGTTGTCATGGCATTTAGCCGGGCGGCGCGGCTGGAATAAGGTACCTATAGCAACGAGTGGGGTGATGTTTGTGTGTGTTAGGTATTCTGTGGCTGGGCCTAGCGCGCGGCCCGCAGGCAGGCTAGCACGCCGCGCGCATGCCTCGCGCACTTCACCCCACGTTTGCTGCTGATGGTACCAATCGATAATACACCAGAATCCAGCTCCCCTCTCTCCTCTGCCCCATGTCTGTCAAATTATAACATCCCATTGTAGTAATAAGGTTGTTTTTACATCTCCGTTTCCGCTAATGTTGTATCCTTCATGCCTAATAGCAGCTATAAAGAAACTTTTTTGATTCAAACATTCGTTTCTTTGTGGCGCATTTATGTCGGCGACTTTATGAAATATTTTAACGTATTGTTTTCGTTTACTGAAATGGGCATAGATTTGATATCTACACATCTTGATCAGGTAGGTCATTAATCATCCATTTATCACCACAACTGATGATGAACTGGGTGGTTTGAAGGTGCCTGCTGGAAGTCGAGCTCGTGGAGTCTGCGCGTACGGCTGATGGTTTGGCAGGGTCAAACGCTGTCAATGCACCACGCACCCTCCTGCTGCGTAACGGCCCTGGCCAGGCGCCGATGCAACTGTCAATTACGACGCACTAAACTTTGACAGTCCAGAATTCAAGCGTTGCTCTACATTGAAGTTTCTGACAAAAATACCGTATTAGCGAAGGAAGAATCTACATCTTCTTTCATATATCACGTGTGCTAGCTTTAGGTAGTATTATTAGCTCAAAGCATTTCATTTGCAATGAAATGAAATGAAAGCAATGGCATTTGCACCATAGAAAACACATAGGCATATTATAGTAAATCACTCATATCTAAGAAGTCTGCATTGTGATATTTTGTGATGACATTTTTGAAGGTCCTAGACCTTCTACCTCGACACTGCATTTATGTTAAACAATGTGATAATTATTTGTGTTTATAGCTTAAAATATAATAAACCCACACAGTATGAAGTTGGTTTGATGTAAATATTCCAAGCAAAATACATGTTTTTAAAGGGCCTGGAGGTCTCTCTATTTTTAGCCTGTAGGTAAACCTACCCATATCTAGAGGTATCCTTATGCGCATGTGTTTGTATCAATGACATTATTTTGGGAACACAAGTTGTATGTTTTTGAAATTGTACTTAAAGTAAATCTAGGATTGAGCTTCGTCGTAAAGTTATGTAAGTATTATTTTGGAATGACTTTATTGCAGTTTTGCACGAAATGCTTAGTTCATGCAACTTTGTTCTGGTATGTTTTTTTTTTCAAATCGATTAGCATAATATACAGTATTTGAATTGACAATGTTTTGTTGTAAGGTGTGGCGCGTTATTTGGCGACGTCACGCGGTTCGAGACTCTTGTACTACCAGGGGAACACGTTCTTCATCAACTCTAGGAAGAAACAGCACAAGTCACGTCTGCTATGGTACTGTTCTTCGCGCAAGTCGCGTGCGTGTCCGGCATCGATCCTCACGCTGAATGACCGCGTGCTGGGTCAGCCGCCCGCCCACACGCACCCACCCAAGCTCTCTCTCACATACTGCCATGAGTACTCCGACGACACCTTCCTAGGTATTGAAACCTTCCTAGAGCAAACCATTGTAGAGTAAAATCTTTGTCTCGCTCAACAATGCGGAATGACATTCCGCGCAGGATCTTTACCTGGATATACCTTTAAAACTGGCGGATCCATTGCTCGTCGCAAATATACAGATATAGATTTGTATTTCTATAGTTGTGTTTGTACTTGATTTGCATTTTTCACTCCAAATAAATAACTACAAATATTTTAAGAAGTGAACAATACGAAATAATGGAATAAGTCTATTTCTTAGTCTATTTCTTAGACTTATAAATGTTGTATTTTGCGCTTTATTTAAAAGCTGAGCTTTTGTACCTACATATTTCAAAGTGCCAAATCTGTAACTATTTTAACGTTTTATCACTAAAATGTTGGAAAAAATGAGAGGACGAATGCATGAATTATTTAATTTTTATGTTATACAATCCCGATATCTCAAAGGGATACTGGACTTAATGCAACAGTATCATACAAAATGTACTTACTTATACACATGTTATATTTTTAAACGATGATTTTATTCAATGAAAACGCGATAGATTATTTATAATTTAGGTATTATAATTGTAGTTGATATTAGAACTAAGTTGTTTTAGATTATAGACTGCCATCGAATACTGCCATTTGTCTGTGAATCGATCGGTTGATGGTATTGTAGCCAAAAGTTCTAGTCCTAGTCAAAATTGTATTGATGTAAGATATAAAAAGAGTACAATGTTATGGTGTCAAATTTGTTGAGTGTAGATTACATTCTGTGGCATTTTCTAAAGCTAAACTAAATTTGACAGCACTCAAAATATCATAGTATTATTAAGAACGCGAGAAATATCCTTAAAATATAAAGCTGCCATAAATGTAAAGTGACGTCATAATTAGAAAATGCAACACAGTTGTTACCGATTTATGTGTACTGTATACGTGCCAAAATGTTACCTAATAATAAAATCAAATGTGCGTGGAACCTGGAGATGTTTTTCTAGTCAATATCATCTGGCATTAGCCAGCCGTCACGATGCTACAGATTTCTACCTGCTCATTCTAAGAAGAAAAAAAAGAAGAATGTCTAGACGTCCTGCCCTTTGATGCTTTTTCTATTTAAAAGCGTTTTTATGGAATACTTTGATTGCTTTCAATGCTAGCGCCAGGTGCAGGTAGGCATCCAGCTGCGCATTCAAATACTACTTTATGTATAGGGCATCAAGATACCTTTTAACTTATAGCCTACTGTTACTTTTTTTGGAAAGTTACCCCTGGCTTATTATTTTGAAGCTTTGTGTTCGAAGCGGGGTATGCTGTTACTAACTGTAGATAGGGTCCTAAAACTAAGTACATTCTATTCACAAAACGAGTTTTTGCGCTGGATTTAGTTTTATTTGAATTTGAATTACCTACTCACGCGCAGCAAACTCACGGTGCTCACTTTTAATTTGGGATGATTATTTGAGTCTTTTCAACTTTCTATAGACTTTGTTTTTGAAATGGGGCTATAATCCCTTTTTGAATATGTTCAACTTTGTTATTTGATGAAGTTCATTTGTTCGAGAACGCTACGGGTAGCGTCCTAGGTGGTATGAATATAACATCCACGGTGAGAATTTCGCTTTCATACATTACAATAGTGGCCGTACAACATACCTACTATTTTATGAGCGTAAGTTAGATACGGATTTACGAGCGGGCCGGCATACTTTAAGTTCTTCCCTTTTTAAGAGTCAATCGGATTCAATCTTGTTTTTCTCATCCGTGATTACAGCTATGTTTGGTAAATTGAAATAAATATTTAAGAATCGTTAACAAAAAAGCTTCGTTTATAGATTAGATTTAAGACTATATTTGCATGCTAGAAAGTTGTTTATGGTCATTTGATTTTAAAATGTGAATGATAGTGATTTTGAATAATGTACTAAGTTAAATAATTTGAGCATGGCCGCGTAACTGAGTAATAAACACCTTGTGTTCAGTCAGGCATTCCCGTACCGTTACAACAACTGGATCTAATAACTACTTTCCATAAAGTTATAGTAGAGAGACGTTGCTCTCTGAGCTACAAAAAGATCAAGGTACAAATTATTTCATTTTGTTCGTATATCTGTGGTCTTTGTTATTCGTTACATAGGTACCTACCTAGTGCAGGGCTTGTTAGGTACTAAGAATTATATAGAAAATAGTCTTAAGAATTTCGTAGGTAGGTACATCATTTTTGTTTTAATTGAGCTTTGCCTAGTCTATGTAATATCAGTAGGCCCTAAAATTTGGGAGTCAATTTATAGGTTAATACTCTATATATCGTTTTCTGGTGAGTTTATTAGCTATACTGGTCGGGGGTTTTAAGACAAAGGCTTGGGTCCTTTTTATAGAAAACCTCGACAACCCTGTGGTCGAAAAGCGAGAACTTTTAATATTTTTATATATCCTAATAATTTCTAACTCTCTTTGGCTCACATTTGCAAAAAAGCGTGCAACAAAACTAAAACAGGAATTACAATGAACAGACGTTGATCAGCAAGCAAGAATGCTTGGAACCTCTCTTTCCTCCGGCAGTCAAGATCTGATCCACAGTGCAACAAAGATTCTGAAAGGAAACGGATGCAGTAAATTAATTTTAGCATCAATAGACCTTCGTTTGACCACAATCTAGCCTGTTGGTAAGTAATGAAGCAGCCGACGATTGAGCACGAAGGTTTAGAAGACACCTATCTGCTTTCGAAAAACAGTGTGTACCATATCTCCTGCTCGCATTATGGAGGTGGAGGCTAAATGTTTAATGCGAATGAGTGCTATACCTAGTTACTTTGTATGGATGGTATTAATTACAAAGAAAATGAGATGAATCGACAAATCGTACATTCGTAAGAAGGTATTCGCTAAAAACATCGTAAGGAATCGAAATTACAATAAAGTAACGTAAGCAATCCTAAATTAGTCGGTATGGCGATGATCTTACCAATAACGCCAATTCTCTCTTTCGTTTCGCAATTGTATAGACCGTTCCTTGTTTCTTATATCTCAAACTACTGTTCGTTCAGTAAATCTTTTTCCAGCTCATCTACAGTTTTATCTGTCACTTTGTGATACGTCTTTAATGCTTAGGCAACTACCACACATCAACATTGTCCAGGGATATTTCATTTCGAATTTATTAAATATCCCTAGACAATGTTGATGTGTGTAATTACACATTGAAAGCTGTGATAATTTTAGTCACCATCGATTATAAAGAGCTACAACGTAAACTGACCTGACACAGTTTTATCCAAACGACGAGTGTGCCGAGAAACAAATGAAAGCTGTTTATCACGCAGTGTTAAAAGTCAGTTTGTTTAAAAAGCACCCTAATTTTAAGTGGTTCGTACTGCATCCCACCATCTGTTACGTTACCCAGGCATAGGTACCCAGAATTAAATTATATTAAGATTACCTAGGCTATACTTACAAATTCTACCGATTCCTACGAAAACAATGTATAAAAATATCGAACCGATCTATTTCTGTGCACCCTAGTAAATTGTGGCTATAAGAACCATCCTTAAAGTCATACAAATAGATTTAAAAAAACCGCGTTTCAATCGGATAAGCCGTTTCGGAGATAAATGATAACAAACATTGTTTGTATGTGACAAACCATTTCACAAACAAACAAACAACCTCATATGGCAAATACATATACGCTCTTTAAGCCGCTGTTAAAAATCGTGTTTGTTTATTTCAACTAGCATCATGAAACTCACAAAGATATTTTATCACGTTACAGCCTTGCATGAATTTGTTGCGAGCGTTGATTTTCTTGATATTATAAAAGAGAAAAAAAAGCGTGGCCGCCCAGTCATAATACCACAACCATCGGACATGCTACGCACACAAGGTGATCATTTCCCCGAAATGACTGGCAGATCCAATCGATGTCGCAAATTAGGCTGCTCCATGAAAAGCACTATACAGTGCCTTTCGTGCAAGATTTTCTTGTGCCTAACTACCAAAAGGAATTGTTTCAGGGAGTTTCATTATAATAGATAAATAAAGAATATCAGCAAATGTATACTTTTTTTTGCCTTAAGAAAGTGATGGGCGTTATGCCGGTACTGTGCTGAGCAGGGTACTTACAGGACGAAAACGTGTACCTATTCTTCTAATATTATAAATGCGAAAGTTGCAAGTTTGTCGCTAATAATCCTCGTAACAGCTTAATCGATTTGGATGAAATTTGGAACAGGTATAGAATAATACAGGCTACTTTTGTATCCAGGTAGTAGCCACGCGGGGGAACCCGTGGGCAGAAGTTAGTTAGTAAGGGATAGTTAGTGAAGGAGACCATAGTCTCAGTTTCTTGTCAAAATGACGTGTACTTAATTACACGCTAAGGATACTTCCACTAAGGATAAAGTTTAGTTAACTTTACAACAGCATGTAGGTATAGTAAGTACCAACAGTTTTATTTTTTATTGAGAAACAGTGAAATGCCACGCGACTTTGTCCGCGTTAACTTATTTTTAACATAAAAAAATGTTTTAAAGGTTTGTACATACAATAGAAGGTAGATCTATTTCTGTATTATATTATTTTCACGCATATCCAATTATTTAGTCAGCGCATGTGGATTAATTAAAATAGCTTAATCAATAATAGCGTAGCTTACTATTCATAAAATATTTTTAGAATTGGTTCAGTAGTTCTTAAGATCTAGAGACAGACAAACAATTGTTATCTCTTAGTTAATTTAGTGTGAAGTATCTAACTAATAAACGTTTTCATGTATATTAATTAAGTTAAGTTAAGCCGTGTTGGGCTAGTGGACGATACCCCGACTTCTGATCCGGAGGTCGTGGGTTCGAACCCGGTCGTGCACCAATGGATTTTTCTACTCGAAAAATTTATGTGCGCATTAACACGGGCTCAAAACGGTGAAGGAAAACATCGTGAGGAAACCGGCATGCCCTAGAACCAAAAATTCGAAGGCATGTGCCAGTTAGTGTTCCAATAAGCGGCGATGGGCTTGCAACCTGTCACGTCGAATGCTTACTACATGCAAAACGCGGGCATCTACCAAATGTAATGACAGACGTGCCTCTGACTACCCCCTACTTGGTATCCTCAAAGATCTACTCACTGAGTAAGTATCTGAGCATGTCCACCATGGGGAAGACAGTCGTGAGCGTGTTTGTTTTTGTAATTAAGTTTAAGCGAAAGAAGCCACGAGTATGCTGACAAAAGCCAACTCTCCCGTCTTTTTGAATGTGTTGTGATTTATTTCCAGGAAACTTCCCCCAACTTTTTAGAAATAAAAGTAGTCTGGGCGTGTTTCGCATTTACTTTGCCGGAGTGGTTTATTAATTAAACTTTTAAAAAGACTGGTAGTAACATATATAATAACCTATCTATGTAATAAAAATATGCTTTGAGCCGTGATAAAATCGAAATCCCGCGACTTCCTATCCTAAGGTCAAGGGATCGATTCTGGTTATCGTGGTTATCGTGATTCCACTTGGATTTTTCATTAGCATTTTTACCTCCTGATCGTCGTTATTCGCAAGCCACATTGCTAGCTAAGATAACTTTACTTAGCTGACGTAGCTGCTTCTTTCTTATGAAGAATGAGAACTATTCTACGGTGCATAATCTTATCCCTTCGCCAAACTGTTACTGTCTTACAAACCAACAAACAATCACACTCTATACAATTTTTACTAATTAAGTTGTACCTACTTCCGGTGTGAAGCCGTTTACAAGTAAGCGAATGATTTCCTAACCTAGTGGTTTGTTTACAGTGCCAGAAGAAGAATATGAAACTATTATCGAACTGGAGGTCGAGTCGACGAGAATGCCGCGCGGAAGATCTAAGGAATGGTTATTTGAGGATAAATTCATGTGTGTTTCTGACGCTGAGGAAGCCGTCTGGGCTGAAAAGTCGTGGTCCATACATAACACAAATAAGACGAGTGTGGGTAAAAAGCGCGTTTACCGTTGCAATAAAGTGAGAGCAAGGGGAAGGCAATGTGCCGCAAAATTACTTATGGTCTTTGAGGATGAAACGGGTGCAGTGTTTTTGTATCGTGCTGATAGCGATCATGATCACGACGAAATTAACAAGAGAAGATAAGTTTTTTTTACTATTTTAGTTTTATATCTTCAGAAATTAGTAATAAGAGCTTCTCTTGGTCCGTGGCAAGTATCATTCTATAGTTCATCAAAGTCACTCATCTAGACTAGACTCTCGGTAACGTGTCATGTTTCATGACTATCGCAAGTGTCTAAGAAGCAAAATGCCTACGATTCAGGATACATCAATGGACTAAAATGCTAATTGTTTAAAATGTGAAACTCCGTGGAAGCAAATATGCAACACACCTACAAAAGGAAAACACTTCAAATAATCGTTCCGAGTTCATTGTTTTTAGAACCTTATCGTTAAATTGTGATAATTTTAGTTGTTTTTTTTATAACGTTTTGATTTAGGTGATTTGGTACTTTATATAATAACTATAATTACTATCGTTTTGAATCAAAAGGTACATAACTTCCATGGAAGATAGTGTAGGTAGGCATTATACTTATTTAGACGTTCAATAGAAAATGCGTTTAGGTATTTACCTAAACTTATTTTTAGCGTTTTTCTGTTTAGGCATTATACCTCTATGACATCTAATATTTTAGGCATTATGACATTGTTGTAATTTTTCTCTTTAGGTTTGCATTGCCGGTTGTGTTTTTTAGACGATTTGTAAATGAGACTTTTCGATGAATAAGCAAAACACTATCAGTCTGTTATTATCTATCATGTCCGATGTTTTAGCTTGACTCGATGGCACGGTGGGTGGGTAGACTGCTACGCAAGATGTGTGACTTCGATTCCCGCGCCGGAACAAATGTTTAACCGTTTTCTATTTTTTTGCGGTAACTCAGTAATTAATACTGTGTGTAAGTGACACGTGGATGATTTGTTTGATTACTACGATTTTCGATCATTGACTAAGTGAAGGCTTGATGATACGCGACTTAATTAACTATATTAATTAAGCCTTTTATTTTAAATTATTATAATTAGCTAAAAAAGGGTTAGTCGTAACCATTTTTTAAATTGTTTTATTTAACTTTCGTGTCTTCATCATATCAATAAACCTTATTTAATAGTTGTTATCACTGCCCTACTTTCAATCTTACTATTATAACTAACTTCTAATATTAATTCATGCAAATGTTTGGTTGGATATTGGCGTCGATTCTCTTGTACATCAACTAAACAATATTTTCGGTACTAACAGTAACAAAGAAAGAGATAGCAACAATTTTAGTGCGCTCAAATTAGTCAGAATGAGTTTTCCATACAAGTTTAGTCGTGATTTCAAAACATGCTGACTATAAAAACGAAGAAGATTAAACTAATAAGACAGGAGACAAATTCTTGCCATCTCTTTCTTGCGTGCACTATCTGTAATAGAGAGCGACGAGTATAAATTCAGTTTAGTTGGTGTACTAGATAATAGGATAGGATGTTTGTTTATTGTTATTAATAAAATATAGGATAATGTAATTTAGGACATAACCTAGTCCGATCAACTTAAATATGGGGAATTATTACCACAATACCTATTGCTGCCGCCAAGAAGTAATGCTCGCTTTGCTGTGTTCCGGTTTTTAAGGGTATGGGTGCTTGTGTTACAGGCACAAGAAACTTGTGGCAAGCGTCTATAAATGTTACGGTAATCGCTTGTCATCAGGTAGGCCTTATGATTGTTGGCAAAAATGTTATTATGTTTAACTTGGTATGGGTATTTTGTTCGAAGAAATTAGATGACTTAGTCTGTCAAGTTAAGTATGAAAAACTAGTGATAGGGTATTTAGTTATAATTATGATTACAAATAAAGGTTTGCTTTTCTTTTAAATATGTTTTATTTGCATTTTGGACGCTGGTAGGGCTTGGAGAACGATTTCGTTGGTACTAAGCAGCCTATCTTCAAAAAGTTGGTTGGGAAAGTGATAAACACCTCCCTGTAAAATACTCACCCTAAAAATCTAAAGCGTAGGCTTTTATTTTTGAATGTAACTTCCATACAGAGTGGGCAGATTTTTTTTTCGCAATCGCATTATGTTTCTTATATATTGTGTAGCAACAGTCCGGCTATATTATATAGTACCTACTTAAACAAAGATAAATATGATTCTAATTTGGCCGGCTTATTTTAATGATATATCTGTACTGGAAAAAAATGCGTTGATATTATTTTATTAATACTATAAATAAAGGATTTGTTTTAAATTGTATTGTGATAGCTACCTGCGTAATAAGAGCTTCCTGAGTAATCCTTGAACTAAAGGGTTTAGGTTAAAAAAGTTTCTCGTTCAGGCTGTCTAGGCAAATACCTCAAATTAATTTTTCATTTCCCGCTTACGCAAATTTGTCAAGGTAAAACTAGGCAGCTGTCACGTGACATTTCCACAGCTAATGTCATTCCCATACAATTCAATCTTTCCGCAGGTCTAGACAAATACCACTTTCTGTTGGCGTTTACGATTATGTAACACCCTGATTGGTCTATGGAATTACACCCGGTTACTTCAGCAGACGACTTGAGGGTTTGATTCCAATAAATTTTTGTATGTTCTGGGTCTGGGTGTTGTAGTATTATGGTATTCGTAGTTCTTGATGTGGGGTGGGTACCCCACAGCACAGGTGGGGTTTGTCCAGTAAAAGTTTAGTTCATTAAAAACTACTTTACTACAGTTTGAAGTTTTTACACTTTTCTATGAACCTTTTTTTATTTTCACTATTCATGTTATATAGTTTATTATTAAATAAAATAAAAAAATAGTTAAATAATTTATTGATTGAAAAAATATGTAAGTACATAGGTAGATAAAATAAACACATTAAGCAGTTAATGAAAAACTTAAAGTTGTGTTGAACAATTTCATACCAACTTTTTGTAAGTAAAAAGTCCCTGCATTTTTTCAATTGCAATTAAAATTATCTAGCCTATACAGGTGGAACGGTCCCTACTGCAAGGACAATGCTTGCTTTCTATTTGTGCAATCAGTATAGTCTCGTTTTAACTAAACTAAAACTAGGTAAAAAAAATAATTAACTGTAGACAATTGTCCTTTAGAAATGTCAGCAGAGCTCTCACCTTCTATACCAGACACGCATAGAATACGATTTATTGCTAGAAAAAGTGGCACAGTCCTTCTTTATGCTGGATACCAATATACAATCAAGAGAAAAAATAAATGTGGAACTGCTGTGTGGCGATGCTGCAATCGAAAATGCACAGGGAAATTAATAACAAAAGAAGATACATTATTTTCGCAAATAGATCATTTAAATGACTGTGTACCGAACGATGCAGCCAACGAGATTGCTTACACTGTTCAAAAATGCAAAGAAAAAGCAATTTCAACTTTGTACTCTGTGCCAACACTTGTGGCAGATACACTATCAACGCTGCAAGATACTGGATTACATTTATTAGAGTCAGCCCCAAAAGTGGGCACTGTCAGCCAAGCAATTTATAGAGCAAGAAAAAGAGCAGCGAACGCTAAGATGTTTCAATCAGAACAAGACAAGAATGTAGAACACCAGTAATTTTTGAATGGCAATTACAACTACTAAGGAATATATTTTATTAGGATCCTTATAATTACAGTAAATATGAGGATAGGTAGGGGATATTTACACCAATTCCTCGAAAACTATAAATTAATACTTTGGCTTAGGAACGTCCTGCAGTGGGTCACCCTCATTTAAATAGATGTACACGGTCAATGGCAGTGGGGGTGGCGGTTGAGGTGGTGAACTATGGGAAATTGTTGTCAAGTGGTCATATTAAGACTAAACTTCCTCGATGAATACAACATCAGCTGACTAATTGTGTTCATAATTTTAAAGTAGATATATTTATCTGTAAAATGACACAATTAAGGTTAATTTATAGTGTTTTCAATTGAAATCTTAAAAATTTAATGTTGAACTGATTTTAATACATAAAAATTTTGTTGATTTTAAATATTGTTTGTATTTTTTTTAATATTACCTATTACGTATTTTATTTTTGTGAAGCAATAAAACCGTTTTATTTGTAGATTGAACAGGTAGTTCCTTATTAAAAAATAATAATAATGTATTGTCACTGGTCTGGGTGTTTTCTATGCGTGATATGTAGCCTTACCAAACATATGATTGTTCATAGAATCCAAGGAATCTATTCTTTTATTATAATGCACAGCAAATTCATTGCGGACTAATTGTTTACAGCTCCACGCTAACGCAAATACGTCAACGAGAAATTTGGCAGCAGACACGTGACATCTCAATAGCTAATATAATTTCAAAATAATTTAATATTTCCGCAGGCGTTAACTCCAACAGAAAGGGGTTTTTGTCTGAGAGGCCAGGTTGAGGTATTATGGCTAAAAGAGCCTAGGGACTAAAACTAACTAGTGGTGAACAAGTGTGGAGAGAGATTCAGTGCGCCTTCTAGAAGCTCTTTACATGCACCTGTCACATATCTTCGAACTTCTGGTTCTAGGAAATACCGGAGAAGCTA
Source organism: Perizoma affinitatum (assembly GCA_961405105.1). Classification (NCBI taxonomy): domain Eukaryota; kingdom Metazoa; phylum Arthropoda; class Insecta; order Lepidoptera; family Geometridae; genus Perizoma; species Perizoma affinitatum. Next base: position 10,655,528 of record OY560197.1, read on the forward strand.
GAACTCGATATACCCCGAAAATACACGTGAGACAATATGCAAATAAAGTAACATGCACTTGTTGTTTGAGGTGGATTCGGAAGCAGTATCGTGTTCATACTTCATATCGTATTCATTACGAGCGTGGTCATTATTTTAATCAACGTTCCAATCTTGGCACTCAATAAAATAGTGAATAAATAAACTCCCAACAGATTGTTCATAGGTCCTAACCCCACACTTGGATTCCCTGTGTCGTGGGTATCAGGAACATCATGGTATCACAACCCCCAGACCCTGAACAAATATTTGCAGAACATGCAAACATTTGTTCCGCAGCGAATCCGGATAAATTTACAAGCTTATCAGGGAATCCTCGTGCGTGGTCAGGACTATGCAGGTTGTTTATTTTTTTATTTGATTTCATCTTGAAGCAGTTATAGCACAGTTTTTATTTCAGTTTACATATATTGTGACACTCCGAGATGAGGATCAAAATAGCGCTGTTGTACAGTGGGGTCTGGGTGTTTTCTATGTATAATAAGTATGTATTTACAAAAACCAAAATATTAAGTAGTATATCAGTCATGTAGTTCCCATAATAAAAGCTCTGCTTAGTTTGGGCTAGATGATGCTTTGTGAAAAATGAGCATTATTATTATTATGGTGATTATTTGTGACATAAAAATAATTATCATAGCTACCAAACCGGGAAAAACATTTTTTTTGCAAAACAAATGAAGGTATGTACCATGCAAACGTTTCCCGCGCAGAGGCATCCCTTGCGTCTCCAGATATTCGCATCTCCATTTAAATAAAGTCGTGAAATATCTTTCATGATAGCATTTGATTGTCGTTGTGTTCTTCGGGTATATGCGTATTTTGAAATTACAATCGTTGCGCATTTTTGCAGTTAAGTTCACTAGAATGAAGCAAAAGTGATAAGCCAGGATCCTAGCAAAGACCATAGATTTGTATCCGTGGTCTCTGCCTACTCCTCCGGGAAACTGGCGTGATTTTTATTGATGTATGAACTGTACGTATGCGAACTTCAGACCTTACCTATTTTGGACCTGTACCAACCGCAGTACTTAATAAAGTCGGTACTGCGTCATGTAACAGAAACACGTTTAGATGGATTCAACAATATACTAAATACAATTTAAGACAAAGGAGTGTTGTATGGAAGAGTTTCCATACGAACGTATTCTTCTATTTCCTCTCTGGCTTATGACACTACTGCAATTATATTTTTAGAATTATCAACACGGAAACTGTCATGTCTCTACGTTTGGAGATTTTATTATTAGACACGTCATAAACGAGCTAGGATCCTTCAGAATACCTTGAAAATTGCCTATTTAACCCGCTCTAAAACAAGTCCAGTAAAAATTTTGCTAAAAATAAAAAAATCAGACATACACAGAAAACTTCAATGTTATGTTTGGTCAAGTTGAGGAGAAGGAAACAAGGAATACGAATCTCCGGCTTTTTAATGTAGATTTATATTGTAAGGTATTAACGGTCCTAGGTGCTAGGTCCCTTTTTGAAATGTTATCTTCGCCACGTTTCCTCTTGTGAATATCATCGCTAACTTTTCTCTCGGTATCTAGCAGAGAAGTCGCGACGAAAGTACACCCGGAGCAGGCGCAAGATTAATACTTGGAATGAAGATGAAGATATTCTAGCTGCAGTTCTGAGCGAAGGTATAGCTGCTGCAATAGAACATAAATTGTCTCAAGAGGACAAACTAGACAACAACAAACGAAAATTATGTTATAATCGTGACTGTCGTCAGAAAAAAAAGAAAACGGCGTACCTCTGCTCTTCCTGCGCCGTACCCTTATGCTTGGGATGCGCGAAGAAAGTCTGCAAGCCATGTTTTGCAAAAAAAGTATTGATGAATGAACATTGTGTGTAGAAGAAAATATATTTTGTTGAAATGTTTTAACAGGGTTATGCCAGTGCTCACTAAGTCTAGACAAACACAGACATGTTTTATGCCCGACTGTGCTAAAACTTTGCGTAGTTTACAGTCTTTTTCATAGAAATATCACAATAAAACATGTCTAAGTCCTTGGCTCAGCTTAGTGCAGACAGGTATTAGTGACAGAATTTTATGAAAAATTTTAAGTACTAAAACACTCCAGTCTTTGACTGTGGTAAATGCAAGCTTGCATATTTTTTTACAATAATCCCGTTTAAAGCACTTATGACAAAATATATACTAGTCAAAGAATTAAATAAAGTCTAAAAGGTATCAACCAAAGTTCTTAAGACAACACACGATTCTCTATATAGTATAATGCTTTTCCTATTCTTAAAAAATATGTTACCACAGATATGCAATTTGACAAGTATGCTAAGTAACGAGGGAGCGGGCCATGCAGTTTTATTGGCATTTTAGGTGTAATACGCCTTATTTTTTAGATTGTTATTTATATAAGATTTAAATCTACGAATGAGCAGCTCGGTTATATTTACCAAAGCGATGCTTTTTCAGCCTATTATTAATTTGGTTAACAGTCAGGTTCGGCATACAACACTTATCTAATAATTATTTCAAGATATTATTACGACTATACCACGTACTTTACTGTTCTCCTGCTGACATTTAGTTTATCGTTTAGACGCCCTTCCTCGTGAGCACCGACCGCTACCACGCTCGACGGTCGTACGACGATGTTAGCAGGAGAATAGCAAACCACGATAATTTAAATTCTATAAAATAATAATTCCTTTTATGTATAATTATCAGTTAATTAAGAAGTGACACATTAATGAAGCAATTAGTCAAACATCTTGAATAAGATAACGATGGAGTAAAAAATTAAGACTTGTCATTATCTATCAAAACTAGCAATTGAAACAGATTCAAGACTCTCAGCGCCCTCTTTGACTTGTTTCGGCAACACCAGGCACGGCATTACTGAATTCGTAGGACTGAAATGAGACCCAACGTTCTCTAGAACAGTCAATAGATGGCGTAAGGGGTATTAAAAGAGAAGAAACTAATGTGAACCGCTATCATTAGGAACAGTTTTCATGAAAAAGTATTATCAGAGTTTTATACCTAATAGTTTATCATTGGCCTTGTGGAACGCAGTTAATCTTGAATTAAACACATTACAAGAGTTGTAAGCCTTCTTTACTATCGTGCCAAGAGATGGCGTTAGTGGTACTAAATGAGGCCGGGAGCTTCATAAATTATCTATCTACTACTGAGTCAATTGGCCGACTAGCGCGTTTTGTTCTGCCATTCGCTAACTAGAGTGTTTCATTATTTTCACATTAGTACTTGGTATTATTACAACAATTTATGTTAATGCGTGCTGTACAGGGATTCGAGTCTACCTCCTTACATGCTTATTACTTTTCTATAAAAGCGGAAAAATGAAGTGAATTGGTCGGATTCCGGCACAACGACCTAGTGTGGTTTACTGGAAGCCGTACATTTATTACTTCAGCTCTTATATCTGTAGGAATGTCCACGCCTTTTCGTGCTATGACCAGCCGAGGATGATCGCATCCACGGCACGGTCACAAAATATCGGTTCACAAACGCCTCAGGACTTTCTAAACCAATCACTTTACTTAACAGCGCCGAAAACTCGCCCGCATATGGACAAAGCGGAGTCTACGAGGGGCTTCAAAATTATTCAAGCGTGGGGGTTCCGTCGGCAGAAAGCTGGGCCATCTTTGAAACGTTGTAAGACATCTCTATAAACGGTACCAGCAAACCACCAGCGTCACCAACGGGCAGACGGACTATCACCGTTGAAGAGGACCAGTATAAAAATGAATACCGAGAGTTGCCTTCAGGAGCTCGCTGACGCGCGCTCTTTATGTAGATCTTAAAATAACTTAAATTGTAATAAAAATAATTTTGGTCATTTTTCACACATCTAGCCTCAAAGTATGCAGAGCTTGTTTTATGGGAGCTACATGACTAATATACTTTGTAAATACATACATATTATACATAGGTAACACCCGGGTACAAATATTTGCAGAACATACAAACATTTGTCCCGCACAAATGAGGTCGTTATATCGATTTACATGTTATGTCATATCAAACATACAATTGTCCTACAATTGGCGGTGGTCCACCATCCACCGAACAAGTGTGAAAACTGTATCTCAGGTCAGTTTACATCCTCACTGGACTCTTTACATAGATGCATCAGGCTACCTTTATTTGTTCTTCAGTACTCTCCTCCACCTCTTCTTGGCGTCGGCGTCGTATTCTTAGACACTGGGGGACTACGTCACTAGTTTCGTTTTTCTTGGCGAGACGGTGCGCGATTAAGTTCTATTGCAAGTACTCTAGCTGCTCTTAAACAGTTATCTTCTTAGTCATAATCACTAACTTTAGAAGTCTCGAATCCTGTCTTTTTCTTACCCTAAACAAAGGTAGAAACGAAAAACTTTTATCATGCTGCTAAAGTTATGGAGTGATTATGAATAAGGGGTTACTATTTTTACGGCTACGCGAAAATAGGGACCTATGGGTATTACTGAGCCTACCCCTCCGTTTGCCTGTATGCATGTCCACCTGTCTTATTTCTTTACAATTGTACTATGTAGCCAGTTATGTTCACGAATACGTGTGAATGACGTCTATCATTATGATTAATAATAAACTCGTGTCTGAAAATAAAGAATATTATTATTATTATACAATTTTAGTTTTATGTGCTTATCCATAAAAAAAAAATTTAAAATAATCAATGCTTAAAATATTGTCATGTCTTTACACCGGATAATTACAAACCGTGACTTGGCTCGTTTTGAACACTGTTTAATTTAAAAAGCGTTTTAATTTTGAGTACGGCTTAGCTTTAATTTGTTGCTTAAAAGTAAAATTAGTAAAACTCAGTATCATATTGTTTGTTTTATTTATTTTTAGAATGCACACACGGATTCAAACATGCTTTTATCATACTATCATCTATTATCTAACATCTTGATTTCCTCCACTCAACCTTTTTAAAAATATAAATTATCTGATAAAACATTTAGTTGCTTATTTTAGAAGTTATCAAAATAGCAATATTCCATGTATTAGAATCCGATAGACCGGAGACGGCAGTTGATCGCTATAAATAATAAATAAACACCCAACCGACACATACATATTCCTGAGCCCCTGTGATTCCCTGTGTCGTGGGAATCTGGAACTACGAGTACGGTGGTACCACAACACCCAGACATTGAAAAAAATATCGGTAGAGCATGCAAACATTTATTTTGTACAGTAGCGGAAATCGAACCCGCACCTCTTGAGTCGCAGCTGACTACTTGCGCGCCATCCACTCTCTCGTTTCTCAATAGAATAAAGGGGAGATCTTTGCCGAACTGTACAAACTGGACAATGTAGTTTATTTGGCTTTAAAAGTGAAATAAATCGCCTTTAAAGCTAAATAAGATAATATATGATTTAATTCAACACCAGCTTCAGCCCACGGCTTTGCCCTCGTGGTACCCGGATATAAATTAGCCCATGCGAACTATACTTATTCCACATTTAATCCAAATCGAACAAAATCCAAACTTTCGCATTAATAATATTAGTAGGATAAATGTTATACAGATTGTTTGTATAATTCAGGACATTTTAGAAAACTTGTGATTATTTACAGAGACGATAAAGTATCGAGATAGAAAGTTTTCATTCTACGACCTGGAGTTGGCTCTGCACTACTATTCTAATGATTAGACTGATCGCCCGATATCATATACACTGTATCAAATCGAAAATGTGACTAAACAGAAGACGCCCGGCAGTATATGTATTCTGAAACAACCTGTACAGAATAAATTTATAAAGCTATCGTCAGAAATTCAAACTAAATGAACACTGAGCTGTTTAGTTTCTGAAATCCTTGTAGGTAGTCAAATTAAAGTTTAATAGTTTCATAAAACATTGGTCATTACAAAAGATGGCTTGGTTATACCTAGTGCGGGGAACAGAGGTCTGTTCCCCGCACTAGGTATCTGATGAGCCTGTAAAGTTTTATTGGTGGAGGTGTAGTGCCATTTTCGTCACCAGCGCGGCAGCGTTATACGAACAAAAGCCAGAGAAAGTGGCAATGGGAAAATGCGCGATAGAATTCCGCTGGTTTGAAAATTTTGGGTCGCATTTTAAATAAACTTATAATTGCTGGGTATTTGATGAACATAAATAAATTACATGAAATAAAACAGCTTTATTTCCTTAACACTATACGTAAACACAGTTGTTACGTTAATGTATAGTGATTAATAAACATATTGATAAATATATTTAATAATAATGTTATTTTATAGCGGCGATGTGCTTGCAACCTGTCACGTGCAATGCTTACTACTTGCAAAACGCGGGCATGTACCAAATGTAATGTTTGGACGTGCCTCTGACTACCTCCTACTTGGTATCCTCAAAGATCTACTCACTGAGTATGTTTCTGAGGATGTCCACCATGGGGAAGACAGTCGTGAGCGTGTTTGTTTGTTTGTTTATTTTAAAATATTGCCAATACATAAGGCACAAGACTCGCTGCCAGAGCGTAACAAACGAACCTTTGTCTTTATTTTATAGTTATTTGTACCAGTAAAAAATGTAGTTGTGCGCGCGTTGATCGTATTTAACCTTGATCCCAACAACCTAAATTATCGTTAAATTGATATTCAAATACATGCCCATCACTAGCGAGTTTTATGGCCGCATAAGCAGCCTTGGCCTTACTATAGTCACTTAAATATTAGCAAAGAAGTCCGTTACAAAGTCTAGTCTGCCAGTTGCCGTAAAGAAGTTATAGAGTAGTTATTTATCAATTATAAAATTACAAAAAAAAAAAAAATAGTTTTGGAAAACGACGATATTTGTTGTTCATTTTAGTATAAATTAAGAATATGCACATTTTTGTACTTAACTATGTTCAATTGGTATGTAATACCTTTTCAGTTATTAAGTTATTAAGCTTGTGCTTACATTTGTGTAAATCAGAGAGGTATTTTTCAAATAATGTTAAATCAGTAACTAGACCTACATATTCGGTCTCTATTGAAATTATTGTCATTAAAAAAAATATACCATCCAATTCCAAAACGTCTACAAATTCGCTTGTAGTTCGTTTTTAAAGATATTTTGAGCCCATCTGGGATCATGTCCTCTTTTTTATAGGTCTGTTAAATAATAATAACTTAATGCATGATCGGTTTGAAGTTTCAACATGAAGGGTTTAACTTCGACAACCTTTATGGCCTTCGCTACCGCGTCGATTTACCTGGGCCTTTAGGTAGTTACTAAATCATCATTCATAAAGGTCGATTTTATACCTACGACAAAAAAAAATATATCCTGTGTTTTGTTGATCGATGGCTACATTTTGCTATTAATATAACTTTGTCATTGCGCTTAAATGTCTTATTACCACTACTAAGTACTTATTTATTTGATAGATAAGGTGTGACATTATATTATAATTCAGCATTTAGATCGTACAGTCAAAATGTTAAGTTTATTCATAAATTACCAAGATAAATGTGTTCCTATAGTAATTTTATAATAAAGGTTGTGCAATAAATATAAATATATTTAATTGAAATTAATATCCTAATTATCTCTTTAAAATTACGAGATTTCGAAATTTTCTATTTATATTTTCAGAAAATATTCGATACCATAGTTAGCTGGTTATGTCCTGTTATAAGTGTGGCGCAGTGGGTGAAGGCCCGCCTGATAGGCAGAAGGTTGCGGGTTCGATTCCCGCCGCGTGACAAATGTTTGTATCGGCAAATATTTGTGTCGGGTCTGGGTGTTTTCTATGTATAAATGTATGTATTTACCAAAAAAAATGTATACGAGTAGTATATCAGTCATGTAGTTCCCATAATACAAGCTTTGCTTAGTTTGGGGCTAGATGATGCTGTTTAAAAATGCCCAGCATTATTTATTATTTATTTATTTATCAGTCATGTAGTTCCCATAATACAAGCTTTGCTTAGTTTGGGGCTAGATGATGCTGTTTAAAAATGCCCAGCATTATTTATTATTTATTTATTTACTTTAATCGTAGGCCCTAACTATCTTTCTTGCCAATTGAACCTGGTTATTATATATAATGTCTAATGTCTGTACGGGGCGAGGGGGAAATACAACTTAACCTATAACCTGTTAATTAAGACAACGAACCGGAAGATCCCGATAGACAAAATAAATCTTAACATTAATTGACAGCTTCTGCAACCTGCAGAAGCTGTCATGCCACGATAATATAAATATTCTCATAGTTCTACTATTTGGATACAACGAATTACTAGGATAAATTATTATTTCCTGAGAAGAAATTGCAACCCATATTATTGAAAGCTTCTAAATTAACACACTGTCGCATAGTTAGAGTAGCTTAAAATACATTATTATTCATTATTATTATCCATTATTACATTTCAGTTCTTCCATAGGTTTTGTTTATATTTTATTTTCAGTAGTTGTTTCGTTGTTTTGCAGACAATGGCGTCCTAATCCCGTCTAAACGTGGTAATAAGTTTATTCTTATGCTAGACGGTTTCACATATTACCAGAACAACTCCAGCAATAATTGGTACTGCGGCTCGAAGCGTAGCAAGATGTGCCCGGCTAGGTTGAAGCGGCTGCAAAGCGGGGAAGTTATACGTATCACTGTCAAACATAATCATAAACCACCGCAGTACTATCAAAAAGATGGTTTATTCATTAAAGTTTAAGTATTCCTGTAGTAGGAACCAACTATAGACAGAATACATATCTTTGGCGAGTTAGTAACCACTTCAATGAGCTATTAAAAACGCATAATGACCTGGATCTCTCCTGCTCCAGTGTCGAATCCGTCAGGCGGCGGCTTAGTGGAGATTTCTTTTCTGCGTGGCGATATTTAGGTTCAATTGAAAATTCATAATAGTTTTTTCTCTTATTTTTGTCTGTTTGTGTATCTACTTAATAACTAACTTTGTATTTATTCTGTTTTATTGTTTCCTGTCCAGCTCACACTCTTTGTGTGTCTTTACGCTGTATCTACACGTGAAAACCTTTTATTGGTCTTCTGTATATTATTGTCTTTCTTTTATGTGTTGTTGGTTTTCCTAAAAATAAATAAATAATGTCTGAAGAATACTGCAGAAGTATTTGTAAGCGGGCTGTCATATGTAATATGTATTTGTCTCTCTCGATAAAATAAAACAATCGCTTCGTAATCAACACATGCAATGTTTGTATACGTGAGCAGTGCCGTTGTATGTGTGAGTGGCTTACAAATGTTCAAGGTTGGCAACACTTGATTTGATTTATTTGAAAGTCAAATGTGTCATGATCTGCATGTCTTTGATTAGGGTTTTTGGTGTTGTGCTACCATGTGACCCATAGTTTCTGATACCCACGACCCAGGGAATCTCAGTGTGGGGTCAGTACTATGTTTGAGACTGCAGGGTGTTAAAAAATCATATGTAAATAACATGAGTTGTAAATGAAAGACCTGTAAATAAATTTGACAGACTCATCAAGAATCTTTGTGTATCTATTTGTCATCAAACATCATCGGTGTTTTGACGACCTCTGTGGCGAAGTGGGCGAAAGCCCGCCTGAAACGCAAAGGTTACGGGTTCGATTCCCGCCGCGGGATGATTGTAGATTGTCCCGAAAATAATATATTTAATTATTATATCAGTCATCTAGTTTCCATAATACAAGCTATGCTTAGTTTGGACCTAGATGATGCTGTGAGAAAAATGTCCAGAAATTTTTATTTATTTATTTTCTTGTCCAGTACTGAACATAGTACTCAATACTTTTATGTAGGTATTGCTTTCACATGGTAGGTGAAACTTTCTTCACAGGTTTTGCGAGCTATATAGCCTGCCATTGCCAATTTACTAACTGTATTGATTCAAAATAGTATGAAAGTTCTGCTCAATTCATGCTTTACTCCGTCCACTATGATATTTTCTACGATTTTTATGTTTTAAACCTATGTTCACCGACTTTAGAAAAGGAGAGTATGTGTAAGTTACGCGATATCTTCGCTAATTGTGAACCGATTTAAATGTTTATTTTTTAATGGGTATGAGGGTATACTGCAAGGGTATGGCACCATATACATTTTATGGAAAAATCTCACCCCTAGGGGTGAAAAAATAAGTGATGACGAGTTCGCCCCGAACTAAGATTTGAAGTTGCTTTTTTGTTAATAGTAAAAAAAAACTCTTTTCGTTTAACGAAGACCTCGTTGGCATGATCTCCGCTGAGGGATAAATGTTTGCATATTTCGCAAATTTGTTTCCGGTTGGGTGTTGTGATACCATGGTATTTGTGTACGCTACAGGGAATCCTAATGTGGGGTCAGAACTATGTATCTGACCGTAAGGAAAAAAGAAAATCGCCTGTATGTAGTTGTTTCATTTTATATTTTTATTTTATAAACGCAAAAAGTAAAAAGATCAATAGATTATGCACTATTTATGAAAGTAATAAAGACCGGAGTCGTATACACCTACAAACCTACGTAAAGTGCTAGTTGGACTTGTAAATCTTACTCGCTTTGCTCGTTTGAACAATTACAGATCCATCATTATTGACACCGAGAATCAAAAAGCGTGCGACATGGTCGGAGCATAGCTTGGAAGCCGCATTGAGAGCTGTACAAAGCGGTCAAATTTCAATATGTAAAGCAGCTATTCGGTATGGCATCCCTAAAACTACTCTTCGCAATCATATAAAAAGTGGGAACACTTTCAAAAAGATGGGAAGGCACGCCACGTTCACCCGAGAACAAGAGAGAGATTTTGTAATGCGTCTAAAAAGATGTTCCGAGTTAGCAAATAAACCTCTCACTCCTAAAACGATTCGACTTGAGGCATTTGTCTTTGGCCAGGAATTACATATCCTCACGAATTTCAACAAGAGAACACGACAGGCAGGTTCTTCATGGCTGAGAATGTTTTTGAAGCGAAACCCAGACCTCCAAATAAAGCGATAAATAAAACGTTTTTATTATTGGCCATGAACCATCTGTCTTCTGACAGTTTAGTTTGATACCTCAATTAAAGTAAAGGAGCGTTAAGTTGTTATTTTTTTATTTATTTTATAAAGATTTTAGGTTTGACAGTCAGTGTTTTAATTTATATGACATTAATGTCATTTGTAATGAAGCGAGGTCCTCAATCATTATTCCTAAAATAAAGATAGACAGATAGAAAATGCTTGATTGCATAAAATGAAATATGTACAGTACATAGGCGATCTTTATGCTAATTAGCATTTCCTCACAGTTAACCTTTCTGTAGTGAAGAAAAAGAACAAGAAAAAGAATAACTTTTTATGAAACAGTACTGTCCATAACTTAAAGAATTAGCATCAATTGTTTATTTTGGTAGGTAAAAAAAAATGATGAATGACAACAATTTACAACAAATGAAAAAAATATACGAAAGAAAGGAGATAAATAAGTACATACATATATGGTTAGAAAAACTTTACCTACCGTGCTAGTTTCAAACAGTGTATCGGCAAGCTAAGTATTCTTGTCCAGTTGAGTGACAGAACAGTGGGGGCGGTACTGTGTTTGAAGAAGATTAAGAGCAATAATGCAAGTGTTTCTTTCAGGTCATGGTGTTCTCATACCTTCGCGCAGCGGTAAAAAACAAATTCTCCTGTTAGATGACTACACTTACTATCAAATCAATAATTCGAATAGTTGGTACTGTCCATCAAAATATAAAAAGTGTACGGCGAAAGTGAGACGTTTTGAAAATGGCGATGTGATACGAGTGAATGTAACACACAATCACGCACCGCCGCGTTTTATTCGTAACAATGGAGTTTATATCCGACTTTGAATAACAATCATAGGTATTACTTTTCAAATCGTTGATATTTAACTTTAATTTAAATAGTTAATAGCAATATATACTTATAAAACTTATAAAATCACTTGTCTTGATAATTTCTTTAGTATATCCCTTTAGTGTATGATTTTAATAATTATTTTTTGTCTTCAGTCCAATTATCAGTGTAAATAATAATGCTACGTGGTAATTACTTTGTTTCAGATTACGGAATTTTAATTCCATCCCGTATGGGGAAAAAACAAGTTTTACTTCTGAATGGCTTTACGTATTTTCAACAACATTATAGCACCAACTGGTATTGCTCCTCTAGAAAGAAGCATTGCTGTGCCAGAATCAAAAGACTGAACAATGGCGAAGTCGTGAGACTCAATGTCCAACACAATCATGAACCTCCACGTTTTTTGCTAAAAAATGGAGCTTATATTAGAATATAATATAAGATTAGTTTATTCAAAAAATCCCTGTTTATTCGTTCCTTGTACTTACCAATACTATATAGTAGAAAAAACAATGTTACTCACATTTTTGACAGTGTAAAAAAAAAGGTATTTCCACGACTGTATTTCCCACGATGGAGATACTCATTACATAGATATTTGAGGAGATCAAGTAAAGTAGTCAGAGGCACGCCCAAGCACTTTATTTTGGCATATGCCTTTATTTTGCAAGTAGTTAGCATTCCTCGTGACAGATTGCAAGCCCATCAACCCTAGTCTAGATCTAACCTTTAACAGATAAAAAATAAATCCTCTCTAATAAGACACATTCAATGTTTTGTTACAGACAACGGAACCCTTATACCAACTCGTAAAAAAAATATCCTCATGTTAAATGGCTATACATACTATCAAAAAGGATACAGCTTAAATTGGTACTGTTCTTCTAAAGGGAAGTCGTGTCAAGCCAGAATCAAGCGATTTCAAAATGGCGAAATTGAACGAATTTACGTCGAGCATAATCACGAACCACCGCGGTACTTGTGTAGGAATGGAGTTTACATAAAAATTTGATCACATTACTTACTTAAATATGTACCTACCAATACATTTTGGGTAACTGATTCGGCTCGAAGGTAAATTGTATAAGATAACTATCTAGGTGACGAAAGTGCGTCATATAGATAGCTCAACTGATTACCAGACGTAAGGGTCCCCATAATGCTGGCTGCACTGCCACGCTGACTGGCTAATGCGTTGACCCAGATAAGAGCGAGGGCTTGGGTCACGTTATCTAAAATTTTTTTTTGTATCAAAATTCGCATCATATCGGCTAAGAATCGGGTTACATGTGACTCTTCATTATTTTTTATGTCTCTTTATGATTTCTTCAGCTTTTAATCAGTTAAAAAGCTGAAGAAATCATAAAGATCTCATTGTGCCCTTTAAGTATCTGTTAAATAATAAAAAAAATAGTTTAGAAGTTTCGATATCTATATAATTATTTCGATTTTGTAGCTAGACAAATGTTAAATCAGTAAAACGAAAGTCAATGATCAGCGAAGGTATATTAATATCCGTTTATAATATTAAATAAACAAAGGATAGGCTGAACTTGGTTTATTTTTCAGATGTGCAATTCATACCAACGGAGAAGGGGAAATATATATTGGTGATGCGCGGCTTCACGTACTCTCAGGTGGGCGGGCGGTTCTTCTACTGTTCGTCGAAGCACATGGGGTGCCGCGCGCGTGTGCGCATGCTGGCCGGCAAGCTGGTGCCGTCGGGCGATGCGCACAACCACGCGCCGCCGTCGCACGCGCGCTGCGGGAACGGCGCCTTTGTACAACTCCGACCGCGCAACCTGCCCCTGCCTGACCCCTCCCCCCCTGCCGCTGCCGCCGCACTTGCCTTGCATGCCTTCAACTTTCCGAGAATTCTGCCTAAGACGGATCTCTGGTCTGGGCTGCCCAAACCGGACTCCAGAAAAGATTAGATATCCTATCCTAATTATAATATTATAAATGCGAAAGTTAGCTTTTGGTGCGTATGTCGACTTTTCTTTTTTCCCGTCCGAAAAAAGAAAAGACTTCGAGTCTCTGTCGCGGTAGTGACAAGTCTTATTTAGGTCTTGCTGTCCGATTACTGACGAATTTCATGAAAAATTTATGGATATTTGGATGTTGGTTACTAGGAATCTTCATAACGGCTGAACCGATTTGTATGAAATTTGGAATAGGTATAGTTCCTGACCAATAACAGGTAGGGTTATTTTTATTCGAGTACCACACGGGTAAAGCCAAGGGCAAAAGTTTTCTGTTACATGACGTAAGGGTGATGCCGCGATGACTGAATCTCATTGATGTAATCAATGTCATAGTCACATTCATACCGTGCATTTGCAACACAAGACACACTTGATTTCTCGTTTAGATACTTACAAGCGGCTGGACACCATGTCCAGCCGCTTGTAAATCAGAGTCTAATAAGTTTGGTACGCATTGAGTTTCTGAGTATTCATCTTTCTGGTAATAAGTTATGAAAACCTTTATATCAAACATTTACAGGTAATTAACGTTGATCACTATTAAGAAGGTTAGAACTTTACCGATCGTCCATAATGTTTTTTTATGAATAAAACTTAAAGTTATATCGCAATGAGCAATAATTATGTTATAAGTTTAGTAATGTTGATTCTTGAATTTGTTGATCGATCTCTAAATTGTATTTAGTAAGCTTCGCTTCCGGTGATATCTCAACGCTATACGTAATTCGGTGATATTTTAGATAGGTAATAATTTTATAAGTCTTATAAATAATTGACTCTTAATGTTCTATATGAGATGTTATTATATGAATGTTTATTTTGTACATAAAATCATATTTTTATTATAGAACGCTCATAATTATATTATGCTTGGAAAATATTTTTTTAATTCAACTTAATTCATCTATCAGAGTTTATAATGATACTAAATATTTATAAAGCAACCACTGGAGAAACATCAGACAGGTGTGTATTACAAACGAGCATTACTCGTATTTTGTTAAAAAAAACCTAACATTAAAATGCACTTCCCTTTTTTTTTTTCCAGACACAACGTACCAAAAATATCAAACTATTGTAAGCAATTATATGTTCACAATAATCACATCGGAGAGATGACAAGATGTCCTTTTGCTAAAAGGCGACTAAACGACGTATATTTTATAAATGGAACAACAGTGTGGGGCTGTGCTCAGTTTTTTTTTGTAAAGTTAATTTAATGAGTAAAGATAAAGTGGTTTAACCAAGAATGGCATTTATGTGAGCCAAACGAAGCTGAAAATGAGGTTAAAATTAAGCTTAACGAGTTTATAAGAAGAGCAATGACAGAAACAACTCGCATTCCTTCAATGTACGTGGCAGCGGTGGACGAATTTAACGCTTTGATATGAAAATGCCATTGTACGAAAATATTAAAAAAATAACTTTGTACAAGCACAGACGAAAGGTACAGCAATCCAGATTTCTGGATAACTAAGAAATACCTAGCAGTTTTCTAACAGTTTGTATCGGCTGAATGAAACTCAAAACAAAATCAGATTACTTATTGTTTGGTCAATTAAACATTAAAATCTATCAAATATTTGATCGTGGCATACTTGAAACTGAAACTTAATTTTAAGCTATCAAAAAAATCTAAACTGAATAATTAATACATAGATATACACGAAGGACTACTGTATGGCAAATTAAGAATATGATTAATAAAAAAGAGCAAGCCACGATTACCTTGCATGGAATAATTAAACTCAGTGTGCTTTTGTTCGATGCTTTTACAGTAAATTTATAATTAAATAACTGTAGTCTCTGAAAATGACGATGGAAACGTTGTGACATAAACAACAGCTTGTATTGTACGTGTAGAAAAAAGTATTTGCTATAGAGAATTATATAAAATTACAACTTACATTTTAATAACCTTTCAACTAAGCGTGTATTTTGTTCTAGATATGATAAATCAAAGAAATCGAACTTTGGCGAATAAGGATAACATGTTTACAATAATCACTTCGCAGAGAGGAAAAGATCTTCTTCTGCTAAAAGGCTATCGATACACTAAACGACGCACAAATATAAATGGAACAACAGTGTGGGGCTGTGCTAAAAAAAACTTCTGTAAAGCTACATTAGTAAGCAAAGATGAAGTGGTTATAAAACAAGAATTGCATATATGTGAGCCAAACGAAGCTGATAATGAGGTTAAGATTAAGTTAAACGAATGCTTATTAAGAGCATTGGCCGAATCAACTCCTCTTCCCTCCATCTACGCGGAAGTGGTGGATGAGTTTAACAGTATGGGTTTTGATCCCGCCGTCAAAATGCCACTGTTCGAAAATGTTAAAAAAACCTTATTGTACAAGTTGTCTCACTGGCAACAGTCGAGGTTATTGGATGAAGAAGGGCTTGGCAGTTTCTAGTAATTTACAATTAAATAATACCTACCTGCGTAGTTAATGGAGGATAGAAAAGCTGTGAATAATGATGACGATGTGATATGTCTGCCGACGATCCGATTTTTTATTTTCTAATTTGAGAGCATCGGGGATTCCAAATTAAGTTTAGAATATTCTATCACACAGATATACAGATACACCGATATTATATCTCAACAGTTGTCCAGATGTTGTTTGCTATTGATGTACGGTCTAGGATTGGGCTTGCATATCTGACTCTCAGCGTCAAGGTATTATAGATAAACTAGCATCATGTGAATAATATATTACATTATGTTTTATGTGTAGAAACATGTGTTTGGTACATTGAAATATATTTTAGTCACGTATATATAAATAGATAGCTGCAAAATTTTAGATATCTCTACACATTTTCAAGAATACGCTTATTCGTTTTAATTTCCGTACGTTATTACAGCCATTGGTAGATTCATATACACAGCAAGAGGAGGCACTTTATTAGAATTCAACAACTACAGGTTTTACAAGAACTATGCAAATGGAGGCATCGTATCGTGGGTCTGCTGTCGCTCGCCGTACTGTAAAATGAGGATACGTACCAACGGCAACCGTATACTTTCATACCTGAACCACCATACTGAGAAGTGTGTCCCTAGTTCTAACTATTACGATTTTTAATCATATAAAGTGGCAATCATATTTAGGACTAGTCAATAAAGAAACTATTTAAATTGATCTAATTATCAGTATTAGTATGTTTATACTTCCATCGCAATGTTATAAATGTATTAGAGGTCTGTCTTAGGGCATTTCAGTATTTAAATAAAAAATAGGAATACTAAAACGGGTATTCAATGAAGATTATCATATATCCTCGACCTTAGCCCACATATGGGGTAGGCACAAAAGGTTTTTTCCATTGTCCTTTCAGTCTTCAGTATCTATCTATAAGATAGGAGTACTACATAATCATCGTTCATACATCTCCTTTTTTTTCGATCACGATGATGTAGTAGATATAATCTAAGAACAAAATACCTAAGGAGGTACATTTTTTAATTAAAAAACGGGATATATTGTTCATGATAGGAACTATCATGGTTATGAAACTTATAAGTAGTATATCAGTCATGTAGTTCCCATAACACAAGCTCTGCTTACTTTGGGGCTAGATGATGCTGTGTGAAAAATATGTCCAGCATTTTTTTTTATACCTTAGGAGGTATAAATTTCATAGTAGTTTTTATGTTTGTTCGTAAAGTGTCGAAAAAAGTCAACATTTATGTACTAAATGGAATATGAAAATATTAATTGTACTGCCTACTCTGCAGTAGTTTCATATCATTAAAATTTAGCATTCGTATTACAAGAATATAAAATTACAGGTGCGATTTTTATAAAAACGGCAAGAGGTGCGGAAGCGATTGCATACCAGGGAATCAAGTTCACAAAGTGTTACGAAGGTACGACTGGTCTGGCGACTTGGAGGTGTCAGAACCGACAATGCCAGGCGCGCCTCAAGACCAGGCATAGAAAAATGGTATGGTTCGAAAAGCATGACCAACAGAACTGTCTTGTTTTGTTATGAACGTATTTTTTGTAACAACCTGGAGTTTGTTACATAGTAAAATATCTATCTATTTGTCTCTCACGACTTACCCACTTGACACCTAACTCCATAATGGTATTCGTGTTCATGCGGACGGAAACAAATGTACTGCTTACTAAGAGAGATAATTATGACTAAAAGGAACGCGCCTTTTGCAAGGAGAATTGCTTCCAATGAAATTACATGGAGATATCTATGTATCTCTTCAGCTCACATTCCATAGGCAGTTGCCTACTCAGGAGGCCTTTTCCAGGCTGTTTTCATGCCAAGCGTAGCGCATTCATTAATTTCCACCAACTCGCCTGTCGTCTTCGTGAGACGTGGCCACACTTGTTGGTTTGATAAAAAATAAATATTTCTGTGTTTGTTTTATTCCAGCCTATACCTACTCTTATAATTTAAAATACTCTCCGTACCTTAGCTTCAGATTGTTATAGTAACCAAGTTTGCTTTATTTTCAGGAGCGAAATACGTAACGACGCCTAAAGGCGGTATAATGTTATTGTACGGTGGATATAAGTATTCGCGGAACTACCAGAAAGGTGTGCGTATTTCGTGGAAGTGCAACAAAGCTGGCTGCAATGCCCGCGTTAGCTCCTTAGGAAACCAGATTATTGCCATCCGGAACTCGCACAATCATGTCCAAAGAATTAATACCCCGTGGACTCAAAACCAACTTCAGTGTTAGACGGTTTTTGACGATTATAACTCGAGATGCTCGATAAATTATCAGAATGGGTAATGTCATGAAAGTGTGGTTCCGTCGTGTGCGTTCTCGTGAATATTGACTTGCTTGTTTGAAAATGGTAGGCCTATAATATTGTCATAGAACTCGACTAGTATTTGAAAAATTGCGTAAAACTTGGCATATATTATGGAACCTAGATTGATGAAAATCGATAATAAGCTTAAGACATTTTTGTGATAATCAGTATTTTTTATGTATTCTAGTCATTATTATGTAGATATACAATTTCGTTGTGTTACTAAAAGTTGTCATCATAAATAATCCGATATTTAACACGGCTTTGATAACTTCATAATTGCGTATCTAAAGTAGGAGTAGCAACGACGATAATGATTATCTTTCTACATTATCGTCGTCGGTATTGACAACATTATGTATTTTAGGTCCAGCATTGCCTGTGGTTTCCGTGAGGTGTTACTGATACAAGGCCCTTAGCTAGGTTCACAGCTTGGAATTCAAGATACGTCATCGCGCCTCGTAAGTGCCGCGCCAATCGTCACCGTCATGCGAACAATTCTATATGCCATTATATGTCTATAACCATTAATTGTAAATGTAGTCGCACCATTTCTGATTTTGTTGTTTTGTAAATAAGTTGAGTCTAACCTTTATGATGTATGGTAGGTCTGAATCATTGCAGTAAGATTCTATAAATTCAATTATCTTTTCTAAACTTTCAAAAGTAACATTCAAAATCATATTATTCAAATGAAAATGCACAAGAGATTGTGATCACTTTTATTTTTAATCAAAATTAGTCAACCGAAATGTCACAAAGTAAGCAATAATCTCATTCATGACGCTCGCTGGCCATTATAAATTCTTACAAAGAATTCGCAATAGAATCACGAATAGAATCGACAGAGAATCTTACTGGAATGATTTATTCGTGTAAAACATTTGATAACTGTGTACTTTGTATTTGTTTCAGATGAATATTACAAAGAGTTAGGAATAACAGGAAATATATAAAAAAGATGTCGGTTAGTAGGTATTCACATATCTCCCGAAATGGGAAGGGTTTGTAGGTTGTTATGGTAATATGTACTCTTTGTAGTGTATGTTATCGGTAATGGTAAATATGTATTATAAAAAGGTAAATTGAGAAATTGACGAGTCTGTGACCAGTTGCATTGGTAAACAGTTTGGTAACTCATAGGTAATGTGGTAATATTTTGTAGGTCATTATGGTAATATGTACTGTTTGTAGTGAATGTTATCGGTAATGGAAAATAGGTATTATAAAAAGGTAAATTGACTAATTGAAGAGTCTGTGACAAGTTGCATTGGTAAACAGTTTGGTAACTCATAGGTAATGTGGTAATATTTTCAGCCAGGTAAAACTTAAAGATGGAAATCACTCTGAAAACGAGACCTACCATTTAAGGATATGTCAGCTGATGAGGAAAATAAAGGATCATCTATGAGCATAAAATCTCGTCAATCAACACCTGGTCGAACAGTCGTGGGATGGCCACCATAGCGAGATAAGATATTATTTTGTGTAACCAATGAATTTTAATCTTATAGATTTAGAAATTGGATTGCAATGTGTTTCTTAAAGCTCACTAAGTAAAAAATGAGATCTTGTGCAAGCTCAGCAATATCGCGTTAGTATTTATCTTTTAAGTTTCCAGCGATTACAATGAACGTGTTTTTGAACAGGCATTTCCGATTCCTGATATGTTTCTTTTTTGCTTCCAATGAATGATGATAATATAACAGTGACTTAACCCCTGATTCAAAAGGTACTTACTCGTAGTTGATAAAAAAAATGAAAAAGCACTAATCGCTTTAAACTTACAGCAACAGTTCCAGCAGCTGCAGATACCAAAAGGTTTGACCCCATTAAGTTCGAGATGACGAAATTCGGTAATCCGACGATCTCCTGGGGAAATTACCGGTTCATCAAAAAGCTAACGCGGAAGACTAAAACCTGGTGGGAGTGCTGTGCCAGGAAGTCACATGATTGCCGCTGCGTGGCGGTGACGGTCGACGACCGACTCATGAAGCTGAACGGATGGCATAACCATACATAAAGTCTGGCCAAGATTATATCTTACTGCAAGAGATGTGATTATTAAACTTTGAGGCTGACTGTCATACGGCCCATGAAGTGCGATTTTTCTAAAATGATGTTATTCATGAAGTGCAATGGGTGCAATTTAGAAACGTTATTAACGCATAATTACTCTAATAAAAAACAAGCTTCTGATACTAAGCTGTATTTTTGCTTATAATATTTTTTTTTTAACAATTTTTCTGATTGATAAAATAACACACAACCGGTGAAATCCGCGCCCAAATTGAAGGTTGTTTTTGAGCCATCCAAATGGTTTAGTAAAATCATTATATAATAATGTTCTTCCTTAAGCTTAGGTAAAAGTGAATTAAGTCTCTTGAAAGCCAATTTAGATTTTTAATTGAAATTATTCGTAATATAATAACATGTCTCTGTATGTACATATATCACTTGTTTTATTGTATACATTATTTTATAAGTGTTAATTACTTGGTGATTGGATGGATAGCATTCCAAAATAGGAAGTTTTGATGTTTCTATAATTTTAAAAAGTGTTTAGACACTTTGTTCAGATAAGACATGTATAGATATGTATAGGATTTGTATGATGCAGCATAAAGTAATAGTTATAAAACTATCTTCGTTTATCACTGTTAAAACATAATGACTAGTAATTTTAACACAATTGAAGTAGAAGATATAAAGTTGCTACCCTTTAGGGGATTTGCAGCATAACCTACACCGGATACTGTCAAACAGTGTAGTTTTAAATCATTTAAATATTTAAACAGATTTGTTGAGCAAGCCCCAATATAAAGTTCATGGCCCTATATACATTTAAAAGTTTTTCTTTAATATAGACGACTTCGGTGGCGCGGCGGACAAGTTCGATTGCGGGACAAATGTTTGCATGTCCTGCAGATATTTGTTCCGGGTTTAGGTTCTGTGGTACCATGATACTTGTAGTTCCTGATATCCACGATACACGAAATCGTTGTGTGGAATCAGGACTGTGTCTGTTTCTTTGTTTTATGGTGAGTTTGATAAAATTTAGACATAGTTATTGTTATTTGTACTTGTTGAATATAGTATTTGAGATAGTTGAAGAAAATGAACTCCACGTAGATGCATTTTATGTGAATAGTTTATTGTTAAAATATATTAGGAGTAATTGATATACCTAATACAAATCACAAGCGAATCTTTATTGTCTCTTACTTGTATTAATGTTTTTGAAATTAAAATCGTCAGTATTCGAATCGCTTGTTTCTATTTGTTTTTATAACGTGTTTCTAAATTTATTAAGAACCTCCCACTCCCACTCCCGGCAAAATTTACGCAAAAAGCACCATTTTGTGTTTCAACTTTTAAGCGGTCTACGTCGGTATGACTTCACTAGAACGTTTGGTTTTACTATTTTGTTTTTTTAAGGAGTAGTCGAAGCTCCTTGTGAAGAGCTCGGGAAGTACTATCACCATGCCTATGTCTGCTGCCAAGTAGTAATTGCTTGGCAGTCATTACGTGTTACTGCTTTGCTGTGTTCCGGTTAAAAGGGTGTAAGTGCCAGTGAAATTACAGGCACATAAGACTTTTAACTGTTACAGTAATCACTTACCAACAGGTGGGCCGTATGCTTGTACTTACTTTAGTTGTATAAAAAAAATCTAGAGTAACTTTAAATAATATGTAACTTTGTAACCTCCTATGTCTTAGGTACATGACTTACAAACTTTCTCCCTTCCAGAGCCCAAGTTCGATCTCTCACAGCGCGGGAACCTGGTCATCCAGATAGGCGAGTGGCGTTTCAACAAGCACGCCTGCTGGGGGTCCAAGGTTCGCTGGACCTGTATCAAGAAGAAAAGCGGCTGCAACGCGGCCATCACCACGGTCAATGACGTCATTGTTAAGACGTTGGGTAAACATAATCATTGAGATTTTTATGTGAGATTGAAGTTGTATACGATGTTGTAAATCCTATCCTATCCCACTAATATTGTAGTCCTACTGATCCTAGTATCTTATCCTGTCCTGCTATCCGACTCATACGATAAATGCGAAAGTATGGATGCTTGGATATTGGTTGCTGATAACCTTCATGACGGCAGAATGGATTTGAAAGAAATTTATAAATAAGTGGAGTTCGTGACCTAGAATTAACACAAGCTACTTTTTACCCGGGCATTGATGCGGGAGTAGCCGTCGATAGCCGTAGACGTAGGTGAATGTCTGCAATCGATAATCTTCATAACAGCTGAACCGAGATTAAAATAACACGTGTTTTTTTTTAAGCGAAGTCAATAGCTGCTCCATTAGTGGTTATCGCTTGAAGGTGTTCGGATATTTAATCAACTTTTGTTAGACTTTAGTTATTTGAATAGATTTCTTGGCTGGTTATTTTTAATCTAAACGGACAATTAGCTTAGAAATTTTGAAAGTTGAGTAGGTAGCGTGGTTAGTATTTGAAAGTTGAGTCGGTAGCGTGGCTAGTATTTTGAAAGTTGAGTCGGTAGCGTGGCTAGTATTTAAAGTTGAGTCGGTAGCGTGGCTAGTATTTTGAAAGTTGAGTCGGTAGCGTGGCTAGTATTTAAAGTTGAGTCGGTAGCGTGGTTAGTATTTTGAAAGTTGAGTCGGTAGCATGGCTAGTATTTTGCTATTAGTATATTTTTAAATAATGTATCAATTTTGTAAAATCTTAATGAAGTATTATTGTCATCAAGAAGTGTTTTCAATTTTTGTATACATTGTTAATGTTGTTAACGTTATTGTGACTTTGCTATTTGTGGTTTGTTTCTGTACTTTTACTATATCATTTAAGTTTTTCAATGTTGGGTTGGATTATGTGTCATTTTTAATTACTAACAAAACGTACAATTTGTTACTGGATCTGAAGTGCCCCTTAAAAAGCAATAAAAATGTATATGTTGTCAAAATATGTTTAAGGTAGTATTTAGATAGTTACTTCATAGTACGAAGTAGCGTTTGGTTATCAATTTATAATCTTTTTAATACGCTATTTGAGACCGTGTTCGTTCTTTATGCTAGACTTAAAAGTATTCGATAAATTATGAATTCAGTGTTTTAATTTATATTGCACCTTCGAAACTTCTTTGTGAGGAAATAATTATCATGTTTGGTTGGTTTTTTATATTTTTATTAATCTAGGTTTGAATAGTTTTTTTAATGTTAAGAAGTGCTCACAGTGAAAAGCTGCAGGTAAAGGGGTGAGAATAATAACCAGTTTAAATACCTACGTGCCTTTGTACAAATAAGTAATTATATTAATAATAATAATGCTGGTCATTTTAACACAGCATCACCAAGCCCGAAAGTAAGTAGAGCTTGCCTTATGGAAAGTACACGATTGATATACTATTTATATATATATTTGTAAATACATACATTCATATATCACTACACTGAGGAGTTACTAATTGTGGTGCACCATTTCAGATTTGAATCCAGTATTCGCTCAGTCACAACGCGGGAACCCTGTTATAATGATTGGGCAGTACCGTTTTAATCGTGTAAATAAATACGGCAGTAGGACGAGATGGGTGTGTGTCAAAGCGAAAGCAGGGTGCAGAGCATCTCTTCACACCATGGACAATGCTATTGTAAGAGTGTGGGGGTTTCACGATCCCCAAGCGCACACAAGCGCAAACCGCTACCTTCCCTAACACGTTCACGTACCACGACTTTCACTCAGTATCGTTAACTTAGTTCAGATTTAGATAGATCAAGAATGACAAGTATTTAATGTTAGCACAAGTACTTTATTTAACACATGACGGCGTAAGGGAGAAATTATATTAATATTTCTGGAATTAGATTGTTACTTTAAATGACATAACACGCCCTCTTGCGCAGTCGTGTAAAAGCAATTCTTCTTCGGAATCTCCCAAAATCATGACAAAACGGTGCTTTCCCTTTTGATATTCCTAGTTGCAAGAGTTTACTTTGAGGCTCGATAACATTTCGGCGATGAAATATGTAATATCAGACATTATTTACCTAGTTTTAAGCAGTATTTTTATTAAGGGTGGGTTAGCTGGTAAGTGTTACATTGATCAATATGTTATTATTTGTAGAATGAAGTAATGATATTTTATCATTATCATTAATGTAACATTATAGCTAACGTGTACCTAACACGTAAACTACTTAAGATTTGGTGGTGGATGACATTAGTTTTTATTCAATTAATTTCATAATCATGAATAGTATTTTATCTTAAATATTTTACGTTTTACAATTATTAATAAATTAGCGTAACTATTTATGATTTTGGTGGTGTTTTATTTACAGTTTGTCTTTTATAACACAATTTGGTTGTAAATAACTCAAATCATGTTCAATTCATTCGATTCAATGTTTGCGGCGTCAAGTTTCGGTAGACAATGACAAAAAAATTGTATGTGCCAAATATAACGTTTGGATGTGCCTCAGACTACTCTTTACTTGGTTTCCTCAAAAATCTGAGTAGTAAGTATGGATTTAAGAAATGAAGGGGATTACAATCGTGAGCGTGTTTGTTTGACATCTAAGTATTAAATTAAATTGTTCCGAGAGATCCACAAGTGTCTGAACCCAATATACGCGACCATTTTGCTGCAGAAAACTGGAAGAAATATTTATAGGTTTGCTTGAAATAACTTAGCGGATCGATTGTAAAATATTAGTCACATCGACTAATTTAAGGTTGACATATTAATGACTTTTACGTAAAATAATGTACAGCTAAATAACAAATTTGGCAGTTTTACTTAATTGAGTAACCTTACTAGTTTTAGAACTGTAATGTATAGTTCAAAATTTGTTGGACGCCAACAGAATATGTAACATAATTTTGACAGCTCTAAACCTAATTTTACCTCAGTATTTAGTTAGTTTTGTAACAAAAAGAGAAACCATACGGGCACTAAAAGTGCCTTTATACAGTCAGGACTCAATAAAGTCAAGAGGTTCTCAATAAAATCTTTGCAAAGTTTTTTTCTATGAATAATACTAGCGGAAAAGTAGTAACCATTTTAGAAAACTTCAAAAATAGGAGGACGTTCTCAATTTGGGGACTATGATTTATTAAAGTAAAAAAAACTATGTATTCGATTAACATAATCCCGAATTGAGGTCATCCTTTGTTTATTAAAATCGGTTTCAAATAATGATTATCGTATTTTTACGTTGCAGTTGTGAAGTCAAAGAGAGGCAGTGATTTGCTGCTCGTTGACGGATACAAATATTATTTGGAATACGGGCGGGGGTTAAAGAAAAAATGGCGGTGTAATAAAAAAACATCAACAAAATGCAAAGCCAGACTAATAACCATCGATGATTTCATCATCAAAGGCAAATTTGCGCATAATCATTAGAAGATAACTAAAACGGGAAAAAAAAATACTTGTGTAATTTACAATTTTCAATAGAAAGCCAACAAATAAACGATGATTTATTGCGACTGATGATTTATTTGAATGAAAATTTCTTTTTTTTTTTTTGTTTTTTTTTGTAATAAGTACCTACTAGCTGACCCGACAGAGGTTGTTCTAACCTTGAATGTGACAGAGACGAAACGTCAACTCGACAACCATAGAGGAAGTAACCACTACGTTCGACAACCAAGATCAGTTTGTATTGGAGAAAGAAACAACGTTTTTTTAAATATCCGGGGAAATATTTCCAATGTTTTCTTTCTATAAAAACCTACTACTGACTATGACGAATATTCTAAAAAAAAGGCCAAATCGGTCCAGCCATTCTCAAGTGATGCGCTTATCAACAAACATTGTTTAACATGTATTTACAAAAAAAAAGTATTTAAGTAGTACATGTAGTTCCCATAACACAAGCTCTGCTTACTTTGGCTTTGGGGCTAGATGATACTGTGTTAAAAAAAAAAGTCCAGAATTATTTATTTATTTATTTTTGTAGATTCAGTAAAACAATACATATGAACATGGTTTTCCTGCAGGTGTATTAGTCGAGCAATATAAGACATGCCGCGGTACAGTGATGTTGTTGGCCAACGGGTTTCGTTTCTCCAGGGAAAACGTGAGGGGTCACAAAACGAGGTGGCAATGCACACTCAAATCCAGGACTAGATGCAGGGCATACATCACCACTGTCGACGGAGAGGTCGTACGACACAGCTTTGAACATAATCATCGTCTGTTGTAACATAACATCTACACTTTAACTATAAGTACGGAATGCTCAATACATTTAAACTTCTATCGAAATCATCTTTTATACCAATGTTTATGAAACAAATAAATTTTCCTATCGTTATTATTCTACTGCGTAAAGGAGACGGGAAAAAATAAATGAATAAGTACATTAGATAAAAGCGGACACATCGTTTACTTATTTTAAAGTATTATTTGTTTAAATAAATCGTCCAGTCCAGTTAAAAGTTTGTAAAACTTCAAACTGGATCAGGAAATGATTTAAAAGAGATCGATTCGCGCTGATGCGAAAATTGTCGGTGGCAAAGTATTTTATTATATACTTTTGTAATGAACTATTTACAAGAAGGTGGTAGCGCGTTGAACTCTTTTGTATGGAAAACTTGCTTCGTAGCACTTTAAAGTGCTACGAAGCAAGATTATTTCTAGTTCTTGTATCACGTTGTGTAAGTTTGTTATTTGGTTTAACGTATATTTTTCTGTTTAGTATAATAAATACTGCTCTTAAATAGAAAAATGGGACCAATATTATTACTAAGGAATTGATTGCTTTATCAGCAAGTGTTAAGTCATACAATTGTAAAAATAAGACGCTATGCGCTTCTGCTCTAAGCTTAGGCAAAGACTTAAGCATCTCTTAGTGAGTGATTTCCATTAAATCATGTTAGGTAATCAGTAAGATTAAGATATGTCTAAGTGTCTGTCTAAGCTATGTGCTGTGCAGACGAAATAAAAGTTTGAGAGTTTGAAATATCATTACATATTTATATTAGGATGTAAAAACATAGATAAGATTATGTTAGACCCGTAACAACTTCCACAAACTTAATTTTTAAAATTTTAAATTATTTTTATGATAAATGTTTTTTTTTTATGAAACTGGGGTTGTTAAAATAAACTTATTGCTTGTATGACTGAAACGTGAGTGATTGCGATGGTTTTATGTTTTGTAATAAATATTAAGTTTTGATGGACGACGCGTTGTTGGTAGGCCCATCCAATAGACCGAGGACATATTAAAGATTGCGGGTAGTCGGTGGATGAAGCTGACCCAAGATCGTTCGTCATGGCACTCTTTTGGGGCGGGCTATATCCAGCAGTGGACTTCTACAGGCTGTTGATATTGTTAATATTTCCTTGTGTCTAAACTAGTATTACTTTGAAACCGGCCTCGTGCGATACAGTCCCAATGAGGTGACCATCAATGTAGCTTTAATTTTAAAAATAGTTTTACCTGCGACGCAAGTAGCTTGTATATGCAGTTGTTTGTTTGTATGTAAGGAACAGTTTATCTCCGAAACGGCTCGGTTATTTACAGTTTGTATGCCTTAAAGTTTTATCACCAAGTCCGTAGACGCTGGAAAACAAATCGAACGTTAACAAAAAAAATTGAAGCCTTAAGTTACATTTACACCTTAATTAATAATTATAATCTACAAAATATATTTTGAATTTCATGCTACTGCAAAGCCTTGCAATTCTAACATTCATATTATTTGCTGTTTGAGACCACAGTATGCCTTCGTAAGCATCTATCTCGTTTCTCCATATTGTTAAATTTAACTTGTGTTAATTAAACATGTATTTGTAGTGATGACGATAACATCAAGTCGAGGCACTGAAATGCTGATTTCCGGCGAGTACCGCTTCGGGAAGGCCTACGTGATGGGACACAAGACGCGCTGGCAGTGCACCACGCGCTCCCGCACCAAGTGCTCGGCGTCTATCATCACCGAGCACCGGACCATCGTCAAATCTAACCTCACCTAATTGCAACACCAGAGGTATTACTCGCGCGTTGACAACTCTGAGACATAACGGGTGTAAAGTTTCCTGTAATTTGACCGGCCTTTGTAATCTTATCCTTAAAACTGGAACACAACAATGGCTTGAAAATAGTGAAAATATAAACATTAACTGCGACACAAGAAGTGATGCTAGGTCGAGCGACTACTTAAGGAAGGTAGATGAGAAGAGCCGAACGCCGGGCTTAGTTGCGCGTATTAGAAGAGACTTCTGTGGACTGATGTGGGCTAATGATGATGATGATGAAGAGGTGCGGGCTCGATTCCTGCTCAGGACAAATGTTTGCATGTTCTGCAGATGTTTGTTCCGGGTCTTGGTGTTTTGGTACCACGGAACTCGTTGTTACTGATACCCACGACACAGGGAATCCTAGTTTGGGGTCAGAACTATGTATGTGTCTGTTGGTTGTTTATTTATTTATTATTATTTTTTAATTTAATTTGAAAAGAGATGATCCATACTCAGAATGAATATCAGCAAATAGTACAAACATTTGTCCCGCAGCCGTAATCGAGCACCTCTTGCGTCGCAGCCGGATACTTTCCCGCCGTTCCACCGAAGCCGGCAAATTTCAATTGATCTCTGTAT
The DNA here is from genome assembly GCA_961405105.1 of Perizoma affinitatum. NCBI lineage: Eukaryota > Metazoa > Arthropoda > Insecta > Lepidoptera > Geometridae > Perizoma > Perizoma affinitatum. The sequence goes on from OY560197.1 coordinate 10,684,728, forward strand.
ATTTTGTTTGATGAATAACACCATGAACAAACTTTGTGTTTTGAATTGACAAACCTCAGAACGGTCTTCCTCCCACAAGTCGCAAATAATTCGTACATTTTCAAACACGATGTGAGAATTGCACGCACTACAATAAATGTTTGGACGTGCCTCTGACTACTTCTACTTGGTATCCTTAAAGATTTAGGCACTGAGGAGGTTCATATGGAGAATACAGTCATAAGCGAGTCTTTGTAACGGCTGATCGATTTTGATGAAATACTACTACTTTTTCTTACTACATTTTATCTGGGTAATTGAGGCTTTAGTCACCTATAAATTTTACCCAAAGTCATGATACTATTATAGTTCTGAGCCACTAACTGAGCATGATATAGAAATATTCCAAGCCTAAGTATTGTGGTGCCAGGCTGCTGTAAAATGCCCTGTGACCTCGCCCAATTATGCCCGAGGGGACCGACCCTTCATAACTTGATATAATAATAATGGATGTCAGTGTCGTGTAGTTATTTTGCACCTGCTGGGCATCATCTTGTAAATTAATTAACACTGGATGGTCAGTGCATGGTTTTTCATGGAAACTGACAGTTAATCCAAAGCCAAGTCCAAAAAACCTGAAAATTTTAAGGTTCGTTTTGATGTTGATTGGTGCACTACGAATTGCTGCAGCAGGAAGCTAAGGTTTGTATAGAAAAAACTTAACGCAGACCAAGTCGCGGGCGCTCTACCAGTAAACGTGTCGATTGACAAGCGTGCCGTGTTTACAGTGACCAGGATAAAGACGGAACGAGGCACGTACATGCTGGTGGTGAGAGGGCATCGGTTCTCGCAATGCAGCATTCCCAACACCAAGGGCCGGATCCGATGGCAGTGCTCCATCAAGACGAGGACCAAGTGTCGCGCCTCTATGGTCACCCTACATGACGTCATTATGAAGGCCAATCTGGATCATAATCACTGATTCCTTTTTATATGTTGGAGGCCCATGGTAAGCGGTTACGGTAAGCTATTGACAAAGCTCGGTGTGCTTAATAGAACGAAGCAGTACTTTACATGGCACAAAGATTGCTTCTCTACAAGACGCAAGTCCAGCCCCACATGGACAAGATTTGACACTCCAAATCTGACAAGATTTGGAGTGTCAAATCTTGTCAGAAGCACCTGGATACCAGCTTGTATTTTTTGACTCGGTTTAAAGATGTGCAATGAGAATTGTTAACTATCTCAAGGTCACGAGCGGTATTGAGACCTTAAGTCTGCGGAGAGACTTCGCCTCTCTATGCGTGTTCTACCGCTTGTAAAATGGGTTTTGTTCTAAGGAATTGTTTGATATGATGCCTACAGTTGTCTTCTATCACCGCACCGCTCACCATCGGCAGGGGATTCATCCTCACACCCTAAAGCCTGAGTGTGCTCTTTCAGAGGAACTTCCTCCCACGAACACCCAGGTTATGAAATGATCTCCCTGCTGAGGTTTTACCAAGTGACTACAGTATGATGTTCTACAAAAAAAGCGTTTGGAAAAGTGTTAAGAATCGGCCACACGCGTGTGATCCCTCTGGTGTTTAGCTACAACATAGTGGGCCGTATGTTAGTTTACCTTGGTAATATATATAAAAAAGAACATCTGTGCACATTAGGGTATTGATGTATTGTCTGCCCAAAAGGCAATGTTGTAAAGTCTCATATTGCACTGGCAAATCGGAACACATCAATACGAGCCTTACATCAATAATCGTAGGTATCTATTTCTGAGTGGCAGTATCTGCCGATTTTATAGAAATGGTTAAAAGTAAAGTTGCAATTTAATAAAGACTTATTTCCATACCATTAGGCTGGATATAATTATATTTATTAATTTATTTGTTTTTAAGGTTTAATTTATTAATTAAATCTATTTTTTATAAAGCTTTGTTTAACTCTTAACTTAAGGCCCGGTCGGACTGACGCGGTTGCGGTGGGGATTAATGGGAAATGGTTATCAAAGTTTGCATATTGATTGCCATCGCTACTGTGTTAGTTTTACCGGGTCTTTATAGTTTCAAACCTATATTTTGTATAAAACGTAATTTCGAAATCATTGACCGTTAAATTGTGGTTCACGTTCGATCGGATCACGAAGTCTTCCACTGTAGTGATAAAGGTTTTTTTTTTCACTTTGTAATATATATACTTTGCAACATCAAATCAAATTACGCACGTCATGTCAAATACTATATACATATGTCTTATAGTTTTTAAAAAAAAAAGAATGCACTAGACGGACGCAAGAGTGATTTTATAAAGTTTTCGTTTTTTTCTTTGAGATGAGGAACCCTGAATACTGTGACTGACTTACAAACGGATTTAAATATATATTCTAGCGCGCTTCGGAAATATGAAATTTGTATCTAAAAAAACAACACGGATAAAGTCACGGGCGTTCCACTAGTTACAACATGCGATTTCAAAATATTGTGGTTCACACATTTTTAAAAGTCTTATTTTGGTTTCAGTTCAAAAAATTGTAACCTGCAGAGGCTCTGAAATGTTGATCGTAAACGGCTTTAGGTTCTCCAAATCGGGGCCGGTGGGGCTCAAAGATCGGATCAGATGGCAGTGCACCACAAAGAATCGGACAAAGTGCAAAGCGTTTATCACCACAGTGGAAGACACCGTGATCCGATCGAACGTGAACCACAATCACAGTGACTATCAAGTCAAAACGAGGAGAGCGTCCCCGATAAATCTAGCGTGAGACATCGGCTTAATAAACTTTAAAATTTTAACTTAACTTTTAAATTTTGATTTATTAGTTGACGTTTCTATACGATCATTGTGATTTCAATGAATAAAAACCTATTCACTTTGACTTTGAATCCATAATGACCCTTCAAACGACTTTAAAAAATGCGGAGGTTCTAAATACGTCTTTTTTTTTTGTTAATTTACTCTATATATTCCCCAATTGTAAATCGATAATTATTTTTTTATACGTAGGGTATACAACTTCAAGGGTGGTCCCATATTAATTTTATGAAAAAAACCCACCGGAAGTGTGTACGAATGGGGGATAAAATTTCATATTAGACTTATTATCAACTTCCCCTTATTTAAAGTAGGTTTTTGAAGTCGGTAATAGTTGATAATAACTACTCTTGCTATGTACAGCTGTAATGTTAAAATAATTCAATGAAGGAAATATATTTGACCTGCTGTGTGTGCGATAATACCCTAGGATAATTTAATGTTATACATCTCGGGATGTTATATAAATGATAGCTACTGTGTGTGACGACCTACATCTACTAAAAGATATTTCAGGTGTGCGCTTCGAAATAACAAAAGCTGGCAACCCTGTGATGGTGATAGGTCAGTATCGGTACCACCGCGTGAATAAATGCCGAGGGCCACGGGTCAGGTGGACGTGTGTCAAGTATTGCGGGGGCTGCCGCGCATCCATCATCACCATCGAAAACAGAATCATCAAGCTCCTTAATGATCATTTACATTGATTTACGAAACACCACACAAGCTAATAAAGGTACTCGTAAATTGAGTGATGTAGATCAATTAACTTTTTCGGATTTTTTATCTGTGTATAAAACTATGCTCCTGTTAAGTCTAAACCACATTGAAATATCGAATTTGGAATAGTATCTAGTTCTTCCAAAAATCATAAACAAAACAACTGGTTTAGTTACTTACGTTTATAATTTTATGGTGATTTGGATTCTATCACTAGAGGTAGAAAACAGTCCTCTTCCTAGTTTTATATTATTTAGAGTTTTTTTTTACTGTTTTAAAGTAATTGTATTAATCTGTTGTGAGCAGGGGCTCGATGCTGCCAATCAATAATTTGGATTTATTTGTTTTATTTGTTCACATTGCATACGATATTGTAGTTTTTGAAAAAAGATAAATTAATGTGAAAGAAAATGTACACTCCGAACATTAAAATTCATTGAATTTTTTTTACGGGTCCTTACCGCATGAAATATGTATATTCTGTGAAATAAAGATTTTTTTTAATGGTTTATCGTTTATGATTGTTATTGAATTAAACTCATATTTTTTTATCTGAAATAGCTGCATCATTTATATCTTATCATGGCAACTGAGTTACGCAACCGATTGAACATGTGCATTTTTATTGCAATGGAAGAGTATTTTTTTACCCTGGGTTCCAATCGCATAATGAGGACTTTTTGTATGTATGATTTTCTTTCTGATTTTAACTCATCTGTATACAAAATCATTGACTTACAAGTTGTCAGTCAATAATGTTGTATGGCCCTTTTGGAGGGCTCGGTCCTATAGATGTGTATCCTATAGAAGGGCGCACTTGAATATTTTCAATGAAGTTTCAAGTAGGAAACATGAAGTTTGTATGCAATTAAAAAAACGTGACTTTAGCATCAAATTTATTGATTTTAGGTCCGATGTACGAAAAGACGAAAGCCGGCAATCCCGTTCTTATATACCAAGGATACCGATTCAACTGTGACCTGACTTATAAGGGTCCTAAGATCCGCTGGACTTGCACCAAACGCCGCCATCAATGCCCGGCAACCATCTGTACGCATTATGGTGAAATAATCAAAGCCACTCGTCATAATCATTGAGAATCGGAAGATAAGATTAACATAGGGACTTCAATTCACGATGTTCTAATGTTTAGTATCCAGTGGTACTCGTAGTTTTAATATCCATGCCACACTTTGCGTGTGATCGGAACTGAGGTGACAGTAAAAAAAAAAAAACATATTTATTAAGTAATAGTAATATTAAACAGTAAAAAAATATAACTGAACAATGGTGGCGCGAAATTCTGATGATTTGGTTCAACTTTGAAACAAAGAGATCAAAATGGTCAATTCTTGTTTGATCTCAGGAACTATTGATATTCTCTGATTTTAAAAAATATTTTTTTCTTTTTGTATCCCAATTCTTCAGAAAGGTTATAGGCTATTTAACATCACGATACGGAGTCGAACAAAAGAAGTAATACCGCGGGTGGCCGATGCGATTCGGTGGGTCACGGGGCCCGAGGGCGGCCGTGGCTGGTCGTTCGATAACGGTAACCATCCCACGGATTCCGGTCATATAATTATATCGGTTTTAAGCGAAGTTTACTTCGAATGAACTACCGATAGTTAATTATTATTAACGCATAGAATATTAAAAACCGCAAAATATTTGTATTTCGTGCCACAACTAGACCTATAAGACTACTTTGTTTACAATTTATTTTTGCTCTCTTTACAAGCATTGTTCATGTCTTTGTATTATATTTATTTCATTTGTTTAGATTTTTTCATTTTCAGCGGAACCTATTAACTAGCATATTTTGTGTGAGAGAGCTTCGCAATGGCTATACTAGTAGTATATTTCACTGACTAGACACCTGGTGTGCCGTATGCTGGCGCCCTGTTTGCCTACAAATTATATTAAAAAACTATTTGTACTGTAAATTTTACAATATGGATTGGAGTTTAAAGTTCAATTCATGGATGAAATTTAATGTAAAATGAAAACTAACATTTTAAAAAGCATCGAGGTGACGCATAGCGCTAACGGGAATGGCTCAGTTTCTTCCTGACTTCCCGTTCGTTCCACTGACTGTTTGTCTGAACGAATATACATACTACAGCGAAAGTGACAACGCGTGTGTGGATTCGAATCACAATGGTTTGTTAAATTTAGGTTGCATTCAAATTCCATGTGATTAGGTTTAATTCACATCTGCTTTTTTTTTATTATAGAACCATATTTTGATACAACAAAGTCTGGAAATCCAGTATTAGTGTGGCTCGGGTACCGGTATAACCGTCGTCTAAAAGACAAGGGAGCAAAAACAAGGTGGACTTGCAACAAGAATCCGTCCGGCTGTCGCGCATCTGTCATCACAGTCGACGGGGTTATTATAACTCTCACTAACTCTCATAACCATTAATCAAACTCAGTCGGAGTATCTCTAATGTATCTGTACTGCTGTAAGTCGCAAGTTATATCGACACTTTTGAATTGACGAATTTGAATTTTGAATTTTGAATTGATAAAGGAGATCGTCTGTATTTTTTTTGTATGTGTATTTTACGAGAATAAATGATTACCTTCGCCAATTGTAAACTAAATTATAATTTTTTAAAGGTTTCAATGTTATGGAAAAATCCCACTCCTAAGGGTTGAAAAATGGGGGATGAAATTTCATATTGGACTTTCTATCAACTTTCCGTATATTGAAGTCGATTGTTTTCTAAAAAACTTTACTCGTAACGCTTACGATCTTATTCACGAGGTTTTTGCATACAAACTTCATCTTCCAGTTGCCTTGAGGGGTTGAGTTTCGAAAAACCGTGATTTTGAATGTTAAATGGGACTTACCCTCCGAATTTAAAGTCTTTAGAACTTACCGTTCAGGCTGTGCGTTGATTGACAGTAATTATATTTAATTATGTTTTGCTTGATCAGTGTTCATCGCATGTGTTTCCTAAAACATTGTGTTTTTAAACAAATATACACTTAATTATAAGTTTTCGACTGTATTGCAACATCGGGATAATAACTTATAATTATGTTATCTAATCGTTAAAGTTCGAAAAATAGATAAGAACACTTATCGTCTGGATAAGCGATTAACAGTCTTCTGTGCTTCTGTGCTTAAAAGCGGGGAAGAAGGAGTTCATTCAGTCTGACCACGATATCTGAACACAGGACTAATTACGTATCATGATAAGTTATCGCGATATTCAGTAGGTACTCAACAAACGACCATTGTCATCGGATGCCATAAATGTCATACACGAAAACTTGATTGGCGGCTTTTTATAACTGTATATATATTTATTATAATTGTATAAAGAATAAATACACTGAACAGTTTTACCTTTTTTTTAGCCCCGGGTGTGTTTGGGGTAAGGTTGTTTGTGAGTTTGTTTGTATCTTAGCATTTTTTAACAAAATTACTTATCCGGTTGTAATGTGATGATTTGCAACCGTTTTGTTTGACTTCTTTTTAGATAGGATTTATCGCTACGAATATCTAGTCGTGCCGTCATGGAATAAAAGCCAGAGTTTGCAAATTTTGTTGAAAGCTAATCTTCCTTAAATAATACGTTTATTATTTTATTTTGATAAGTGTATTATTCGACCTCTGTGGCGCAGTGGCCGAAGGCCTGCCTGAGACACAGAAGGTTTCGGGTTCGATTCCTGCCGAGGGACATATGTTTGTATCCCATATAAGCTTGCCGGCGCGTTTGAAACGGCTCCCATCCGAATGTTTTTTAGACGTAATTTATAAACTATTTTTTTACGGTAGGTATTTCGATGCAAATAATCATATTACCCTTTCTATTCTCTAGATAACCAAGTTGTTACCTAGTTGTCTGTTTAGAGCGTTGAGTAAAGTAGATACCTGATTTTAGCGGTCTCGTTTATTTTTAGCGGTTATCACTACAACCAAAAGTGGCAACCCCCTGCTTATGTTTGGCGGATATCGATTCAACCAATCAAACGTGTTTACCAATAAAGAAATTGTTCGTTGGAGATGCACCAGCAGGTCCAATGGCTGTCCAGCAAGGGTCGCTACGACTCGAGACGGTCAGATAATCACCTTACACAACCAGCACAGTGGCCAATGTGGCATTAGAAAAAAAAAACGTTATTACTGCACGTGATAATGAATAATTGTTTGTATTTCATGTTTGTAACTTCGTAGCGCATTATAATATCGTTCATGCTTTTATTTAGAAGTCTTTGGTAACTTTATTTCGATAAATTTTAATCTAATTGACGCCTACTACCAAGGCGGCAAACAAACATATGGCCCACCTGTTGGTAAGCGGTTATCATTACCAATTGCCGACCCTTAAAAAAAATCAAAGCGCCATTTTTGAAGCAAAGGTAACCTCTCTTCGTGTAGTCACTCGGCTAAACCTCAGCAGGGATATTATTCCATAACCTGCGCTTTTTCGTGGGAGGAAGTTATATTTGTGGGAGGGAGTTATATTTGGTTAATGGCCATTGGATATTTTATTATGATAAATGAGCCGTTAAGCATTCCTCCAGGTCACCTTTAGTATAGAACATCGGTAGTGACGTTGAGAATTAAGCTTTACCGTGCTTTTAGGTCACGTTAAGATGTTGGCACCGAGTATACCAATCGCTATGCTTTGCCGGAGCCATTTAGGTGGTCTAAAAATGTTGACATGTTGTTGATGTTGACTGTTTGGTACTCTCGTGCTTACTATACTTCAGTTTATACTTATCCACTTGCAGGTTCAGAAGCAATGTTTACCACGACAAGAGCTGGCAATCCGCTGCTTATACTTGGCGGGTATCGTTTCAATCGGGCACGGTTAGGCGCTAAGAATGGCGCGCTTCGTTGGACTTGCTCAAGCAGGGCTCAAGGATGTCCAGCCAAAGTCGTTACCTGTGAAGACAAGATCGTCTCTTACTCCAACCTTCATACTAACCATAGAATTAGGTACAGTAAACGATAAGTGCTAATGTTTATATTTTATTTCAATTCGAAGGAATGTGCCGTAGTTTAGTGTTCCTAAAATGCGGTGGGTTTGCAACCAATCACATTTGACTATGCAAAACGTTGATATGTGCCCAATGTTTGACCTTGCCTCTCACTGCCATCTTGGTATCCTCACGGATTTTGTACTCTGGGGTTACCATAATGGGGGCTATAGTCGTGAGCATGTTAGGTTTACTTACCTATGTACATTTTTTATCATGTTTATATTAAATCGATTTTTTGTAAGATGCAAATTAGAATCGAGTTTGTTGGATTTGATACTAAAATCTATTAAGTATGTAACTTAGGTGACCTTAGTAAATAAAGTTTTTTAACATAACTTTGAGATCTTATGTAATGTAATTATACAACTGAGTAGAAGAATAATAATAGTAATTCATTACATTCATAATAAAAAAAAACAAAAACACGTAGAAAGTGGTAACTAGACGTAAATTTATATAATAATAACACTGTTCATACCTAGCAAATTAACGGAATGTGTATATTTTAGGGCCAGTTTTCAGCCAAACGAAATTAGGCACTCCTGTTCTGATATACGGCGGGCACCGGTTCAACCGAGCCAATCTCCACAGCAAGTCGCCCAAAGTGCGCTGGCTTTGTAACAAAAGACCCATGGGCTGCAAGGCCAGGGTTTTCACACTAGGCCAGGAGGTCCTCACCCTCCTCGATGAGCATAACCACGTGGGATCTCAGCCATGGCATAATGTATCTCCTATTAAAATAGCTAGCATAGCATAATATTAGCGCTTTAACTATTGTGGACTTATCATTAAAAGGCAAATTGACGTGGTAACGGTGGCGAATAGACACTTGTATTACAAAACTTTGTATGTGACAATATTTGCTCGTATGATCAAAAGTTGATCGCCACCGCCACTGCGTTAGGCCTGAATTAGATCCTCAAACAACGGTTTAATAACAACCTCTATGCTGCAGTGGGCGAAGGCTCGCCTGAGACGCAGAAACTTGCGAGTTCTATTCCCAAATGACAAATGTTTGTATCTTCAAATATTTGTCGAGACAAATATTTGACGCGAGGGTCTGGATGTTTTCTATGTATAATATGTATGAATTTACAAAAAAAAATGTATTTAAGTAGTTTTACAGTCACGTTGTTCCCATAACACAAGCTCTGCTTACTTTGGGCTGGATGATGCTGTGTGAAAAATGTCCAGCATTATTAATATTATTATTATCACCTCCCTCAAAATTATGTTATTTAAGTACCTTTCTAGTTTGGTACTATGCCAATTTTACCTCGTTTAGTACATATTATTCTTATGAGCGCCTTGTTCGATTGGCACTGCATTAGAGCTGAAAGAAGAATCATCAATAAAAACACCGAAACAAGTCGTGTTTGTTACCTGATATTATAACTTGGTACCTATCCTCACAGATCTACGCACTGAGTATGGATTTGAAGATATTCATCATAGGGAGTATAGCATGTTTTATTTTTTATCTTTATGTACCAGTACAACCTTTCTTTCAGATGCCAACTCTGCAGTACCGGTGCTCACCGAGACCCGGTTCGGGGATCCGGTTATTAAGCTGGGTGAATACCGGTTCAACCGGTGTAAAACATTCGGGGACGGGCGACGCAGGCGCTGGTCTTGCAGTAATATCAATGCTGGATGTCTAGCCGCCATCATCACTCTTGACGATGTCATAGTGAGGACTTCCAATGAACATATACATTGACCTCAGACATATTAATGTTTTTCGTTTGTTGTGGCAATTGTTCTTACTTAATCAAGCGTTATATCAGCGATCTGTCTTAATTCCAGATTACACTAGCGAAATGGCGATGGTAAAAAATGGCACTCTATTGGCCGGGGTAATTTTTAAAATGTGTTTAATGTTTAAAAGTTCGAAAATTCGAAATTGGCAACCTTCTGATTAGTGTTCCATTTTTAAGTTTTTCTAATGTTTATACATGGCTAAGCTTATCTAAATTATCCTCATAGCCATTTTGTTAGTGTAATTAGGTGAAAGGCTGTGGTATGGTACCGTTGAAAAGGACCTAGGGGTTGATATTGTAAGAACCTGAAGTGAAAAGGTTCGGAACGTGTCACGGAACTTCCAAATTTGTAGATTATGTTTTTTTTTAAATAATTTGTTTTATTTTCCGGATTCAATACTTCTTATTGTTTTTAAAGTTTCGCTTTGGCAAAAGCTTAAAGTATATTTATTTGCATTATTTACAATCGGCTTTACCCCAAAGAGTTGGCTATGGTTGTGCCTGACTTAAAGTTGTGCATATATTTACAGAGCCTTATAAAGAAACTGGCTAATTTTAAGTAATAGGTAATTAGCGTTTGCGTGTTGTGGTGAGGCATGATCTTTTTAAAAGTTACATTTGAAAGAATTAAAGAGCACGAGCCGTAGTCGGTTTCATATTTAGCACGTCAGCATAGCTTCAGCTTAGAATGCTTCAGAATTTTTTTTTTACAAAGTGATAGCTTTTTCATACGTTTTAGGATATTATTACGGCTATAAGTATCCGTCTCACAACCGTCGAGCGTGGTTGCGGACGGTGCTCATGTGGAAGGACCTTTAAACGGTCAACGAAACGTCAGCAGGAGAATAGTAAAGTACCTAAGTCGTAATCATATTCTAAAATCATACCAAACCACGATAATTTCAATTCTATGTTTTTCATACGTTTTAAAATAACACATTAAATGATTTAATACCAGTTCCCAATGAATTTTTCGTATGAAATGAATTCGTTCTAATTCGATTTAATCTTGCATGAAACTGAGACATCACCTACCTATAACTCTAGTCCTTTTAAAGCTTTATAATGCAAACATTACAACATCTATGCTCCTGAAACACTGCAGCCAATCTGGCAGTTTGAGAGTAATCATTCTATTGAACTTGACTTGAATGGTTTTACTTGCCGACTGGCTGCGGTTAGAAGAGGCATTAGTTATTGTTCTGTTTTAAAATGTTGTTTTAGTTTGGTCCCACTGCATGGTTTTGGTTGCTTTTCTCTTTCAGAGCCGGTATTCGGGAGCACGGGTAGAGGCAGGCCGACTATACTTGTAGGAGGCTCTAAGTTCTATCTTGCTTGTATCATGCGCAGTTTTCGCCGCCGCTGGATTTGTAGCATTAAAACTTGCAATGCCACGCTTTATACGGAGCACGATGTTATAACAAGAACCCATGGCGAACACTTCCATAAAAAAATTGAGCCAAAACCAAAAACAAGAACAAAAAAATCAAAACATAAAACACAAACCAGATTTACAATCAAGAAGCAAAATTCCACTTAATGTTTTTAAAAGTGAGTTTTCTAAAAATATATTATCGAAAAACTATCTTAATAAGAGTTTTAAGTTTTGTTTTTTTTAAGATAGTTAGGATAAATGGTGGGAACGTAAACCGTTCGGCGATCGTACAAAATAAACTAATAAACCAAAAATACCAAAAAGGTAGCAGTAGTACAACCAAAAAAAAACCGGACAAGAGCGAGTCTGACTCGCGCACCGAGGCTTCCGTACAAACTTGTATGTTCACCATAATAATGAACATTGCTCAAGTTCATAAACTATGTCAGCACCAAACATTGCTCTAACGTAAATATAGTCGGATTGGAAGACAAACAAAACTTGAAAAAATGTTCTCCCATACATTGATATACGTCACAGACAATTCTTCAACTGCAAATGTAAGTTTGTAATCGCTTTATTTATGTTATAAAATTACAAATATGCTTGCAATAATGCTTCTTGCCAAATTTCATCTATCTGATTTATTTGCGTGTATAAAAATAAGCTTGATTTATTAGAGCTCTAAGGGACCGTAGACCTTCGTATTTGATATTAATTTTAACTTAATGCGTTCCTGAGAAAAGAGGTCTTGTCAGACAGACGGACAATGAAGTGACCCCTATAAGGGTTCCCTTTTGAGGTACGGAACCCAAAAAAAGTAAAATGCTGGTCAAAGACATTTTAAGATACATTAAATACATGTAGGTACGTACATAAAACATTGGGCGACAGTGCAAAATTAACTGAGCCTGTTTTTTATTTGTGACTCCATAGATAAAAAGTACAATCTTCAATTTTTCCAATCATTAAGTGTTTTCTGTAAATACTTAGTTTTGCTGATTGTAACAAGTTTTGTTACAATGTATAGTTTAGAACTTTAGAACTTGTATAGTTTAGAACATAAGTTCTATAACCGTTATTTTTTGTTAAGTTTTTTAATGCTTGTCATTTAGAAGTAACCACTTTTATTTCAAAGATACTTTAGTTTTATTAATGATAATGTTTATCATTAGATTATTAGTTGTAAGGGAATTAATGATAAAAAAAACTTATTTTTGATCGTCTTGTTCTGCACTAAAATTATGACTCCCATATGCCCTATAGGCATATGTAGATAAAGTGTGAAACAAAACCCGTGTCTGGTCCATTAAAGGTGGATGCCTATAAATTACAATTAAATAATAATCCGTGAAAAAATATTTCCAAGTAATCGATAATTATTTTATATTATAGTTAAGGAAGAATTGGTACATAGTGCATACGGAAAAATAGGTCTTTCATTTCCGTAGAGGCACATAACCAACGTAGTCATTAGACCATATCTAAAATAATATATCATATCGAACGGGGTTTTTGTTACATACTGCTTATTAAGGTATCAAAATATGTAGATAACAAACACATTATTGTAACTCCAAGAGTTAAGAAGAGTTATCATGTTAAAATGTGTCCTTTCTTTTGATGTTGGTCATTTATGTTGTTCGCTTGAGGCAAGCTTATAAATAAATAAAAAACTTTTTTCTACTCCTTTTCAATTCTTTCTGTATACATTTTCTTTATTATTAAATTAGATTAAATAACGTAATTTGTCATTGAAACCAACAAAAACACACACTCACTTCTTAAATATCCATGATGGACATACTTAGATACTAATAACTGTAAATATGTATAATATTAGATATTAGAAGAGATAAATGAAGGTCCCAACCGTAACGAAAATTGTAAAAATCTGTTACAAGAAATAAAAACCATTTTGATTAAAAATAAAGATATATACTCAAGTAGGTGGTAGACAGGGTCACCTCCAAGCATGATGTTGGCACATGCACACGTTTTGCATAGTTATTAGCTTTCCAAGTGACAGGTGAAAAGCCCATCAAGAAAGAAGCGGCGATGGGCTTGCCCTGGGGGCTTCATGTAACACTAATCGATGGCACATTATAATAACATGGATAGTCTGAGAGACTATATAGCCACTTTCGTAGTATCTGACGTCAGATCTAGTATATATTGTAGCCCGTCTCGACACCATGAAAAACTATTTTGAATATTCTAAAATTACAATCAACGAAATCAATGTTTTTACAGTTAAGTTCTCAACATGTTGTGTGCTAGCTACGAGTATGTCTTTATAATTGCCATCATTTAAGGGATGCTTCCTTTTGGTAGCTATCTAGATCAGTGTTTAGATGGCTTAACTGTTTCATACATATATTATGCTTATACTCATACTTAACTTTGTAAAGAAATCGTAAAAAAAATACATCAAAAAGCTATCTCTTTTGTAATCCTTGACTTAAACCGAAAGCCTCCTCCACATCTGCTAGTATCCCTGTAGGTATTCTCCGACTATATAGAAGAATTAAAACAAGGGCTTCAATTTCAGATTTACAACCATCGACATCCGACCATGATAGATTATATCTTGGTCGGATACCACGGTCGGATCGTTATATCTACCTATGTGTTTATATTAACTTTTTGTTTAGGATAGTATATCTTATTATTGCAGATCAAAATCAATCGATTTTCGTTCCAGAAAGCAATAATAGCAATCGAAAACTGATAGGTGACAATTCGGGGCCCATCCGAACAGTATGTGGCCGCCTGAACTAACAAGCGCGTCTGCTTCTTGTTTTGATACTTTGACTCCCCGCCCACGCGCAAACCTGGTATTTATCTACGTTACTATAGTACTAAATCAAGGTGTCATTATCCTACATTCTAATAATAGTATAAATTGGAAAGTATTGTTGTTTGTTACAATAAAATAAACTCCAAAGTGGCTCAACAGATTTAGATAACATTTGCAAATACGTTAGAGCCAGAGCCGTCTTCCAGTCTGCAGTCTCGACATAGACCATCGATCCGATATTAAAACTATCGATAGATAAATATTGACAAAAAAATCGCTTGCATTGCCGAAGTTACTGATTCCGAAATTTAAGGAATATAGTAATAGTAACTCTTCTTCTAGGCTCGAGCGCGAGGAATCGCAGTAAATTCACTTTAAAATTTTAAATTCACGTAGTTTTCAAGTTGAAGTTTCTATATTATGATCCTTGTGATTTCAATGAATAAAAACCTATTGACTTTGACTTTGACTAAATAAGTATTATATCGTCAGTTTGTTTCAGTATTTAAATGCTAATTTTTATTTAAGTTTCAGATCAAATTAAACCGACAATCGAACCAGAGGGATTTGACTTTGTATCATCTGCAAAAGGAAGACTTCTTCTCCTGCGAGCAGGGTATAAATACAGCCTGAAGAGAAAGAACAAGGACGGAACAACTGCTTGGCGCTGTACTAAGAGAAACATTTGCCAAGCTATCTTAACCCTGACTAGTACTTATGTTATAAACAAAGAAGGCGACCATATCTGCTGCCCGGATACTGCCAAAAACGAATTTCTCAAAGAATTAGATATGTGCCAGAAGAGAGTCGTAGCAGACGATAAAACTTCAGTTGCAAGTATTTACCGTGACGCCGTAAGCAAGCTGCAAGAATCGAGCCCGGCGACATCAAACAAAATACCAGAGTTCAATAACATCAAGAGCAGACTGTACAGAAAACGAAACAAATCTAAATTAGGCAAATTATAAAAAAACACTAATTTATTAATTCATTATGATTCTTAAACAATCTTTCGTATTTCTATAGCTCACCACAAGAATTATAATTTTCAAGAATAAAGAATAAATTTTATTATCGTTCGAAGTTTTTTTATAAAAAGGGTATTTCTTTGACATGGGAGGAATCTTAAATCGTAGAAGATATATGACGAGAATCCGAAAAAAAAAAAACAAACTATGTATATTCAACGATTTTGAATAATAGTTCTATACTTAAATGACTGGAATTGTACTGAACGAATATTATTTTAAGTTAGGTTGGATATCGTAGTGCGTTGATAATCATTATTTTCAGATGCCGAAATATTTCGATTGCCAAATGGTTCGAAGTGTCTTTATTTCAATGGGTACAGGCACAATTTGCATTCTTCTTCCCGCGACCCGAAACTACGATGGATTTGCACGAGGAAGAACACTGCCTGCCGCTCCACTATCGTTACTATTTCCGGGAAAATATTTAAGGTGCTTAATGATCATAATCACAAGTGAATTAATTAACAATCAAGGTAAATTAACTTTATACTGGAATACGAAAAATACTCACATTTCTTCAAGTTATTAGTGTAGCTACCCGTATTTTGTAGAATACCTGGGTTGATATAGCTATTTGGTATTCCTCATTATCGTCCAAAGTCCGAAGTGTTTCTGATTGTTTTAAATATTATTTTAATCATGTTTACTGTGGGATTTTTGAAGTAAGAATACGCTTTAATTGGACAGTGTTCTTGTTACGTTCACAAATAATTGTTTTTATTTAGTTTTATTCTCCTGGTAGGTATTAAGTTGAAATATAATTTGGTACAATGAAGTATTTGCTATCCATGTACATAATTGTATATAATTATGAGAATTAAATCAGACAAATTATATTTTTTTTAATCTAGATAAAATTAATGACATGCGATATTATTATTATATTTTTTTTATTTATTAATATTATTTTATTATTAGTGTTCTAAAATTATTATAATCATTCTTACATTTATCATAGGTATATTTTTGCTAATAATGCCAATGAATTCTTTTAGAGGAAATAAAGGCTATTTTTATTTTTATTTATACATAATCTACTTAGTACTTGCGAAGAGTGGAAGGAAAGTAATCCTTTGGTGAGATTGACGACTTCGATGGCCTGGCAGGCGAGTAGTCGGCTGCGACGTAAGAGGTGCGGTTTCGATTCCCGCTGTAAGACAAATGATTGTATGTCCTGCAGATATTTGTTCCGGTTCTGAGTGTTGTGGCGCCACGATACTTGTAGCACCACAGGGAATTCTAGTGATCGGTGGGAATCGGATAGCGCACCAACATGTTAATTAGAATTGGAATTATTTGTTTCAATATACAAAGCTTACTTTTGCTTACAGTTTTTACCAAACCAAATTAAAACTTAAATATAATGAAATATTGATGATGGGCTGTCTTTAAAAATGTCTACATACGGAAACTCGTGTGTGAATGAATATGTAAAGTTAGCGCCCATAATGATTGCTCAATATGGTCGGATTGTTGACTTTGTTACGAAGAACTTTGTTAAGACAGTAGTGAAAAGCTAGCTGGAGCTTACGCTTAGGCGTAGGCTAAGTTGGTCTATTTGATAGTTCTATTCCAGCCTGGCCTGCAATTGGACGCTTTATTGAGTGCAGCAATGGTCAGCCATTTCCCCGAATACGGTATCGTGTCCCTTAAGGAAAGGACATGAAAAATACGCCGCTCATGTCCAGATGTCAGCACATACACACTGCCTGGCGTGTCAAGGTACTCTCTGCATGAGGTGTTTCTTAACACATCACACACTTGTCACCAGAAAGTTGACACACAAGGTTCTACGTCACATTTTTAGCATAATCTGAGTCCTGAGCATAAGCCTAGCCGACTCTTATTAAGTATTTAAAATTAATTTTAAATACTAAAATACACAGAACGCCTACAGCGGTCACGAATAAAAGCGTCTAAAGATCGCTTGCAGTGGAATATTGAACGATTTTGACGTATTCAGTCTATGAACGTTTTTTTGTACAAAATTGATGAAGTGTTTGTTTCAGTTATGAACTATTTACGGTTTGAGACGACTCGGTTCGGCAACCCCGTGATCGTGGTGGGGCGATACCGCTACAACAAGTGGAGCGGCAGTAGGGGTCCGCAGACTCGCTGGACATGCGTAAAGAACCAGCAGGGGTGTCGCGCGACCATCGTCACTTACAACAACATCGTGCTCAAAACTAAGAATGAACATAACCATTGATCTCTTTTCAGTCACTTTACATTGTCGTCATTTAAGAGTATGCTCTTGTCCATACAACTGATGCATATCCCTCCATTTATTCCTTTCCAAGGTGGTCTCTTTTGTCTTCTTATACGACATGACCTGGTCTCCATGTGTCTCCTTAATCTGGCTCATGTAGTATATTTGCGGGCTTCCTCTTCCTTAGTTTTCTTATATTTTTCCTACGATTATGGTCTTTATAAAGCTGTCATATCGTAAGGTGACCAATGATTTTCTCGTTCTATTCTAAATAGTAGAACTTTATATTAGATTACAAAGTTAGCGAAGTGGAACAACTTTCAATAAACACGTTTTCATTATGGCTCGTATCTTATGTCTGTAGAAATCCACTGCTGGACATTGAGTGCCATATCGCAAAGACCGTCTTCCAAGTTATAATAGTTACCTACTTTTAAACGCCAATTATTTATATACAAAGCACTGTGTGATGCTGAACTAGATAGATATAAAGATATCTAAGATTCTAAGATTTCTTACCTTATTTAAATTTATTTTGCAACATTCGCTCACTGCACATGAAATATTTGTTAAGTCAGTCTGTTTTCTTAGCGATTGGGCAAAAGTTTAGGTTTAGCATTAATTTATTTAATTATATATGTATGTATTGTTTGATTTAAAGTCTAGTCTAGTCAGAGAGTGTTTAACTGATATTAATAACTTAAGTATTTTGCATTTAGATTCATAATTTATGATGTAGAGCTTGATTCCCGCCTGCACTAAGCTTAAGCAAAGACTTGCCTCAGCTTAGTACTATGTTTATATTTAGTATTATTTTTATTATTTAAGTCTTGTTTTATTATTATATTTTCATAGAAATCTGCCTTTGTCTTTGTCAAACTCAGTGCAGACGGGCATGATTCTTTTGAGAGGATATTTTCTTTTGTTTTATAGTAACCTGAAACATTTAAGTTAAACAATTATATTTTAATTGATTTCATCAGTATTCAAAATAAAATATTTTTGTCAGATATGTGTTAATAAATGCTGTATTTACTTTTCTGTAAAATCTGTGAGCTTTCAATTAAATTGAAGGCAATACTAGGCAGAGGCTCATAGAAATATGTCATTAGGAATGCCCTAATGACATATTTCTATGAGAAAATGCCCGTAAGGCGGCACGCTTTTACCTAAGCTTAGTGTATACAGTTTGAGCAGATATTAGGTAAGTTATTAAAAAACCAGTGGCAGCGGCGTATTTGGACAGTGATTATATAATTTCTGATTTGCTTTGGTTTTCAGTTCCAGAATACACCACGTCTCGGTACGGAAAGCCGGTACTCCTTCTGGGGGGCTATCGATATAACAAAAAAGCCGGTGAAAGTGCGCCCAAGCACCCCCGCGCTAGGTGGGTCTGCGTTAGAATCGGCAAAGGGTGCCGCGCATCTATTATCACCTTTGAAAAAGTAATACTGAAGAACAACATGAAACACAATCACTAAATGTGTCCGACGAACTTTTTGCCGTTATAATTACCAAAATGTATCCCTTCCCTTTAAAAAGACCTCACATAGACCAATGACGTTGGAAAGGTAGCGGCAATTTCGTAGGTGGGGTAGCCAAAGATAGATCGATCGAATTTGTAATTTTGCATCTGTTTGTACAAGCATAATTACCTAATAATGCCTCTTTTTCAATTGATAATGAGACAAGATCGTAGTTCGTAAATTCTATATTCCGTAAGTTTATAATTCAATGTTATAAACTTGTTTTCGGGAAGAGTCATTATTATTAATAATTGTATTAGTTTACAGATTTGATAAGTTTTAAAAAATAAAGAAAAAATCTGGTTGATCATGTTATTAAACATAAAGGTTTCGTAACATAAAAAAAAGAGTTCGGAGTCAGAACAGTTGCGGAGAGGTGTACCTCTCCTATTTGGAGACATTATGTACGAAGGGTGGTCAATCAGTGAAATCCTATTTCTATAAGCGCAGATTTTACTAACAAATAGTCTTAAGTATCTACTAACAAAATGGATTGTATTGTCTGGAATAAAAACATATGATTTGATTTGTAAAAAAAAGTAAACTTTAATTGGTCTCATCGTAAGAAATATGTGGAACATATCTGAGGGAGCATAAGCTCCAAGGTGGTCTTTAAAAAGTGTGACGTCAGTAATGCTAACGTCACTACCATCACCAGAGTGCTGATCTTTCATAGTTGACGACGAAAGTAAACTCAAGGAGATGTTCTTCGAAGTCTGCACGATGTGACGGCTCGAGGAGGAATCAACCGTACTCGGTCCGTCGCCCGTATTTATGCAAAATAATACGGCAAGACTCGAGCAAGCAACTTGTGCGAACAAAAACTACCTGCAAGCATTAATCATTTAAGTTTACAAATGGGTTTAAAGGTAAACATGGTCAAAATAACAACTTGATTACCTAATTATTATTTGATTACAACAATCAAATAATAATTAGTTATTATTGATTTTACACTGTAATTTGACAATCTAAGTGATGGTTCGTTAAGTAACTCGTGGTTCTGCGCCGATGACTCATTGTAGAAGCACAATAACGCCTTTGCGCCGATAAACAAGGACAAAATATCCAATTTTAGGGACTCCAGTCATTTGTCTAAACGATTTTTTATTTAATTTTGCATTAGAAGTTAGAAGTTAGAAGTTTATATTGACATATTTTGATCTAACAATACATTTCCAGGGATGAAATTCACGACTTCACGTTTCGGCAAGCCAGTTATAGAGTGCGGAGGCTACCGGTACAATAAACAGAGCTTCTGCAGTGGACCTCGAGCCCGCTGGGCCTGCATCAAGATTGCTAAAGGGTGCCGCGCGGCTATCACTACTTTTGAAAACGCTATAATTAAGTTCAACAAGGAACATAATCACTAATACCTACCTGCACTTATCTAAAGATTATGTCGTAATAGATTTATATGAAACAATGTCCTTAAGACGGTTGGGGTAGAGTAGAGTAGCCTGCGGAACTAGGCCACTGTACTGTATCAGAGATTTGTATTTTTTTATTGTTGACATTAAAGCCTCTTAACCACTGAAGTGTCTAACAGAGTCCGAAGAGTCGTTGAGTAAGATAATGCTCGTACATGAGATTCAATAATACAATAACTATCTATCTGTGAGTGTTTGGCGCGTGCTTACTGCAAAAACGTTAATTGATAACGTTAATAAATAAACGAGTCTGATAACGGAGCTGTTTTCATAAGATAAGAGGATGATTGATGATATTTTTTGTAGACATAATTGGATTAATGTAAAGCCAAAAGAGTAAGCCATATAACTTAATCATGTAGCAGATTGAGCTCCCCAAAATCTATGCCCAACTAGAATTGGACTTGAACTACGTTTGTATAGAAATAGTTCCGACATGAGTGCTCTATTTCTGAAGAAACTATTTTGTTTTTTAGGTAATGATATCATGTATACACAGTCCCGCTTCGGCAACCCGGTCATCATGATCGGAAACTACAGGTTCAATAAGTGGATTGGCAGTAAGGGACCTAAAGCTCGATGGCCTTGTACGAGGGTCAAACAAAGATGCAAGTGTGTTGTCATCACCCTTGATGATCAAGTTATACAAGTGAATCATGAACACAACCACTGAATTTTTGTTTATTGACATTTGGAAGCAAACAGGCACACAGCCGAGCAGAAGGTGTATTAGTGGTTACCGTCGCCTATCTTGCTGATGCGTTGCCCGTTACATATAATTTAATTTAAAAACATAATTTTATGTGCTTGTGGTTTCATGGGCACAAATTACCTTCACACTGAAACATTGAAATGCGTGCATTACTGCTTGGAAGCAGAACTAAATACTATATTAGTACTTTACCGAATTGTTTCCAAACAACTTAATGAAAAAACATGCTGGAACGGACTTGAGTCAAAAAGATTTTTGGAAATAGTGATCCAGCAAAATTCTCTAATATTAATAAATTGTATTAATTAATCGACGGTTTCTCTTTGGACTGATAAATCGTTTATGTAGGATAGACTGTTCTTAGAGAGTTAATCATAAATAGTTTTGTGTTAGGCTAACGCTCGTACCAAATGCTTGCTAACTCTGCTTTTGAAGGTACCCAAGACAATTAATATTTTGTTGGAATCAGACAAAAGGAGGGAGTTCCTTCCTTCGTTTACGCATGGGCGGTATGTTATGAACTTATACGACTTTACAAAATTAAATCAACAATAGCTTGTAGAAGTCCACAACTGGCATAAGGCCTCCTTCAAAGAGTGCCCTGACGAAGGATCCTAGTCCATCCAGATTCACCAACTTCCGTAACCTTTTTTTTTATTGGTTTTCAAGTGATCGCCACTTGAAAAACTCCCGTAACCTTAATGATGTCATCGATTCTCATGTGACTTCCGATGTGTGACTATTTGAGCGGTCACTTACATGCAGAACGGAAAGTCACAACATGCCTGACAACAAAAGGTTTACATGGCGCTGTTCTCGAATCATATTAAAATTGTTTTTATTGAATTTCTTGTTTTGGGAAAATAACCAGTTCACAACTTACTACTATCTACTATCTGAGATGCTAATCTAGGTCGTGTTGAGGCATTAACACTTAAAATAACTTAAACTATACATATTTTAATTAATGTTACCTGTTACAGAACAATTCTTCACGGTCTCTCGATTTGGAAATCCTGTACTAAGTCTACGGGGTTACCGGTACAACAAGGTCCAACAAAGAACTGAACATCGGAATAATCAGATCCCCGGTCGAAAAGAAAGATGGGTCTGTTGCAGAAAGTCTCAGGGCTGCAAGGCTTGTGTTTACACATTTCTAAATGAAATAATAAGAATTGATGATAGTCACAATCATTCGAATAAACAATGAAATTAAGGGTTCACTTGCGAATAAGACGAGAGTGAAAAAGATATTGAAAAAGACGCTCATAAAGCCTGTCTGTCTTTCCGTACATCCTTGTGCCACACCCTGATTTTTGCCTCATTTTTGGCCATCCAGGAAATATAACACATTAGTTGTGCCCAAAACCCTATTTTTTGGTTCTAGAAATAAGAAACAAAGTTATGCGAGTAGCATTCCGTAGGAACTGCCTATGAAAAGGGTTCAACGGTTTTTCTATACTAACTTTTAAGATAGAGGCAACTTCGCTAATTAAAGACGTTACGTCAAAGTAGGTATATCGTTCTATTGCTGGTAATGCTGGGCGTACCTTGTTTTGGTAAATATGTATATTGTCTGTTCAAGGACCATCGTTTACGGTATCTCGACGTGGGAAGCCCGTATTATTGCTAGAAGGATACCGGTACAACAAGTATATCAAATGTAATGGACCCAAAGTCAGATGGACTTGTTGTAAATCACCGAGCTGCAAGGCGTCCATCATCACTTATCAGAATGAAGTCTGCATGGTCAACGGTTCTCATAATCATTAATCACGTATCTTCTAAGTTTCAAATGACATAAAAAATAAATATACAGGGTACGGCAAGCTATTGGGACTCGAAATGAAATATTAGGCAAGCAGTGCCTGTGAGAAAAAAATTATAATCTTTTTACAATTCCAAAATCTCCATTACTTTCACCTTTTAAATATTTTTTCATGCATACTCTCTAAGTAGGTTCCATCCTCTACAGTCTACAGGAAGGAATATTATTTTTGTATATATATAGTCAAAAAATTGTTTATTTTTAGAAATATTACAATATTTGTCACTAATAGAAAATAAACAAGGTTGAGTTAAATTTTGTATTACAGCAAAAATAGTCGCCCCTCAGCATTATACTATGGGAACTCACGTTTCTCTATAAGCTGAAGGATCATCAAAAAAATAACCAAGCAGAGTTTGTTGCCTTATTCTTCTAGGCTCGGTAGCGCGCGAGGAATCGTCGTAAATTCACTTTCAAATGTTAAATTCACGTAAGTTTCTATAATTATGATCCTTGTAATGAATAAAAACCTATTATTTAAATTAAGTTACATTTTTTAATTTAAGTTTAAATTTGTCTTTGCCAGTAGGTGCATTTATAACAAAATGCGAACGGATTTTTTTACTTGCTGACGACTCGGACACAAAATATTCGGACACTGTGTCCGAATTGACACATTTTAATTTCAATATTTATTTTACTGATGATTCGGATGATTAATAAAAAGTACAGTAAGATAAAAAACTTTCAAGGATACCTTAATTGTGGAAATCCGTCCTCCGCCCAGTTGTAAAGTTACATAGTTATTAATTAATTATATTACAAATCCACTAATATATATGCGTCTTGGCAGTCGGGTAATAAGGATTATCTCAAGTGCAGTACCGAGCGAAAAAGCGCTAATAGATGCACAAAAATGTCACTTTCTTTATCTCTTTTATTCGTATATTTCTCTCTCGCTCGTTTTGCTCCGACGCACCCCTTACAAACAGCTATTCGTCCTCAGTCAAGGTCTGTGCGAATACATGCGTGGTTAAAGTGAAAAAAGAAATTATGTGGCAGTTTATGTTGCTTATTATGTTATTTGGAGGTAAGTTAAATAATTTAACTTAGTATATACATATATATAATAATTACGAAAATCGATAGATTAAACATAACTATGTTTAGTAATTAGTTTTTCTGTAAGATTTACTACACTAATAATAAATTTTAGTCAGTTTTTTTTTTTCACATAAATTATAGTAACTGTTTCCCATGGCTCCGTCCGCGTGATTTCTACAAAAAACAAAAAAGTTTTCAAATAAATTTTTGCTTATGTTTGGTCACTTTCGCATTTATAATATAATAACTTCGTTAGGATTACGCTTTTAGGTAAATACTGAAATGTTAAATCTTGTTATATAAGATTTTATCTCTTTCCTAATAATGGCCTTTTTGGCATGCATATTTTATATAGCCTACTTTTTTTTAGGAGATGAGGAACCAGAATTTTCATCTAATCCAAATCAAATTGGATTCAAAATAGTAACTTCAGAGCGCGGAAAACCGGTACTTCTACGTGCAGGCTATAAATACAATAAAAGACGAACAAACAAAGTTAATTCTACAAAATGGCTTTGCACGAAAAGAAATACATGTAAAGCAGTACTAGTGACAGCAAGCAACAACTCTATCGTGAAAGAAGATAAGCACAACTGTGATTCTGATTTTGTGTCCAATCAATTAACTGTATCGGAAAATAAATAATTCGTTATGTGTGAAAAAGGTATGTTTAAACTCTTCTATGGACATCATTGTCCCCTCAAGATTTAAAACGTTTGTACTAGCTGACTACTGTCATTACCCGACTAGGATCTTGGTTTTTATTGGTGAATATTGCAAAGAAATTTAAACAAAAAATAATCTGACAATCTTCTGCGATGGAACTTTTAAATTTTGTTTAAGACCATTTCAGCAACTTTACACTCTGTGGATTTGGGCAGTAGTGACACTAATTCTAATATAATTCCAGAGTTATACGCACTGCTGCCAAAAAAAACTAAAAATATTTATATAACTTTGTTTAGCCTCATAAATTCCGAAAAAGCCAAATTCCGGATTTAGATCTGGATACCTTTGTACTCGACTTCGAGCTAACTGCCATGTTGGCTGTTAAACGTTTATAGGAACAATCCTATAAAATTCATTTTTTTTATTAACAGTTACTAAAAACAATTTTAGTAAGTGTTAATAAAAGAAATGTGATTAGAATTTCTTTATATATTTTTATTCGTTTGATTTTATAGGTTTTTTTAAATATTGTGCTGTGGAAAATACTGTGATTGTAGAAGGTTAATTTATTTTGTTCAAGATTTTCAGTAAAGCTAATAAGTAGTTACTTAGTATTTAGTCTATGTGTAAGCTGATTATTATCTATGATTTTTAAGAGTAATGACTTTTTTTAATAAAAAGTAATGTCAAATCAATCAATGTAACTGTTGTCGAGATATTTTTTATGAGATTATATTTTAGATTAATATTAACCAATATTTATGAGATGTTGATTTTTATACTAAATATACGTTTTGGATGATTTTCAACATGTATGTAATGTAGTGTAATGTGGCGACTTACAGTGATACACGTCCACAAGGTAATTTATTACCGAAAGATGTCGCCTTAAAGCCACTCTAATAATTTTAGTTACGTTTTTTTTCTACATAAGTAATATAATTTATAACTTTTTTATCTGACTGTAGTAAACAGCTTTAATAATTTGTTAGTGTACGAATTGTTGGTAAAAAAAATATAAAAAATAAAATGTGTCAATTCTACACTGTCCGAATATTTTGTGTCCGAGTCGTCAGCAAGTCGATGTTTTAAAAGCTATCCAACTTAATGTAGTTTCTAAAAGTAGTTTTCAATCGCCTCTATTTCCCATCTGGCCTTAAAGTAAAGGCCATTTCGCCAATTCGTAAGATTTAGATAAAATAAACAATATTTTAATAGTTTTGCATATTTTTCTTTTGAAAGGGTACCTTGAGGGTATCACCCAGTGTCGTCGATTGCTCTTGTACACCAACTAAAAATTCTTTTAACTGACGCTCTCTTTTAATAATAGTAACAAAAGAAAGAAATATCAACTATTTTAGTGCTGTCAAATAATTCATTTTTAAGTTACCATAAAAGTTTAGTCGTGTTTTACAAGTTGGGTCGGTCGAATTCGATATATAGACATCACTATGTATTTGTACAGAACCCAGTGACAATAATATTTTTCCGTTCAAGGACTGGAGTTCACGATATCTCGATTCGGAAAGCCAGTGCTCCTGCTGAGAGGTTACCGTTACAACAAGAACATCCAGTGCCGTGGACCCCGAGTTAGATGGACATGCAGTAAATATCCTAACTGTAAGGCACTCGTCTTCACATTTCAGGATCAAGTTTACAGGGTCAATGATTGTCATAACCATTAAACTAACAAACTAACAATAAGAGGTCATGATGTTCACAAATAAAAATAGTCAAACAATGTACTGGATTTAAATTTCTATGTTCCCTTGCCGAAAGCGATTTATAATGTCTCCTTACACTCCAAATACGAGTTTATATGTGTAATTCTTGGACGTGTCACTTGACTATTCCCTATTTTGTATCCTCACAGATAATGAGTGTGGATCTGAGGATCACCATCATCGGAAATTCAATCGTGGCCATATTTTTTTGTGTTTTTTGTTTCGATCATCAGAGGTAAGCCCCCCGTTTAAAATGTGATCGGTCCATCGAGTGTTAGATTGTCCAGTTCGTGGTCGCCTTTTAAGAAAAAAAGAGAGACTCTTTTAAGGCGCCATTAAGTATAATCTGTAAATCCTGGGCAGTAAAGATTCTCGTTTGCCGGTTCCACCTAGGCACTTATTTCAATGACTGTCCGTAGGGCCACTGCAGTTTGCAGTCTCACGCTACGGAAAGCCGGTCCTCGTGCTTGGCGGATATCGGTACAACAAGTACATCAGGTGCAAAGTGCCCAGGGTGCGGTGGAACTGCACCATGCTCTCTAGAGGATGCAAGGCGACTGTCGTCACATTCAAAGAAGACATTTTATTTATCAAAAATAGCCATTCTCATTGAAATATACAGTTATTGTTATTGACGATCTCTGTGGCGCAGTGGGCGAAGGCCCGCTTGAGAAGCAGAAGGTCACGGGGAAATCTTTGAATGATCTGAAATTATAATAAAACTAAAATATTATTGTTAAGAAAAATATTCTTCCCTCCATTTATTTATTTCCAAGATGAACTCCTTTACGTCCTTATGTAGCTTATTCGCAGTCTTTCTTTTCCTCGAGTTGTATAAATTACATAATTTACAATTAGGTCAAAAACTACAATTAGTTGTTTCTTGGTCAAAATATTGATAAACTTGCATGTATTAAAAGTAGTGAAATACATTCGAGAAATGTTGTAGTAGGCATTTTATTAAAAATATTTTATCTAAGTATATTTGGATAAACATTAATACCCATATAATTTTCGACTGCCCGTTCTGATCTGATGATGAAGCAGTGTTTCTGTACGACTATTAACTTATGGAATTGTTCTCAGGACCTAAATGGACGAAGTCTCGGTTCGGGAAACCCGTATCTCAATGGGACGGCACAGGTTCAAATTAACTGGCCCCAAAGTGCGCTGGTACTGCACTAAGACCTCCATGAACTGCAAGGCGTCCGTCATTACAGTTAATAACCTAGTCGTCGTGGATTGTCATAATCATTAGACATTTAAGTATGGTCATAATGTGTAGGAAAGTAATAAGTGACGATGAAAGTGTACAAAAGTATAATAATAATATAATAGCAGTAGCTATAGAGCTCCTCCTCAAAATAAATTATTATCTTATTCGGTAAATGGTATATATTTTTATTTTTATTTTGAATAAGACCGTCCGTTGTACAAACTTTGACATTGTCAAAGTTTGTGATACTTATTTAAACTGAAATATTATTTGATGTAAAATAAAGAAAGAAGGAAAGAAAAACATTTATTTAGTACGACATAAAAAAAAACAATATTATAACAAACTTAGGATGGTCGTATAAGTTATGAAAAAAATAAGATATAAGTTAGAATAGCCTACTTTAAAGTAAACTGAAGACAATATTTAAACACAAAATACCTAATAGTTAACACACAAAACAGATACTTAACTTAAAAGCGAAACGAGACGAACATATAAATTAAGTACCTAATTTTGTGTTGCGTGGGGTCAAATAGTACCCCCCGTCTCAGCAATATGCTGCACTAGAAATGCCCCACGCACCTTTCTAATCCATCTACCTAGCTAGACAGTACAATGTCGAACCAAAAAGGTACTACTTAGCGCTGGTAAGCATATTTTTTTTTTAATTATCCTGTTTCTAGTGAAAGCCATCACTGACTTGTTTTCAGGGGCAGAATTTACAGTTTCCCGGAATGGAAGACCTGTAATCCTGCTGGGAGGATATCGGTACAATAAATACCACAGGTACAGCGGATCCAGGGCTAGGTGGTACTGCACTATGCAATCCATCAGATGCAAAGCATCCGTCGTAACATTGGACAACGAAATAATCGGAATTAAAGATTGTCATAACCATTAATTATATACATTGCAAATGATGTATCGTATAAGAATGCAATTTACCTCAATTGACAATAACATAATTAATACACATTAGTTATTTATTTTAGTTTTGTTTTTTTGGAAATTAATGATTTAGATCTGCCATTTTAAAAATAATGAAATCAAACTTAATTTAAAAAAAGTTCACGTTAAGTCATATTCGTAATTCTTTTAGTAAATTTATGGGTGATTTTAGCAAATAGAAACCTAATTTTTTTTTTATTTTTTTTTTAAGTAATGCTGGACATTTTTACGCAGCATCATTTAACCCCAAATTAAGCAGAGCTTGTGTTATGGGAACTACATGACTGATATTCTACTAATATACTTTTTTTTATGTAAATCCATACATATTATACATAGAAAACATCCAGATCCCGAGACAAATATTTGTTAATGCAAACATTTGTCCCGCAGCGGGAATCGAACCCGCAACCTTCTGCGTCTCAGGCGGGCCTTCGCCCACTTTGCCACAGAGGTCGTCTCCAAAAAAAATGGGCCGTGAGATCCTATATCACTATGTTTCTTTCAGATTATCTTGCTTGAATCATCGCTAAGGTACTTATAAGTTCCTCTAGAGCTAAGAAATTTGTTCGCAGAACCTGAATTTACAGTTTCCCGGAAAGGGCGACCTGTTATCCTGCTGGGAGGATATCGGTTCAACAAGTACTACAGGTGCGTCGGACCCAAAGCACGGTGGTACTGCACTATGCAATCCAAAGGCTGCAAGGCTTCAGTCGTAACGAATAAAAACAAAGTTGTAACGCTCAATAATACACACTCTCATAAACAGCTGGTGTACATTTAAATAAACAGCTGGTGTACATTTAATTTACCTATTAATTTTGAGCCATGGGTAGCCCCATGTTCCATTGCGCTCGACGAAGATACCTGTTTAATAATTTTGAGTTTTTCGTGCTCTGGCAAATTGTTGTCATAACAAATAAATGTTTTCTATTTATATACCTGTTTTAAATTCTGATGATATTTCTTACCAAAATAAGGTTCAAGAGAAAACTTTCAGTATTGTTTTTATGTAAATAAGAAAAGGAAAATCTTGTCAACACAAAATTGTCGTTATAGTCTAGCTGTCTCATTATGTGAAATAAACAATTCAAATTTTACCATTTTAGATTTAGTGCTTGTGAGCATCATAAAATAAAATAAATAAATAATACTGGACATTCATCATATAAACCTCGTAACGGCTGGACCGATTTGGGTGAAATTTAAAACAGGTATAGTTAGTGGCCTAGATACCACGCAGGCAAAGCCGTGGGCGGAGTTAAGTATTCATATAAAAATCTATCTGTATCAATTATTTGCTTTTTATATTTTTTTTATTCACACAAATAAACACATTCACATGAGAACATGTATAACGGCTAACCTAACCCTAATTTTTACCCGAACTTGTTTAGTTTATCACTCGTATGATTGTTGATTTACTATTTTCATAGGACTGCGATTCTCGGTGTCTCGATTCGGCAAGCCAGTGCTCGTGTTGGAAGGATACCGGTACAACAAGTACATTCGCTGCACAGGACCCAAAGTACGCTGGATATGCTCCAGACAGTCTTCTGGCTGCAAAGCTATAGCTGTCACAGTCATGAATGAACTCATCACCGTCAATGGCTTTCATAACCACTAAAATTCAAGTCTGGTTTTCGCTTCGGACTTATGTAGGAGTAATGTACCTTTGGAATAGTTTAAAAATAGATTAAATACATTTAAGAATAGATAGCGAGAATTCTCGATGGTCGTAACAGGAAGATTTTTCTTCTTCAGCACCGTTGTTGTAGATCGTTTAAAGGTCTAACCGATCAATGAAACGTGAATTGTGATACTATACGTGGTATTGTTGTAATATGTCCTAAATTATACCTTTGTTTTATTACCTTGTAATACTTGGTGATTCAAGAAAAACGATCTAAAACAAGCAGAGTGATAGAATACAACTTGGTTCATCTGAATTACCAAAGTACGATTTTGGACAGTTTGAGACCTTTTTATATCCTTAGCAAAATCTCACCATTAGGATGACTCCTTTCTAAGGTTAGCTGGAAAAACATGCTAATTAGCATTAAGTTCACCTATGTTATTGTTTTATCTCGTGTAATTAAGCATTTTCTATCTATCTATCTAAGAAATAGACAGATTTTGTATATTTTTTACCTGTTATTTTGAACATTAAATGTTATTCATTACATTTAAAGTATTTCATTGTGTTTTGTTTTATTATTTCATTTGTATATTTTACTAATCATACGTAAGTGGTGTCAACTATGTTGATTCTTTACTGTGTTCACTGTAATAAATCCATAATCACAAGCCTGCTATTTATTGGACGATGGACAAGTAGGTAAATGTTTTAATTGCTATAGGTAATGCGAATGAACGAACGGTCGTTTTGCCTATGGTCACAGACATTATAATACTACTATGGTGGAACCTGATCTACGGCCTACGCCGTAGCAACGATCGTTGAGCGTAGTGGGTGATAGCAAGAATGTTGACTACCGTTGTTTCAACTATTTTTCATATTTTTACATTGACATTTTAGCAAATAATAATTGTATAGTGTATGTAACTTATATTGTTTGATTCATGACGGGCAGCAGTTCTCACTAGGACCTGCGACATCTCCAAGTAAGCCATCTTACTTGGGGATTGCGAGAGGTGAGTCTAAATAATGTATTCTAATCTTAAACACGGTGATGAAACAAACAGTCGCTAGCTCAAGACCTCTTTAATAGGGAGCATGTTATAAACCTACCGGCGCTTCTTGAAATACCCTTCAAAACTTGACATACCATTACTTTAATTGGAAAATGATGGAAAAAACGGGGCACTGCAACTTATAGTATTTTCAAACAGCGTCATGCCATTAAACTTCATCTAATAACTGTTCCAAACTATGACGTGCATCCGTGTCAATTTGTCAACTAGTTTTTTTAAACAACGACACGGCATTGCTCTATGTCAACAAACCGTTTCAAAAAATGATTTGACATTCCATTGTGTCTGTGTGTGTGTAGGAGTTGTAGGTATATGTGTAAGTTTTAAGTGTATGCGAAATAAGAAGCAACGTAAAGGTCAAAACTGTGTCAATTAGTTTTTCCAAAATACTTCCTGGAATTGGTCTGCGTTTGCTACTTGTTTGAAACAGTGAAATGGCATTGCACCGCGTCTCTAAGCTCAAACAGAAACTACTAATTTATGTTATTTCAGAGTTTATTCCCACATACGGCCATACCCGGAAAGGTATACCTGTACTGTTGCTTGGACCCTACAGATACAATCGCCACAGTAACTACACCATCGGACCTAGGGTCCGCTGGGTCTGCACTAAAAAAAACCAGCAATGTAAAGCACATGTTATCACTCTAAACAATGAAATTATTGCCGTGCGAAACGAGCACAACCATTGATTTGGATGATTTAAAGTCAGAATTAAAAACACATGGCCATTGTTGTTGGTGCGGGATAAATGATTATATATTCTGTAGATATTTGTTCCGGATCTGAGTGTTCGGTACTCGTAGTTCCTGATACCCACGACTCGGGGAATCCTAGTGTGTGGGTAGGACTATGTATTTGTCTGTTGGGTATTTATTTATCTATTTATATTAAATTAAAAAACAAAAATGGATGATGAATCTTTTATTTAGGCACAGTGAAATTACAGAACAATGTTCGAAATTATATGCTTTTATTTTATACTAGCCTATGATTTTGGCCATAGCACCGATAGTTTTCTACTTTAACTGTGGCCGTTTTTTTATTGTACACAACTTGAAAACTATCGTTGAAGGCCCGCCTGAGACGCAGAAAGTTGCGGGTTCGGTTCCCGCCGCGGGACAAATTTTTGTATGATCTGCAAATATTGGTCGGTGTTTTCTATGCATAATATGTATGTATTTGCAAAAACAAGCATATTAGTAGTATAACAGTCATGTAGTTTCCGTAATACAAGCTCTGCTTAGTTTGGGGCTAGATGATGCTGTGTGAAAAATGTCCAGCATTATTATTATTATTTATTATTAATATACAAATGAAGGACTTAATGCAATACAGGATTTTCTACCAGTCGTTCTTAGCGGTTGGAAACAGATGTTGCGTTCTAAACCATAGGAACTTGAATTTATTTTCTCTTCGCGTCACTAGTTTTTCTTAGACATCCTGCTTAAGCTACAGACAAGCTTATAGCATGTCGGCTCTGAATCGGCCTTAAAATAACCAATATGATTGCTTCAGATACTCCAGTGTTCACGAATTCGCGTTATGGCAAGCCAGTGCTGCAGCTCGGGGGATACCGGTACAATATGAACACTTATTGTAAAGGAAACAGAGCAAGATGGGTCTGCTCAAAGATTTCACTCGGATGTCGGGCGACTGTCAGCACATACTGCAGACAAGTTGTGAAGCTCAATAATAAACACGTTCATTGATATTCGACAGGTAATTTTCGAAAATCATATTTGTAGCGATTAAATGAAAATTATGGAAGCTTAAAAATGTTTTTTTTTCTGTCTAGTTTTGGAAAAGTAATATTTATATCAATGTCTTCAGTGTGGTCGATTATTTAGATCTATGTTAGCTTAGAAGGTGAAGGACTCCAATTTTTGTTCTTAGTGGGGCTAAAACGGTGCCAAATAAAATACCTATTTAGTATAACGAAAAGTAAATCAAACACTCTCATTTTTGGTCGGTTTAGAGCAAACTGCAATACATAAATTACCTAAACTATCAAAACAAGAGTGTGTAAAAAAGTATTCAGAACTAACAACATAAATTAGTTTACTTTTCATAAAGTCTATCGAGAGGTTCATTACGAAACTGAATGAAGGAAATTCTATGCGAAAATTGTTCACCCGAAATACATAAATTACCAACACTAAACTATCAAAACAGGTGTGTGTACTTTAGTATTTATTATTTTCTTAACTGATCCGTGTTATTTTACAGATACATCTCCAATCTATGGTCTGCCATGGGCATCACGGGCAACACTGACATTAATTAAAAGAAAAGGAGGCACGGTTTTATTAAGAGCCGGTCATCAGTACTACAAGAATAAAGTATATAAAAATGGATCGAGTCTATGGGTATGCTTTAATCGTAAGCGTTACAAGTGCAACGGAAGTGTGACTAAGAAGGTGCATAGTGTTCTAATATTATCATAACTTTTTGATTACAAAAAAAAAAACTTATTTCAAAACTTTTTTTAGGATAACGAAATTTTAAAGGAGGTTGGACATCAATGTGAGCCTGACTATGCGGCGAATCTATTGGCACAGAACAAATATCACGAGCGAGAATTAAAACACACCAACAGATTTAAATAAAGTTTTTATTAAAACAGCCTATATTAGCGATGGGCTGAAATCTGTCTCGTGGAATGCTCACTACTATGCAAAGCGGGGGCGTAGGTTTACCAAATATAAGATTTGGTCGTACCTCTTCTTGGGATCCTTAAGGATCTGCATACTGAGTAAGGATCTGAGGATGACCAAAATAGGGATTTTAGTTGAAAGCGTGTTTGGTTTTGAATCAGAAATGTTATTCAATTGTTATTTTTAAGTGTGTCATAGAATGGTGATGGATGTTAAAACCAGTCTTTGTGTGAGTTTTCTATAAAAAGGTGTGACTCGAGTCTTAGTCTAATCTTATGTTTAATTATTGTGCAGTCATGCATTAAAGTACTTTTACTTTTTTGGTTCGTTTTGAGCGACGCTGGCTCAAAATTTATCAACAAATAAATAAGTATATCTTTCTTCATCATCAACAGCCTGCAGAAGTCCACCGTTGGACGTAGGCCTCCCCAAAGAGTGCCATGACGATGGATCTTGGGCCACCTCCATCCACCGACTTTCAACTTTTGACATGTTAACCGATGATTTGAGATGTGGACTTAAATAAATGTACCTGAAATATAAAAAAAACTACATTATTATTCTTGTTTTGTTCATACAACAACAAAAATTAAGAAATGTATGTTTAATTATTGTGTTATTTAACAGAAATATCTTTAATGTATGGTCTACCGCCTAAACCGTCTACCGCTAAAACCGATCAGCACTGATATTATTAAAAAGATATGGAGGTACAATTCTAATAATGACTCCTGGAACTTTTATATTATAAAAACGCCATGTGACTTATTAATATCAGTATTAAATCGAATTTATTTATTAGAAAGATTTCATAGTTTTTCAAGTAAATAATAAATAAATAATGGTGGACATTATCACACAGCATTATCTAGCCCAAAGTAAGCAAAGCTTGTGTTATGGGAACTACATGACTGATATACTACTTACATATTTTACAAAGTAAACACCCAGATCCCGAGACAAATATTTGCAGATAAAAACATTTGTCCCGCGGCGGGAATCGATCCAAAGAATGGGGTGTTTTCTGATTTAACTGGGAAAGAACTGTAATAAATGTTATTTACATTCTGCAAATAGTTTTATTTTATTAGAAGTGTTTTAATTCAGGTATAATAAAAAATTTATTAAAAACATACTTTATGGTTTACAACCATAAAAAAAAAAATTAACAATATGATACTATAAATTAACAACAAAAGTACAATGAGTGGTCTTTTCGCTACAAAGCTATCTCTTCCAGACAATCTTAATTCCAGAAAATTCTAGTCCATTCACAGTCATATCGTGAATGGGCTGAAATATCTTGGAATCCAAAACTATAATAATACAATCTATTATTATAGTAGTTTACAATCTTGTAAATATGCCTAAGCATAAAGTTTTTAATAAAGTCTAATTCATACTATAAAATTATAGTATGATTTAGGGGAAGACCTAACTCAACTTTGTTCTAGTCAGAGTGGATTGGTGGTAAATATAATGTTTGGACTTGCCTCTGATGAGGTGAATGTGAGGGTATAGAGTAGGGGATGCCTACTTGATATTCGCATTGCCTCTAAAATGGTTCATCATGGGCGTAAATATCAAGCTCCGTAGATCAAAATCGGTTTTGAATTACGATTGTATTTTTTTAGACAAGCCGATTTTCACTACTTCACGCTTTGGGAATCCTGTCATGAAACTTGGGGAGTACAGGTTCAATAAGCGGCCACACGGCAAAGGAGATAAGGGAAGATGGGTGTGCACGAGGGTAGGTGACGGCTGCAAAGCTACCGTGATCACAGTCAGCAATGAAATTGTAAAGATCTGCAATGAACACGCCCATTTACCAAAACAAAAATGGTAGACTTGAAAATATTCCATATGTTTCCCACAACGTGACTTAAGGAGCCAGTTATGTATGTGTTTGGGGTAAGAGGTTGTCGAAATATACATAAGGCATTAACTTGGTCGAATGTACAAAGTAGTTATTAGGTACTCATTGCTGTTTTAATTATTAATATAAGCTAAACTTAGTGTTAATATTTGTAACAATAATTAAACATACGTAATTTTTGTTTTTTTACTTTAGTATAAAAATGAACTGGAAGTCATCTTTACTGATAAAGTGTGTAATATCTTGTAGTATAAAACATAGGTTCACTTTTGTCGCAGTCCGTACCGTAAATATATATTACGGTACGGACTGCTAGATTGGTACAGTCATAAAATAAGTGTTTGCAAAATCTGCACCTGATCTAAATATTCCTGCTCGTGTGTATCACCTGTAGCCAAGTTGATTTTTAATTATCGTTACTGATAATAGAATACTTATAAAAATGTATAAGATGAAACAATCGAAATATTATCGTTTGAAATTTGTTTAGCTTAAATGTAAAGCTCTCTAATTTTTCGACCCCTCTACTATTGACATTTGACATTGACTATTGATATTTTGACTATTGACGCTAATTAATCCTACTAGATTATAGTTCAGGAATTGTCAATTTAAAAAAATACTCGAAATTTTATTGTTACGGAGTTAGAGTCATGTCAATCATCACATTTGACATTGACTATTGATATTTTGACTATTGACGCTAATTAATCCTACTAGATTATAGTTCAGGAATTGTCAATTAAAAAAATACTCGAAATCTTTATTGTTACGGAATTAGAGTCATGTATTACTCATTAGTGGCAGTTGTAATTTTAAATGTTTTTACAGAGATGTATTACGTAGAATCGCGTTTTGGCAATCAGATGCTGCTCTACCAAGGCTACCGGTTCTGCTTGAAGGACAGGAACACGTTAAAGAAGACTTTCCGCTGCAACCATTGGGACAGGGGCTGCCGTGCGCTAGTCCACATTGTGGAAAACAGAGTCATCAGTTCTAACAACGTGCATAAGCATTATCAGCCCGGCTTCAGACCTACAGGCGTCTATACCCGAGGCGATCTGACTGATATATTATAGCTGCTTAGGAATAGTGTACGTAAATTAACGGCGATGAGTTGGTATATTTAACTGTATCTAACTTTAAAACTATTATGGTTATAAATATGATTTTAATTAAATATGGATATTTACCGTGATTTGTGAGTTAGAATGGTACATGCAACTGTGGCGAAATATCGGGAAACTCACAAATCATGGTAAATAGTTGTAAGCAAGTCAATGCAGTTGAGCTTCTTTTCAATACATTTACGTTGCTGTTTTTTTTTTAAAGTTCATAGCAATGCACATTGCCTTGCGTTGTTTAGTGTTCCAGTATGCGGCTATGGGCTTCCAACCTGTCACGTGGAATGCTAACTACTTGCAAAACCGCGGGTATGTGCCAAATGTAATGTTTGGACGTGCCTGGGACTACCCCCTACTTGGTATCCTCAAATATCTACGCGTTGGTTATGAATCTGAGGATGCACATCATAGGGCAGTAGTGAG
The DNA here is from genome assembly GCA_961405105.1 of Perizoma affinitatum. Classification (NCBI taxonomy): domain Eukaryota; kingdom Metazoa; phylum Arthropoda; class Insecta; order Lepidoptera; family Geometridae; genus Perizoma; species Perizoma affinitatum. The sequence continues at coordinate 10,722,309 of OY560197.1, forward strand.
CGTGTTTTTTTTTCAAAGCAATATCATTGCATTAACAACCCCCTTTATCTGTTTATTGAAATAATATCTTAGTTTTTCGTTAGCTTTTCGGACAAATGAATAATAAACATATCTTGATCTCAAAGAAGTTTTGTATAATTCGTGAAAGCGGTCGACTTATAAAACCTGAATAAAGATTTCAGTCGTAAGATGTGATTAAATATAAACGTATAGTTTAAAAACTAGTTTGAACTCCGCTACTTATAAAGATGATGACTTATAGAACACGAAGAGGGCTCTTATGCCCTGCATCCGAACCGAATCCGTGAATATATTTTCCGAAGTAGTACTTAACAGTTATGTGAGTAGCTGTGCACTAAATCCGAAATCCACGTCACGGCCGTCACGAGCGAACGGGTGGTGAGCAGTATACACCACAGAACGACACTGATTTTAACAGTATGAATTAAAATCACACTCACACTGTTAAAATCAATGTCGTTCTTTACGAATCCTAGGAAATATGGATGGAGAAAACTCGTTTGTGCTCTGTAATATCACAACACTGTCCAGTGTATATAGGCGGCGTCATCAGTCAGAGTCAACTCTTATAATAATAATAATAATATCCATATATATATAGTTATTTAATGGTGTTACTTTTTCAGGCGTTGTATTCGACAAAACGTATAGTGGAAAACCCGTGATCATATACAGGGGCAACCGTTACAACCAACATAGCTCCAGTGGTCCCAGGATGTGGAGATTTGTGTGCACCAAGAAGGCAGCGTTTGGTTGCACTGCCTACATCAAAACTCATGAGTACCAAGTTCTGAAAATAAAAGATGTGCATAAACATCATCATCATCTTATTGATAAAGGAAATATCAGATAAACTTACCACGATGACGCAAGAGGGATACCATGGTACTCCTTGTTTCTGAAAGCCGCAACAGGGAATCCTGGTGTGGGATCAGGACTGTATATATGTAGTTGTATGTAACGGTAACCTGAGCGATATATGTAAATTATAAATATAACGAAATATTCAAGTTCAAGATTAAGATACCCCCAAAAGAGATCGGTCATTTAGCCCAGGTTCCCATTACGTCTCGTTTCTCTATGAAAAGCCAAAATTTAGTCATTTTTATAAAGGAAAAACGAAACGTTGTCCGCTCCAGGGTTAATCGAATAGACATTGCAACCACTTTATGCATTTATCAAAAGTGGGAAGTAAACGTGACGTGACTATGGTATGGTATACATTATGTATGTATATACATTACATACATAATGTATACCATAGGTAATAGGATGAGTTCTAATTGAATAAGGTATTGAAAAATGCACTATAACAAGTTGTGAGCATCGTACTGTCTTTTGGATGTTTGTATGTTTAATAAAGCTACTGTAAGATCTAAATATGGGTTAGTAGAATTTCTATTTTCGTTACCTTACGAAACGACACGCAGAAAAAAAACACCTGTATTGGGTACGAAAATTCTAAACTAATGTTAGAAAGATATAGTTATTAAATATCTCTCAGACAAGCTGAAGTGACAATAGGCAGGCCAAATAGCACGTACCTACAACCGCTGGGAAAAATGGTTCGGGAATGGCGATCACGAACCGAACCACAAACCACGCAGTTATTAGAAGGCCCACAACCTTGAGCATGACGAACGCGTTGCAATATGTACTCCAGTGAACTTCTACAAGCTGATATTGATATATTTAATAATTAAACAAATTTCAGGGCCAACGTTCTCAACCAGCAGATTCGGAAAGCCTCTTATACTTTACAATGGGTATCGTTTTAACCAGCACAGTTCCAGCAAAGGGTCCAGGGGGTTCTACGTTTGCAATAAGTGGCCTTTAGGATGCCGCGCCAGCATCAAGACTCATGACGACGAGATTATACAAATGAATGTTGAGCATTTGCATGGAAAGCCGTAGGCTTCCTATCGTCGTGTTATCAATTATTTCTCAATTACAACACTCTGACTCCGAAAGTAGCAATACAAATTTCGTACGTAACGTCATTCAAATAAAGTTTATAACAGCATATGCATATAAGATCGGCGCTGGCAGAAAAGGGAGAAAAAACATACGTTTTTCGCATTTCTTTTTCGAAGCTGCAGTTACTTCGAATTTACCTAGAGGCTGAAACTGAACTCCGAAACGGAGCACCAGAAAATATGGGAACGCAGACAGAACTGCAAACATTCAAAAACTTTGCTATCAGAGAAAAACGCAAAATAACAACAAACACTTTAATTTTAAATGTGATGTGTTTTGTGCGTTAAAATAAATAAATAAATAAAATGACACGTCAGGTATCAAGTGGGATAATTCACAATGCACCCCGATGCGGGACGTGAGTGCAGACGCCCCACATGGCTTTAGAATTAGGATCTACCTAGAGACTGGTTAATATGTCTAAACAATCTTAAGAAGGCGGCAAACGCCACTCGCAACTTCAATTCGAGGCGTCCTAACATCGTCGAATATCACTATATCTTTTTGGCTGATGCAGGCCCGCCGCCGTTCAGAATTGGTTATAAATTTGGTGGTGTTCCGTAATACCAAAAATGATGACTGAAAAGTTGTTATATTTTTCACATCGTGTTGTTATTCTATAACTAGACAATATAAACTATGTACCTAATCAAACAATACATAAGATATTGTGGTTTTTAATACAAAACAAATAAGATAAAAACATGTCATGTATAACGTAAAAATATTTATTTATTTATTAATTGGGTAAGTATTTTGGAAAAATATTTATAAAGGTACCTATAAATACTATTCGAATATAAATAATACCATTATATGGTGAAAATAAGCTCTAATTACAAATTATTTTGGTATAACGTTTGTATGGGCAATTAATACTGCGCTGGCCTCTTAATGTGGATTGATTGTTGGTTGGTTAGAGATTTAATATATTATTATGCCTATACATGAAATACTACTATTAGAAATGGACTGAATGGATGAAGTGTTGATTTTTTAAACTTATAAAATTATATGTTTTTTACGGGTATTTATCATATTTACCTATTTTATTATTTACCCATAAAATCTTAAAATTATGTTAACCGACCGCGAAAGTTAAAAAAAAACTGTCTTTGACTGTTTTATTTATTTCATGCTTTTTATCCAGGGCCAATACTTACTGTATCGAAATATGGAAAGCCGTTGATAATATACCAAGGACACCGGTATTCAAAGCACTCCTACTACAAGAAAGGCCCTATGGCACTCTTTGTGTGCAGTAAATGGTCTTCGGCACAATGTCGTGCCACCATAAAAACACACAATAATGAAATACTTTTCATTAAAAATACACACACTCATTTATAATAATACATGCTTTCAAAAAAAGTAAGTTTATATAAGTAGTATACAGTATATCAGTTATGTAGTTCACACAATACAAGGATAAATAAGTATATTTTGAAAATAAACAATGCTGTGTGAAAAGAGTCCAGTATTATTATTAATATTTTTTCATATTTAAAATAATTTCAATATTATTGGTTACGAAGTTTATTGGTTAAGCGCCTTATAGAGGATCTATGCTGAATTCTTTTTTTCTAGTACATGTCGTTTTCCTTGATAAGTATTACTTTATTTTTTTCTGATACTAAAAAGACAGTCATACTTTTGCAATTATAATATTATATTTTCAGTGTATTTATGTAGGCATACCTAAGCTGGTTTTGGGTTATCGAAATAAATAATTGCTATACTGTGTTACCTTTATTTTTAAAGATTTATACGACAAAAAAAATGGCTGACTACTTGAGTCATTAAAAATACACACACTCATTTATAATAATACATGCTTTCAAAAAAAGTAAGTTTATATAAGTAGTATACAGTATATCAGTTATGTAGTTCACACAATACAAGGATAAATAAGTATATTTTGGAAATAAACAATGCTGTGTGAAAAGAGTCCAGTATTATTATTAATATTTTTTCATATTTAAAATAATTTCAATATTATTGGTTACGAAGTTTATTGGTTAAGCGCCTTATAGAGGATCTATGCTGAATTCTTTTTTTCTAGTACATGTCGTTTTCCTTGATAAGTATTACTTTATTTTTTTCTGATACTAAAAAGACAGTCATACTTTTGCAATTATAATATTATATTTTCAGTGTATTTATGTAGGCATACCTAAGCTGGTTTTGGGTTATCGAAATAAATAATTGCTATACTGTGTTACCTTTATTTTTAAAGATTTATACGACAAAAAAAATGGCTGACTACTTGAGTCAGCCATTTTTTTTTGTCGTCTAGGGCATGATAACAGTTAGTAAAAAAAAAACAAAAAGTAATAAAAAAGAGATAAATTTCTGTAGTGGTGCAAAATGTCTCGACTCTAGGATCTATTCAGTTCCAGCATTATTATTTATTGCGTAGGTACGCTTTAGAATAAAACAAATGTCCTACTACAAAAAATTACATCCAGAACTGATTTCTTTCTAGGTACAATGCCAAAACCTGTGTTTTCAGTGACGAAGTTTGGGAAACCTGTGATTATATATGGAGGATATCGCTTTAATAAGTACGTCAGCTGCAAAGGGCCTACCGCGAGATACGTGTGCAACAAATGGTCTTCCGGATGTAGGGCCGTTATAAGAACTCACGATAATGAAATCATTGATATAAAGAATGAACACACACACAAAGAATACAAGGTCACGCAGAATGAAATAAGTTTTTGGTCAGATATTTGATAGATTATGAAGGGTGCAATGCCTTTGCCAACTTAATCTAGCCAGACATATCATGAAGCGAATTACCCAAATGCTTTCGGCTTTCAGTGAACTTCGTCTAGTTTCGTTTTAGTTTTTAGTATAAAAGATATTTACACCCTACATATAATATTGGGTGTTATTGCATGGACATTTAATGATTGATTGTATATAATTGTGATTGCATTTACAATTACATATAGGCAGGTAGACATGCGACCACAAAGTACACTAACTGGTATAGAATTCGGAATTTTGTAGTTTTTAATTTATAGGGATTTAGTTTGTAAAAGATTCAATAATTTTTTTCAATCAGGTTATCTTAGCTATGTTAAAATTAGGTAATAATAATGTATTACCTCATTTTAACATAGTAAAATGATAATGTATTTTCTTTTTTCTTAATGCCATAGTTATTCTTCTGTTCTGTTTATTTAACTGTTGATAGTGTTCTTTAAAAAAACTATTGAAGTAATGTAGAGTAAAGTGATTTTTATTAATTATACATGTGTCAACTAAAACATTTTTCTTTAACAAAGTTATATAAACCGTTTTTTCAACGTTTTTAGAGCTGTAGTATATAGTTATGTATCATTGAATTATTGCAGGTCTGATTTTCTCTACAACAAAACGGGGTAAGCCAGTGATAATATGTGGCGGCTTCCGATTCAACCAACATAGCAACAGTAAGGGACCAAAAGGCTACTTTGTCTGCACCAAGTGGGCATATAAATGTAGAGCCTCCATACGAACTGTTGATAGCACGGTATATGATATGAAGTTAGAACATAACCATAATTGAAATTATTAAAAAAGGAACTCCTACACGTAAAGGGAGATTTAAAAAAAATGCAAAGACTAACGAACGATTGATCGCACGTTATATGACATGAAGTTACAACATAACCGCAACTTAATAAAGATCATTATCTTATAAAAAAAAAATGTACTCAGCGCATTGTGATAAATACACGGCCTTATTATGAAGTATTGATATCACCTTATATGACATGAATTTACAACATAACCGCAATTGAATAAAGATCATTACTTATTAAATAAAACAAAGAACTCTCAGATTAAAAAAATGCAGAGCCTTTTCACGAATGATTGATTGGACCTTATATGACAAGAAATTACAACATAACCGCAATTGAATGAAGATCATAGTTACTTAGAAGTTACTTAGTAACAATAATAAATTATAAAAGCATTACCCTTTTATTACATATAACTCGAATACCAATTAAAATATTGTAATCATACTTAGGCTAGGTACATTTATTTGGAAGTAAATTAATGCTCTTTTTTATTTTTAAGTATCTTGTACCGTCCCACTGCTGGGCAAAGGTCTTTCCCAAATTCATCCATTCATCCCGGTCTCAGGGTACGTTTAAAAAAAAGATGTTTCTCTGATGTGATTTGTAATAATTGCAGAGTTTTCTCAAGAACTATTGATAAAACATTATGTTATGATAAGTAGTTTCAACATAACAATTGAATCAAGAGTTTTTTTTATAATACTTGGCGCATTGTTAGTTTTTGAAAGAGTCTCAGGCGGGACTCTTTCAAAAACTAACTTCCGACTTATCTTTTGTCATCTTTTTTTTTTGTTCAGTTGACAAAAACATATTTTAATCCAATGTTTGTAAGCCTAAGGGCGGGATTTAGTGATACAAAAAAAAATAGCGGAATATTGAACTTATAATTCCACTTTTGGAAAATAACAGTTACCGTGAAAAAATAAATGCTTATGTTACATGAAATAAAACGTTCTATTAATGGTAATATGAATTGATTTACAGTATCTAAAGTAGTTTCTTGTCCTACGTATTTTTTTTTGGAACGACGAAAAACATCTTATTTTTCAACAAGAGCGAGATAATGTAGATGCGGGACAAATGTAGCTAAAAAAAAATCTGGGTCTGAGTGTTGTGATACCATGATACCCACGATACAGGTAATCCTATTATGGGGTCAGAACACATGTGTCTGTTGGGCATTTGTTTATATATTTAACAATTTTTATTTTAGGACCGATAATCTCTACAACAAAGAACGGAAAAACAGTGATAATTTACGGTGGCAACCGATTTAACGAACATAGCACCAGTCGAGGACCGAAGGGGCTCTACATGTGCAACAAGAAAAGCAGTGGATGCAGGGCGTCTATACGAACCATTGACTATGAGATATATGACATGAAGTTAAATCATAACCACTAAACACGGTTCAGAATATATAGTAAATGCTTGGTTTTGTACAGTGGATTTAATTTATAAATAAAAACCATTTAATAAATAAGCTTAGAAATATCGAACACTGCAACTTTTTGCGGCATTATGGATTGTCAAAAGGCCGCAATATAGTTGCGATTTTGTATAGGAGTACCTATACAAAATCAGAGCCCTATACTATATATATATATAGCTATAAAGACACAATACATCATTGACATAGTCATAGTATTTATTAATAACAATGTTACAGGTCATGAAATGGGTACAACACTAGTAAAATTTGATAGTTATAAAAAATAGTTGATTTAGTCGTATGTCTATACAAAAACTTATGTTTTCAGAACCGGTTTTCTCCAAAACCAAAAACGGAAATACAGTAATTATTTACGGCGGCAATCGATTCAACAACCACAGTAGAACCCAAGGACCGAAAGGGTATTTCATGTGTACCAAAGTGGCTAGTGGATGCAGGGCCGTCATACGCACTATATTCAATGAGATTTACGACATGAAGATAGAACATAACCACGTTTAATGAATCAAGCCTTCTACAAAAAGGTTATATTTTTGCAAGAAAAGAGACAAAAAATCAGAGCCCATGAAAAAATATATTGAAATCAAGATATATCATAATCATCGGTCCATTATCAGACGACGGACGCTAAGAATGCCACCTGCATTCTTAGCGTCCGTCTGATATATAATTATAAAAATGTATCAGTTCATGTTATCTTTTAAATATGATAATGTTTCAGTATGAGCCATTAATAAAAGAATAAGTAGAGTACGAATACCGATCCTATTTTAAATAATGTATTTTTTAAGTACTTTTAAATACTGACTGGTTTCCTTAGCCTCCGCACCGTCTTTGCTCGCGCGTAAAAACACACAGAAAAAGACAACAGAAGAAATTAAATCATAGCGTACTGGAAATGTACATTGGAGTTATGCGGGGCTACTTTTTTTAAATAAAAAGATTGAAAGACGAAATAGACTTCTATTTAAAACTTGTTTCGAACTTGTTTGATATACATTATAGATGATTCAACCTATTCGCCTTGACCGTGGCGCAGTGGGCGAAAGCCCGTCTCAGACGCAGAAAGTTGCGTGTTCGATTCCCGCCGCAGGTCTAATGTTTGTATGATCTGCAAATATTTGGCTTGGATCTGGGTGTTTTCTATGTATAATTATATATGTATTTAAATAAGGATCTAAGTAGTATTTCAATCATGTTGTTCCCATAGCACAAGATCTGCTTAGTTTGGGTCTAGATGATGCTATGTGAAAAAATGACCATCATGTCGAACATTATCATACAAATAAATACACTTATTTTCGAATGAATACCGTCTGCCCTCACGAACTTACCTCCTGCGGTGGCAGACGATTACTATTATCGCTGTATGCCCCCAAACACACATGCATTTCACTAGGCTTATACAAAACAAGTAGGCTCATTGATGTAAATGGTTACAATCGTAAGTAGTCTTTGTGATGATAGAAATATAGTTGGTGCTAAAGATATACAAAAATATAATTGTTATTTTCCAGCTGTTTTCAAAACGTCACGCAATGGCAAGCCAGTTATGGAATATAACAACTACAGGTTTAACCTACACAGGGTTACCGGTCGAACAGGAGAAAACAGGACTTGGCGCTGCTGGCGATGGAGAGACGGCCCCTGCCGGGCGTCTATCCTTACCTTCCAAAACATCATCATCAAAGTGGGGAAGACCCATAACCACCCGTCTCTTCTGGCTAGCAAGCACAGGTTCCTTGACAAGCCTTCCCATCTATCTATCAACCCTTTCCAAGCTACTTTTCGTCAGGACCCTTTATCTCAAACTATGCCATCGACTCAAGTCATAAATTTTTATCCCAAAATATTTACTACGCCCTTTCCTACTATTCCAACTAGTTTGCCAGACTCCATTTGCAATACAGATCGAGATATAAAACCATATTGTCAAACTCGCACGTCTACTCTCCCATTCAAACAATATAATCATTTTTTGCCAACCACTTCTAAATCCTCCGAGCTCATTTCTCAAGCAATGGTTCCCAATATTCATATCTCATCCATTCGGTCTTTGTCTGTTCTTGGAATTGATACCTCTTCTCAAACTGTTCCCTTTCATCAATCCTCCGATCGCTCTTTATCATCCATAGAAAGTTCTCCTCAAGCCATTCCTGTTTCGGAAGTCGGTATTCTACCCTGGACTCACTTGGTGAAAGACACTTTTAGTGAGGACACTAACGAAAAGTAACTGGTGAAAATTATATCCTACCCATTGTTATACCTGTGGACGTAATATATATAAATTCCATGTTTTAATATTGAGTATAATTAATGATAAATCTTGTTAATGGTTCTTTTAGGTATCATGGTGTGTTTCTTATTATCAATTGAAGTTGTATTTACCTAAAAGAATTATAAAAAAGTTAACTTTTGTTCATATATAGTCTGTTCATTATTAAACCTGTTGTAAATATGTACTCTCATTATTTATTATAATCTTAAGTATACATTATTGTTATATATCGTTCTTGTTATTTTTGTATAATGCAAGACATATTTTATCTAACAGTGTTAGTTATCATATTTTAAAAAGATCATATATTTTAATTGAGTGCCACTTGCGTGAACCAGAGTTGTCAAATTAACTCTGGGTATTGTAATCCGCAGGCCATATAGTAAGGCCAATCGACGAGTTTGATCGTAATCCTGGTTAAAATATTCATCGCGCAATTGGACCTAAAAGATTTATGAAAACAGTCTTCTTTCTCGACTATAACATACAATATGTAACTATTTTAGGATAATGTGTGTTTAGTATAATTTACTGTGTAGCCGAGAATCTTACATTCTATGTAAAAGTTTACTTTTGGAAAGTCAATGCTCCGTTTTATTGGTGTCTTGGCTGGCCGGCATAAACGCTAGTACCACCGTAGGCTACAAAATTAATTTGATGAGAATTAAATTTTTCAGAGGCTGTGTTCACAACATCTCGATTAGGCAGGCCAGTGATCGTTTATTTAAACTACAGGTTCCACCTCTACTCTTGCATTGGACCGAAACGCACCTGGAGGTGTTGGCGGTGGAGAGATGGTCTTTGTAGGTCCACTATCACCACATTTAATGACATTATCGTGAAGATAGGAGAGAGAGAGCATAATCATTAATTATTGAAGAAATACCTACGCCGCAGTTGGTCTGCAGATTGCATTAATGCGTAACATTAACATTTATGAATTTATGTTTTTTTTTTAACATTATGAATTCAAAAAAATATTCATACGTTCGTGTAAGTAATAAATGAAATGAGTGACAATGTAAACCCCTGATCAGGCATTACATTTCGCTTCACGCTACACGTGCTTTTAGCGAGGACTTGAATCGCACATTGTTTTGGTACATATAGGTTGTTTGTTCCTAGGAGAAGCTAGATGCCTGCAGTTTGGTTGTATCTATGATAAAATTCGACATAAATTCTCTATAAATAAATTCGAGACATTATAATTCGTGTTTATCGAATTTTATCGAAAACCGTAGTATTTCATTTTTGTCATTTGTCATCGGGTAATTTCCTCAATCATAACAATATTTTATCAGCGTTTGAAAAGTGCACGACAAGTGTAGATCAAGTGAGATGTTTTTGGACACATTACTCTAGTTGAAGCCGAGAGAAAGGTGCGTGAGGGAGGCCAGAGGATTATGAGGCGGCGTTTACAAGATGCTACTGATTCTCTAGACCTAAAAAAATACATTTTCATAAACAAAAATTAAAACGTTTTATTCCGCTTGGCTAGCTTTAAGATCGATAAATTATCGAATAGGAAATCACTCGATAAATTACATCGAGGCTAGTTCTATGCTAGCGGTTGTAATTTTCTATCGAAGAAGATTTATCGTATCGATAAACTAATAGAAATTATCGATACGATAAATTTGTCTACCGAACTTACATAATCGCAGGGATAAAATGGAAAAAACAAATTGACAAACTTTTAAGCTCATAATTATTGATACCGAAATCCAGATACAGCATTTTACTTTTGATCTCTTACTAGCTTGTCACAATTTAGTTTTTTATCTATAAATGTACGAGGTAGGTATAAAAAACTTTAGCAGGAATAAAACTATTTTTACTGACAAGTTCGCTTTGTACTTATGTCATATAATTCTAATTTATTTGTACAATAATTAATATATAATTGATGCTAATTCACGAAATCAATAAATAAGTTTGGTTCGTTTTTAATGTGTTTCAATGTTACGTGCTTAAGATTGATAATTATTAAATCGAAACTAGTTTTAACTGGTTTTGTTCTCACATAACCACATGCACTAAAATTGTTTCAGCAGCACACTACAGCCTTACGAAGACCGGTAGACCCGCGTTAGTGTATAATGGGAATAAATTCAACATAGCAAAACAAGTTGGCTTGAAGACTCACTGGCGGTGCTCCAACTGGCGTTGGGGACGGTGTCGTACCTCTGTCATCACGATCAGCGACCAAGTGGTCTACACCAATAAGCCACACAATCATTCGAGCAACATCGTTGACTCTATAATGTAGAGTGGCCGAGTCGGACTGCAAGTGGATGAAAAACCTCAATGTTCGCGGATTTGAAAAACAACATCACATATGGATGAGACTGACCGCACTTTAAACTTGAAGCCTAGGGTATTTTCTCTTGTACTTACGTCGGACGATCTCGATGGTGCACCAGGCGAATAGCCAGCTACGACGCAAGAGGTTCAATAATTATAAGTTTGTATACGGGTCTTTATTGCGTTTACTTTTTTAACATTTTCCCGACATTTCGACTGTATGGTCACGGGATGACTGGTTAAGACCCGTAAAAATGTTAACTGATAAATAAAACTTATTTCAACTGATCGCGAAAGTTTAAAAAATAATATTCAGGTTCGATGTTTGCATACATGTTTGGCAAATATCTGTCCCGGATCTGGGTGTAACGGTAGTTTCTGACACCCATGACACAGGGAATCCTAGGGGATTGAACTATGCATATGTTTATTATTATTTACTTAGTCGGTAATATAATAGCATTATTTTAGTAAACAGGTTTAAAAAATCTCAAACTATATTGTATGAATTTTACAATTTGATAAAAATATTTTTATGTCTAATTTTTGAAACGCATTTCGCAATAAATAAATTAATTACCGAAATGTGTTATTTACAATTCCTAAAGTATTTTGTAAAAACTGTACGCATTGAATAAAGCCCAACAAGAGTTTTCTTCCTTAGCACTAATTTTAATATACCTACTTTAAAACATAAATACATAGTATAAGTATATACATATTAATTTAAATTTTTTTTTTATATGTAACTCTCTGATATCTGTGCTTTGATAGTGTTTTTTTTTAAATGATTTTTTGTTCTTAAAAAAAATTGAAAAGATCATAAAGGTTAAATAAAGGAGTTAAAAAAAATGTTTCATAGGAAAGCAAAAATAACTATTAGAGAGCTCAGTCTAATGTACGAGTAAGTACGAGTTTAATTTTAAAGCAACGCACTGCTAGAACTGAAGTACGTTTGTATGAAAAAAAGAGTTCCTGTGCATGATAAAAATATTATATTTTTCAGCGTTAGTGTTGACTGTGTCAAAAAGAGGCAAGCCTATTATGCAGTTTGGGAAATACCGGTATGCTAGACACAGTTTATACAAAGACGATAATCCTAAATGTCGTTGGGTCTGCATACGTGCAAACAAAGGATGCCGAGCGGCGGTCATGACTTTCAAAAATCAACTCCTTAAAGCAACTGCAAGTCACAACCACTAAAATCTTTATTCGTTTAACCTCAAACAATTTTGCTACTGTGGAAATGTTACGGTGAAAAACAGTTTTTTACAGTATAACTGTAAAATACACCACTGTACATCAGAATAACACAGGCTACTTTTTATCCGGGTATCACGCGGGCGCAGCCGTGGGCAGAAGCTAGTTATATATAAGAATTAGTTGATGGCCGTTGCTATGCAACCGGTTGGCTGATGATGGTGAATAGTTTCACACTATCTAAATACATTTACTGTAAATAAAAATATTTGTATTTTTACAAATCTATTATTTCAAAAACACTTTTTGGAGTATTTCGAAGAAGATCAGAAGATCACGATCATGTGTAACAAACTTCTATTGATTATCTTTAGTATGGTTCCAATTACATCGAAATATTCATAGAAAATGGTTAACGAATTCCGCGAAATTTTAGGCCATCCCAGAAACCTTTATTTATGCTTGTGGCCGACCTATTTCCTCAACCTTTAGTTAGGGTTTAGATATGTAACAATATTCTCGTATATTGTTAAATTTTGTATGCAAATTATGCCCGATTCCTCAGCATTGTGATGAAACCGTTGGATCAGCGTAAATACATTTTCAGGATAGTAAAGGTTATTAATAGTTCGTTCATATTACAAACACAGGGATTTCACCAACGTACTATCTGTGAATAACCGACATTGTTTCGACTCATTCCGAAGGTCTTCATCAGGGTGGGTTCATTGTCTCCCGCCGCGTTGCATACCACCATTATCTATTAGTACGGTGAAAATGCTTGTGAAACGAATCTAAAATTCTTTATTTTGTTTTTTTTTATTATTATCATCATCATCATCAGCCCACATCAGTGCACTGCTGGACATAGGCCACTCCCAATACGCGCCACTGAGCCCGATATTCGGCTCTTCTCATCCGCTTTCTGCTCGCGTGGCGTATATACCAGAAAATATAAATAATAATTATTTATTTATTTCTGAAGTCAGTATATTTTTATCAGAGATATATCTATTAAAAATCATTTCAGAAATCCAATTCATCGTTTCCCAAAGAGGCAACCCTTTGATCCAGTATGGAAGTAATCGCTATAGTCGGACAAGCGACTATAAAACCGGTAGTCCGAAGTGTCGATGGATCTGTCGGGCGAAATACGGATGCCGGGCAACTCTCATCACTTTAGAAAATGAAATAGTAAAAATAAATAATGTACATAACCATTAATGGGTATTTGTTTTTTTTCATAGTGTTCTCCCACACCTGGATTTTATAATATTCCTAAAAATATAAAAATAATAAGGTGAGATTGTGGTCGAACGTTTGTTTATTATTTTATGTAAAAAAAACCCTGGCGGTATCTTACTCGTGGCTAAGTAGTTACAGCACCCTCGTATCGAGGGTTCAATTTCGATAAGAGCTATAAAGGTATGTTGAAGGAAAAATAATTGCTATATTGTCATAATGCAGGGGCAACTGAATATGTATCTATTTATATTCATTTATTTGAAACCTAGTTTAAGAACTATCGTCTTGTTTCAATACTATATTTTAATACTATTAGCGGCAGCTTAATTGGTGAAAGAACCCTTAGTTTTTACCATTTATCTTGACATTGTAAACCGTTTGTGCCGTTTGTGTTTTGGCCTAGTGGGTGATACCCCGACTTCTGATCTGGAGGTCGTGGGTTCGAACCCGGTCGTGCACCAATGGATTTTTCCACTCGAAAAATTTATGTGCGCATTAACACGTGCTCAAAACGGTGAAGGAAAACATCGTGAGGATACCGGCATGCCCTAGAACGAAAAATTCGAAGGCATGTGCCAATAGTTAGTGTTCCAATAAGCGGCGATGGGCTTGCAACCTGTCACGTGGAATGCATACTACTTGCAAAACGCGGGCATGTACCAAATGTAATGTTTGGACGTGCCTCTGACTACCCCCTACTTGGTATCCTCAAAGATCTACTCACTGAGTATGTATCTGAGGATGTCCACCATGGGGAAGACAGTCGTGAGCATGTGTTTTTTAAAATAATAATAATAATCTAGAGAAAATATATAAATTGTTTCCATACAAACTAGTATGGAAAATTCTGGACGCATTTTCTGTTTATAACTATTTGTTTCCTTTTCAGAGTTACACTTCATACAGTCAAAAAAAGGTTATCCCATGATCCAGTATGGAAATTACCGTTTTTCACGCCACAGTGACTACAGAAAAGGAAAATCTAAATGTCGTTGGGTCTGCGTTAACACGTGGACCTACGGATGTAAAGCTTCTATTTACACGTTTGAAGAAGAACTGATTAAAATAAATAACGTTCACAATCATTAATACTGTGTTGTCAACTTTGCAACCTCATATGAACTATAAGAACGAGTAGGTACATGGCCAAGCTTTAACTCCTAACTAGGTTTCCCTGTGTTTAGAATATTAGGTCCCCCCCTGCAGTTGGTCAAATATTTCATTCTTATGTTGCGTACAGTTAAATATTAATTCATTCACAAAAAATTGAAATAATCATTTTTACGTTTGTAAATAAATAAGCTACGCCAAATGAGGCTCATTAGGTAGGGATAAGTTCCTCTACTCACACAAAAGGCACACCAAAATTATGATAATACTCTTAAATAAGTAGTAGAACCTAAATATAAACCTAAGTAGAACTTTTTTGTAAAAATTATGCGCACGTGCTTATAGTGGCGAAGGAAAACATCATTATGAAACCGGCATATCGGCTGCTTACCTGTCACGTGGAAAGCTTTTTATAAATAAATACATATTATTCATAGAAAACACCCAGATCCCGAGGCACATATTTGCAGAAATAAAGATAAACTCACTGTTGCCACTTGTAGACTCCATCAAGTTAGTTAATCGTTTAAAGGGCATGGTGCACGCTTTTATAACAAACTCCCAAGATATATACATAAATTTACAATTAATGAAAACTGGTACCTATTGTTTTGGAAAAGGATCATTAAAAAGAATAGCCAGCCTTTTTTTCTTGCCTTTATTTCTTGGCTTGGTAGCGGGGAAACAGGCAGAAAAAAAATGAATTTTGACTTTAACCATGTCAAATTTCTCAATTTTTACATGGAAATATGAAGTTTATTTCAAGATTGTAATTAGGAGTCAGGGTAAGCTAATACCTAATCCTTTGTTTTTTTAGGCATAACCCTCTACGTATCATCTTACGGTCATGATATTATACAGTATGGTGATAACAGATTTTCACGATCCATGAGTAACAAAGTGCCTACAGCCAAATGTCGTTGGGGCTGTGTGAAGAGAGCTAAAGGATGCCGAGCATTTCTATACACCCTTGAAAATGTATTGATAAAAATAAATGATATTCATAACCACTAGTTATACTCGTATTTTATTTTTCACTAGCTGACCCGACATACGTTGTAATGTGCTTGAATGTGATAGATAGGAAAGTCGGATATAGGTAATATCTTGGATTTAGAAGAAAGAAGAATTTAGAAGTATTTTTTGAAACTTCATTTTAAAACTAGAGATGTTATTTGGCATTTGGAAAGAAAAGTTGGAAGAAATCCCCGGATACTTCCTATGTATAGGAAGTAACCACTACCACCACTACATCCGATAATCGAGATCAGTTGGAACGGGAGAAATAAACAACGTTTTTTTTACATATTCCAGGGATTTCTTCAAATGTTTCTTTCCAAACGCCAAAATAACACATCTCTAGCTTTAAAATGAAGTTTTAAAAATACTACTAAATCCAATTTACCGAATGTATCTCATATTTGAACTTACTTCTGACTACTGTTTGGTTTTCCAACGAATCTGCATTAAATGTGAAGATGTCGATCATGTTGATTATAAATAAATGTTGAGGTTAGTTCCCTCTATGATAGTTTGAGCATATATTGTTTGATGCAATGCCTTTAGTTAAAACTTAGATAAGTAAGACCGTGTTATTTATTATGCAAGTTGATATTATGAAAAATTTCAGAATACAAAATACACTTCAGTGTTTCACAAAAGGGTCGTCCAATCCTTGTGTATAAGAGGAACCGGTACCACCGCCACAGCAGCTACGCCAGCGGGAATCCAAAATGTCGGTGGGTCTGCGTACGAACGCCCAACGGATGCAGAGCATCGGTACACACTTATAACAACGCAATAATCAGAACAAATGATATTCATAATCATATATAAGCTAAGACAGATACCGAGCTGGATATACTCGCTGAACCAAAACGGGCGTAGACATGCAGTTTTGCCACGATCCGGAATGAAAAATGTGCGCAAGATCACATGTAGGTCACATGTCAAATTAATGTTAAGAATTGCTTCTGACTATGACCTACTTAGTATCCTCACGAATCTGCTTGTTGAGTATGGATTCGAGGATGTATATTATGGAGAATGGAGTAGTAATCATGTTTGTCTGTTTAATTTAAGAAGTAAAATATTCTATAAAATTGAGTTTCATTTAAGAATATGAATAAAATATTTAATTGCATTTCTAGAACTGTTTTGTTGGATTAAAACCGACTATTTAACAGATATTTGTTGTGTAAATGCAAAGTTGTTCTTAACAGATCAAAATAAGCAACTTTTCCTTTGGTTAGACAGGTGAGTGATACTGACATTTAGTATTGAGAACTGCATACGAACGGTGGTTCGAACGAACGAACGAACAAGGCATTAGGTATATAATGCCTTGTCGGATCAGGAATGTAGTACCATGAGCATAAACAATTAGGTAGGTAGTGATTTTATTTCTAGCGTTAGTTTTATTATACTTAAGTACCTATTTATTGTCCAGGTGGTTTATTTTAAAATATATGTAAACTAAAATAAATTTCTTTCTTTCTAAGTTATTACTTATATGATTTATTATTTTTCAGAATTTTCATTTGTAACTTCTCAAAGAGGTCGCACAGTTCTTCAGTCTGGGATCTATCGTTATTCAAGACACCGGCACAAAGAAGGGAACCCCAAATGTCGTTGGATCTGCGTCAGGTGGTGTCGAGGATGTCGCGCGTCAGTGTACACTTTCCATAATGAAGTGATTAAAGTGGAGAATACTCACAATCATCAATACATATAATCACTAATACAAGAATGTTATTTGAAACTGTGCCCCCGACCCATCGCGTCGCTTCGTCCGCCCGCGCTATAACTTCGTTTTCTTTAGTGTTCTTTCAGTCATATTTTTAATTTTAGTCGGCTCTTAATAACTTTAGCGTGATGTGAAATAGCCTATAGACTTCTTCAAGATTTGGACTAATAAAAAATCAAAACCGACTATTTCCAGGGATAGCGCGTTCGAGCAAAAAACAAAAAAACTTGCATATTTTTATTAGTCTAGATTAAAGTTTGATGTAGAAGTATCCTTCAATAGTAAGAATACCCTCAATAGTAAGCCTAATGTGGCTTGAATTTTCTTATATTCTACTTGAATGTAAGTAAATGCATTTAAGCGAAAATGTTACTGGATTTTTGATGATTCCACGCAACAATCACCAATTAGTTTGCCTGCGCAATACAATGTAAAAATAAAAACAGAATAAGAATAATTTCCACTTTTTATTCATTCATTTATGAAATGAGCCTCTGCAGAATCATTGGTTCGTAAACTGATCCAGAAATAAATAAGTATATAGCTTTAATTCGAGTATTTTGGTAGGTTCCTAATACTAAATTAAAGAAATTAAGTTGTGATATTATACAAATTATTTGAGAGATCCGTTCACACATTATTAAGCACAACATGAGTAAAAAAAAGTTGTGCTTGGTGTAATTTTTTTGAAGACAGTTATACATATATAATCTACTTCGCTCGGAATTTAAGATGGTCACACCCCTGAAATAGTGTTTTCAGCCGAGCTGGCGGCTGGCAGACCAGTCGTCCTACCTAAGTTCCTAAGTGAACCCCTCTTTCAGATTTTCCCTCTCTCCTCCCCTATTTGATTTCCCCCCGTAATAGGGATTTTCCCTGCTAAATCTTTGTTTCGTCCCCAAAAACTATGTAGTTTTGCTCGTTAATTATAGGAATCGCTTCGAAACGATAAGACCGCCAATTGTGCTTTAATTATAATATTTTTTGTTAATTTGTTTTTATATTTAAGGAAACATCGTGATGAAATCGGCATGCTCTAATATAATAATAATATCGGTTTGTATTCCAATAAGTGGTGATGGGCTTGTAAACTGTCGCGTAGAATGCTAGCTACATGCAAAACGCGGACATGTGCTTGTAATGTTTGGACGTGCCTTTGACTATCCCCTACTTGATATCCTTAAAGATCTGCGCACTGAGTATTTATTTACATAATAAATGCTCTGTTTAGTTTGGGGCTAGATAAAGCTGTGTGAAAAATGTCCAGTATTATTAAAAAAAAATAAAGAATGTCCATCCTAGGGAATGTTGTACAGAAAGTCGTGAATGCTCACGACTCTTTATTTTTTGTGTATTTTTTTCTTATGTACAATAATGTATTTTAATTCGTTAATTTATTCATATTACCGTTTCAGAATTCACTTTTACAATATCCCAAAGGGGTAACACTCTTCTGCAGTATGGTACATACCGGTACTATCGGCACAGCAGTTACAAAATCAGCAAATCGAAGTGCCGTTGGATCTGCGTGAAACAATGCGGCGCTTCGATCATCACATACGAAAATGAAATTATCAGCGTCAATGGAACTCACAGCCATTGAAATACTCTGTGTTATTAAATACCTATCTGCGTTAAGTTTAAAATCATTACATTGTGTGAAAATATAAACCTTTAGTACTCTATCCTTTATTATACATACACAGAAGACTTATATATAGGATATGTGTATATACGCCAGCTGTAGATAACCCTACCAGTAAATTCACAGCATCATCAAGCCAGCTAGAGATAGTTACACCCACTACCAAACAATGTGCAAAGGCGAGCTTAACCCTAACAAGAGTTGTTTTAGTAAATCAAATCTTGGCTTTAACCAGTAATTGGGTTTTCTAGGCTGGGTTGAAAAGAATTACCGTAAATTCATATATATTTTAAATCTTGCTATGAAAATCTACGATTCTCTATGATACTTGTAATTGATTCAGAAACGCTAATGCATTTTAGCACAAAGAGTCTTTGACTTAATTTACTAGCCTCTCAAATGACCTTCTATAATTCTAAACAAAGGCGGAATATTTGTGTAAATTTCGTCAAAGATATTATAAGTCTGTGCTATGAATATTTAATTTTACGTTTTTTTTACAGAATTCATATTTACAGTATCCATGAAAGGTCAAACTATCATTCAAAGTGGGAAGTATCGGTTTTTTAGGCACAGCGCATACAGACATGGGAAGCCTAAATGTCGTTGGATCTGCATAAAATCTAAAGCTGGATGTCGAGCATTTGTAGTTACTTATGAAAATGAAATAATCCGCGTCAACGGAACTCACAATCACTGACGTTATCTTACTTCTTTGAGTGTTGGCTTTGTATAAATCAGGTAGCATATATGAAATAGGATATAAATTTATTTCCAAGGAGCTGAAATCGATTAATATTATAGTAAACGATATCGTATTATAATAGGTTGTTGCATTTCATTATAATCTAAGGCATTACAGTGTCCTGGTCGAGGAACTTTCTCAAGTTCTGTTTTAATCTTGTTCTCCAGCCTCTAACTACTATATAGCACTTGCATTATTTTCAGAGTACACTTTCACACTATCTCGACAAGGTCACACTCAGCTTCGGTGTGGCAGTTACCGGTACATGCGTCACAGCGCGTACAGAGATGGAAAGCCAAAATGTCGTTGGGTGTGTGTGAAAACTGGCATATTTTGTCGGGCTCATATAATTACTTTCGAAAATAAAGTAATAACCGTTAATGTAACTCACAACCATTGACTAAAGATTTCACTTTTAATAATGTTTGAAATAGAAGTTTTTGATTCTATAATTATCGCCAACTAGGCCGTGTTGGTATAGTGGGCGATACCCCTTCGATCCGGAGGTCGTGGGTTCGAACCCGGTCGTGCAGTAATGGATTTTTCCTCTCAAAAAATTATGTGCGCATTAACACGTGCTCAGAACGGTGAAGGAAAACATCGTGAGGAAACCGGCATGCCCTACAACCAAAAATTCGAAGGTATGTGCCAACAGTTAGTGCTCCAATAAGCGGCGATGGGCTTGCAACCTGTCACGTGGAATGCGAACTTGCAAAAAGCGGGCATGTGCCAAATGTAATGTTTGGACTTTCCTCTGACTACCCCCTACTTGGTATCCTCAAAGATCTACTCACCGAGTACATATTAAGTTAAACTCCTGTTAGACAAATATGACCCAGTCTATTTAGCGTCTTATATAGAATATTTTATAAAATTTTACTGTGATATTTTTACTGTGTTTCGTTAGGACGAACTAGCAAAGCCGTTGCACGTTATAGTTTTTCAAACCTTTGCAATCAATACAATATCATATATGCTATATTATTATATATTATTAATATTATACATAGAAAACATACAGACCCGAGAATATATGCAGATCATACAAATATTGGCCCCTTGGCGGGAATTGAATCCGCAACCTTCTGCGTCTCAGGCGGGTCAGAAGACGTTAAATAGACAAAAATGGATTTGCCTGTAAGAAAAGCTGAGATATTCGAATCTAGATTGTAAGAATGGCAATTGTTAGCTCCCAGCAAGTATGTGTGCCGAGGAAAATAGACAGACAAACATTGAATCAATTTACTTCTACAACAATATTAGTGTATTAATGAAGGAACTTGGAATACCTTTCATTTTTTGATGGTTCGAAAACAAGCGTATAAGCTGTATTACTTGTTAATGGCAGCCTATACCAACTCAGTTATTTAAAATAATCATGTATCGTGAGCCGTTTTGGTCCAGTGGGCGGTCTGACTTCCGATCCGGAGGTCGTGGGTACGAATCCGGTCGTGACCTAAAGTAATTTTCCACTCGAAAATGTATGTGCGTATTAACACGTGCTCAAAATAAATAAATAAATGAAAACAAAGTGAGGAAAGCGGCATGCCCTAGAACCAAAAATTCGATTACCCTCTATACTTGGTATACTCAAAGATCTACGCGTTCGTTATGAATCTGAGGATGTCCGTCATGGGGATAATTTTATAATAAAGCAATATATGCTTGGAGGGTTTACAAAATATTGTTGTTTTTAATGTTTGTGGGACAGTAACATCAAAAACCATTAAAAAGTTAAAGATTGGCCAAAAAGAACTGAAAGTGTTTGTGGTAAACCAAATGTCAAATGTGATCTGATTCCACAAGACTACAATTTTCTTGTGGAATCAGATCTTCAAATATAAAACTAGGTTTAATGAAAAAAATGACAAGACTATGGACAAAAATGGTAAAGAATTGTTGATTGGAAAGCATAAGTGTTTTTAACCAAATTAAGTGATGCTAAATTGAATTCGAAGAAAATCTTATCACGAAATAACTAGCGTAAGTATATAGTAAAACTGATACCTAATCTTAACATATGTATTATATGTAGATATATGTATGTTGTAGTTAATATTCTTTCATTATTATTAAGTGTCGGTATACACCGCCACTCTCTTATTATCATCTCGTATTATTATCTCTTATTATTCTTTCCATACAAAGGTTGTCTAGAAGAGATCGCTTCTAAGCGATACGACCGCCCGTTGTACCTTCTTAAGAATAATATTTTGTCAAGATATTAAACGGATAGAAGTGTGTTACCACGGGAAATGGAAAGTCAAAATGTTTGCAGATTACTATTGATTTGTAATTCAACAGGATATTACAGTTCACAAAAGGAATATTTTATTTATGGTAATTCGTTTATGTGGCTCATTTTTGTATTTCTTAAACCTTCACTATTGATGTTCACAATATATATATATAAGTGTATAGTATACAGGTAAATAAACAGTTTATATTTAAATTGAAACTTTCAAACTTTGTTTATTAATTTATGGAACGAAAATTTATCACAAATTTAAAATGGTACGTGTTACGAGAAATTAATTTATATATTTGTGTTGAGCAATTTGACAGCAAGCAAATATTTAAATAAATGTTTGTGTGTTACGTTTTTTAGTCGGTCAAAATGGAAGATACCCAAAATCTAAACGACAACTACAACTTGAAATTAGCTGGGTGTGTTCTAAGTATTAATTCCTTACTTGTACTAAGGAATTTTGTCAATTTACATCCTAAACCGGGATCAATTCCCATGCATGGGTCTAAACCGGGTACTACTGGGTAACCGGATGCTAGTAAATATACAAACTCAGAAAGTTTATGAATAGCATGTTGCTTCCGAATAAATTAAAATTAAGATACTTTTGCAGAATATACTTTTACGACATCGAGGAAAGGACGTATGGCTATTCAGTATGGTGAATATCGGTATGGTCGACACGAATACAAACGTGGGAACCCGAAGTGTCGTTGGGTCTGCGTGAAATGGAGCCAAGGCTGTCGAGCGTCAATTAACACAATCGAAAATGAAATTGTACGCGTCAATGGAAAACATAACCATTAATTGTCACTAAGATATCATGCAGTCTGAAGAATGTGATCTATTGGCGAGCTAAACTGGCGCGCTGATGGCGAGCTAAACTGGCGTTATCAACGCCGGCGAGCGAAAGATTCCACCAATGTAATACCTAAAAATCTACAGACTGACAAGCCGAAGGATAGGCTTGGAGGGCTTTCGTGCCTTCATGGAATCTAACGGGAAAACACGGTGTCTGGTAAAACGCCTTTTTTTTGCGGTGCCCAACGTATGTAGACTGTTTGGCTCGCTAGTGTATCAACTACTTGAGCTGGCCATTATCAGATGTACTAGCGAGATTACCTTTGGCCGCCTTTTCTCCAATAGCTCACCGGCTCTATGAAAGGATCGAGATTAATATTACAAGTCGGAGTACTAAGTATATAAATAAGGACACAGGGTCATTCATAGTTATTTTGTTTCATTTTTCAATGGGGTCAGTTTCAATGGGGACCTGGGGTGTTTTAGATTTATTATTAATTTTATATAATATATTTTATATTGTTTTGTATTGTTAGATGAATAACAATACAAAATATTCGTTAATAATGTTAAGCAACTCATGTATGTACATTCTAGTTTAGGCTACTTTTTACCTGGGCACCACGCGAGTGAAGCCGTGGGCAGAATATGTGCTATAAGATAATATTAATTATTGAGCCAATATTATTGATTCCGTCTGGTCTTTAGATAGTTCGAATATTTATATCGAATATTTGTATATATAAAAGAGAATGAATTTTATATCCTATTTTTGTCTGTAGGTGATGTGGTATTTATTTTCGAAAATCTTATTTGCCACTGTCGCTTTTATATATTAACTAGAAATACTTATACATTTTCAGAATATGTATTTACAGTATCCAAAAGAGGTCACCCTATAATCCAATGTGGAAATTACCGGTACAATCGCCATCAATACAAAACGGGAAGGCCCTCGTGTCGTTGGGTGTGCGTGAAATGGGGACAAGGCTGCAGGGCTTCGCTGAACACTTTGAAAAATGTGATAATACGCATGAACGGAACTCACAATCATGAACGGACCGTACCTATCGCTTCTACTATGTACGCGGAGATTTGTAAGACCGAGATGCCGATGCAAGGATAACGTATCTGAGAAAACAACAAAAAAATACGTATGTGTTCCTAGAATTGAAATTATCGTGGTTTGGTATACTCGTCATTTTAGGACGGACTTTTATTCACATACTGACGTATTTTTACCGTTAGGAAGTCCTCATTGGTACCGTCTGCGACCACACTCAAACATCGTACGTCTGCAGGATAAAACTACCTTCGTGGTATACTACAAATGTCGTCTTATTATGTAATAAAACGTAGATGATCCGTTTTTTTATTATAAGATGGATCCATCAAATACGGACTTAAATTTGAATTGCAGTAAAGTGAAGTAAAGTAAAAGTTTATTTTGAGTAAAACCATACACATCTTGGTACAATGTAGTACTGAATATGAAAATAAGAAAATAATAGTAGCAACGTGCTGGGTACGGTACTTTAAGAAAAAGTCGTGTCTAATGCTGCTGAATCTGCTGTTGGATGGAAAAGATCGTTATTCCTGTAATCGAAGAGCAAGAACCTACAGACATAGTCCGGCTGTCCAACAATGGGACCGGACAATAGAGACTTTACAGCCTCTGCTATCATATCAAGAGAAAATAAAAGTTGGAAAGCGCGCACCAAAGAGTTTGTTCCTACTAGTAAACCAACTACTTACCATGAGGAATGGGAGTAGGTAACGACAAACCTTCACAGGTTTTAAGGGTTACAATAGTTTTAATAAGGTAAACAATCGTTTTTACCCACGATGTAAGGAGTCCATAAATACGTTTAAAGTAAGAGATTGTTTGTTTATCTGTTACTATTTTATCTTTTATCATATTTAAAATGCAGTTTTTGAATAGATTTTTATGACTTTAAGGAAAATAATTTAAAATTTTGCAACATACTATAATAAAACGCATGTGTTCTTCTGTAAAATAAATATAAATAAAAGTATACAAATGTTTTGGTCATCATCATCAAGTAGAAGTGTAGAAGTTCACTGCTGGACATATGCCTCCCATACTTAGTGTCATGACGAAAAATCGTAGGCTATCTCTATCCAGTCCGCAACTTATAAGATGTCTCTTAGACCACATACCATCCAACACACATATACATAGTCCTGACCCCACACTAAAATTCCCTGTGTCGTGCGTATCAGGAACATAGGAACAAATATCTGCAAACATTTATCCCCAGCGGGAATGGACCCGCATATCCTGCGTCGCAGCTGGCTACTTGCCCGTCGCAACAGCGAGGTCGTTAAAGTATGAACAAAACTTAAATATACAAGCCTAAATACAAGCGGAACACCTGTGCATGGGCCTACCTAGTGTATTTCTTTTCATAGAAACTTGATCACCCGTTTACTTATTTAATTGGTGCTTACGTTGAAAGGTTCCATCGGAAAACTAGCACCATTCCGTACCTTTGCCAAGGTGTTGCAAATGTCAATTGGCATAGAAATTGACGTGTTGGGAATGTATTGATTTATCTGCCTTGTGTTATCTATTGATTGATGTGAGCAAAGATCTTAATTTCAAAATATCTATTAGATATCTATGGGCAGAAACTTTTTATATTTTGAAGGTCCTTCGAAAATTACTTTTATCTCTTTAACAGTCCTTATTATTCTCCCACAATATATGTACAACTTTTTCAGAGTTTTCATTTACAGTGTCCCAGAAAGGTCACACTATAATCCAGTGCGGGAAATACCGGTACAGTCGGCACAGTAATTACAAAGAGGGGAATCCAAAATGTCGTTGGATCTGCGTGAAGTGGAGCCAAGGTTGTCGAGCATCTATCTACACATTTGAAAATAGGTTATTTAAAGTATACGAGGTGCATACCCATTGAAAGTAATGTTATTATGGTGACGATGGAAACAAAGTTTAGTGCGTAAATTAATTTAATTAGTCCTTTATGTTACATAGTCCTAACCACGCATGATAGTACCCTGTATTGAAACTTATTATTGTTATCGTATTTGAACATGTTAAATTACTAAATGTCATATAACGTTTAAATTATTCAATGGTCAAGATCAGGAGCTACATATGTAGCTAAATTTACTTTCTATAAAAGAAGCAAGATTTTTCGAAAAAACAGTCGAATTTTCACTTATTTTCTGAAAAAATAAAATAGATATTCCTTTTGTTAATTTATTTTTTGGATTTTTGACACTCTTAAGACTGTTAATAAATGAAAAAGATATTTGACAGCTGTACCGCAAATTATTAGATATTTAACAAAATTTTTGAATATTAGGACCAATTTGTTCAATGAAAATAGCCGAATTTCCAAAATAGAATACATATTCTGCAACAGCCTGTATAAAGCAAATAGAAAAAAAAATATACTATGTGATATTTGGATAGCCTAAGTCAATACCATCCATTTTAGATTTTTCTAGAAGCGACATCGCTTTTCGCTAAATACAATATTACTTTGGCTAACCTCAGGTTATAATCGAAGCCTAAATCCACAGAAAACGCGTACTTCACCTTATCGAAATTCGGGAAGCCGGTGATGATCTTAGACGGGTACAGGCACAACATGCAGAACCCAAAGAACGAGCACCAGAAGAAAATGAGGTGGCGGTGCTGTAAGTGGTCGACTTTCCACTGCAGAGCTACCATAATCACTATCGGCACGCAGATTGTGAAGGTAGTGAACAAACATAACCACCCAGCAGAGGAACTCGGCCCTCAGCGCAATAAGCCTGTCTGTGAAGGGCAGTCTTAATAATACCAATACACTGGGGCATTATAGCGACGGGAACGACGCGTGAACGACATGTGGATTGTATAAGATGTGAAACGACATAAACATTGTAAAACAGGACACTATCTTTGTGGCGCATGCTTAATCCTATCACCACACTAGTTCCTTCTAGCAATTATTTACCTTAATAATAATAATAGTGCTGGATATTTTCACACAGCATCATCTAGCCCCAAAGTAAGCTGAGCTTGTGTTATGGGGACATTACTTATATTTATTTTTTGTAAATACATACATACATGTTATACATAGACAACACCTAGAAACGTAGGTACTTGGTCAGTTAGCTAGATGAATATAGATGAAGTAAGTAGTAAAAAAAAAACAAAAAAACAAACACGCTCACGACTGTCTTCCCCATGGTGGACATCCTCAGATACATACTCAGTAAGTAGATCTTTGAGGATACCAAGTAGGGGGTAGTCAGAGGCACGTCCAAACATTACATTTGGTACATGCCCGCTTTTTGCAAGTAGTAAGCATTCCACGTGACAGGTTGCAAGCCCATCGCCGCTTATTGGAACACTATCTGTTGGCACATGCCTTCGAATTTTTGTTTCTAGGGCATGCCGGTTTCCTCACGATGTTTTCCTTCACCGTTTTGAGCACGTGTTAATAATGCGCACATAAATGTTTCGAGTGGAAAAATCCATTGGTGCACGACCGGGTTCGAACACACGACCTCCGGATCAGAAGTCGGGGAATCGCCCACTAAGCCAATAATTAATAAAGTTTAAGTTAGAATTTGTCTATGAACACAATCTTGAAAGCCATGTTTTATGTATAAATCATAGAATTAAACGTTTAAAATTATCCGACTGTTTTTCTCATGTAAAAAAGATGACTTTCGCTTACCTACGTTAGTTGCATGTACCGATATTTAAGTTGGGGTGTATCAAGGGTTACTATAGCAATTATATGATTAAATTTGTCCGTTTTCAGGACCAAAATACATCACATCTCACGCGGGTAACCCCCTGATTCAAATCGGGAATTACCGGTTTTACCGTCGGAGTAACCACGCCAAGAAAAGAAGGGCTCAGTGGTTGTGCTGTCGATGGTCCTGTAGCTGTAGAGCGTCGCTCATCACAATCGATTCCGACATCGTCCAAACTAGGAATAAACATAACCATTGATGAGTATCATGTTAAAGTCAAATCGAATTATAGATTTTGCTTCAAATTCGATTTCAAGACGCGCCCCGCCAACAGCTATGACAATCAATTTGACGTCCATAGCTTCTAAAACTTGAAAATATAAATGACCAGGTTGAGAAGGTAACTCTTTTCAAATTTTAATATCTGTGGGTCTACTACTGTCAAAGTGATTGTCATAGCGTTATCGTGAAATGCACCTGCTTTACCAGCAATAGGAGAATATAAATTAATACCTTGTTATTTATAAGTTTTTTAAGGGTATCTGTCATCCTTCGACAAATACCCGATTATTCATGTGTGGACTGTACACGCAGCACAGCCGTAGTCACAGTTGTCTAGTGTATATGGAGCTATCGTCGAGAAATAAACGCATCTAGCTATGTATTTCATCTTCATGGATTCAGAAAAGTCCATGTTCACATTACGTCACACTACACTAACCGTATCGCCGCACTGCGAATCGGATCACGACGCGAACTCCTGTTGATCACAGGATTCCAAGATCAGTTATTTTTACGATTTAAAGATACAAACTGTGAAAATAAATAATTGTTTACCAATATAGAACGTACACAAAATGTCTCATCCGAGTATTATCATGTTTATTCGGTTCTCGCACAAGTGAAACTTCTAGGTCAGATGCTAGCAATTACCTATTAAATAAGTAATAATGTCATTAATATATTAATAATAATAAAATATTAATAATACAACACATTACACATAGGAAACATCCCGACACAAATATTTGAAGATCATACAATAATTTGTCCCGCGTTGGGAATCGAACCTTCTGAGTCGCTAGTTTCAATGGTTTGCAGATTACAAAAACTAATTTTATAGGAGACGTGAGGTTAAGAAATTTGTTCCAGAAAGGTCGTTCCAGTATGTTGTCTCGAAATTCGGGAACCAAATTATATTAATGGGTGGAGAGCGTTTCAACAAACACAACTTAGCGGCTAAGACGTTGAAATCGAAATGGCGGTGCATCAAATGGAGGAAACGCAACCGCCGCGCTTCTATAATTAGGTACGGTGAACCACGAGATAATCCAATCGAAACTTAATCATAGCCACTAATGACTATAGTCTACGTCTAAATCTTATATGTATTTTCTCCATGCCCACGTTTTACAATTATGTAGTAATTCCACAGGTTGCTTGCCCATCGCCAATTGTCTTGCGTTATAAAACTCTTGGCGCGGTTTATGTCCATTGGACTTCTTTAGACTAATGATGAAACAAGTCTGTTACGGAAGTAGGTAGTACTGATTAGTAGTTTGCCACGAACTGAGATATCGCGATGTACCGATGTGCAGATGTCTGTAAAAATACCCGACTACCAAAATTCCAAAAACCGCCTACCATATTCGAAATTAAATTTCTATTAGCGGAACCTAGCAAGTTTCAATAAGATTGAATATACGGTTTGGCAGTTATCGTCGGATAAACATCCATACATAGATACGTACATAAAAACGCCAGATTGCCCAAGTAGAAGCGGAGATCTTCTCTCGCTTAAACAACTTGCGACGCGCACCTCTTGAACCTCTTTGGAGCAGCGGGTATCAACCAGGCGGCAGTCAGACCATGATTTATTAGGTATCCAACCTACTTATAGTTCGACAGAATGACATTGACATGTGGTGATAGTTCGCGGGTTCTGTGGTGATATATTATCTGTGGAATAGCCTGATAGGGCGGGAATCTTTTCAAAAGGGTACAAAAGAGAATTACAATGGAAATTAATGTAAAATTGGAGTTTTATTCGTACTGAATTCTAATAAGCGTTGAAGCGTTATAAACTATTAATATGTTGTTTTTTTTTTCAGAACCAACATACACCTTAACGCGGTTCGGAAAGCCGGTTATGCTGCTAGGTGGTTACAGATTCAATTTGAACAACAAAAGCAATGGTCCTAGGCGATGGTGGATGTGCTCGCGATCTGTCTCAAGAACGTGCAAAGCCTCTGTTACGACTTTCGACCACCAAATTATCAGGCTGAATAATGTACATAACCATTCACCCTCAGAGGAAGACAAACGTTTATCGACCCGATAAAGTTATAGCATTTATGATTATATTGCCAAATACTGACACGCTACTGAAGATTTAGTACCAGGTGCTCGGCAAAGTGTCACCTTTAAATGCTAGAAGCCCATTAAAAGGAAGAAGATAAAGGGGTTTAAATCTACCCTCATTATCTTCCGCGATAATGAGGATTACATTCGTGAGCGTGTTCTAGGTTATTCTACAGGTAAATGTGTCCCAAAGATTGCGATCTTCACGCTCTTGAAACTGTACCTTTGCAGCTAATCGACAATCTGTTGACCACTTTCACCTTGGATCGCGCTCACAATGGGTCCTAATTATAAAGCTTTTTATATTCGTAGTAGGTACTAATAAGATGCCTTCTGCAAGTGTTTTATTTTGAGACATTCCTGCTGAAAGTTTGAAATGTCATCGTATGTGTTCGGGACACATTGAAATGTATTGTTATTTTAAGTGTTTTGTTTGAACTATAAATAATCTTAAAAAATCAAAATATATTTGAATTTTATTCTAAGTTTTTCGTCGGTCAATAACGTGTCTGTTACCGGGTTTACTCATTGAGAAGTTCGTGTACAAGTACCGACGTATGTGATCTCTGTACGCTCGTGTGCCTGATCCCTGAGATCTCTATCAGTTTAAAGCATGTCGAAAATACGGTCGTTGAATTTGACAATATAAACCTTTAGTACTCTATCCTTTATTATACATACACAGAAGACTTATATATAGGATATGTGTATATACGCCAGCTGTAGATAACCCTACCAGTAAATTCACAGCATCATCAAGCCAGCTAGAGATAGTTACACCCACTACCAAACAATGTGCAAAGGCGAGCTTAACCCTAACAAGAGTTGTTTTAGTAAATCAAATCTTGGCTTTAACCAGTAATTGGGTTTTCTAGGCTGGGTTGAAAAGAATTACCGTAAATTCATATATATTTTAAATCTTGCTATGAAAATCTACGATTCTCTATGATACTTGTAATTGATTCAGAAACGCTAATGCATTTTAGCACAAAGAGTCTTTGACTTAATTTACTAGCCTCTCAAATGACCTTCTATAATTCTAAACAAAGGCGGAATATTTGTGTAAATTTCGTCAAAGATATTATAAGTCTGTGCTATGAATATTTAATTTTACGTTTTTTTTACAGAATTCATATTTACAGTATCCATGAAAGGTCAAACTATCATTCAAAGTGGGAAGTATCGGTTTTTTAGGCACAGCGCATACAGACATGGGAAGCCTAAATGTCGTTGGATCTGCATAAAATCTAAAGCTGGATGTCGAGCATTTGTAGTTACTTATGAAAATGAAATAATCCGCGTCAACGGAACTCACAATCACTGACGTTATCTTACTTCTTTGAGTGTTGGCTTTGTATAAATCAGGTAGCATATATGAAATAGGATATAAATTTATTTCCAAGGAGCTGAAATCGATTAATATTATAGTAAACGATATCGTATTATAATAGGTTGTTGCATTTCATTATAATCTAAGGCATTACAGTGTCCTGGTCGAGGAACTTTCTCAAGTTCTGTTTTAATCTTGTTCTCCAGCCTCTAACTACTATATAGCACTTGCATTATTTTCAGAGTACACTTTCACACTATCTCGACAAGGTCACACTCAGCTTCGGTGTGGCAGTTACCGGTACATGCGTCACAGCGCGTACAGAGATGGAAAGCCAAAATGTCGTTGGGTGTGTGTGAAAACTGGCATATTTTGTCGGGCTCATATAATTACTTTCGAAAATAAAGTAATAACCGTTAATGTAACTCACAACCATTGACTAAAGATTTCACTTTTAATAATGTTTGAAATAGAAGTTTTTGATTCTATAATTATCGCCAACTAGGCCGTGTTGGTATAGTGGGCGATACCCCTTCGATCCGGAGGTCGTGGGTTCGAACCCGGTCGTGCAGTAATGGATTTTTCCTCTCAAAAAATTATGTGCGCATTAACACGTGCTCAGAGCGGTGAAGGAAAACATCGTGAGGAAACCGGCATGCCCTACAACCAAAAATTCGAAGGTATGTGCCAACAGTTAGTGCTCCAATAAGCGGCGATGGGCTTGCAACCTGTCACGTGGAATGCGAACTTGCAAAAAGCGGGCATGTGCCAAATGTAATGTTTGGACTTTCCTCTGACTACCCCCTACTTGGTATCCTCAAAGATCTACTCACCGAGTACATATTAAGTTAAACTCCTGTTAGACAAATATGACCCAGTCTATTTAGCGTCTTATATAGAATATTTTATAAAATTTTACTGTGATATTTTTACTGTGTTTCGTTAGGACGAACTAGCAAAGCCGTTGCACGTTATAGTTTTTCAAACCTTTGCAATCAATACAATATCATATATGCTATATTATTATATATTATTAATATTATACATAGAAAACATACAGACCCGAGAATATATGCAGATCATACAAATATTGGCCCCTTGGCGGGAATTGAATCCGCAACCTTCTGCGTCTCAGGCGGGTCAGAAGACGTTAAATAGACAAAAATGGATTTGCCTGTAAGAAAAGCTGAGATATTCGAATCTAGATTGTAAGAATGGCAATTGTTAGCTCCCAGCAAGTATGTGTGCCGAGGAAAATAGACAGACAAACATTGAATCAATTTACTTCTACAACAATATTAGTGTATTAATGAAGGAACTTGGAATACCTTTCATTTTTTGATGGTTCGAAAACAAGCGTATAAGCTGTATTACTTGTTAATGGCAGCCTATACCAACTCAGTTATTTAAAATAATCATGTATCGTGAGCCGTTTTGGTCCAGTGGGCGGTCTGACTTCCGATCCGGAGGTCGTGGGTACGAATCCGGTCGTGACCTAAAGTAATTTTCCACTCGAAAATGTATGTGCGTATTAACACGTGCTCAAAATAAATAAATAAATGAAAACAAAGTGAGGAAAGCGGCATGCCCTAGAACCAAAAATTCGATTACCCTCTATACTTGGTATACTCAAAGATCTACGCGTTCGTTATGAATCTGAGGATGTCCGTCATGGGGATAATTTTATAATAAAGCAATATATGCTTGGAGGGTTTACAAAATATTGTTGTTTTTAATGTTTGTGGGACAGTAACATCAAAAACCATTAAAAAGTTAAAGATTGGCCAAAAAGAACTGAAAGTGTTTGTGGTAAACCAAATGTCAAATGTGATCTGATTCCACAAGACTACAATTTTCTTGTGGAATCAGATCTTCAAATATAAAACTAGGTTTAATGAAAAAAATGACAAGACTATGGACAAAAATGGTAAAGAATTGTTGATTGGAAAGCATAAGTGTTTTTAACCAAATTAAGTGATGCTAAATTGAATTCGAAGAAAATCTTATCACGAAATAACTAGCGTAAGTATATAGTAAAACTGATACCTAATCTTAACATATGTATTATATGTAGATATATGTATGTTGTAGTTAATATTCTTTCATTATTATTAAGTGTCGGTATACACCGCCACTCTCTTATTATCATCTCGTATTATTATCTCTTATTATTCTTTCCATACAAAGGTTGTCTAGAAGAGATCGCTTCTAAGCGATACGACCGCCCGTTGTACCTTCTTAAGAATAATATTTTGTCAAGATATTAAACGGATAGAAGTGTGTTACCACGGGAAATGGAAAGTCAAAATGTTTGCAGATTACTATTGATTTGTAATTCAACAGGATATTACAGTTCACAAAAGGAATATTTTATTTATGGTAATTCGTTTATGTGGCTCATTTTTGTATTTCTTAAACCTTCACTATTGATGTTCACAATATATATATATAAGTGTATAGTATACAGGTAAATAAACAGTTTATATTTAAATTGAAACTTTCAAACTTTGTTTATTAATTTATGGAACGAAAATTTATCACAAATTTAAAATGGTACGTGTTACGAGAAATTAATTTATATATTTGTGTTGAGCAATTTGACAGCAAGCAAATATTTAAATAAATGTTTGTGTGTTACGTTTTTTAGTCGGTCAAAATGGAAGATACCCAAAATCTAAACGACAACTACAACTTGAAATTAGCTGGGTGTGTTCTAAGTATTAATTCCTTACTTGTACTAAGGAATTTTGTCAATTTACATCCTAAACCGGGATCAATTCCCATGCATGGGTCTAAACCGGGTACTACTGGGTAACCGGATGCTAGTAAATATACAAACTCAGAAAGTTTATGAATAGCATGTTGCTTCCGAATAAATTAAAATTAAGATACTTTTGCAGAATATACTTTTACGACATCGAGGAAAGGACGTATGGCTATTCAGTATGGTGAATATCGGTATGGTCGACACGAATACAAACGTGGGAACCCGAAGTGTCGTTGGGTCTGCGTGAAATGGAGCCAAGGCTGTCGAGCGTCAATTAACACAATCGAAAATGAAATTGTACGCGTCAATGGAAAACATAACCATTAATTGTCACTAAGATATCATGCAGTCTGAAGAATGTGATCTATTGGCGAGCTAAACTGGCGCGCTGATGGCGAGCTAAACTGGCGTTATCAACGCCGGCGAGCGAAAGATTCCACCAATGTAATACCTAAAAATCTACAGACTGACAAGCCGAAGGATAGGCTTGGAGGGCTTTCGTGCCTTCATGGAATCTAACGGGAAAACACGGTGTCTGGTAAAACGCCTTTTTTTTGCGGTGCCCAACGTATGTAGACTGTTTGGCTCGCTAGTGTATCAACTACTTGAGCTGGCCATTATCAGATGTACTAGCGAGATTACCTTTGGCCGCCTTTTCTCCAATAGCTCACCGGCTCTATGAAAGGATCGAGATTAATATTACAAGTCGGAGTACTAAGTATATAAATAAGGACACAGGGTCATTCATAGTTATTTTGTTTCATTTTTCAATGGGGTCAGTTTCAATGGGGACCTGGGGTGTTTTAGATTTATTATTAATTTTATATAATATATTTTATATTGTTTTGTATTGTTAGATGAATAACAATACAAAATATTCGTTAATAATGTTAAGCAACTCATGTATGTACATTCTAGTTTAGGCTACTTTTTACCTGGGCACCACGCGAGTGAAGCCGTGGGCAGAATATGTGCTATAAGATAATATTAATTATTGAGCCAATATTATTGATTCCGTCTGGTCTTTAGATAGTTCGAATATTTATATCGAATATTTGTATATATAAAAGAGAATGAATTTTATATCCTATTTTTGTCTGTAGGTGATGTGGTATTTATTTTCGAAAATCTTATTTGCCACTGTCGCTTTTATATATTAACTAGAAATACTTATACATTTTCAGAATATGTATTTACAGTATCCAAAAGAGGTCACCCTATAATCCAATGTGGAAATTACCGGTACAATCGCCATCAATACAAAACGGGAAGGCCCTCGTGTCGTTGGGTGTGCGTGAAATGGGGACAAGGCTGCAGGGCTTCGCTGAACACTTTGAAAAATGTGATAATACGCATGAACGGAACTCACAATCATGAACGGACCGTACCTATCGCTTCTACTATGTACGCGGAGATTTGTAAGACCGAGATGCCGATGCAAGGATAACGTATCTGAGAAAACAACAAAAAAATACGTATGTGTTCCTAGAATTGAAATTATCGTGGTTTGGTATACTCGTCATTTTAGGACGGACTTTTATTCACATACTGACGTATTTTTACCGTTAGGAAGTCCTCATTGGTACCGTCTGCGACCACACTCAAACATCGTACGTCTGCAGGATAAAACTACCTTCGTGGTATACTACAAATGTCGTCTTATTATGTAATAAAACGTAGATGATCCGTTTTTTTATTATAAGATGGATCCATCAAATACGGACTTAAATTTGAATTGCAGTAAAGTGAAGTAAAGTAAAAGTTTATTTTGAGTAAAACCATACACATCTTGGTACAATGTAGTACTGAATATGAAAATAAGAAAATAATAGTAGCAACGTGCTGGGTACGGTACTTTAAGAAAAAGTCGTGTCTAATGCTGCTGAATCTGCTGTTGGATGGAAAAGATCGTTATTCCTGTAATCGAAGAGCAAGAACCTACAGACATAGTCCGGCTGTCCAACAATGGGACCGGACAATAGAGACTTTACAGCCTCTGCTATCATATCAAGAGAAAATAAAAGTTGGAAAGCGCGCACCAAAGAGTTTGTTCCTACTAGTAAACCAACTACTTACCATGAGGAATGGGAGTAGGTAACGACAAACCTTCACAGGTTTTAAGGGTTACAATAGTTTTAATAAGGTAAACAATCGTTTTTACCCACGATGTAAGGAGTCCATAAATACGTTTAAAGTAAGAGATTGTTTGTTTATCTGTTACTATTTTATCTTTTATCATATTTAAAATGCAGTTTTTGAATAGATTTTTATGACTTTAAGGAAAATAATTTAAAATTTTGCAACATACTATAATAAAACGCATGTGTTCTTCTGTAAAATAAATATAAATAAAAGTATACAAATGTTTTGGTCATCATCATCAAGTAGAAGTGTAGAAGTTCACTGCTGGACATATGCCTCCCATACTTAGTGTCATGACGAAAAATCGTAGGCTATCTCTATCCAGTCCGCAACTTATAAGATGTCTCTTAGACCACATACCATCCAACACACATATACATAGTCCTGACCCCACACTAAAATTCCCTGTGTCGTGCGTATCAGGAACATAGGAACAAATATCTGCAAACATTTATCCCCAGCGGGAATGGACCCGCATATCCTGCGTCGCAGCTGGCTACTTGCCCGTCGCAACAGCGAGGTCGTTAAAGTATGAACAAAACTTAAATATACAAGCCTAAATACAAGCGGAACACCTGTGCATGGGCCTACCTAGTGTATTTCTTTTCATAGAAACTTGATCACCCGTTTACTTATTTAATTGGTGCTTACGTTGAAAGGTTCCATCGGAAAACTAGCACCATTCCGTACCTTTGCCAAGGTGTTGCAAATGTCAATTGGCATAGAAATTGACGTGTTGGGAATGTATTGATTTATCTGCCTTGTGTTATCTATTGATTGATGTGAGCAAAGATCTTAATTTCAAAATATCTATTAGATATCTATGGGCAGAAACTTTTTATATTTTGAAGGTCCTTCGAAAATTACTTTTATCTCTTTAACAGTCCTTATTATTCTCCCACAATATATGTACAACTTTTTCAGAGTTTTCATTTACAGTGTCCCAGAAAGGTCACACTATAATCCAGTGCGGGAAATACCGGTACAGTCGGCACAGTAATTACAAAGAGGGGAATCCAAAATGTCGTTGGATCTGCGTGAAGTGGAGCCAAGGTTGTCGAGCATCTATCTACACATTTGAAAATAGGTTATTTAAAGTATACGAGGTGCATACCCATTGAAAGTAATGTTATTATGGTGACGATGGAAACAAAGTTTAGTGCGTAAATTAATTTAATTAGTCCTTTATGTTACATAGTCCTAACCACGCATGATAGTACCCTGTATTGAAACTTATTATTGTTATCGTATTTGAACATGTTAAATTACTAAATGTCATATAACGTTTAAATTATTCAATGGTCAAGATCAGGAGCTGCATATGTAGCTAAATTTACTTTCTATAAAAGAAGCAAGATTTTTCGAAAAAACAGTCGAATTTTCACTTATTTTCTGAAAAAATAAAATAGATATTCCTTTTGTTAATTTATTTTTTGGATTTTTGACACTCTTAAGACTGTTAATAAATGAAAAAGATATTTGACAGCTGTACCGCAAATTATTAGATATTTAACAAAATTTTTGAATATTAGGACCAATTTGTTCAATGAAAATAGCCGAATTTCCAAAATAGAATACATATTCTGCAACAGCCTGTATAAAGCAAATAGAAAAAAAAATATACTATGTGATATTTGGATAGCCTAAGTCAATACCATCCATTTTAGATTTTTCTAGAAGCGACATCGCTTTTCGCTAAATACAATATTACTTTGGCTAACCTCAGGTTATAATCGAAGCCTAAATCCACAGAAAACGCGTACTTCACCTTATCGAAATTCGGGAAGCCGGTGATGATCTTAGACGGGTACAGGCACAACATGCAGAACCCAAAGAACGAGCACCAGAAGAAAATGAGGTGGCGGTGCTGTAAGTGGTCGACTTTCCACTGCAGAGCTACCATAATCACTATCGGCACGCAGATTGTGAAGGTAGTGAACAAACATAACCACCCAGCAGAGGAACTCGGCCCTCAGCGCAATAAGCCTGTCTGTGAAGGGCAGTCTTAATAATACCAATACACTGGGGCATTATAGCGACGGGAACGACGCGTGAACGACATGTGGATTGTATAAGATGTGAAACGACATAAACATTGTAAAACAGGACACTATCTTTGTGGCGCATGCTTAATCCTATCACCACACTAGTTCCTTCTAGCAATTATTTACCTTAATAATAATAATAGTGCTGGATATTTTCACACAGCATCATCTAGCCCCAAAGTAAGCTGAGCTTGTGTTATGGGGACATTACTTATATTTATTTTTTGTAAATACATACATACATGTTATACATAGACAACACCTAGAAACGTAGGTACTTGGTCAGTTAGCTAGATGAATATAGATGAAGTAAGTAGTATATTGTAATTAATAAAGTTTAAGTTAGAATTTGTCTATGAACACAATCTTGAAAGCCATGTTTTATGTATAAATCATAGAATTAAACGTTTAAAATTATCCGACTGTTTTTCTCATGTAAAAAAGATGACTTTCGCTTACCTACGTTAGTTGCATGTACCGATATTTAAGTTGGGGTGTATCAAGGGTTACTATAGCAATTATATGATTAAATTTGTCCGTTTTCAGGACCAAAATACATCACATCTCACGCGGGTAACCCCCTGATTCAAATCGGGAATTACCGGTTTTACCGTCGGAGTAACCACGCCAAGAAAAGAAGGGCTCAGTGGTTGTGCTGTCGATGGTCCTGTAGCTGTAGAGCGTCGCTCATCACAATCGATTCCGACATCGTCCAAACTAGGAATAAACATAACCATTGATGAGTATCATGTTAAAGTCAAATCGAATTATAGATTTTGCTTCAAATTCGATTTCAAGACGCGCCCCGCCAACAGCTATGACAATCAATTTGACGTCCATAGCTTCTAAAACTTGAAAATATAAATGACCAGGTTGAGAAGGTAACTCTTTTCAAATTTTAATATCTGTGGGTCTACTACTGTCAAAGTGATTGTCATAGCGTTATCGTGAAATGCACCTGCTTTACCAGCAATAGGAGAATATAAATTAATACCTTGTTATTTATAAGTTTTTTAAGGGTATCTGTCATCCTTCGACAAATACCCGATTATTCATGTGTGGACTGTACACGCAGCAACAGCCGTAGTCACAGTTGTCTAGTGTATATGGAGCTATCGTCGAGAAATAAACGCATCTAGCTATGTATTTCATCTTCATGGATTCAGAAAAGTCCATGTTCACATTACGTCACACTACACTAACCGTATCGCCGCACTGCGAATCGGATCACGACGCGAACTCCTGTTGATCACAGGATTCCAAGATCAGTTATTTTTACGATTTAAAGATACAAACTGTGAAAATAAATAATTGTTTACCAATATAGAACGTACACAAAATGTCTCATCCGAGTATTATCATGTTTATTCGGTTCTCGCACAAGTGAAACTTCTAGGTCAGATGCTAGCAATTACCTATTAAATAAGTAATAATGTCATTAATATATTAATAATAATAAAATATTAATAATACAACACATTACACATAGGAAACATCCCGACACAAATATTTGAAGATCATACAATAATTTGTCCCGCGTTGGGAATCGAACCTTCTGAGTCGCTAGTTTCAATGGTTTGCAGATTACAAAAACTAATTTTATAGGAGACGTGAGGTTAAGAAATTTGTTCCAGAAAGGTCGTTCCAGTATGTTGTCTCGAAATTCGGGAACCAAATTATATTAATGGGTGGAGAGCGTTTCAACAAACACAACTTAGCGGCTAAGACGTTGAAATCGAAATGGCGGTGCATCAAATGGAGGAAACGCAACCGCCGCGCTTCTATAATTACGGTGAACCACGAGATAATCCAATCGAAACTTAATCATAGCCACTAATGACTATAGTCTACGTCTAAATCTTATATGTATTTTCTCCATGCCCACGTTTTACAATTATGTAGTAATTCCACAGGTTGCTTGCCCATCGCCAATTGTCTTGCGTTATAAAACTCTTGGCGCGGTTTATGTCCATTGGACTTCTTTAGACTAATGATGAAACAAGTCTGTTACGGAAGTAGGTAGTACTGATTAGTAGTTTGCCACGAACTGAGATATCGCGATGTACCGATGTGCAGATGTCTGTAAAAATACCCGACTACCAAAATTCCAAAAACCGCCTACCATATTCGAAATTAAATTTCTATTAGCGGAACCTAGCAAGTTTCAATAAGATTGAATATACGGTTTGGCAGTTATCGTCGGATAAACATCCATACATAGATACGTACATAAAAACGCCAGATTGCCCAAGTAGAAGCGGAGATCTTCTCTCGCTTAAACAACTTGCGACGCGCACCTCTTGAACCTCTTTGGAGCAGCGGGTATCAACCAGGCGGCAGTCAGACCATGATTTATTAGGTATCCAACCTACTTATAGTTCGACAGAATGACATTGACATGTGGTGATAGTTCGCGGGTTCTGTGGTGATATATTATCTGTGGAATAGCCTGATAGGGCGGGAATCTTTTCAAAAGGGTACAAAAGAGAATTACAATGGAAATTAATGTAAAATTGGAGTTTTATTCGTACTGAATTCTAATAAGCGTTGAAGCGTTATAAACTATTAATATGTTGTTTTTTTTTTCAGAACCAACATACACCTTAACGCGGTTCGGAAAGCCGGTTATGCTGCTAGGTGGTTACAGATTCAATTTGAACAACAAAAGCAATGGTCCTAGGCGATGGTGGATGTGCTCGCGATCTGTCTCAAGAACGTGCAAAGCCTCTGTTACGACTTTCGACCACCAAATTATCAGGCTGAATAATGTACATAACCATTCACCCTCAGAGGCAGACAAACGTTTATCGACCCGATAAAGTTATAGCATTTATGATTATATTGCCAAATACTGACACGCTACTGAAGATTTAGTACCAGGTGCTCGGCAAAGTGTCACCTTTAAATGCTAGAAGCCCATTAAAAGGAAGAAGATAAAGGGGTTTAAATCTACCCTCATTATCTTCCGCGATAATGAGGATTACATTCGTGAGCGTGTTCTAGGTTATTCTACAGGTAAATGTGTCCCAAAGATTGCGATCTTCACGCTCTTGAAACTGTACCTTTGCAGCTAATCGACAATCTGTTGACCACTTTCACCTTGGATCGCGCTCACAATGGGTCCTAATTATAAAGCTTTTTATATTTGTAGTAGGTACTAATAAGATGCCTTCTGCAAGTGTTTTATTTTGAGACATTCCTGCTGAAAGTTTGAAATGTCATCGTATGTGTTCGGGACACATTGAAATGTATTGTTATTTTAAGTGTTTTGTTTGAACTATAAATAATCTTAAAAAATCAAAATATATTTGAATTTTATTCTAAGTTTTTCGTCGGTCAATAACGTGTCTGTTACCGGGTTTACTCATTGAGAAGTTCGTGTACAAGTACCGACGTATGTGATCTCTGTACGCTCGTGTGCCTGATCCCTGAGATCTCTATCAGTTTAAAGCATGTCGAAAATACGGTCGTTGAATTTGTTAAGAAAACACGGAATAAGAAAATAAAATATATGTTTACCTATTTACTGTAAAAGTGAAATAAGACATGCAACTTAGGACACTAACATAGTCTGACTCGACATGTCTTGGCAATTTCCTTGTAATAAGTAAAATGTGGTACTTAATTGTAGATTTTTTATTATTGTCATAAAAAAACTAGTTTCTCGAATACATTTTAAATAACAAATTTCATATGCATCATATTTACCTAATAGTCTTGAATACAATGATTTTAATTGTATCGCTAGAACAAAATAATTAACACAACTCTATTATTTTCAGAACCGAAATTCACGCTGACGAAGTTTGGGAAACCGGTTATGTTGCTCGGTGGATATAGATTCAACTTGAACAATAAAACAACTGGTCCAAAGGGGCGGTGGACGTGCTCACGTAATGGTGCGCGAGTGTGCAAAGCCTACGTCACCACGGTCAACAATAAAATCGTCATGGTCAATAATCTGCATACCCATGCAAATGCGCGCTCCAACTCTATCTATCTATCTAATAAACGCGGTTTAAAGAATGTCGAAAATACGGTCGTTGAATTTGTTAAGTAAACACGGAAATAAGAAATTATAACATATATAAAAAAATATATTTTATTTAATTATAAACATATATTTTATAAAATATATGTTTACCTATTTACTGTAAAAGTGAAATAAGACATGCAACTTAGGACAATAACATAGTCTGACTCGACATGTCTTGGCAATTTCCTTGTAATAAGTTAAATGTGGTAATTGTAGATTTTTTATTATTGACATAAAAAACTAGTTTCTCGAATACATTTTAAATAACAAATTTCATATGCTTCATAGTTACCTAATAGTCTTGAATACGATTATTTTAATTATATCGCTAGAACAAAATAATTAACGCAACTCTATTATTTTCAGAACCGAAATTCACGCTGACGAAGTTTGGGAAACCGGTTATGTTGCTCGGTGGATATAGATTCAACTTGAACAATAAAACAACTGGTCCAAAGAGGCGGTGGACGTGCTCACGTAACGGTGCGAGAGTGTGCAAAGCTTACGTCACCACGGTCAACAGTAAAATCGTCATGGTCAATAATCTGCACACCCATGCACATGCGCGCTCCAACTCTATCTATCTATCTAATAAACCTGCGGAGCCTGCTAATTTGACTCCTCCCTCACACGAAGATTTACTACGTGCCCAATCTATCTGTCTTTACAATCAGTCGCAAGCATCCTCTCTTGGGTATAGACCTCCTCTGTCCTATGCTAGTTTATTCGCTGCCCAGTCTATATATCTATCTAGTCATCCTCTTGCACGTTCTGTTGTGCCACACGCCAATTCATTTCGCGCTTAGATAGAATCATAAATTATTAAAAAATAGGTACGTCTTTAACACTTCATGAAAGTATCTGAAAGAGATCTTGTTCTTACTCATTCACTATATCCATAGAAACGTTTGATAAAAGACTACATTACTTAAACAGGTACTGGGAAAGTACATTAAAATGTTTTTTACTCTAAATGGGCAGATAAAATCGATTAACGTGAAGTCATTATAAATGTAGTCTTCTAGTCATTAATTAATGAAAGCTCCTAGTTAGGTTTCTCTAATAATATTTTATTATTCTCCAATTTCAGTCTTGTTATTTTAAGCATGACGTTACCTCTCTAGACTCTAGTATGTAAATATGAATATTATTTTATTGGTTTATATTTTTCTCTTTTGTATATCGGTTATTTGAGTTTTAAAAGAAACTAGCCATAGTTGCAATATGATGAAAAGAACTTGCAAGATCGAAACCCGAACGAATTACGTTACAGTATAGTCATGGATATTTAATTTACTTAGAAACCCTTAGGAACACTTGAGT
Source organism: Perizoma affinitatum (assembly GCA_961405105.1). Taxonomy (NCBI): domain Eukaryota; kingdom Metazoa; phylum Arthropoda; class Insecta; order Lepidoptera; family Geometridae; genus Perizoma; species Perizoma affinitatum. Next base: position 10,766,407 of record OY560197.1, read on the forward strand.
TAGTTTTACAGTTACAATAGCAGCTGTTTGTTCATTGCCATCATGTGGTGGAATTAAGTATGTAGATTACTTAGCTAAATAACCAATTATAACGTTTGTAGTTCTGAATTTATTTTGTATTTACACTGTATAGTACAATAGCTATTTCAATTATAATACAACTTTTAATCCAAATATAAATGGTTTATCTTTTTGAGCCGCTCGTGAATTGGCAGTTTTGCGGCAATTTCTTGCTGCAATTGTATAGCTGCATTTATTTAGTGCCCGGTTCTGAGCATACATTAAAATTACTTTTGCATTCAGCAACATTGGGTTCCACTTAGCTCAATAACGGTTTTTTATTGGTTTTACATTTATTTTGATCCCCACTCACCGTTGGACATGGCCTCTCCCAAAGAGTGTCATGATGAACGATCTTGGGCCATCGAATTCCCGCAACCTTTACAATGTCATTGGTCCAACGGTTGTGGGGCCTTCCTACGCTCCTTCGTCTGGTTTGTGGTCGCCATTCACGTAGAGGCCGTGTTGGCTTAGTGGGCGATACCCCGACTTCTGATCCGGAGGTCGTGGGTTCGATTCCGGTCGTGCACCAATGGATTTTCCACTCGAAAAAAATATTTGCGCATTAACACGTGCTCAAAACGGTGAAGGAAAACATCGTGAGGAAACCGGCATGCCCTAGAACCAAAAATTCGAAGGCATGTGCCAACAGTTAGTGTTCCAATAAGCGGCGATGGGCTTGCAACCTGTCACGTGGAATGCTTACTTCGTGCAAAACGTGGGCATGTACCAAATGTAATGTTTGGACGTTCCTCTGACTACCCCCTACTTGGTATCCTCAAAGATCTACTCACTGAGTATGTATCTGAGGATGTCCACCATGGGGAACACAGTCGTGAGCATGTTTGTTTGTTTTTGTTTTGAAACTCAGCGCATAGTTCTTTCCATAGCCCGCTGCGAGCTTATGTTTTGGTTCCACTGTCTGTCGCTGGAAAAAAGCGACTATCAATGTAACGGTGCGAAAACACAACTTCAGGCTTATAGTGCTTATACCTAGTAAGTATAAAATAAACAAACTTTTTCTAATATTTTTTCAACAAAAGTATATATGTTGCTATTATCAAGCCTCTTTCGAACAATCGTGTCCATAAAGTACTAATCCCTTGGAGAGCGTGCAATATGTAAATACTCGTAGGTAATTTCTAAAATGTTATATAAAATGGCAGCTGCTGTGAGACATTCACACATGAACATCGCCGAGCGTCAGTTTTGCAGCCGTGTTGGTGATCCGTATCAAAGAAATTCTAAAAGATGCAACAATACTCTATTAATTTCAGAGCCAACGTTCACATTGACGCGGTTCGGGAAGCCAGCCTTACTTTACGGCGGCTACAGGTTCAATTTGAACAACAAAAGCACTGGCCCTAGAGCCTTGTGGACCTGTACTAGAGCTCGGGCCAGGTGCCTGTGCAAAGCCACCGTTACCACATTCAACAACCAGATCGTTAAACTTAATGAAGTGCATCACCACTGACCAGATTTATATAAATTATAAAGTATCATGACCACCGTCAGCCCACGACCAATCGATCCATCGCCCACCGGCCCGTTGCATCGCCTGTCCGTGCTATTACTTCTTGTCCGGCTCCTAAGAGTCGTAGAGTGATGTTAAATTTTCCGTCTGGTAGTTGTAGACATGAGAGCGTTTAAACAAAAAAAGAAAAGCTTTTTTAGTATAGACACAGACTGGTCTGTGGTATAGATTAGATAAGTAGTCAATAATTTAATAAATAAGCTAGTCTTTCCAAAGAACAGGTACTTTTAACTAGTGTAGATTGCGTACAAAAATTGGATTGTATAACTTTATGACTAACTAGCTTTATTAATTTAATGGTGAAAATTATTTTTCAGGAATCTCAGATCTTCAATTCGATGTGTCGCGTTTTGGGAAACCTGTGCTAATCGTGAACGGATATAGGTTTAACAAAAATAATAGAGGTGTCTTCCCCCGGGGGTACTGGACGTGTTCAAGTCGTCTTGTTACAAGGTGCAAAGCATCTGTGAGTACTTTTGAAACTCAAATCGTAAAATTCAATAACTTTCATAACCACTGACAAAAGAATTTCAGCCGTTTTGAATATATGGTTTCGACGTTTCTGTGCTGGTAAAATGTATCGGTCCAATATATTTTTTTAACATAGAGACGGTTGTTATATAATTATAATGGATATGCAAATATACAAAAGTACAATTACAAAATATGTATCATTTGTACATCTTCTTAAGTATTGTTTTAGTAAATAAATGGATATTTCTGTAAATAAATGTATTATTATTAAAATCTTACATTTCAGCTATTTAATTTTTCATAATCATTTGACGTCTTTTCAAAATAAAACAAACAAGGCCTTTCTTTACGTAGTTTTCCACCTTTGTTCATCTTCGTATGCTCATTAATAAATTCAATTGCAATAAAACTGATTTATATTTTCAGAACGGTTATATCAGCCACTTTTTACAAGCACAAAGCGTGGGAACCCTATAATGTTGCTGGGTGGTCACCGATACACCAAGAACAATAGGAGCCATGGACCCAAGGCGCTTTGGACATGCTACAAGCGACTAACATCGAATTGCAAGGCTGCCGTCACCACCATAGACAATCATATCGTGAAACATAATAATTGTCATTCCCATTGTGATGTTATACCGTGGTCGAAATATGTAGTACCTAATTAGTGATTGGTATAGCAACAGAGACACTTATATTTCTAATAAAACGTGCTTTTTCGCGCTTTATTCAATGTACTTTTTAACACTTAAGGCCGTGTTGGCCTAGTGGGCGGTACCCCGATTTCTGATAAATTTTGGTTGTGAGATCGAACCCGGCTCATGCTTTAGAACCAAAAACTCAAAATGATGTGCCATTGTCTAGTGTTCCATTAAGTGACGATGGGTTTGCAACCTGTTACGTGGAATACTAATACTTGCAAAACTCGGGCATGTGCCAAATATAATGTTTGGACGTGCCTCTGACTACCCTCTACTTGGTATTCTCAAAGATCAACACACTGAGTATGTATTCAAGTGAGCGTGTTGTTTTTATTTTGTAACTTATTAATTTATGAATCACAGATAAAATATACAGGGTGTAATCGTTAAGTGTGCACAGGCGATTATTCCGTAACTATTGCAGATATCAAAAAACTTTAAACTGATATCGAAAGTACTTTACCTAATGAGTAAAATGACATTAATAACTTTTTAAAAATAAAACGAGAAATATCCAAAAAAAATACATTAATCACTCCCATACATTTAGTATGAGATAGTAGAAAGGTTTTAGTTTCCTTATTTTAAGTGGAATAGTACCTACTCATTTTACCCTTGTCATTTTATAATTATGTACGATATGAAGGTATTAATGAATTTCAAGTAGATACACGTGTAGATTAATTATCTTACCACTTCAAATTTATAATAAACCTTGTTTCAATATTGTATTGATTTGAACTAGCTGAAAAGCAACATACTAAATAAAAACAAAAAGAAAGATACTCTTTGGTGTTCGTTCTAAATTCAAATTCTTTATCGCGGGTTCTCGTTCCCGCCAATTTATTGTATTTTTCAATTTGCGTTAATAATCGTGATTGTTGCATTTATTGATTGAAAAATGGCATATTCCAATACAGAAAAGAGGGACATGTTAAAAATGTACTACAAACATGATTGTAACAATAGGGCGGCCATTATCGTCTACAGAAGAGAGTACCCAGATAGAGAAGTTCCTTCTGGTACGTATTTACGTAAGTTGGATAACAATTTGATAAATTATGGATCTTTTAACAGAAAAAAAGGTTCGAGAACAAGAGCTCCGGAATTTGATAATGACTTAGATAACAATATTATTAACTACGTAGTAGATAATCCACAAGAATCAACGCGTTCAGTGGCCCGATCATTTCCAGTGTCCCACAATTATGTACACAAGTTATTAAAAAAACACAACTTCAAAGCATTTAAGATAAAACCTACTCAAACGCTGCACAATGATGATCCTGCTCGTCGGCTGGTCTATTGCAATTGGCTAGTCAATAATTATGTCAATGTAAGGTCAATTTTATGGACCGATGAAAGTAATGTTTCAAACTGCGGCATTTACAATAGAAAAAACTCGCATTATTGGTCAATTGACAATCCTCGCTTAACTACTGAAGTTAGAGCTCAGGTGCGATTCTCAATTAATGTGTGGTGTGGTATTCTTGGAGATCGGATCATTGGGCCATATTTTTACAGTGGAACCTTAAATGGACAGAGATATTTCTCCTTTGTACAAAACGATATGCCAAGTCTCTTAGAACCAATTCCAGACGATGAAAGAAGGTCGATAATTTTTCAACAAGATGGAGCACCTGCACATAATACAAATGTTGTAATGAATTTCTTACGAAACAATTATAATGGCTTAATAGCCAATAATAGTGCAACCCCTTGGCCTGCCAGATCCCCGGATCTCACGCCTTGTGATTTCTTCCTATGGGGATTTGTCAAAGACCACGTGTACGCTGAGAGAGTACACAGCCTAGAAGAGTTACAGAATCGTGTACGTCGTGCAATTGCTTTAATTACTCCGCAAATGTTAAGGAAAGTTCATTTAGAAACTGTAAATAGAGCTCGTCATTGTATTGCACAAGGAGGACGTCACTTCGAACATATGCTTTGAACACAAAATTTTGTACTTACTAAGAAATAAAATGTATGGGAGTGATTAATGTAATTTTTTTGGATATTTCTCGTTTTATTTTTAAAAAGTTATTAATGTCATTTTACTCATTAGGTAAAGTACTTTCGATATCAGTTTAAAGTTTTTTGATATCTGCAATAGTTACGGAATAATCGCCTGTGCACACTTAACGATTACACCCTGTATAGTAAAGTATATAATATTAGCTACCTTTCGTAACCCAGATTTAAGTTCAGACTATTTGCATCGTGTAATTCCGGGAAATGCAAACTAATCGATGAACCGGGTAGAGCGGCTCGGGGGGCTGGCTGAGCCGGTCGTGTCCGTACCCCTGCGCAGCTCCGGCTATCCGGGTGGAGTTGTTGCATCAGGCAACAGGTCTGTGCTCGCTTTGCGTAACTCGTACTTGACTGGTGTAGCTCCTTAGAATGTTTACTCACGTTGGTTTTTGTGTTTTTGCAAGTGAATTTCAGTGACGATTTAACGTGTATAGAGATTTTAACTCAACGCACAAAGTGTTCTTTGTTTTATCGATGACCACAGACTGAAAATACGTGTCGTAGATTTCGCGCTTAGCGTTGTAACAGAGACCTATCCAGTGAATCTATTTTTACGCTGAGTCAGGCAAAGTTATTGATTTTATCATTATTGGTTGATTGAGGAGGGATGCCGTATCAATGTAGGTACCTAATAATAATGAATCGTGGATGCGTTTGAAGTGTCTTTGTTAAATTTTGTTTACGTTGCGTTGATTATGCAGATGCCGATGATGGAAAACATCACAGAGAAACCGATATTTCAACATTCATAAAATCCTGCGTTTACGTTTTTAAGTATAGCCAACAAAAAAAATTTTGAAATCCTAATTATAAAACTCAGAAAGGATTCTTCGTTTCTCAGTTGCCTTAGCTAGCCTTTCCAGCGTTATCTCTCTGGCAAGCGATGCCTGATAGTTTTGTAGATCTCATATAGAAATCATCATTAAAACATAGAATAAAGAAAGATATCAACAACTGACAAGCTCAACATGTTTATTTTACAAAATTAATATATTCCATCTTTCTAGCGCCAACATTCACGATCACTCGGTACGGGAAGCCAGCAATCCAAAAAGGAATATACAGGTTCAACAAAAACAACCGGTCGAATGGCCCGAAGAGCCTCTGGACCTGTTGTCGCATCAGCACCGGCTGCAGAGCTTCCATGACGACCCTGAACGACATCATTATAAAGGAGAAAACTGAGCACAACCACTAATCTGTAAGGGTCACGAAGGGTGCTGAAGAATGCGGGCTCAAAGTGCATATCTGTGGTTGCGTTGTGATACATGGAATCGAACGGTAGATTAAACAAATGAAATGGACCGGGAGTTCATGATCGTGAACCCTATAAATCGAATACTTCATGGGGTGAAAGAGGGCAAGAGAACGTATGCTGCCAAGGTGCAGCTTGGTAGAATGAACTCTTTTCCTTAACTGTACCTAATCTAGCCAACTGCACCTGGGTTTGCATTCGTCAAAATAAAAAAAATTGCATATGTCTGTATCCTCTTTCACCTAATATCTAATGCTAGTTTTCGAAGGCAGTTTATCGATGTTATTTTCTCCATATACGACTACTCCGAACTACCTCATCTTAATTAGTAAAATCCTGAACATACACGAGTTGAAAGAAGTCATAAAAATGGTTAAAAAGTATTTGTGCTGCCTAGACACAAACTGCTACGTATTTTAGGATATTATTACGACTATACAACGTACGACTATAATTAAGTATTTACTATTCTCCTGCTGATATTTCATCCGTTTAGAGGTCCTACCTCGTAAGCATCGTCCGCGATCACGCTTGATGAGATGGGAAATGAGAACGGGCAGGATAATAGTAAAGTACGTGTAGTAAGTATAGTTTTAATAATATCCTAAAATGATACCAAACTAAATGCTATGTTATACATTATTTTCACCGATCATAAAGGATCATTAATTGCGTAACCGTGCTACGCCTTTTCAACGGCACGGCGTAGTCGTAGAAGACTCGTAGACGTATGCCTGTTTGCACTAGCAAAGACTTGGGTGTCTTTTAATTGCATATTTCCATACAAATTTGACAAAGTTTTTTTTTTTCATATAATTTACTCGTGCTTAGTGCCAAAGAGCATTAATTTTCCTTTGGTATCCGCTATTAGACGTTTCTTTTAGGGGAACCATTTTTTTTTTGCACACCAAACATAACATAGTATCATAAATAGAAACTTACAAAAACTTGGAATATGTTTGCTGTACCTTTAATCACAAATACCCTAATAGCATTAAGTCTCCATTATTTATATGAGGGTTTCAAATAAGTAAGTATATTTTTTATAATTAAAGTTAATTTCAAAGTAATTTTTGTTTTATTTTCCTTAGATTTACGATGTTTTATATGCTCTAAAGAGATTTTAGAGCATGGCAGTGTGGCAGCCAAGTTTGATTATTTGGCTCTACAGTTGATCCTGTAATTAGTAGATCAATATTCGTTTATCCATTTCGTATGAATTAATTATGATCCATCAATTATAGGGTCAAAATTGTTATGACTCAGTATTAAATTAGCTTTAAATATATTCGTTTATTTTAAAAGTTTGTTCCACAGATGAGTTGTTGTTTGTAAATTCAAGTCGGAAAGGCAAGCCAATGTTACTACACAACGGCTTTCGATTCTTCCATCAGCATAGCGGTCGCTATACGGTGTACTGGACTTGCATCAAAAGCAAAAAGGGTTGCAAAATGAAAATAATAACTGAGGGCAGCCGTATTAAAAGAATTAAGGGGTGTCATATTAACCATTCACAATAATAACAGTATTTCAATTGAAACACGCAATACATCCATGGATTAATATCAATTTTGTGACGACTTCTGTTAAACTAAAACTAAAATGTAACTAAAATCTTAGTGAATTGATTTGTTTCTTTAATGTATTTCTTAATAGTATCAATATGAATTATTTTACACCTAACTAATATACTTTCGTACTTTTCAAATTTTCTACCAATAATAATTTGGCTTGTGTATCATTTTGTTTTTGTACACATTTTTAAATGCTGAGTAGATATATCTGTTGATGGCCATCATGGGGATTATAGAGGTCATTGTGTCGTTTTTTCTTTAAATTGTAATAAATAATGAATAATGCTGGACATTTTAACACAGAATCGTCTAGCCCCAAACTAAGCAGAGCTTGTGTTATGGACATGGGAACTACATAAATGACTACTTATTTATTTTTTTGTATATGATACATAGAAAACACCCAAGCCCCCGCGGGAATCGAACCCGCAACTTTTTGCGTCCCAGGCAGGTCTTCGCCCACTGCACCACAGAGTTCGTTTTGTTAATATGAATTATTTATTATTATATATAGATTTAGAAATAAAAAATTCGTTATTTAGTTGTAGTAATACACGTATAACTACGCGTAACTATATAACTTTAAGTAATAAACGTTTTTATATGTATACATTTTATTTTTTCCACATCCTTGAACAAATCTGTCAAAAAGCTTGTTTGTAGGCACTTATAATAAAACATAAAGATAAAGAGTCCATTAATTAATCTAGCATAGTTAGCCAGTAGGTACAACCATATAAAATACTACAGCTGAAGGTTTTTCCAGGTTCTTCAAGTAAATTCGTGAAACCCCTACTAACCCTGGATGGACATAACTTCTTCCTCAAGAACGATAGAGGTTCTCGGAGATACTGGACCTGCAGCAAATATGACATCGGCTGCAATATGGGGGTCACCACTTGGGATAATACAGTGGTGAAACAGAACGGAGAACATAATCACACCTAGCTGATGCAAGAACCACGATCAGAAGTAATTTAGCGAATTAAAACTCAACATTATCATGTTTTAAAAATATATAAAATAGTGGCTTTACTGACCGTCTTACTGCCAATCAACACAAATTGAAGCGGCCGTCATCAACATTAAATACCTAGAAATTTTTGCTTACATACAGTCTGTAATCTATTAAAAAAGCTAGAAAAGTACTGACTGAGTTTATGCAGATCGGTACAAGTACCTCTCGTTTCTCCAACGCTTTTTCCGTCTACGCTATATTCCCAATAGTAAATTACCTGGTCTAGTTGTAATAATATCATTAACAATTATCTGTTCGTAGTAGCGAGTTGTGCTTAGGATTAATATACTATCCATTATATTTATCTAGATATTGTCTAGTATTTCGCTAAACGTTTGTAATTTAGAGCAATATGTCAGTATTAATATGTAACTGATATTATAAGCCAGCTGGCATGCGAGAAGTGCGGGTTCATTCTGCTGTTTTTTTTTCAGTGTTTGGGTGTTGTGGTGCCACGGTACTCGTAGTTTCATGATACCCACGACACAGGAAATACTAGTGTGTAGTTGTGTGTAGTTAGAACGTTAATTAAACTTTAGTACTTATTCGCATTCATGGCCCAAATTATCAACATCTGAAACATAAACTTTTCACTTGAATGGACCAAAATCATTTCCATCATTGTGTGACAGCACCTGGTACAAATAAAGTGTAGTAGAGTCTTATTATATGAGTCGATAAGTGATTTTATAGTGTTACCATTAGATATAAGTTGTATTGTCGTTAGTTGGTAGAGCAATAGGTACTAGATGGTCTGCTTTTGGAAGAGTATCCAGGAAGTACTGCCACTGTATTTCTTCCTGTCGCCATACAGTAATGCTTGCATTACTCTTTTTCGATGGAGCATAAGACATTGTCTTTAGGCAGGCAGCACATCAGCAACAGTGGTTGTTGTAGATGTCAATATGCTGCGGTAACTACTTACCATCCGTTAGACCGTAAACCTTCAAATATAATTAAAAAAACCCATCAACATCGTGTTTTGTAATTCTACATGTGGTAGAAAAACTAAGTGTATTAATTGAGTGTATTAATTACCCCCTTAAGTATTTAAAGAATAAAGCATCAAAACCTTTAATTATAGGTAGTTGCTTGTAATGTATATCCAATGTGTATCAAATCTAGTTTTTGTGTGATAAATGATTGAATTATGATCTCAGTAAGATAGTTGTAAGGAAATAATAATTCATATTTATGTACATTCCTGCAGCATGTTTAGCAAGAGCATCGATACGACTTCTTTGTCTGCGGAAGAGGAGACAATAATCTAAATATATCCTTTCAGACAGAATAACGCAATTCATTAACTGTTTTATAGATGATAAAACATGTTTATTGCTTTCTCGTCGATATTACTGTCGTATTTGATGCTCTTGCTACTGGTGCTCGCCACTTACTATCAATAGACGTTTAGTCATTAGGTATAACTGAAAAAAGATAATTTATCTTTCTAGCTTAGACGTGTAGCTTATCATCTTTCAATTTCGAATTCAAAGCTGCCATCAAAGCTAGCACAGTATTATTATTATTTTAATAACGTTACTAACAGCATCGGCTAGACAGTTTATTTGTAACTAAGGGATTAATTTATTTACACCTTCGAATGTGCATAAAAGTTTTTAGCATATAAGTCTTCGTAATTTATCGGAAATGACGTAAGTGTGGTAAGAATTTTAAGCATTTCATATTTATTATCAGTATTTATTCCATGATCATCATTCTAAGTACAATATAGTAATAAGGTTTTATCAATTTTAATCAGAATTAAATATTGTCATAGTAAGTTGTATTTTTGTTACACTTTCCTAAAACGTAAAGTATCTCGTGTTAGTGTATCTCCCATAATTATAATCAAATCTAATGGTCAATGTTTCTCTTCACAAAACTCAATTAAACGTTAAACATGCCAAAAGGAGCTGCCTGATAGGCGCATCAAATCTGACGTCTGTCAGATTGGTTCGCGGTATTGCGTCTTGTGGTAGTAATCGGCTAACGTATCACCACTGCTGATAGACCCTGAAACCTAGATGGTACCGTAAGTGGCGCCACACAAAGAATCGGGAGCAATTACTCCCGGATTGAGACCAAGAACCTTTCCAGGTTCAAAAGAACCTTAGATTTTTACCCGCGCGAACGACGAGAGATATTCTCTTGAGACGCCGTGGTTGGCTGTCTAATGTTTGTTATTTAATGCATTCTGGTCTGGCCTCAACTAAATAAAGAGTGTTCTGTTTTAGAACCCGAAATCCAGTTCTCGTACACCACACGTGGGAAACGGCTTCTTCACATCAACAACTTCAAATACAACGTAAAGCACGCGAATGAATCGAAGGGGTACTGGACCTGTAATCAGGCTCCGAAGGGCTGCAAGGCATCCGTCATCACGTTTGATGACCAGATCATTAAAGTCAAGGGTTTGCATAATCATGTTTGAATCATTAAAACTGCGAACGCTTTCATTAGTAAATAATTATCAAGTAAGTAAATATAGTGAATGGAATATCAAACGATGATACTCATTAAAACGTAAAATTATGTTTTATGATGGAGTTTTAATTCTTTTACTTTTAGACTTTTATGTCTACCTATTATGTGAAAATGAGGCTCACTTAAAACGAACTCTGGAAGAGACTCTCTGTCTCTCTCTCTCTATCTGTTGTTTTTAAGACCGTCCATAGTCATTTAAGTTACCTTTTTAGTAAGTTTTTAATATATTTGTTGTATATTGTTATTTATTTATTAAAATCAAATTGTTCTAATATTATTTCAGTTAATATAAATAAAAATCAAGGATTCACAATGGACATTCTTATCGCGGAATAAAAATCTCTCCGCTTTCGCAATTTTCTAATTCCTCTATTTGTTTTTTTTTTCAGAACATGCAATAGTATTTTCGAATACGAAGTCCGGAAAACGCAATTTATCCTTAGATGGGTACAAGTACAACTGCATCCGCGTGTGGAATCAAAGGGGCTACTGGTTCTGCAACCAGGCCAGGAAGGGATGCAAAGCATCCGTCAGCACGCTCGAAGACGTCGTCATCAAAGTAAAGGGGCCTCATAATCATTTTCACAATTGATGTAAGTAGGTACGACATATTTAAAACGTTCTTTGGGAGAAACCAATGGCTCCTGAAATTCAGTTTTTACTAGGTCAGGAGCCTATGGATTCATATACGATTTGAAACATTTTTTTATGTCAAATAAATATATTTTCTGTTTCTATTTCTATGTACCCCTATGTGGAATACGTGATGATAACCGTTATGTGCTCATCAAACGATAGTCGTTTGGCGTTATTTATAAAAATACTGTTAAATGAAAGAAAATAAGCATATCTTTATATAGCATAGCGTTTTCGAGAGTAGTGTACTACTACAAATTTCCACATTTTATTAAAATAATGTAATCAAAGATCTACTCACTGAATCTGAGAATGTGTATCATACAGCCGTGGGCATGTTTGTTTTGTTTTGTTTCTATTAAGCACCTTATAAATAGTTATAACAACAGAAATTAATCGCTGCATTTTATTTACTTACTATTCTAGCTGCTTATTAAATCTCTGCCATAATGTGAATATTTTGTTTGATTTTTAATTAATACAATTTAATAATATTCACTGAGTTGTGAAACAACATTTAAAATAAGTGTTATATCCTTTTTTTCTTATCAAAAGATTGTCTGTCATTTTCGTCATTGAGTTACATAAGAAAAAACGGTGTGCGATAGGAGAGTAGTGAAACAAGCGAGAGCTGGATAAAGACTGTTTATTGAATAGGTCTCCATGTCTTATTAGCTAGAGTACCTAAGTAGGTATACACTTACTACTACACCTTCCTACAAAGAGGAAAAAAAAAAAAATATATATATATATATGTAATATTATATTTTTTTTTTTTTTTTTTACCTTTATACCTACGATTACATCAATACATGCTTGATTACATAAAAGCGGTACAAAAATAATTAACCTAATTATGTATATTATAATGGCATATTATAATGCTTAGTACGATTTTTATGAACGATTTGTTCCTTATTATTTTTTAATATTTTTACGTTACAATCTAAATCTTCTAATACTATGTACGGACCCAAATATAGTTGGTCCATTTTATTACATGATGGATTTTTCACTAAAAGATAATCACCCTTATTATAATACACCGGGTTTGTTACAATGTCATATTTTTTTTTTTCTTTTCATTTTACTTTGAATTAGATTATCGCGAGCATCTGCTTGGGCTACCTGGAGCCTATATTTTAGTTCTAACGCGTAGTTATCATGAGCATATAATGGATCTACGACGCCGCTATTAAAGTTACCTGGCAGTGGGCATGGTTTACCGAATACTAGCTCGTGCGGTGTGTATTTAGTTTCGGTATGTACAGTATTGTTGTAAGCAAAACACCAATACGGTATCCAGCTGCTCCAGGACTCAGCTTTATTCTCACAATTAATTCTAAGATACGCACCCATTGTCTTGTGTGTATTCTCCAACGCTCCAATGCTCTCGTGATGGTAGGCTGTTGAGGTAACCTGTTTAATATTCAAGATTTGGCATGTTTCTTTCATTGTAGAACAAATAAATTCAGTTCCTCTGTCCGTTGCAATTTCGCGTGGAATGCCATATCTTAAAATAAAATTATCGACGAAAGCACGAGCAACACTTACCGCATCTTTATTTCGTAGCGGGTACGCCTCTGTGAACTTAGTTAATTCGCATTGTAACGTGAGAATATAGGTATAGCTACTGGCGTCTTTCGGAAGTGGCCCGACTATATCCAAGTATACCTTTTCGAATGCTGAGTGTGCTGTAGATGTAATAACCATGTTCTGCTTAGTCGGTATTGAATACTTTTGCTTTTGGCATTGATCACATTTAGATACATATTCAGCTACATCTTTCTCAAGATTAGGCCAAAAATAGAACTTTTTGATGTTATTTGACATTCTCCTTACACCTGCATGCCCACTCGTAGGTAACAAATGAAAATCATTTAAAATAACCTTCCTATTATCCAAGTTGTTTATTCTTTGGACATTTCTCACAATACATAATCTTGGCCCCGACCATTCAACATTTTTATTTATCTCTTCAATAAGCCCCTCTACAAATTCTTTATTATTTTCTTTTATAATTATGCATATCTCTGCTAACTTTAATCTTTTACATAAGGCTGACAAATCCCTCACCAACTCGTCTCGCGTAATTGATGATCGGGATGTTGTACTCAAATAAATGGCAGATTTATTGGGCACATAAAAAAAATATTTACCTTCCTCTACAGATATTCCGTTTATTAATAATTTATTCATATTTCTCCTAGTTATTAGTGAGAGTTCAATGTACTTATTTGGTTTTTTAATGATTTCCACTACCCTTAGCCCTTCGGGTTTTGACCCGATATCAATTTTTTCGACTTTATTACTATTTGCATCTAGCGACGGACTATTCGTTTTACGATATTGAGCCCTAGTCATTACATTTATGATTCTTTCATTCAATTCTTTTAATTCGTTTGACGTAATAATGATCCTTGACAATGCGTCTGCCACCGAATTGGATTCACCTTTCAAGTACTCTACATCAAAGTTATATTCCTCCAATTGCAACCTAAACTTTAATAATCTACTTGAAGGATCACGCATGCCAAATAAATAAACTAGTGGCCTATGATCGGTCTGTATTTTGAATTTTCGACCATATAAATAGGGGCGAAAATGTTTAACACTCCACACAATGGCTAGAAGCTCTTTTTCAATTGTCGGATAGTTAATTTCAGCCTTATTTAGGCTTCTACTAGCGTAAGCTACGGGTCGTCCATCTCTGTTGCATAATACTGAACCTATAGCTTTTCCTGACGCGTCTGTTTGTAACAAAAATTCGTTATTTTCAGAAAAATCCGGGTACTGCAATACAGGTGGTTTCGTCAAAGCAGTTTTCAAAAATTGAAATGCATTTTCACACTCTCCAGACCAACTAAATGTAACACTCTTACGACATAGCTGATTTAAAGGTAGTACTATTTTCGCGAACTGTGGAATAAATTTTCGGTAGTAATTGGCAAAAGCAACGAACCGCTTCACTTCGTCAGTACTAAGCGGTCGCGGATATTGCTCTAAAACTTCAATTTTTTCTGGATCAGGCAGAATTCCATCCCCTGACACAACGTGACCTAGATACAGAAATTCTTTTTGTAAAAAATAACATTTAGATGGATTTAATTTCAAGTTGACGCTGCGAAGTCTGCTGAAAATATCCATTAGATTACGATTATGTGACGCCAAGTTTTTCCCGTAAACGACTAAGTCGTCTTGATAACATAAACACCTTTCATAATTTAGTCCAGACATGGCTATGGTCATCAATCTACTGAAGCTATTCGGGCTGGACTTTAAGCCCATTGGCATTCTTGTCATTTGGAATTGATTTTTGCCAGTTGAAAAGGCTGTACATGACCTACTTTCTTTATCCAATTCTGCCTGATAAAATCCTTGATATAAATCTAATTTTGTATAATACATTGAGCCGGATAATGAGTCCAAAATATCAGCAATATTGGGTAGCGGAAATTTATCATCCTGTACTTGATTATTTAATTTTCGGTAGTCTATAACCACACGCCATCTCTTTGCGCCTGTATTGTCAGTCTTTTTCGGCACTAGCAATAACGGACTATTCCATGGGCTTCTAGTTTCTTCTATGATGCCGTCATTTAACATATTTTCTATCTGCTTGTTTATTTCGGCTTTTTGTGCGTGAGGCAGTCTATATGGTTTAGTATAAATAGGAAAAGTATGCGGTTTCAAATCGATAGACTGTTTGTATACATTGCAAGTTCCTAATTTATCACCTGGTAAGTGGAAAACGTCAGGGTATTTTGCGCAAACATTTTCGATTGATTTTTGTTCCTCCATTTTTAACCCATTTAAATTTAATAATGAAAACAATTGTTTAACTCTTTTAGCATTCATTACAGGTTTTTCGAATTGACAGATAAAATACTCGTCTAATATGCTAGTGTCTACTTGGAAATTACTCAATTGAACGTCCGTTTCCCTCGTATTTAAAATACGTATCGGAATTTTACCATTCACTGGGCATGTCAGAGCATTTGCTACGTAAACGCCTTCGCATAACTCTTGCGAAGCTACCACACAGTCTTTCCTACAGTCCGTGTTCAGATAATGAACAATCTCACATCGCGCGGGCACACTCAGATAAGAACCGGTATCCGGTAGCATATAATTAAACTTTAATGACAGTTTATTGCCGTTTTTTGTATTTAATTGTAAAGTATTTAATTCAAAGTTTAATGTAGCTTGGTATTTTTTGAGAAAGTCTTGACCTAAAATCCCTACCGTTTTACATGGTAAAAAGTTGAAAACGTAAAATCTATGCGCAAAACTGTGCCCGTTTTGATTCAGTGTAAGATAAACTTCGCCTTCGTTTATGATAGCCGCGCACTGGTAGGTACTAGGAACAGGAACAGTACTAGGTACACAAACGCATTACGTACGTTACCCGGGTATTTATATTCGGGTGGGTTACTTACGGAGACGTACATTCACTTTACCGCACTTCACTCAAACACGCACACTTTCGCCAATGATGTTATCTGGGAGCTCGATCTGACGCCTGCGCATCAAGCTAGCGTATCTCCTCAGCGAAATCTCGTTGAGATGTCCTTGGACTAGCTCCTGGTGGCACCGCTTATACATCCGATACAGCAGCACAGCCAATCCAATCGCCAGCACTATCGCGATGCCAGTCAGGATATTATTGGTGTACCCGGCATGTTCCTTCAGCTGTTCCACATGCGCTGTCCCGGCAGCGTTCTGCACCACGATCACCTCTTCCTTCTCTTCTTTACTTTTATTGTGGCCCATTTTTGCAGAAAACCCGATCACACACGACTCTGATGCAAATTATCACAATCAAGCGCAGTTCCGAGATCATTGTGATTTATTACGATGCTCAAAGACTGATGTTTATCTAAACACGGCCCTTTTACGGAGGGATGCGCGCGCGGTTCCTGTTACATGTCACGGTCGCCATGCGATAGGAGAGTAGTGAAACAAGCGAGAGCTGGATAAAGACTGTTTATTGAATAGGTCTCCATGTCTTATTAGCTAGAGTACCTAAGTAGGTATACACTTACTACTACAGGTGGTACCGTACTTCTTTAAACTGGAAATCAATACATTTTAAAAAGAAGAAATAGAAACGGATCGGTTGTTTGGCGGTGCAATGCTCGGGCAATCTTCATATAATTGAAGAGCATATAACTCAAGAAAAAGCCCACAGTTATGGTTGCGTTCCTAACTTTGTTGCTAATGAACTAGCGCTCAAATTAGAACACGGTAAAAAATTGCCACTTCCACCTTTATACAGGGAGACTGGCGGCAGATTTAAATTTTTAAAATTCGAATATTTTAAAAACGAATGAACGGTGCGGGACTCGGGAAGTATCATTCGACTCACGGATCGTGCGGATTCGTTAATCACGATGCCACAGTGGTCGGCAGAGCATCGACGCGTTTTTTAAGAGTAACGATTCTTACGTTATCGTTGGTCGACAATTTTGTTCACCTACGTTATTTGTTTTAGGCATGGTAGGTTACACTAATTTAGAAGTGAGGCGGGAAATTATGTTAGTTATGTATATTTTGCGTTCACTCAGAGGTGTGGTGCACAATGCGCGGGTTTTGATGTGTGTCGGCGCGGATGCTGTTGATCCCGAGGGCGAGGACTAACCTCCTTTTTTTTTTTTTGAGGGGGGGAAATGCCCACGCATTTCCCTTCCGCCATGGGGATGACGGAAGGGGGTATGTGGGACTCGAAATCACTAAAACCCCCCCGGTTAAAAGTCCCCCGCCGTAGTGGAGCAAGATGGGGTCGCGTTAGCATTCACCATCTCACCCCGACGGGTGGCCCGGAAACCAGCCGGGCCCCGGCCATGTGTGGGGCCGTGCAAGCCGGCGGAGTCCCCCGATCTCCGCCAGTGACCCCACAAACGCGCCCTGAAAAGGGCGCCCCCTCCAACTTACGCTGTCCCTCCCTCCAAGCCTGCCCGGTATGGGTAGCCCTGCCGGTATAGCCTTGAAGATCATTGGAACACGCAAGCCGACCAGAGCAGCGAATGCTGCCCCGGCCCTCCCTCCACAGTGCGCTCTGAAAAGGGCACACTCACCTCCGCCCGACGGGCCCTGAAAAGGGCCTCGCCAGGCCCTCATCCGCGCCCCCTCCAACTTACGCTGTCCCTCCCTCCAAGCCTGCCCGGTATGGGTAGCCCTGCCGGTATAGCCTTGAAGATCATCGGGACACGCAAGCCGACCAGAGCAGCGAATGCCGCCCCGGCCCTCCCTCCACAGTGCGCCCTGAAAAGGGCGCCCCCTCCAACTTATGCCTATGATATGGATATATTTCACACTAGTTTGGATAAATTCACAGATGCTGCTACACAGTTCATATGTACTTTGTGATTATAGTGTCGTTTTGGTGTTCCTTACTGTCAAGACAATATGATTGTAATAAAAAAATAACTGCCGCCTAGCATGAAATAATTGTTGTATTTCGATTTGAATGTTATAGAAGCCGATGACATTGCAGGACTTTGAGACTTTTCACCTGTTAAGTCTCAGGGTCGGAAACGTGCATGTTATATCTATGGTATTGCAAGCAATACAAGTTTCAAACAGATGGGCCGTACGAATGTTGGTCACTTTATTTGTATAAAAATGAAACAAAATTGGAAACTTAGGGCTTTAAATGAAATATTAGGTTGGGGAAAAAGTCTTTTCGCATTATTGTATGTATGAACTTGTAATAAAATCTCTTTGGCTATACTATTTGTATCTGGCTGGTTTTGGTATCATTAAAAGTTTAAATTTTAAAGAAGATAATTCCAAATTCAAATTAGGAAAATGTGTGATTTTTATTTGTTTTTCGTACTGTTAAGATGAGTGAATCTAATGAAGAAATTCGATACATTTTAAAATTTTACTACAAAAAAGGTAAAAATGCAACGCAAGCCGCGAAAAAAATTTGCGATGTTTATGGACCTAGTGCAGTGTCTGTGAGAGTAGCACAAATTTGGTTTAAGCGTTTTCAATCCGGAAATTTTGATGTCAAAGATGCACGTCGCTCTGGTCGCCCTATTACGGATAAAATGGATGCCATTTTTGAAAAAGTGGAGCAAGATCGGCATATCAGTAGTTACGACGTAGCTGAAGAACTGGGAATTGACCACAAAACAGTTTTGGCGCATTTGAAAAAAACTGGGTACACAAAAAAGCTCGATATTTGGGTACCTCACGAGCTCACTGAAAGAAACCTAATGAACCGTGTTCTCATTTGTGATTCTTTATTACGACGTAATGAAACCGAACCATTTTTGAAGAAGCTGATAACTGGTGATGAAAAGTGGATCACGTACGACAAGAACGTGCGAAAAAGGTCGTGGTCAAAGGCCGGTCAGGCTTCACAGACTGTGGCGAAACCCGGGTTAACTCGCAACAAGGTGATGCTGTGTGTGTGGTGGGATTGGAAGGGCATTATTCATTATGAGCTGTTACCACCAGGCAGGACCATCGATTCTGAACTCTACTGCGAACAACTGATGAGATTAAAACAAGAAGTTGAGAGAAAGCGGCCGGAGTTAATCAACAGAAGGGGTGTGGTTTTTCATCATGATAACGCTAGACCTCACACATCTTTAGCCACTCAGCAAAAATTAAGAGAGTTTGGCTGGGATGTGTTAATGCATCCGCCGTATAGTCCTGACCTTGCACCTTCAGATTTCCACCTGTTTCGGTCTCTTCAGAATTCTTTAGGCAGTGTCAGGTTAACATCACGAGAGGACTGCCAAAACCACTTGTCGCGGTATTTTGAACAGAAGCCCCAAAGTTTTTATAGCAATGGGATCATGTCCCTGCCTACAAAATGGCAAAAAGTTATCGAACAAAATGGTACCTACATACTTTAGTTAAATGTAAATAAACTATATTAAAAAATGTTTTGAATTTTCTTAAAAAATGCGAAGAAACTTTTTCCCCAACCTATTATTCAGGTTAAAAAAATGTTTTTACTAGTTTTCCTGCTCCTTCGTCAGACCCTGATTACTAATCTATCTATAACCTATTTAATGAGCCCAAACACGATACCTCCGCTGTAAGTTGGGTGTCCTGCTGATTCCAGATGATGCTGCAGCATCAGCTCAAGGTTATTGTAATATCATTGAAGTCGCGGGATACTAAATGTCGAATCGATCAGTAGAAGTTGGTACATTCCTTCAACAAATAGAAAAGAGCTGATGATCTTCAAACGGCTGAACAGGTTTTTTTTAATCATAGCTAAGAACATCCGTTAAGGAGCCACAGACAGACACACTGATACACACGTTAAATTTATAACACCCCTAATTTTGCGTTGAGTTTTAAATAGAAGAATAACTTATTTTGGCCAACATCAAGTTATCTATCTACAATCGTCAACACTAAAAGCCATCTAAAAATCTATGGGATTGACATACCCTATATATTTTATATTGTATATCTCATTAACATTTTTCATTTAACTTTGCAAGCGACATCGCTTAGCGCTAAACATAATGTTACTTTAACCAACTCCCCACGATACAATTGGCATAGTTGAAAGATATACATCCTATGAGGTTTATCTTTTGGTAGCAATGTTTTATCGCACGAACAGCAAGGTAATATACCTAACGTACTTTAGGCTGTACCTATCAATTGGTGATCCCCTACAGTAATTTTCTCTTGATCACAGTTAAAAAAGTATGGCTTTATTCTGGGATTTTAATCTATTCATTCCCACCGGTTTCAGCTTACTATTAATGATTTCTTTATTTAACGTGTAACACGCATGTTGTTATTCAATTTATGTTTCAGGGTATAAAATACAATTCAATGATAACACGGGACACATCTGGTTCAATGGATACAAGTATACTCGGAATAAAACCAGAAAAGAGATAGATAAGTCGTGGTGGATATGTACAAGCCGTAAAGCGTTCAAATGTAAGGCATCGCTAGTCACTCAATGTGACCGGGTGATCAAGTTCAGACCTGGCCATAACCATATACGGAAGAACTGAGTAATTCTGTAAAACCAGAGACAACTGTAGATTAGTGAAGTACAAATACCGTAAATAAAGTTTAAACAAAGACATGTGATTGTTTTTCTAGGGAAACTTGAAATTAGGTAACAACTAAGGAGCTGTCAATGTTTAGTAAAAACGGGCATTGTAACGTGAGAATGGTTAATTTCGATCTTATTCATTTCATTTAAATTTAGCAGATCAAGAACTTTGTAGTCTGAGAAAAAGCTCTGTTTTCTGTATCAAAATTCGGTTTTAGGTCTCCACACTGTTTTTAATTAAGTTTTATACAGCCTGGGATTGGATATGGTAAGCTGGGAGATCAGAGTTGGGTTTTGATAGAACTATATTAAAAACAAACACGCTCACGACTGTTTGTAGATCTACTACTATAAGTGTTATACTTTTGACAAAACGAAATATGAGTGCGTTTATGTGAAATAAAATGGTCTTAAACTTGATTTAAATAATTTCATAGAAAAGGAATATTCCATTTCATAATCCCATCGCCTAGTCTGTCATTTTCGTCTTCGTAACGTCAACTGGAAAAGTTGTCGTAAAAGTATGCAAAAATACAAAACTATGTATTTCAAAACGTAGTAGAAATGGCAAAGTAGACGACCTGAAAGAATCGGTGAAGTGCTCACAGATCGTTTAAAAATAATAATCATGTTTGTCATCGTTTGTTCCAGCGTTCCGAGATTCAAAAGGTACTTATCATATTTGGTTCAGCGGATACAAATACACCCGAAATAGAACACGAAATGACAAATCTTGGTGGATCTGTTGCAATCGCTTCGCGTTCAACTGCAAGGCTTCGTTGGTGACACTCGGTAACACTGTTCTGAAGATGAGGTCTGAGCATAATCATAACAAGAGCGAGCTGCCACTGAAGCCTATAATTTGATAGGATAATTCAATGTTTATTGATTTGAACAAAATGTTATAATATAGGTACTTATAGGTTAGTTTTTTTATTGAAAAGTTATTTAAGATTACTGCAAGCTGATCAAATAGAACTCAAACACTATTTTCTAATACATCCTTGCCTGTTTTACATTTGAAAAACGAAACGGATATAGAACGATATTACGAGTTGTTGTTCCAGCTTTTAAAATGTAATGACAACTAGCCCACAGCTTCGCCCGCGTACTACTTACCGCGCCCGCGTACCGCGTACTATAAGCTACTACGTGGGCGAACTATACCTGTTCCAGATTTCAACATAATCGGCCCAGCCTATACCGAGGTTATTAACAGTATCCAAACTATGACGTTTATAATATTAGTAGGATATGTCACTTGTCCATAGTCCGTCTCCATCATCAGACCAGTTTGCTTGATACCTACTTGACAGCCTAGCAAAATTTCATCTCAATAAACAGTCATAATAGAGCTTACTACTCTTAGTAATGAAAATTTAGTGGCGATTACAATAGGCCTAATAGCCGCAGTGATACAAAAGCCACAAAAAGCCAATAAAAACAAAAAAAAAATTGGCTTCATTCCGCTTTGCTTAGGCAAAACTACTAGCTACTATAATGAAATGCTCAAGGATTCCTAAAATAAGATACTTTAAAATACTTTTTTAATAATTTTAAACAAAAAATAAACGAACACATTCACGACTGTGATACCTATAATGGACATGCTCAGATCCATAGCAAATCTGTTAAGATATTGGGATATATAGATTAGGTTAGTCAGAAATAGGTCCGACCAAAAGTTATATTTGGCACATGTTAATATATGAAAGTATTCGATAATTATTAGTATGAAGTATTAGTATCTACTAAGTATTTGTATTATAGGCATTCTAGTTCTAAAATAGACTTAATGGTTATGGGAAAATGCAAATAAATTTCACTTTAGACTTCATTCAAAATTCTTGTTCATTATTTCCTTAATCAAATTTAACAGAATTCCTCAACATCGTCGCAATATTTTGAATTAATTACGAACTCATCGTACTTAATTTAAAATATAGTTACGATCTCACCTATTGCTAAGTGGTGGTGCAGTGAAAATTTACCATGAAGGTCAAAGAGTAATAATATTTACTTTTTTTGACAAGTGCTTAGGTTTAGGAAATCTGTATTAGAACCAGATTTCGAGAAGACATTTTGAAAATTTATTCGATAGCATGAATGACAAGAAGCGATAATATAAGTATAATGTTTGTTCTTTGTACCAATGGCCAAAATAGTCCATCTCAGAAAGACCAAGAAATAACTACTTACACAAAATGAAGAATCGGGAAATTCAGTAAAGTGTGCATTCTTGACCTCTTTCTGTATCTTCTTACATTAATTTGGCATTAATTTTTCACAACATAGTCATGACCCCACACTAGGATTTGGAGAAATATCTGCAGAACATGCACACATTTGGCCTACAGCGAGACCCAATCGTGCATGTTAAGCATTCATACAGGACTGTTGAATGCCAATTTATTTATTGTATTCCAGTGTATCAAGACTAAGGGTAGCTACCGCCTCTGGTACCAAGAGTACAACTTCATCAAGAGGGGCGAGATGTGGTTGTGGGTTTGCTGCAAGAGGTATAATAACTCCTGCAAGTACGTAATAAGGTGTTACTACACATGTTAGGTGTGTCTGCTCTAAAGGCAAGCTTGTGTTATGGGAACTACATGACCGATATACTACTTATATATATATTTTTTGTAAATATGTATGTACATATTATATATAGAAAACACCCAAACCCGAGACAAATGTCAAAAAATTAAGAAAACATTTGTCTCGCAGCGGCAATCGAACCCGCAACCTTCTGCGTTTCAGGCGGACGTTCGCCCACAGAGGTCGTCAGATGTGTATTTGTGACAAAGTTTATAAAAAATACAACAAGTCACGCTAATGTGGTTGCTCAGACCATTGCCAGACTCCGAGTGGCTGGCTTCGCATCTCGCGTCTTCACCTTGAGGAAACCAACACATGCTAATGGACGGGAACGGCTGCACTGCGCGCTTGGACCATCACAATTCGACACCCGTGTAGCAAAGCGAACGAATGTGCTGTATGCTTTTTAGTTATTCTCAAGACGAGAAGCTAGGCGCTTGTCGATTACTCTACTGTATCCCAAACTGTGTATATCAAAGTCACCTTGCAGACTAGACTTTTTAAGTCGTCGCGCCACCTAGTCGGGGACTGATATGCAATTTATATTTCAGTAACAGTATATCAAAGCGGAAAGGGCACATTCCACTTATTTTACGATGGATTCAAATTCACAAGAAACCTCACTAAACGAGATAAAGCCTGGTGGGTTTGCAGCAACCGACACGGTCTCAACTGCAAGGCGTCACTGACAACTATTAATAACAGAATCGTAAAGATGAGAGCGCACAATCACGATTAATCACCAAGATACAATACTAATTGCCTCCCCATATTCTCCCTCCCCAACATTTGTAAAAGCCGTTGACAAATGTTGTACAGTTTATTTAACTGTACCTATACACTATAATATACGAAAAAGAACTCAGTAGGACCACACGGATGTTTATTTTGCTGGTCTACAAAGTTTGACCAAACTGTGACGGCTCTATTCATACGGCCGTAACAATGTTGGTCTATCAAGCGGTGACTAAACTGCATCTTCCAGTTATCCAGTCATGTGCCCGCTTTTACATGCTTGGCCAGCCAAAGGAACCAATACAAATAAAAAATATTGAAAAATCTAAATATTATTTTGTTAAAGGGCAGTGCAGTTCTTTTGTGTATAATATAATATAATGATTATCGATAGTCAATTGTAAATATCATATAAATAAGTTGATAAGATACAAAACTCTCTGTTCTTTTTATTCAAGCTACTGTCACCTAATTACACTAGCAAAATGGGTATGGTTTTGAAATAGAACAGTTATAGAACTCAGACTGATCTGAGTTCTAGAAATCTAGAAATATTTGGGTTTTGAAAATCAAACCCGTTATGTCGCTGACTTTTTTTTTACTTTGGGGCTAGATGATGCTGTGTTGAAAATATCAAGTATTATTAATTTTTATCACATCGAATCATAATCGTTAAAGAAAGTTTACAACTAGTTTATTGTTATTCCAGCTGGCACTACAGTTATAGAAAGCCCTATGTTCAAATGGCATCGTGGGTACAGATACGCGAGGAATCAGCGCTCTGGAGCCAAGGTCTGGTGGCTGTGTAGCCGAAGCCAAGCTCTGAGGTGTCCAGCGTCGATGGTGACTTTCGATGAAGAAGTTATCAAGCTGAGCGCAAAGCATAACCATAAGAACTATTAATGAACTAGATTCGTCTCCAGCATGGATCGTTCTGTGTCCAGAAAAGCATGATCCTAAAAAATCTTTATGACATCCCTTGTTTACTAAGTGTCCCAGAACAGGTTTGGCATCCCGAAAGGAGGAAATAACAATACAAAAAAATCAATTTTCAGGAAAATACATTTAAAACAGTTAATCTGTTTAGCTAAAGCAGCTGACTTATACCACCTTTAAATCGAATCAAAATCACGTAGAACAAAAATTTAACTTATTATGATAGCTAACGCCAACACCCTGAAGATTCATCACTTGAAAACGTAGTTATTAAGGAACTATTTAGTTTCATTTATCTGCTTTGAAGTGTTCAATGTGAGGGTTTTAGATATTATTAATCTTATTATATTATAAAAGAGGTGGCGATATATATATATTATAAAAAATATGGTGACATAGTCACCGACAACACAGAGCCTAAACTGCTTGTAAGGTAAAGGTTTGATGATATGAGTATATTATTATAATATCAGTGCCTATGATAAGTAAGGATGGGGTTTTGAAATAGAACCAAACGAATCCGTAGGCGAACGTGAACTGACAAGTTGCAAGGGTTTCGGGAATCGCTGTGTTTGCTTAAATTAGTACATCGACTGTACACTGCTGGTCCTAGAAATTTGAAATTTGGAGGGTGTCTCCTTTTAATGTATAGGAAATAAAGAAGAATAAATTATGAAAATTCTAATCCTAAAGGTTCCTAAAAGGGGGTTGAAGGTTTAACAAAAAAGCTCCATAACTCCGAAATTATATACGCTACATATAAAAAAATCGGCATGTAGCCTCCAAAACCAAAATAAACAAACATGTGTTCCAGAATTTCACGACATATTCAGAATTGAAGGAACAATACTATTTTTTTACAAATAAAACGAATACAGTCGTTTTAATTAATGCTCATTTAATTATTTTTTGACTATACGATAGATCTTTCCAAGATACAGAAAGGTGGTCAAACCAGGAAAATTATCATATTTACAAAAGCTTACAGTAAAACAGACGTTGGACCCATTATAATAGTTCTCAAAAGGTTGAGAGGACTCACTTGCATCAATCGTTCTTGTGAGATGTTTGAGAATAGCTACCAGGGTCGGTTCAAATCCTGAGAGGTGCAGCGGGTTCCTGAACGGAGTCGTGGGCGTTCCGTTTTAAATGAATGGGACTCGAAATTGAACTTAAGAATTTTTGTCTACTAGTTACTAGGACATTGACATTGAGTAGTTAATTTGTTAATGCCAAGCTTCTTGAGAATCTCATCTTCGTGATCATTTTTATGAGACTTGTTAACTAAATATTTTTTTAAATATCTTCTAGTCATTAAGTATTTTAATTGATGTTATGAATTTTATCTAGCTTATTAAGTTGGTTAATAAAACATTTATGAAGTTGAAGGGCGGTGTTTTTCGCAGGCAAGTGGTCTTTTAAAAAAATTAAGGACTCGACGAAGGATTTCACGTTCTAATCTCAAAAGGTGATAATCTCTAATCTAAACAATGATTAGATTTATTTACACAACTATGTACAAGTTGGTCTATATAAAAGATACAGATGAAACGGTTACTTATCTAAAGACCGTTGCAAACGATCTATTGATAATTCACCTAATCCAGATCATTACCATACGGAAAAGTCCCCAAAATGCTGAACGTTTTGCCACGTTGAATGGCAATGCTAATGCGTTGACCTTGATTATATACTCGCTCTGTGGTCACCCGTCGCTTCGAGCAGTCGCCTTAAAATAATTTTGAATCCGCGAAGAGCCGTGTTTCCCCACGGACCCAGAATCTCTCCAAAAGGCACTTATCCCATGTCTTTAACTATGGACTTAATGAAAAATAAATTTAAGACCAATCGACAAATTACGCTGGAACTATGTTTATTTTCTAGTTTTGACAGAAACACATCATTTAGATTAGACCAATCGACAAATTACGCTGGAACTATGTTTATTTTCTAGTTTTGACAGAAACACATCGTTTAGATAATCTAGTACTCCTTGACTGCCCTTACATAATCCTTAAAACCTTGATTGGTTTTAATATCACCAATATGTTCCAGCTCTCCATCCGATCTTTATTAAAACTCGATTCGGGAACCCCTGCATGGTTCTCGGGGAATACCGATACAACAGGAGGAGTGACAGCAGATATCCTTTCGTCAGCTGGGTCTGTGTGAAGAAAGCTTTCTGCCGCGCCACTGTGGTCACCTTACACAATAAACTTATAAAAGTAAAAAATACCCATACTCATATGTAGCTGAATCGGAAAGATTCTAATACATCGGTAGATGTAGTAGGCAGATGCGGTGTCCCAAGACTGTTTGTTGTAGAACTAAAAGAATATACCTGTAGCATACACATTATGCCCAGCAGTGTACTTATTCAGCTGATAATAAATAAAGTATGCCAAGTAATAGGACATATTTTGGATATAAAAAAAAAGAAAGCGTAAGCGTAGTTTCTCTAGGAACCATAGGATACAATTAATTTCTAAAACCTAACCCTATGTTCCAATCAGAGACCTAAATTGACGATGTCTCGTGTTTCTATGGAAAATTGTAAAACATAGTCTTGAAAAAAAAACTTAGTCTTAGAATCTGGGGTTTTAATAAATATTAATTGTTTAGATGGGGTCGCAGGAACAGAGGTTTTTGATACAAAGTAGGCTGATAAATATTTAGTAGAGTTTTCTTAAAAGATATAAAGGATGAAGTAATTTTCTGATATAATTTAATTTGATATAAGTACCTATATTCAGCGCAAGTGGTTTTAATGAAGCATTTATTTTTAATCTTACTAGTCATTTTAGGATAATATATTGTTTTACTTTGTGATATTTTCTAGACCTAGACTAGACGATAGATATTTTTAAGAATCAGGGCAATAAAGTTGTGCGCGTTCATAAATCGAGCTACATTCTTATTTCACCTTCAAGGACCTCATTAACATTACAGCATTTTAGTTTATAACATATAATAACATACAATCTTGGTTATTCCATTCCAGATCTAGATTCATTAGAATTGAAACCCACATTCCTTAAATCAACCCGGGGCTATCCTATTATGGTATTTGGAGGTTACCGCTATAATGAAAGGATTAATCGGTGTGGTCACAGAAGCATATGGAGATGTTCCAGGCGAAGAATTCAGAGGTGCAACGCTCAAGTCATCACTGTTTCTGACCAAGTCGTCACGATCAAGAATCATCACAATCATGAAGGGTTTTAATGGAAAAATCTTCTAATTATAAGATATTATGTAGTACAGTAGCAGAAATCCTGGTTTCTTTTAAACTAGTTTGTTGATAACTCTGACACGATGTAATAAAAGTGATGAGAACCTTCTCATCACACGAGAAAACACCTGTTTTCACGTCTTAAATGAAATAAGACTCCATCATCAAAAAAAAATCGACAAAAACTGTAATCAAAACGAGATAATTGTATAATAAATTAACATTCGTTGAGTTTTCGTCCTCACACTGCATTTTGTTTTCTATTTAGGAACTCTGAACATATATTTTTGAAGATTATGATTTCTTTATATTAATTGTAGAACAACTTTCAGTTATGTCGGAGCTGAAGCCGAAGTTCATCAATACCCTGCGAGGTTTCCCAGCGATCGAGTTGGGAGGGTACAGATATAACAATAAATTGGATCGACCTGGTCCTAAGGAGTACTGGAGGTGTTCCAAAAGACGCTCGAAGAGATGCAACGCGCAGATAGTAACACTCAATGCCGAGGTAGTCGACATAAAGCGCTGTCATAATCATTGATCACAAAAAAAATACCTGGGTATATTCTGGTTACATCCTTGGCATTCGACCACATGAATAACAACACACTCAAGTTATTTGTTTTGATATTTTTATCATCTGTGGCCTTTTTTTAATGTATTGCAAACATCAAGGGTAACTTTGACATATAAGGTTTTTTAAATATATTTTGGAAAGCACACAATTATGTATGTAAATGTTTTTTTTTTACAATACACATTATTTTCATTGTACTCACTTTGAATTGTTTACTAAACCAAAAAATCTTGGAACGCGATAATTAAATAAAAAATATTTATCATCCTGATACCGGAAACACTTCTAACATTAATTTTAACCATTTAAAAAGATACAACTCTCTATAATTGTAGTAAGTATAGTTAGTTTATATTTGTTTGCGTTTAAATTTAATTACGGGATTTTTCGACGTGATTCTAATCATACGACACTTTTCAGTCCAATTGGAGCTCAAGCCAAGGTTTATTAATTCCCTTCGAGGTTTTCCGGCGGTCGAGCTGGGTGGGTACAAATACAACAAGAGGGTGGAGCGACCCGGCCCGAAGGAGTACTGGAGATGTTCAAAGCGGCGCGCTAAGCGATGCAACGCACAGATAGTCACATTTGGCGACGAAGTGCTCGAAATAAAGCGCTGTCATAATCATTGATAATAAAGTCTAGTTAAGAATTAACGTAGGTACGAGTATATTCTGATTACAGCCTTGGTATCCGGTGTACATTTTAAAGTTATAAGTTGTTAATTGTACCCAGATGGGGTACAATTTGTTAATCTTTGGTTGCGGTAAATGTATTTTACCAATCCGACCGTATAATAATTTTTAACAATAAATCTTAAGCATAATTTTTGGATAAGGACTTATCCAAAAATTATGATAATTATATATTTTGAAAGATCATACATTTTACACGACAAGTATTAGGGTAATTTAAAGTTAAGTCAAGTTCAAAATACGTTATACGTTAGGTGCCTACTTGCTAAATATTTTAAAATCGAATGTAAAATGTGAAGTACGTAGCTTCACATTTTACATTCAATGGGAATTAAATACTTCAAACTCTTATCACCAGTGTTGCTGTTATAAAAAATTCAACTCAAATGACAAGGATACAGGAACGCATCATCCGCGCTCACGCGCTAAAGCTTTGCTTTTGCAGCTAATAAAAAAATATTTACTTCTCGGGGTTCTATTTCAAAAATTCCTTTCCCAATGCCCCTACACATCAAATGGAACATAACATTTAACTCTCAGGTCTCTGAGTCTAAACTCTTTGTGTCTGAGACCTACGTCTTAAGCTGTACGTTGATTTTTTAGTCACGTAACCATCCCATCTCTCCATAACTTTATCGGATCGATAACCTGAGCCATTTTGCATATATTTTAGAGGTTTTTGTTAATTTTGCTTGACAAAATGATTGCCACTGTCACGTTCTCATTACATTTTGCTAGTGTTATTATGGAGCAGGTTGAGTTATGGTGGTCCTGAAAAGTGACCAATGGTGAAAGAATTAGTGCGCCGTAGAGCCTCCTTTTATGCCCATTATGAAGTGATAATAAATTAGTGTCAGACCATAGATAAATTTTACTATACTATCTTCAAAATTGTATTATTAGTAGGTTAAACTTACCTACCGTGGTATAGGATCGAGTTAGCTGTATTTTAAGTTAATCTTAATTTTTAGTAATTTTACTGAATAAAATTAGTCCTATCTAGGCTCTACGGCTTCCCCAGATATAACGTAGCCTTTGGCCATCTTTGGTTATTTTTGGCTACGATACTTGTTTTTTAAATTTCATCCAAATCCGTCCAGCCGTTACGGAGATTATTAGAAATAAATAATTTGATAATATTAGTAAAATAAGTAGTAAAAATAATTTAGTTTTATTAATAACTTCAAGTATGAAGTCGCCACAATCATTGAGATTAATGATACATGAATATTTGTAGTTTAAAAATTATGCTAACTAATCTCAGGTTAGGAAAAAAAAGCCTAAAGAAGGTTATGGGTCATCAAGGTAAAATAAATTAATTGGCTTTGGCTTTAAAATCTAGCTCAAGCTTTTTAGCTATTGAGGCGGTTTTAAGATTTCTGACTCTCTCTGTGTGTATTTTACATAACATATGGTAATAAAGGTAATTTCGCCTCCGTACAGGTAGTTTCTTATAAAAAATCCTAAATCTAAAACAGATGTAACCAGTCAGATGACGGGTTAATTAATGTTTTTTTAAGAGACTTAAAGTATATCGGCACAAAGGCGTTATTCTGCTTCTACAATTAGTCATCGGCGCAGTTCCACGAGTTACATAACGAATCATTATAGATTAGATTGTCAAATTACAGTGTAAAATTATTTATTAATGGCTAATTATTATTAGATTGTTGTGAACAAATAATAATTAAATTATTACTAAATTACGTAACCAGGTTGTTATTTTGACCATGTTTACCTTTAAAACCATTTGTAAACTTAAATGATTAATGCTTGCAGATAGTTTTAACTTGTTCGCACAAGTTGCTTGCTCGAGTCTGTGTAATTGCATAAATACGGGCGACGGACCGAGTACGATTCATTATCGCTCGAGCCGTCGGACCTTGCAGACCTCGATAGCCTCTGTACAACCGAGAATAAATTAGAAGAACATCTCCTGGAGTTTACTTTCGTCATCAACTATGAGCGACCAGCATGCTGGTGATGATAGTGACGTTAGCATTGCTGACGTCACACCTTGGAGCTTCTGCTCCGTCAAGTATATTTTTTTGTTTGTCATATTATCATCAACAGAGCTTCCACTGCTGGACATAAGCCTCTTCTTAAGAGTGACATGAGGCTACCTCTATCTGCAGACTTTCTGCTACCATTAGGATTACAGTTTTTATTCAAGGTGACAAAAATATTTATGTGGAATTGTATTCAATTTTAGACGCAGTAATGGTAGAGACAAAACGTGGCGCCTCACAGCTGATCATCGACGGGTATAGGTTCATCAGGAATAAGATTTGGGGAGACGGTCATCACGTTCACTGGGTCTGCAATATGAAAAGGAAAGAGGGCTGCAAGGTGACTGTACTTACTCATAATGATGACGTACTGAAAATCAATGGAAAACACTATCATCCGGCTAGATTGGTGAAATCGAAGAAAGACAAAGAAATTAAGAAGAAATAATCGGTTGATTATTATTTTGCTGAAGTTAAGATAACCGTTCAGAGGTTCCTACATGAGCGGCCGTGACCACGCTTGATGATAAAACGGAATGAGAAGAAATCATGTCATGTCACTAATACCGTACGAGAATGCATAACTCTTAGGTGTTTTGCAAAAAAAAGCAGGCAATAATTCTATTCGGGATTTAAGTAGCTTATACTTTTTACAAAGTTTAATTAACCAAGGTTTTTTTATCGAGATCAAATAGTTCGTTGATTGGACTACCTGATGATAACCATTAAGAAGTAAAATGAAATTTATTGTGGATCACAATCATAGTAATTAATCTTATCATCATTGAGATCCTTATACATCATTTTCCTTGATGAATAACATTGGTATCCTAACTAGGATTCCTTAGTGATGGATTACCGATGCCCTCGGCCGGTATAGTAGAAAAAGAACAATACTTATAGTAAAAATATGAAATATTAATTCGTGAAATAACTTATTTTATATTAAACAAGTGCGTCCTATATCTATATTTCGTTTTTGTATGAGCTAAATACATGGACCTATTTAATGAATGAATCCTTGTCTGGAGAGACAATGATTCATTAAATAGGTCACATGACTGTGTGTAGGTATTAGTTATGCTTACTTACATTCCTTTAATGTAGGTAGAGACCACATATTTCAATCTCATCACATTCTTTGTGCATGCTCGGCGATTTAGTTTGCCTTTTCTCAATTACCCGAACGTCTCCAATTTGTTTAGAATGCAATCACCGTTAACACATTCCAGCTGTTCACGCTTGCCTGATCAACTTCTTTTATTCATTAATTTTCAAGTATGTATATATTCTCAATTCTGTTCACTACATTTATTCCGCACTTATCACACCATTTTGTATCTGAAATTCACTAAACGCTCTTGTATAGAGTAATTATTTTAGTAACATATTTTTTTAATTGTTTTTTTGCTACACTTACAATACAAACAAATGAATGTACCTACACGTTGTTCAGTTTCTAACATCACTGCACTTTACAGCATTTTTCGGTATGACAGCGTACGGCAAGCGATGCCTTGAGATCGGCTCCTGCCGATTCACGATCCACCAGTACGAGGGTCTGAAGACCAGATGGCGGTGCGTCAAGAAGACTACAGGATGTCCTGCTTTCGTCACCACTATTAATAACATTATCATCAGACATCGGCATGATCACAATCATACTTGAAATAGCGCTTGAGATCATTTAGAAATTCGAAAATACTGATCCCTGTTTTTGCTCTAAGTCTTTAACCTCATTACTATTATCATCAGCTGGAAGAAATCCAGCCTCAAGTAATTCCTCAGAAACTTTCTTCTAGCGTATAGGTTTAGGTTTGTGTGAAGTGTGACCTTTAGTCCAAAATAACTTAGCTCCTACATATTCAAATCGCCAATTGTCATCAAATCAGAGCATAAAAAGTTAAGTAAGTTTAGAAAGCGAAGAAAACAAAACAAAATTTTGTTAACAAAGTAACTAAACTAACTTAGTTTGTAGTCTTGGGTCTTTCAGAGAGCTTTAGAAAGTGCGACAATACTGAAAGCTCAATATTTCTCTCTTTCCCAAGGTGTGCCATATGAACAGCCGTTAACTGTACATAGATCCGATATAGATGATCATTTTGTGAACTACTACAATACGTATAGGATATCGAAAAGATAATGATTTTTAGCATTAAGTTCGCATTTATGCTAATTTTATGTATAATAAAACATTTTCTATCTCTAGATGCTTATTAAAGAAAACTTTCCTTTATCACTTAAGCGCAAACTTATCCCGTCTTTGTATAAACCAAGAATTATGATAGCTCCAAAATTATTATTTTATATTTTGTTTCTAGTCCTCTTTTGCCAAGCCCTTTACTAACAGATAAAGTTCTGGCTAGTTAAGCAACAACAAAATTAAATCCCATGCTTGCTAATGGAAAGAGTCAAGAATGCCATTTCTAGCATACGCATCTAACATTCATTTTAAAGTTGCCGGTTATTTTTAGGGGTGCACTTTGAATACTCCTGCCGCGGACAAATGATCCTAGTCATGAACAACCACAAGTTCCACAAAGACAAGGAGCAGAACAGCCACATACAGAAGATGATATGGCGGTGTAGCAAAAGGAAATCTCTCAAATGCAAAGCGAATATCGTGACCCTGGATAATGAACTCATCTGTTTCAACTACGAGCATAATCATTGATAATTTATCTCACCTCGATATTCTTAAAAGTACGATTTCAAAGGCGGCGGCAGCGACCGTTCCAACAACTACTTACACATCGCAAGTAGTTGTTGGAACTATTACTGTTTGAGTGCTAAACTGACAGAAACTTTGAAAGGAATTGACAGTTGAGAGCTGTTTTGGCGCTGCGATTTGCAGTCTGCGGTCGTGCTTCATACCTATAAACGAGCAATGTATATTTGTTTGCTTTACTGCACAGATTTTTTCGAGATCTTTCGATCATGGGTTTTAATACTATGGATCTAGCTTGGTTTCAAAGCTGGTAAAAACCTGATAACTGGGGAAATATTGCACGGTTTCAAGTATTAAGAAGTTTACCGCCAGCTAGACAAGAGCAGCCCGCTTAGCATGAGCACCCAAGACAACGTTTTGTCTACGAAAGAGAAGACAAAAACTATTTCTGTCGCCTATTCTGTCACACAAAAGAGAGGGACAAAATATTTTTTGTCTATAATTTCGGGTATAATTATAGAGATGGGGTTTGAGGGGTATGAACATCCAACTCACTTTTGGATCAAATCTCTATCGCCTACTAGTGAATTTATTTATGACGTAACAACTGTGTTCAAAAACCCTTTTAAACTATTGTTATGCTTTTTTGTCTAGTATATGGTGGTTAGTTGTGAATTTTATAGTTTAAAAAGTGTTGGCCTTATTGACTGATGGAATAGAATAATAGAAGAATATCGAAGCGCGAGCAAAAAGTCAGGACTTATTCTAATAGCCATATTAAACACAAACGTATTAATTATTGCCTTTGCTTGAGGACGTAGTGATAGATTACAGGTTATATAGTAAAAAACTATGTCCAAAATAAATAGATTTATTTTATAAATAGTTATTATCTTGCATCACATTTAAACAATGAAACGTTTTATTTTTTTTTCATTGACTTTTAAATTTCCAACTTTGTTATATAAGGATTGAATTATGAATTTATATTAGATTATTTTTTAATCAATATATAGTTTTTGTTACCATAACATTTTTTAATATTTTAGTTGGGCTGTTCTTGAAACTTTTTTCCCAGTAGATGTGAAACGTAAATTATGGAGTTCAGTGCTAATGATGAGTTCAGACAAATTTAAAAGAAAAAGTTGGTAAAATGTCTATATTGACGCGACTTGAATATAATATACTTTCACACTACAAGAAGGCCCATGAGTCATGTTCTGGAAAGCCTTTGTCTCAATAAAGAATTTATAATTTATACTTTCAAACATTCAAAAAAAATTGTTTCAGGTTACAAAAACTGCGATGTCATGTACGTTAAAAGCCGATACGGTAAAAAGAATATGCTGATCGCGTACGGTTATACGTTCTCTGAATACAGTCCCAATTTCTGGTATTGTACCAAAAAACGGATTGGATG
Source organism: Perizoma affinitatum (assembly GCA_961405105.1). NCBI lineage: Eukaryota > Metazoa > Arthropoda > Insecta > Lepidoptera > Geometridae > Perizoma > Perizoma affinitatum. The sequence continues at coordinate 10,802,093 of OY560197.1, forward strand.
CAAAGCAAAAGCTAAGACTTATTCAGATGGCAATATAGAATCGATCAACAAATACCACAGCCATGACCCGCCTGCGTTTAGGATCTCACCAAATGGCGATTTTATTAAATTGGATTAAGTTTAGACCAGTACCAGTACTGGTAGCATGAGAATTCAGCACTTAAGACATCGGTTTTGTCGATGAAAGAGAAAACGATAATATTTTTATCTTTTATCTGCCGGAAAGGAAAAGCGGAAGTAGGGAATCTTCTCTTTCGTTGACGAAACCTTAGTGCTCCTGCTAAACCTGCTGCATGATGTCTTCTTCTCTTGCAGCGATAGTGGCTGTTTACTATTTGTGCCTGTTAATTAATTATAAAGTTGAATTCGTTATCATTCGATTGAAATTCCTGTGCGCATAATAGGGCTGATTGGTCATCTGTGGAATGGTTTTATTACATTGATTGATTTGGTCTTTACTTAAGTTTACTCAATATAAAATATCGAAAAATATAAACTGTTTAATTTATAACATTTTAATCATTAAATTTTTTATTGATGATGATTTTTATGGCGATGGGCTTGCAACCTGTCACGTGGAATGCTTCCTACTTGCAAAACGCGGGCATGTACCAAATGTAAAGTTTGTCGTGAGCGTGTTTGTGTGTGTATTTGTTAACTTTGGTATGAATTCATATGTAAATTAAAAAATCTATATTATAAATCAGTATTTATGTTATTTGTTATTTAATACATATGCCTTACCATGCGCCTAGCTGGATAAATATCCTTAATAAAGTGTTCCTCGTTTTTCACACCTCTAGCAGTGTTATTCTGTTTCATTTTTAGCTGCAGCTTTCATGGCCTCTCTTCTCCAAGCGCGGTTCCTCCGGGAACGGCAAACAACTAGCATCTTCATTGGAGGGTTCAAGTTCTTCAGGCACTCTCGATCCCTGGTGGGGAACAGGATCAGATGGACTTGTTCCAAGAAACACAAGCTGAAGTGTAAGGTGTCCGCGGTGACCATTGATGGTGTGGTCGTTTCCACTTCTGGACTCCATTGTCACGTATAAATCCTACTGACATTATAAATACGAGAGTATAGATTTTTGTATGTTTGTAGCTATAAGGGCTGTACTGATTTGTATGAAATTAAGCACTCCGAGGCCAAGGCTTAGGCAAGAGCACGTCATTAAAAGTTGAAGAGTTTAAACCGCGGCATAACATGGTGAGACTCAAATCTGCATCGTAACTCGAACTGTCGATGCCTTCGCCACGGTGCTTCGTCCGTGCGGTTGTATAATCATTGAGCTTAGGTGTTTACTCACCCACTAACAATCTTACACTGATCAATAGATGAGCTTAAACTAAAGAAATTTGTAGTGATAGCTTCATCCGATGGGAGAGCAAGTTAAATCACTACAGAAATTAATATTTTAACAAGCAATAGTTGTTAGTGATTTTTTTTTTTAAAAGTTAAAATGTAGTATTTGTTAAGAAGCTTTTAAAGTAAATATATCGAGTAATATATTTTTCATAACGAAGGTAAATTTAGGTAGGCATACCTTATTCTATTTTATAAGTTGGCTTGATCACTTTTACCTTCTAATCTCGTATAAAACTTAAGTAGTTAGTCAAATATTCTACAAATAGAATCTGGTAAAATAAATACTTTGTTGTAATAATTTTGAATATAAACTATTTATTAGATGTTTTGTTTTATCGTGTTTCTATTGTTCATTGTGAATTAATTACAAATTATTAGCAAAAAAATTAACATTCCGTTTATTACAAGATAACGTTTTATGAGTATTGTTAAATAATTATTAGTTTTTTGTATTTTTATTATTAATTACTTAGTTATTAATTATATACGAGTGACCAAACATAGCACGAAAGTCACGCCCACACTGTTATTGAATTGATATTGTCGGGCGCAAACGGTAGCAGATATCGGGTCCGACCATCGAGCGAATCTAGCTCAATGGTCAGACCCCATATGTTGTACCGACCGATGGCACAAAAGTGGCAGAAATTGTGTTATCTGAACGCAGCGTGCTACCCCGCGCTTGTGATGCTGTGTTTGGTCACGCCTTAATAGTATGTAAGCTAACTTATTTTTAACCAAAGGAAATGTTTAACATTCTTATGGGATTGACTGTCGAATGTGTTTTATGTTTGTGATAGATTTTATTCACCAATATGTATTAATTATCAAATATATAGTTATTAAACCATGTTGGCGATTATATAAATATAATTTAAAATTTTGAGAAAGTTTTGTGATGGAATTTGTAAGATGTCGAAACTTTGAAGTTTCGACATGTTACCTTTACCTAAACATTTATAGGCTAATTATTACCTTTTGAATACAGTTATTATTATTTATGCCTGATTATTTCAGCAATAAAAGTTATTAAATAAAATCAATTAATGAAACAAGGAATCAACATAGTGAAATTAAATATAGGTCTCGGAATTATCAAGTTGACATGTGACAACTTGAGATTACAGGTTATCGAATGGTGACCTCAAGCCGTAGGAAGATCTCCCACCCAGTAGACGGATGACAACAGTTAAAACAAGATGGCGATATAACAAGAAATATTTAAAGTAGCATTCACCACTATTTAAGACAAGCTTCACAAATATAGAACCCACGTTGAGATAAACACAATGACCTCAAAATGACAGTTTATATCATCTCGCTGTATATGCTGTGAAAGAGGCCTGGTTTTTTGGTAGGTATCGGTATAATTGTGTTCCCAAAGGATTTTATTAAAATAACAAAATAATGTCATAGTTCCTCTTTGATAACTGAAGTTGGCGTAGCCTTGCATGATCAACTAAATATGTTGAAATACATTTAAGTTTTAAGATTTCTCACGTTTAGTAATGAAACCATGTTGCCTCGAATAATAGTTTGGAAGACAAAGGATGAAATTTTTCATAGTGAAACAGCAACCAGCGACACCGTCAACCTATGTGAAACTAAGACAAGGACTTACATCGAAGGCAAAGTTGCCAAAACTTTATTCTACTGATTGCCGAAACCCTACACATACTGAAGCTGCAACTTTCGTTCCACCTATTGTTTCAGGGCCAAGATACGTGATCAATTCACGTGGAAACAGAACCCTCATAGTCAAAAACTATATATTCATGCTGGACCAGCAAATAGGTGTCAAAACAAGATGGCGGTGCATTAAGAAGAATGAAAAATGCAAAGCCAGTATCACGACCATAGAAGATACTATTGTCAAAATAATTGGGTCCCATAACCATGGAAGCAGAATAAAAATGATTTAGGGACGATTTCTCAAATGTTATGATGATAATTGTGAAGTATGGATCTATTACATGAAAATACATACCTACTAAATAAATACAACTCGATTATAACTATTCTATGCTATAACTATTATATTTCTATTATAGAAATAGGCCAAATAGGCTACTAGAATTTGGCTATTCAGCCATGAATGGAAGTAGTTACTTTTTCGAACTAATCTAACGCTTACTATTATTCATTATTTTTGTAGATGCAAAAGTCCATATGGATGTATTATTCTTTTATATTGGAAGAAAGCACTTACCACATTATTAAAAAAACCCATAATATCTAAGTCACTTCATTTAGTAAAGAATCAAATGAAAAGTCATTTAAATTGTTTTAAAAATAAAATGATAATGTTCTATAGACGTAATAATGTTATCTTTTTCTTATTATTACACACCCCTCAAATTTGTTAATATTAAAATAAAAAAACAATTATTCGTGAGTTCTATGTATTTCAAAGTGTTTTGACAATGTTGGACATTTTTAAATGTTTAATAATATTCGTTCGACAGAATTTCGCACTTGAGCAAGAATGTCAGTAGACAGCATGTACTAGCGCTTATCTGAATAATAAGTATCTACCCAATAAAATATAAGAATTTCCTATATTTTCTAGCACAATGGGTGACCTCCAAGAAAACTGGCTCCAAGATGCTCATCTTCAGAAAATGCGTCTTCTACTGCCACAATAGTAATAAAACCTCCCAAATGTGGTACTGTGTCAAGCGAAGTACAGCGAAGTGCAAAGCTAGTTTGCTTATCACCAGAAATGAAATTGTTGAAAGAGTGACTGAACACAATCACGAAGCCGCCAGGTATGTCATTGATAACGGTGTGTTATATCATCTTGCGTGATTGTATCTCTATAGGAGTAACAAAATAATAAATAATAAATAAATATTGCTGGACATTGTTCAAACAGCATCATCTAGCCCCAAACTAAGCAGAGCTTGTATTATGGGAACTACATGGCTGGTATACTACATATATACTTTTTTTGTAAAAACATACATATAAAACACCCAGACACGAGACAAACATAACAAACATTTGTCCCGCAGAGTGACAGTGATATGTTTAAGAGAAATAAATAGATTCATGCCTTGTCGTTAAGATAAAGCTATAATCTTATATTAAAATGTAAAAGTGTTTGGTAAATTAAATAATATAAAATGCATAAGATTGTTTGTAAAATTAAACTTGTCATATACCCCAATGCAGTTTTTTTATTTATTTTAGTTCCTACATAACTTAATTGAATGTCTATCTGTAACTGGCCGAAAATTGGATGCGTAAATGATCTACGAGTAAACACATGTTATGTAATAAACCACTTTTTATATTCAAGTAGGTAGTTGCATGTTTTAATAAACAAAATATATTACAAAATGCCCCAAATTGTGTTTTTATAGTACTTTAATAGAGCTACTCTCGAATGAAATACTGGGGGCGGTTATCGGTTAACGTTAAATTACATTTTGTAAGTTAAGCGTCAATTAATTAATGGAGTCATCTTTATACAGGGAATACGGTTCAGAGTTAAAAATGTGTTTTTTTTTCAGTGAAAATCATACACAACCGTCGCGGGAAGAAATTAGCAATCCTTTTCGGATATACCTTTTACATCGTTGGACATTCCAAAGACACCATTCGCTGGAGGTGCACAAACTCTTCTAAGTGCCAGGCCAGATTTATTCAAACCTTGAGAGGGGACATAACAAAATTGAGTTTAAACCACACTCATCCTAAGAATACTTATTTTAATTGAATCAATTGTGGAATCCTTGTGAGGTGGGATTAAAATGTTTCAATTCTTACGTGGTAATTCATTATAATAATAATAATGCTGGTAATTTTTCAGATAGCATCATCTAGCCCCAAACTAAGCAGAGCTTGTATTATGGGAACTTCATGACTGATTTAATACTTATTTTTTTTCGTAAATACAATCACTTCTGATTTATAGAAAACACCCAGACCCGAGATAAACATTTACTAACCATACAGACATTTGTCCCGTAGCGAGAATCGAACCAGCAACCTTCTGCGTCTCAGATGGGTCTTTGTCCACTACGCGACAGAGGTCGTCTATTATAGATCAAAAGTAAAATTATATGATCAGACATTCCGCAGTCTCGGAAATGGGAAAATACTATTATCGACAGCCATTAGAAGTCCACTACTGGACTTAAGGAAGGCCTGTTCCTTAAGAGTGCCATGACGGATAATCTTGGGCTACCTCAATCCACCATACGATGTCTTCGGACCATCGGGTTCTACCATTCTTCGTTTATTGTCGCCTTTCGAAAAAAAATCTTCCCCGATATTTTTTTTTTATTAAAATAGACATACGGTACGATAATGGTCGCTTACTTGAACTCTGTTCTTTACCGGTAAATAAAGGTAGAAAACAGTCATATTTGTCAGAAACTGATTCTATGACGACACAACTTTATTGTAATATACGTAGGTTTTATATTTGATTTTTACTGTTTTTAAAGCAGTATTAAACTATAATGTCTGTGAGTAAATTTGTTTACGACGTTAAAAAAATGTTTTTTTTTGCCACCTCCAACAAAAAGCACAGTGCTTTCCTTGGAATTCATAAACGAACTAATTAATAAAATAAAAAAAAAACGGTATTAGGACTAATGTTCTAATGTGCTGCTGCCTCTATACCTGCTGTTCCAGGCAAATTTATAATTATATGTCTCATTAGTACTGAGTTCTATGTATTAATAACGACAATATATTACGCCATTGCTCAATTAGTAATACAATATTGTAATATTCAATTAAATGCACTCGAACACTTCAATCCACAGTTCCCTGTCGTGTCCCATTTCCAGAATAAGTTTAATGACAAATATTATTTTAAATCTCATTATTGCATGAATAAAATAAAAAAAATATTGCTAGAATATAGTAAGAATCTTTATAGAACACAGATATATTTTTATAATATTTTTTTTATAGAAAACCGGTTATAAAAGTCCTCAAATTTTTTGACAGTTACCCTGTTACAATTTGAATATTGCGCTGAAATCACACTATACGTTGGCGCGGTCGTTTATATCGTGAAACGGAACGCAATCGCTATGAAGTTCTTTCGATTGCAGAGCTAAGCAGGCAGACGCCATTTTGTTCACTGGCACAGCTGTGTTTGTAAGAGAACAATATATCTTGGCCACTAGTTGTAACAAGGTTGCAACAACTGGTAAGCTTTTTTTCTATTTTTTAAGTGATTAAATTACAACAAAAATATAAAATAATAGCTAAGCGAGTATTTTATCACGTCTCTCTTAAATTTGATTAGAGTTAAAATGATTTAACGCTAGAGAACATATCAGTCCCCTGGCCACAGTCCCCTGCCATTTTATGCCACGTGTGACTTTTTCTATACCACAGGAGACAGTATCTTTTAGAAATCGTTAGGTCTGACTTGCCAGACTGCGCAGCAATGGCCATTAACATTCAAAATATAGACTTTTTTGCAGGTTAATTCATTTGTAAGGTCCACAATATCATACAAATGAATTATTATGCCATGTATAAGTTAATAAAAAATAATGTTGACTTTTTCACACAGCATCATCTATCAAACTAATCAAAGTATTGTGTATTATGGAAACTACTTATATACTTATTTGCAAATTATACAAAAAAATGTCCCGCGGCGGGAATTGAACCCGCAACCTTCTCTTTCTTTCTCAGGCGGGCTTTCGCCCACTGTGCCACTGACCTTGACCTTGACCGGGACCTTGTCTAACAACCTTTTGGATTCTAAACTATTCAGTGTATGACCCGACGTGTGCTCTGGTCTCTGGCTACGAGTACCGTGTTAGCCACGGTACTCGTAGTTCCTGATACCCACGACACATGGAATCCAAGTGCGGGGTCATGACTATGTATGTAACTGATCGGTGTTTCATATTATTATTTAATTATCAGTAAGCTATGTGAAAAAAATGGAAACCAACTGGCCATACTCAACGGCTATACGTATAGCTCTCAGAAAAAAATAATATCTTTGAATTGGCAGTGCACAATGAGTAATACTATATGTAATGAAAATCGGCCAATATGGTACACACCCACTTAACACCTAGCTTTAAAATTATTAATGGTTTTTTTTATAAAAAAAATAATAAAATAAAACTTATTAAGATTATGAAACAGTTAAATATCTCAACACTGCTTTGTCTCGATTTGTTCCATGTTCGCCCCGCAGAGTTTTTCCCCACATGTAAAATTCCATTCGCCCCACACTATATTCCTTGTCTACCCCGAAAATATTGTGATCCTTATTTTAATATTTTTTTTCCACGTTTGCCCCATTTTGTGTTCCTGTTTTGCCTCACATTTTTTGTACTACACTTTAGTACAGTCAGAATATAAAATGCTTGAAGCATTGAAACATTTTAATGGTAAACTACGCAAATAACACTTTGTTATGGTATTTTTTAAACTGGCTTTACAACTCAGCAGGTAAAAATTGCTGGGCCGGGTGTAATCCCTTGTTTCAAGGCCAAATAGGGTAAGTACTAGGCCAATCACGTCATTGGATTATCAGTAGAGCAATCGCAACAGTAAGGAAGATGGCTTACTAGAAGTGATAGTGATAAATGAGAGTGACGTATTCAACTTAAGTTGTGTTTTTTATGTGTGTGATTGTGAAAGTGCCAAAAGTAGTGATTATGTTATCTTTGGTGGCAGCATCATCTTGAAAAAGGTATTTTTATTCAACTTTATACGGAGCTTATTTATTTTTCTTATTTGTAATAAAGTTCTCGCTAGTCTATTTTTAAAAGTTAAAGTTTGATTAGGTCCCCAGTATGAAACAAAGCTCAAAATATCAAAAGGTCAACATTCACAAAGGCGTCTGATGTTAAAGTACCATAAGACTATAAAAAGTTCCTACTTTTTGATTATGGAAACAAAAAAACAAGAATATTGGGTTTCGCTAATCAAGAAGTGAAAGATATGGTCCAGGACATACAGCGGTATCTAGGTGACGGGACATTCAAATATGTTGTGAAATCATTTAAACAGCTATACGTGATTTATGGCGACCTCGGAAGTACGGCGGACAGAATTAATATAATACCATTGTTTTATATCTTGTTAATGGATAAAAAGGACATACGAAACTATTTTGCACGAATTAAGTCTCAAATTCCTCAATGGAGTCCTATTTCATTCAGGTCTGATTTCGAAAAAGCCGCTATTAACGGCATAAATAATGTGATTCCTCAAATAACATGTAAGGTAACAACATAACCGTTGATTATTTAAAAATGTATCTAATTAATAACTTCTGTGATTTACGATTAAGTGCATAATAATCAATTTTTACAAACATTGATCAATTTTTTTTATTTGTCAACTGTACTTTGCCTCTGTAATGTGTACCTTTTGTAATATGGGGCGAAACCAGAAATATTTTTGACATGGGGCAGAAGCAGAATTTTTTTGAATGTGGGGCGAACGTGGAACAAATCTTTGTCTCATTCTGATGTGTGCCATTTCAAATTTAAATTTTACCGTTTTTATCCCATAGTTTAAAAATACCAATACAAATTAAGCTCAAATTCAAAGTTATTAATTACCTATCTACCTGTCAAGTTAAATCAGGATTGAATAAACGGTTCGGCCGTTATCTTCGGACAAGTACACATACATAATTACAAACGCCAGATTGTCCAAGTAGATTCAGAGATGATACTTCGCTTCGCTCACTTGATCTATTATAAATGTTCAATCAATAAATAAATATCAATAATTGTACCTAATGGCAGGCCTTTTAGAACTATTAACAAAAAGTTTATTTTACGAACTTGGTGGCACGGATAGCAACTATCCGGCCGAGACGCAAGAGGAGCGGGCTTGATTCCCGCAGTTATACAATTGACAAATGTTTGCATGTTTTGCAAACACTTGCCACTTGTATAATATATCTAATATATTTATCTCTTAACTAGCTTTTTACGTAAGAACAATTTATTGTAATTAATGAGAATGAAGGTAATATTGAAGATTTTTTATTTAACATATTTATCTGGGTGTTGTTTTATCATCCACGGTACTCGTAGTTCCTGATACAAACGACACACACGGTGATGACTATGTATGTAACTGATTGATCTTTATAATTATTATTAAATTTTCAGTAAGCTTTGTCAAAAAATCCAATGGAAACCAACTGGCCATGCGTAACGGCTTTACGTTTGGCTTTCATAAAAGATATAAAAACACCTTTTATTGGCAGTGCACAATGGGTCATATTAAATGCAAGGCAAGGTTGGTTACGACTACTAGCGGGGAGCTGAAATCAGCTACTGCGGAACACACTCACTCACCACCTAACTTCAAAGTTATTAATGGTTATTTTATAAAAAATTGAATAAAATATAACTTAAAAAAATGAAGGGCCTTATTTATTAAGATTATTAAACAGTTGAATAACGAAACACTGTTTTGTCTTTTACATTTCAAATTAAGACGGAAGAAAACAAAACTCTTTTTATTTATATTAAACAACTGTTAACTTTAAGGACATATTACTATTCCACATATTTTACAGTAAATAGATAGTCTTCAAGTCAGTCCGGAGAAGGAAGGTTATGAGGTGGAGGGTACTAGGAAAAATAAAGGGTGTTTTATATGTCACACTGTGTGATTAGACATTAGCAGCGTAAGAAAAATTTATTGTAATTAATTTGTATGAAGGTAATATTAAAGATTTTTTATTTAACCTATTTATCTGAGTGTTGTGGTATCATCCACGGTACAAACAAACGACAACCACGGTGATGACTATGTATGTAACTGATTGATCTTTATAATTATTATTTAATTTTCAGTAAGCTTTGTCAAAAAATCCAATGGAAACCAACTGGCCATGCTTAACGGCTTTACGTTTGGCTTTCAAAAAAGATATAAAAACACCTTTAATTGGCAGTGCACAGTGGGTAATCTTAAATGCAAGGCAAGGTTGGTTACGACTACTGGCGGCAAGCTGAAATCAGCTACTATGGAACACACTCACTCACCACCAAACTTCAAAATTATTAATGGTTATTTTATAAAAATTTGAATAAAATATAACTTAAAAAATGAAGGGCCTTGTTTATTAAGATTATTAAACAGTTGAATAACGAAACACTGTTTTGTCTTTTACATTTCAAATTAAGACGGAAGAAAACAAAACTCTTTTTATTTGTTAAACAACTGTTAACTTTAAGGATATACCACTTTTCCACATATTTTACGGTAAAAATATAGTGTTCAAGTCAGTCTGGAAAGAGAAGGTTATGAGGTGGAGGACTATAGGAAAAATAAAGGGTGTTTTATATGTCACACTGTCTGAATAGACATCAGCCGCGTAAGAACAATTTATTATAATTAATGAGAATGAAGGTAATAGGAATATTGAAGATTTTTTATTTAACCTATTTATCTGGGTGTTGTGGTGTCCTATTTATCTACGGTACTCGTAGTTCCTGATACAAACGACACACACGGTTATGACTATGTATGTAACTCTTTATAATTATTATTTAATTTTCAGTAAGCTTTGTCAAAAAATCCAATGGAAATCAACTGGCCATGCTTAACGGCTTTACGTTTGGTTTTCATAAAAGATATAAAAACACCTTTTATTGGCAGTGCACAATGGGTAATATTAAATGCAAGGCAAGGTTGGTTACGACTTCTAGCGGCGAGCTGAAATCAGCCACTATGGAACACACTCACTCACCACCTGACTTCAAAATTATAAATGGTTATTTTATAAAACTTTGAATAAAATATAACTCAAAAAAATGAAGTGTCTTATTTATTAAGGGTATTAAACAGTTGAATAACGAAACTCTGTTTTGTCTTTAACATTTTAAATTAAGAAAACAAAACTCTTTTTATTTTTTAAATTACTGTTAACTTTGAGGATATACCACTTTACAGTAAATGTTCAAGTCAGTCCGGAGAGGGAAGGTTATGAGGTGGAGGACTATAGGAAAAATAAAGGTTGTTTTATATGTCACACTGTCTGAATAGACATCAGCCGCGCAATTTTGTAAATCGAATTTATCTTACGGTGAAAATCACCAATAACCTACTTCTTAGTCATAAATCTATCCTAAATAAATTCGGTAAACGAAATGCAGCTTTTTGCACTGATGTAGTCTAAGTTAGGTTTTAATACTTTTTGCAGCTTCTTTGTCGATGGTCATTGTTGTTTGACGTGGCTTTAAAGCCAAAACATCATCCGTGTTGTATTTTATTGGAATATTGAAAAAACGCAAACGAGACTTAATGACTGAAATAAAATCCCGTTTTCATTTGGAAAACCGTCATTGCCGCCGGGATACCGGGTGTTATTAGGTTGAGTGTCATTCGGTCATGCAACGAAAAAAAAAAACGATTACGTGTAGGTAGATAAAACTTATATAAGGTAACTGTATGTAGGTATACAGTTAAAATACTAGGTTAACTACAACTGCATATTTTTCATTTTAGTTAAACGAGGGGCTAAACGGATGCAAACCAGAGAGGAAAGATTATTGAAAAAAAGACTAGCTGAACGACAGAGGAAATGGAGAATCAAAAACGACCCACTGCGACATGCGGAACTTCGAGCAGGGAGCAAAGTACAAAAACAGAAGTATAAAGAAAAAAAGAAACAAGTAAACTGGCATGAAAAGATGTTAGGTATTATGGAAATGTCTTGATATTATGAAAGAAGTAATATAATGATGTTTTATATAAAAAGTTTCATTTGTAGGTTCTTATAATTTAGATTCGTAGGTAACTTGAGTAGTATAAATAATTATAAATATGTGTGCACATCACATTTAACGCTCATTAAATTACTTTTAAAATATAACATAATGCATTATTATTGTTATTATGTACATATATTGCTAAGATTATGTTTCAATATGTTAATGTTAGTTAAGTTTTAGTAATAGATGAATATATGAATATTAAATATATTAATTTACATATTGAGTGATTTGTAGTACAGGCAAAGCTTAAATCAAATGATTCCAAAGAATATCGTGAATTAGTCCATTCATGTTGTATATTTTTTTTATTCTTTTTTTGTTCACCTTTTGGTATAGGCACCGTGAAATTTCGTTTCGCAAAACAAAATATGGTTTATTACCAACTAAAACATAATTACTTTATTTAACTATTTAAGAAAGTCACGTCTACCTTATTATTCATAAGAGCACTGACACAGACAAGGTAACATTACAATTGTTTATTATTTGCAAGTCTCATTAGTATTTGTTTTTTTTTGTATTTCAGTAAGCTTTGTAAAGAAACATTCGAACGGTAAGCGATTGGCTATTATCAATGGCTACACGTATTACCGTCAATGTCAAACTAAAGGAACAGAAACGTGGCAGTGCACACTCGGTAACACAAAATGCAAGGCGAGATTCATCATATCTGCTGACGGCACGCTGAGAAGGGCAATAACGGAACACAAACACTTGCCTCCGAAATTCAGAATTATAAATGGGTTTTACATGAAAATATAAAAAAGAACTAAATTCCTAAATTCATTAAATTTAAATATACATACATTACGATTCAGCGGGATTAGTTCCGGGGAATTCTTATGTAAAAGAGGGATTGATAACATCAACAATATGAGTAAATGTGACATTGAATATACTTGGACTATATTTGGATTTTGTACAAAACTTAATTTTACTTAAGATTTATATTTATATCGTGAATTATTTTAGAATAAAATTACGACTATACCACGTACTTTACTATTCTCTTCTAAACGGTCAACGAAACGTCAGCAGGAGAATAGTAAAGTACGTGGTATAGTCGTTATTATATTCTAAAATGATACCAAACCACGGTAATTTTAATTCCGTGAATTATTTTATTTTAAACATTTTTTACAGCCGTGGCCTAGTTAAACACATGACCGGTTTACCTGTAATAAATTATTAATATATTTATCTACAAATAAAACTGGTTTGACATGAATTCTTGAGACTAAATAATTTTGAGTCGGCGCCAAACAAACAAACAAGCAAATTAATTAAGTCTTGCTGATATTAATATAAGCATAACTATATTAATAATCGAAGTTAATGGACATAGTTAATTAACTTCGGGAAAGTTCGGCAATACCGACAAAGAGACGCGTCGCGTCTTAGCAGCTGCGCATTCGGCTGCCATTTTCACTGATTTATGTTTTTCATAAAAAAAAATATTTTTTTTGACCAAAATTTACTTACCGTCTCTATCATCAGACCCTCGATGGCAGTCATTATCCAGTTAGGTATAAAGTTCTTATTAGGATGAATGTATTTCATTCATCTTAATGTGAACTTTATACCTAACCCAAAAACGAGGTATCCATCTCCATCATCAGATCAACTTCAGGTCTCCATCATGTTGTTGTGCGTATGTGTGCCAAGTTTTAACAGATTTGGTTTTGACAAATTCAATTAATGTAGGCCAAAAAAACAGTTTTTTTCTCTCTTATTTATGCTAATGATAATTACAGCTTACGTGTATGTAATAATATAGATACAATTCCATGAAGCATAAGTGGGTTTTAAGTTAAAATAAAGCAGAGCAGAGAAGAGAGGCTAAGACTGAAAACTCTGGCTGAATGACGTACAAGACTTCAAATAATTAGCGACTCTCTGCTTCTTGAGGAGTTCCGAGAAAAAGATGTAATGTGTAGGTCCTATTGTTAGAATTCTTTTCTCTATAGAGCCAATAAAAAATATCAATAAATTACGTTATTTACGTCTATGAGTTCTTAATTTTATAACACATTCATTTCTCTGTAGAAAAGATCTAAAAGAAAAGTTGTTTCAGCTAAGAACGTTTGGAAAAAATGTCGGGATATAACAGCCGGTTACTCGCCCGCAGCGTCACCGATGTGGTCTAATCACGCGTGTGATTAAATTTATGAATCAGTGTGTTCATTCAATTGAATCACGTGTTTAACTAACAATGAACATCATTATTTCTTACAGTTATCTTTGTACATAATGAGTTTGGCAAGCAGGTAGCAGTCTGGCAGGGCTACCCATTCTACCTCGATGGGCGAAGTCGAAGGACCGATACATGGCACTGCACGTCGTGGAGCAGATGTCGAGCCAGATTCGTAATGTACCATTCGAATAATGCAATGAAGCCAGCGGTCCTGGATCATAATCATTCTCCACCGAAATTCGAAGTCATTACAGGCACTTTTAGAAAATACCACACAAATATGTAGAAGAGATGACAAATGATAACATCTTTCCTGATTTCTGTATTTTTAAATGCTAATCTGTGGCGCTTTCAATTTACGAGTGCACTAGAATTTTAATCATTCCATGTCTATTTAATTTTGACATTTTACTCTAACCTGGGTTAGGTTAGATTAATCTATACTTTTCAACTAGTAGTCAGGAACTCTGCAACAGGATTAAATAATCTTACCGATACCCAGTCGAATGCGCAACTAACTCTAATGGTCTAGTTATTGTTCACCTTATAACACGGTGTACAATAAAGTAGTTTCATTAAATCATTATTGTAATAAACTATTCTAAACGGGCCTTTGAATGTCAAAATATTTATCTACTCGTAAAAACTAAATAAATCACATCTTTTTTTTTAACAACAGCATTATTTTAATATACGTCTACCTTAATAAAGTTACTGAATTGGATTCCATTTTTCTGTCTCGCATAACATAATTTAAAAAAAACATAGTTCTGGTCATATTTCCACATATCAACATGTAGCCCCAAACTAAGCAGAGCTCGTATTATGGGAACTACATGACTGATATACTACCTAATATACTTTTTTTTGTAAAAACGAACATATGATACATAGAAAACACACAGACCCGAGTCAAATAATGGCAGAACATACAAACATTTGTCCCGCGGCGGGATCGAACCTTCTGCTAGGCAGACGGGCTTTCACCCACTGCGCCACAGAGGTATTTTTACACAGGACTGCGCAAAGCTAATGGGATTATTCTCCTGACTCATTATAGCCACTTATGCTCGTACGGTTTCCCGGCTTTTAGGTCTCTTTGGTTATTCTAGTAATTCATAGAGTCAAGAGTGAGAAGAGCACAGAATAGTGAAGTAGGTTGTATAGCTTTACCATCGTTTTACCGGCGCTAGTAAGATGGTTTGACGACATAGTCAAAACTTCAGGCCGTACATGAGTCTGATTGGTGCATGGCAGATGGCACAAACGAATACAAGCCTATGCCCAGCAATGGGATAAGACAGGATGTATATGATGAAATCAAAAATATATTTTCTGTATGAAAGATGACTGACTTCGGCACTCTCATACAAAGTCCTGTCCTGTCCTATAGTCCGTATGAACGCGTCGTATTGTTTTTAATATTACTTATGTGTTCTATGCTTTGGTAGAACGCAGAAAAATACATTTGCTTGGCGACAATGTACATATATACTCGCGTCTACTTAGAAGTATGAGTTGACTCTACAAAGGTATAAAGTAATTTCGAACTACTTTTATCAAGTTAAATAAATTTTGGTATGAAATATCTCACAATTAAGCGTGCTTTATAATATTTTGATTAACTTTTCTGAAAAAAAAAAAAGAATTTTACTATTATTTGGGTATTTGTTTATATAATGTAAATTGTAATTTTTTCAGTAATATTTACTACAAGGACGTCTGGGAAGCCACTTGCAATATATGACGGCTACACATTCTACTGTGGTCGTAAAACTGGGTCCGTCTATACGTGGCGGTGCACAGGAGGCAGTTGCAAGGCTAAATTCAAAACGTCTTTCGACGATGCAAAAAAAAATATTCCAAAATTAAGACATTCCCATAAGCGACCAAATTTCACAGCTTAAAAAAACAACCACGCTCACGGCTGTAATTCCCATGATGGAGATCCTCAGACCCATACTCAGTCGAGAAGTTCGAGGTTTTCTGGAAGAGATCTCTTCTAAGCGATAAGACCACCCGTTTAGTTCTGTAGTACTGTTAATTTGCATTTATTATGGTGTACAATAAAGTATTTTACACCCATTAATTACTCAGTACTATGAGAATTGTCGTAAAATGCCGAACAAGCCCAATTTGATCGAAAGTTTTCTATATTCCATTACATGAAATTATGGAGTACCAATGATAACATACAAAAGCGGGGTAGATTGGAAATAGCAAGTTGGGGAAGTTGCTATCACGCTGGGCCTTACTTAAACAGATTTTGAACCAGTTGATTAACTAGACACTGTTTCGTCTCTTTCTGATGTATCTTTTCAAATTCAACAAAATAAACATTGGTTTATTTTGTTGAATTTAAACAGTTGTTCAGCTAAAATATTAATTGTAATATTTTAGCTGAACAACTGTTTAAATCCTTTATTAAAGAAAACACTACTTGTTACTTGGGTAAACCTCAGTAGGAAGATCATTTCATAACCTGAGTAGTCATTCGGGTGGTGAGTATGCGATCCTCTGAAACCACACGGTGCGAGACCGCCCAGGCTCTGGGTATGAGGACGAATCCTCTGACGATGGCGAGCGGTGCGGTAATAAAAGGTAGCTGTAATCATATCAAACAATTCCACAGAAACAAAACCCATCAAACGAGCGGTAGAACATGTATAGAGAGGCGAAGTCTATTTGTCATGTGTTTTTTAATTTGGCTACGTCCAGTAATAGTTCGGAATAGGTTTAATAATAAATAGACACCAACTTTTACTGTGCAAAATACAGAAATAACATTTATTTTTACAGTAACGTTTGTGACAAAAGAGTCTGATGGTAAACAACTTGCTATCTGCCACGGCTATACATTCTACTGCTACCGTCAGTCCAAGACAACCCACACCTGGCTATGTACCTCTTGGGGCAGCTGCAGATCAAGATTCATAGTGATGTCCAATGGAATCATGAAAACTGCCAGGTTTGAGCATTCGCACGAGCCACCGCAGTATACGCTACGCAATGGAATGTATGTAAAATATTGAACTACTTTGAATATTTAAGAATGCCAGTTGGCCGTATTTACACAGAAAGTGACCATACGCAAATTTTGCTAAAATAATAAAACAAACACGCTGACGACTGTCTTCCCCATGATGGACATCCTCAGATACATACTCAGTAAGTAGATCTTTGAGGATACCAAGTAGGGGGTAGTCAGAGGCACGTCCAAACATTACATTTGGTACATGCCCGCGTTTTGAAAGTAGTAAGCATTCCACGTGACAGGTTGCTAGCCCATCGCCGTGTTAGAAATGCCTTAGTGAACAACATTTTTTTTTCTAAACTTTTAGAATGTTTATTAAACAATATAAAAAGGTATAAGGAAAATAATAAAAAAACCCATATAACGCTTGTATCTCAAAACCTGTTTTCTCACGTTGGTCTCTTTCTGTAAAACTACGGTCAATTCTTATGCAATAACTGAAACAAATAAGGCTTACGCCCCAATACTGTGTAACGTACTCAAGATATAAGTAGTGTTGGAAAGAGATGGCAATATATATAATGTATGAACGTTAAGTAGCGTTTCAGTATTTGGTGGTTAGAACTTACCCCATTTGAGTATAATAAGGATCTGCGATTCTGAATATACCTTGGTGAAAATACTTAGATTCTTTATAAAAAAATAATTCTGTGTTGTGCATAAAATAGATTTATTTATATTAGGTTACTGGTGAAGGAAAACAACTTAAATATAAAAAAAAAATGAAAATAAACGAATAGATAATAACTAGATAAACTAAAAACACAAACAATTTTTTCGTTTTCTAAGACAATAAGAGCTCTAATTGTAAACCTACGAAGTAAGTATGTCTATGTTGTTTTCTCATATTTATTTCTAATGTTACTCGTATTTATTTTCAATAAAATTAATGTTTATTGTAATGTTAAAATGTATACTTGTGTGATAGAGCAGATATTAATCGCTTTTTAGTGTGATGTCAAACAGTCATATTTATTTATGTGTAGTATTCACAAAACTATCCTTATTTTTTACAGTATCATTTGTGTCAAAGGGATGTGGAAAGACACTTGCAATTTGCCATGGTTACACATTCTATTGTCATCGTAAGACTAAAGTCAGTCAACATTGGCAGTGCACGATGTGGGGTAAATGCAAGGCAAAATTCACTACGTCTCTTGATGGGATCATCAAAACAGCTAGGATAGAACATCCTCATTTGCCGCCGAAATATAAAATTATTAAAGGAGTTTATGTGAAAATATAACATAATAACAACATATTTTGATGCATGTGTGTCGGCGTTAGTTGTTAAACATTATGTCGTTGAGTGTTTAGATATTGCCACGAAGATCATAAAAACTACGTAAATTCAAAATGTATATGAAAGTATACGTTTTTTCTTCAATCTTGAAGTAAACTAAAAGAAATTAAACTCATACATACTGCAATCTTAATTTTTTTAAGAAATACAGAAAAAAAATAGAGGATGTCTTATCAAATTCAAAATTTAAAGTGAAGCCATAAAATTTACCATAATGTGGTTGAAAGTGGTTTATTTCCACTTTATTTAATAGTAATACCGGCAATATTTTTGAACTACCCGTTTAAATCGTTCATGACAGTTGCTGGAATAGGGTCGAAAACCGACAGTAGCATTGCAGACCTCACGCGGACAGGTCGTATGATCGGTTACTCCGTATTTTTTTTTCTGAATATTTCAAATTTAGTTATTGGTCTGTAAAACGAAAATAATGTTGAGTGTAAATTATTTTCTTACCAAAGCAATTACATTATTGTTACTTAAATTATTATCAGATAATAAGTGAATAAATAGCTTATTTAAGAGTTATAGTTTGATCTCATGTTTTAAGTAGTAGAGTTCCTTGTGAAAGAGCTCGGCCGGGGAAGTGCTACCAACAATACTATATCACAAGCAGTAATGCTTACATGTGTTCCGGTTTGAAGGGAATATCACATGAGACTTATGACTTATGCTAGGCACATGAGACTTATATCTCCTCAGGGTCGACAAAGCGCGAGTGATACCTCTGGTGTTAGGTAAGGCGTCCATATGTTACGTTAACCGCTTACCAACAGGTGGGCCGTATGCTTAATTGCCACTTTAGTTATACAAATGAAAAAAAATAAAAACGTTAATCTAAACTGTGTGTTTTAGTTGTTTGTGATAAAGTGAAGGAAATATCTAGTGTATTGTAAATAATTATTTTGTGTTAGTGATTGTTTTCTGTCGATCGAGTTTATAAAATAGTATGAAGACGTCGGCTGTGAGTCAATTTTACTTATTTCTTAGTTTTATTCAGTTTTATTTGTAACGGTTATTTTTTGATACCCGCTGTGGTGTCCTTGGGGTGTTATTGTTTGGCACCCCTTTGCATTTTTTACCTATTCACAGGTAACAACAGATGTTGATGCAAAACAGCTAGGGGCCGCTAGATGGTAACCACTTATGTGTAATTATACTGATTGCCGGTAAAATTTCTAAACACTCGGGGGTATGCTAATTTTTTTTTGCTCATTTTAGAATTTAGTGACTCAACACCTAGAAGAATAAGATAGTAAGAACAACATGAAAAAGTAAGAGATTTTGAGGTAATAGAATGAACCTCAGAAAAAAGTAAATAATAATAGATATTTTCATTCATTAAAATAACACTTTAACAGAATTAATTAATATACATATGTTTAATACATTGATTACTACCTTTTTATTGCCTTTCTACTTCTCAACTGTGATATTAATATGTTTTATTTCAAGTATTGTATTTTTTTATACTGTTTTTAGTAGTTTTAGATATATGCTGAAAATGTTATTAAGCTTTGTATATTATGATCTCTAGATCTGGGCGCCTTGCAGTATTTGAGAAATGTATTAAAAATTTCGATGATCAAATTTTTATTGATTAAATTGTCCTTTTCAACTTTCGCGCTTTGATAACATAATTATAAGTTTAACGGGTCTTTATCGTGTTTACCTTTTTTATTATTTTCCCGATATGAAATTATTATTATGATTAAATTGTCATTGGTCATTGGATAGCTGGCATTGGGCGGCGTCCAATCAATGGTTAAATTTGGCATTCTACAAAAACTCAGACCATTATTTTATGTGTCATCCACTGCCAAAAACTTTCTTGTAATGTACCTAGACATCCTATATTATTTCCAGCATTACCATAGTTAAAGAAGGGCTAAATAGAGTCAATCTTTTTTAAACGAGTTCAAAAAAGAAGATTCTCAATTTGGCTTTGTAAATTTCTGGTATCATGTTAGTAGATGAAACAGGTTAAAGTAATCCATTATTTCCAGTACAATGGTTGAAGAATGTACGTAACAACAAAGGCGTGTTACTCATAAACAGTTATCCCTTCTTCAAGAATTTAAGCACGATGTCTACAGAAAACTGGCGCTGTGGCAAACGTTGCGGAGCCTACGCTTGTGTCGATAAGAAAAGTCGAATTGTGATACGTCTGACTGGTGCTCATAACCACGAGCCGGATCAATATACTATACAGAATGGCGATTACTTTAAACTTGGTTCATTGTAGGTCCCCGAGCGATTAGATCTTTGGTTCCCGATGTAGGGTTCTTGTACGCCGAACAAAAATGACGGTTTCTGCCCGTTGTTGCCCGCTACACAAACTAAACTTGAGTTAAACTGTAGCTCTCTGACAGTGCACTTTGCGCTTCGGCAAATAAAACATAGGTCTCTAGGAAGCGCGTGGAGCGGACTAAACTGACCGCGGCGGCTTGGCGGCGTGTCACCGTCTGCGATAGCCTGTGTAAACCAGTACTTTTGATTCAATGGCGGGCAGCCGCGGTCTGTTATGCCGGTGACCAGCAGTCTCTAACGGCATTTTGACCGCTGTTCAATAAAACATTATATTATTTATTATTATTATGTATCATACATTTATTCATACAACTATGTACAAGTAGGTATATACAAAAAATACAGATGAAACAGCTTGCTATCTAAAGACCGTTGCAAACGATCTATATCATATATCTTATGTATCATCATCGTCATCAGCCCATATTAGTCGATTGTATATTTGTAAATGTGTATCACTAGTCAGCTAATTATATGAGTTAATAATATAATAGACTAGTCTAGACTAAAATGACGAGTGCAGAGGCGTGGCGAGCAAGTATATGGATAAATGTTAGTATGTTCTGCAGATATTTTTCCTGGGTGGTGTTGTGTTGATTACAATGGTGCTTTTTGTTTCTGATACATACGATACAGGCAATCCTAGTGTGCGGTCAGTACTATGTATGTACGTAAGTGACTATTTGGTGTTTGTCTAATTCTATCTTAAAATAAAGTCCGGCTTTGTTAGATAATAAACAAAATACTTCAGAAAATTATGACATATGTGAAGATTATATTATCAATTACCAGTTTAACTCTTGCGACCTTGCTCGTATTGAAGTGTTTGTTTGCAAACTTCATCTTCCCGCTTCACCTTTTAGGGATTGAATTTGGAAAAATAATTTTATTACGATTTGTCATTTTCATTATAGCACGGGACTTTTCACGCAGCATCGTTTAGCCCTTAAGTAAGCAGATTTTGTGTTATGTTAACTACATGACTGATATTTGCGACTTATTCACTATTTTTTGTAAATACAAGCATAGAAAAAACAAAGACCCGAGACAAATATTTGCAGATTATACAAACATTTGTCCCGCTGCGGGAATCGAACCCGCAACCGCTGCGCCACAGAGGTCGTCAAAATACTGGTGTAAATGTAAAATAAAAAAAAATCATATAGAAAGGTATCTTAAGTCAGGTATAAAATATATGTAAAATTAAAATTCTGATTGTAACGTTTTAATTTACTCAAGGCTTGATTATCGATACTGGAATTCTTAAGTTCCGAGTCTTTATTTTTCAGATATCAATCTTTTAATACCTTTTTAAGTATTGTACTAGAATACAAAGAGTTGTTTAACATTATTTTGTACCTACAAAACATTAAAAAAATCAGCAATATATGTAATTATTTAAAAAAAACTACATATTTTTGTATAGTTCTAATTAAACGTTTGCTATTAATATACATACTTATAAGAATTATAGGTGTTTTTTATTATTTTTATCTTTTTTTCCGACGTTAAAATCGGGCCGTTAAAATCCACTATTGGCATTTACGTGGCACTCTTTGGAAGTAGTATAAAGAGTGCCATAACAAACGATCTTGGGATACCTCCGTCCTCCGTCCTCCGCCCTAGACCGATACTAGAGCTCCTTGTAGTGTTAATGGGACCATATTCCCTATATATATCCAGTTAGCCACAAGGTCACAGCCTAGTCAAAAATCTTCTAGGAAGTTGAAACTCCGCCAACAGGGATCTGTTGTAGTTACCCAAGCCTTTTTAAGACTAAACTTATTTTAAATATATTGACCACAGAGTTTGTTTCATTATCGAATGCATATTTGGTTTTTCGATAAAATAAAACAATATTTCGGATCATTTGTCTTTTTGATATATTTGGGGATATTATATTTTTTTATTATTATTTTTGTCCAGTACTGTGGTTGAAGAATTCACGGGGCAAGAGGGGCCGATTGCTCATAGATGGCTATCCATACAGCAAGCATTTAGAAATAATGAGCACGGAGAATTGGCGATGTGACCGACGACAGTGTGGGGCCCACGCTATCGTGGACAAGCCCAGTCGACGGGTGGTCCGTCTGGCTGGTACACATGACCACAAGCCGAACGGTCATACTACACATAATGGTGTTTACTTCCAAATCATAAAATAATCGCATTACACATGTATATAAGAAGTATATATGTATCAACCCTTTAAAATTTCGCATTCGTGTTTCTTGTAATACATATTATGAGCATTATCGCGGCGGCGGGACACTAGATCTGTATATATTTTTGTACTGGGTCTGGGTGTTGATAAAATTGAACTTTTCAGTAAACGTTGTTAATTTATTGGGTTGAATCATTAAATTAACAATTAATGTAGCAATTAATTTTTACATTAATTAAAACAGGTAAACAGTTTATTAACAAAAAAAAGGATTAAAATTGTTTTATAAACTTTTTATGCATCTGATTGCGTTTTTACTATTGTAATATACATATTTTAACTACCTACCGTACACCGTATGTTGTATGGTAGTGTATAGATTAGGAATTTGTATGTTTACGGTAGTAAATAATTAATTAGGACATCTTATTTGTTTTGTTTGCAATCCTCAAAGTTAAGTCGACAGTATTTTTTTATACGTATAAGCTTGTCAGAAACTTTTAAAGTTTTTACCCGTTACGATATCGTTACGATAGGAACCCGTATATGCGTTTGCTATAAAAGGTTGTATGTTTGTTTGTCTTTTATATGATTGTGTAACTAACAAACTAACAATTTTATCAAATCGAAGTCAATTTCAAACTGCTTCTTATTGTCGTATATTCTAACTTTGTAGGTATTTGTAGTTCGGATGAAAATACTTTAATTTGGTATCTTGGAGCTGATCTGATTATGGAGCTGATTATGGAGGTGGATAGTGGAATTCTTCAGTAGCTATTTGTAAACATCTCGATTTTGGGCTCATATGATTCGTTTTGACGAGTCCAATAGATTGGGCTTGGTAACGAGGGACTGATGATGGAGCCAGGAGAATTATTTTTATATATTTTTGTACGTGATTAAACCGTGTTTTTGCTTTAATCGCGTACTAAAAAAACGGCATCTCTGACTGCACCCTTAGCGGTTGCAGTTGTTCTAAATACTTCGTAGGGGCATATTTGTTGAAAGGTTTTTTCTTTGTATTTTTTAACAATTTACAGTAATCTGGTTAAAGAATAATAGCGGCCGGGATGTTTTGTTCTTGGATGGCTACCCATATAACAAGAATAGAAGTCACAAGTTCAATGAGTACTGGCGCTGCAACAAAAACTGTGGGGCCGGACTTATGGTGAACAAGAAAAATCGAAGAGTCATTAAAATCATTCGGGATCACGACCATGCTCCTCATAAATATCGAATTATGAACGGTGTGTATATCAAATTGTGAACTGACAATCGCTGGGCAAAAGAACTGGACGACCTTATGCAGGAAGCCCCCCCCCCCCATTCGATAGATGGATGACATCCTAAAGATGCAAGAAGTCAGTAGACGAAGATGGCATAAGACACCAATCCCATTTATTTATATCAAATAAATGGGATTGGTGTCTTGAAGTCGTATCTTCAAGACACCAATCCTATTTTTTTTCATGATCCCCCATGTATTAGAGGTGTATCGTAGGATATTTCCTGTAGCCAAGATTGAAGCTAGATAAAATCCATAGTCTCTGGTCTAAAACAATGAATTTATTAAGTAAAACCTGTCTGTCTGTATATTCATGTTGTTTAACTCAATGCCAATAATATTGGTCAAGTCAAGTACAACATTCTACTCACATCCGGCACTAAGCACTCATGGATGATGATATTATTATCTGCAACATACTTTTATCTACGAAATAATGACTTCTAATACTCTTTCCGTCAAACTACAACAACATTCCTGTATGCATTATAAATGTAGTATTCACTTTAAACTTAACAGTGGTGTTTGTGTTTTAGTAACATGGGCAATGAAGTTTAATGGCAAACCCGTAGCCATAATTAATGGGTTCACATTCACACAGGACGGTGGGAAGCGCAGCAGTGAATATTACCGGTGCACGATGGGATCCTCGTGCAACGCACGTTTCGTCAAGCTTATCGGGTCACTTGATATAATTAAGTCGAATTTGGTACACTACCATGATCCACCTAGATTCCTGATACACGATGGAGTTATTTTTAAGATTTAAACAGAACTATTCATTGTATAATGTTTATCCTGTGCTGTTACTACTCCGGACTTGAGCTTCCCATTCCAAACTTGTGCTATTAGACAAGTTTGTTTTTTTTATTGTGTCGAATGCAAAATCGAACTTATAGAATCTCGCTGATGAACCCCAGTGTTTTCTGAGTTGTGGCGTTCGTATATAGTGGCAATATAGTTCGTAAAAATGATGCAAATAATTGATTTGTCGTTATGTTGATATACGATGTTTAATTTCTAGTAAAGTTCGTACGCACTCGACAAGGGAAAACACTAGCTCTGGTAGAAAAACACACGTTTTACCTCGAGAAGAAAAACAAGTCATCTTCTAATTGGCGATGCACAAGAGGAGCAACGTGCAAGAGCAGGATTACTATAAATGGCACTAATGAGTTGATAAAATCTCGCTTGGTCCATGTTCATGATCCACCGAATTCCATTATAAGAAACGGAATATTCTATAAGTTTTGAGTGGCTTTGTCTTGATGTACTTGTATTATTCTGTCTGTAAATAAATAAAACATCTGTAGTCTTAATAGTTCTACTTTGTATGTCTTCTTTGACGAATATAATTTTACCTGACTGATAAATTTATAAAAAAAATAATCTAAGAATATCGCAGATTATTTTTCCGACCCAAATATCGACCAATAGAATTGCACCATTCGACGTCACGTGGTACAACCTACATGGTATTATACTGATAATTTTTTGAAAATTTTCTCGGTTGTACCACGTGACGTCGAATGGTGCAATTCTATTGGCCGACATTTGGGACGGAAAAATAATCCCCTGAATACCACACGAGCTTCAAAATTATCTGGCATTTCCCTCAAGGTTCCCTGCAAACAAATAAAGTCGTCAAGTTTTTCAGGAAAAATCACTCGCGCTTCGCGCTCGTCGCGCTTCGCGCTCGTGATTTTTTAACCTGAAAAACTTGACTCCTTCATTTGTTTGCAACGAACCTATCGGGAAATACCCGATAATTTTGAAGCTCTTGTGGTATTATATGTGAATATTTTACGCGAGAGAGTGTTTGTGATACATTACATTTTTCGATGGCTAAGTAAACAATAACATCGCTTTCAGTGAAGTGGTACAAAAAACGAAACGGGAAAGACGTTGCCATACTGGATGGATACACCTTCTACGCTCACAAGAAAGCTTTGAGGTCTGTTATCTGGTCGTGCACCGGAGCCTGCTCCTGCAAAGCGAGGCTGAAGCTAACAAATGCTGAGAACGTGGAAGACAGAGTTATTATACACGCTAGAACGGACCACTGCCATCAGCGGCCCACTTATATCATCAAGGACGGTTATTATATCAAACTTTGAGCTTATGATGATATCAGAATACGATGTTTTTACAGTACAGTTTCTATTTTTACGACTACTCGTTTTAATTCAAAAGTCAATAGAATGATTGGCCGTCTCACGTCTCAGCGCAAAGATTTTGAATCAATTACAAGAGCTGGTTTAACAAAAGGTTTCGTTACATTTCAGTGATACTGCTAGCCAAATCCCGATACTCAGGCAAGCATCTTGTTATGTACAATGACTATACATACTACTGCAAGAAGCAATGCAAGAAAACTAAGTTCTTCCATTGGTACTGTTCCACCCACAACTGTAGGGGCTGCAATGCCAAGCTGAAACTGGACGAGAAATTTGGAATAATTGGGCTGGAGAATAAGCACACGCATCCACCGGCAAAGTACTGTATCTATGAGGGGCAATATGTGAAGCTGAGTGATTCGTAACGTACGTTTTACTAATATTATTTCATTGTTAAGGCCGGTAGCCCAAAGAAAACAGATATGATCATACCAATACATCACAATATCACAAGCGATTATGTCCGTTGCACTCAGTTTTGAACGAAACTGGCGTCAGAAATGCGGCATTATTACCTAAATATAACTTTGTATTGTAACCACAGATACCTCGGTCTGCTAGAGTTTCTGTCTGTTGATAGATTTTTGCAAATTGAGAAAAGGAGTTGTTACTCTAGAAATTTACATATACAGTGGCCTTAGTTAAGCAAAGTTTTATGTTTAGTAGTTACTGTTACTAGCAACGTTTCGTTTTTAATTATTTACTAAACAATTAAGACCCTTACTTATTCTTTATAAGTAATTTTAAACAGTTGTTTAGCCAAACAGAGTGTGTTTGGTTTTTTCTTCTGTTGGATTTGAAATGACACATTCAGAATGAGACAAGGAGTTAACTGTTTAATAATCTTTATCAGTAAGGCCCTTTGATGTTTCAATGTGTCATTCATTGACTTTTATTAAGTTGGGTAGATTTATTTTAATTATATGTTTATTTTATTTAGTGACATCACTGTTTGATTTTAATTATAAATAACACCTATTCACTGTAAAATAGTTAATCCCTTCGGATTAACTGGCGGTAAAAAAAGCTGGTAAGATCTACTTGGTAAGTTTTTATATAGATAACTGATTTCCGATAACTCTTTTTTGATAAACCTTTGCATTTTATTTGTAGTTAGCAAGCTGCTAATATGAAATATTTATTTTATATATGAGATTCATATAATCACGCTTCGGTAAAAACTCATGTTGTTTTAAGACTGCATGTACCTACTGTATGAAGAGAGGGAGCTAGCAGAAGGAACTTGACTACTGGTCTTTTTGTACATGTTGAAATGCTAAGAGCTAATTTAATGAATCAGTGGTTGTGAGGACATTCGTTAATCACAATTAGCTTTTGACGAATGAAATGAAAAAGCATTAAAAATATGTTTGAGTATATAGTTGTAAATGCAAATGCATGGCATGAATCTGACCAACATGTTTTAAATCTTTCATAAATTTATCATCGAATAAGTATAATTGTTTTTTTATTACCGTGAGATATACAAAGAAATAGAATCACCAGTTTCATTGAATCACTGAGATACAACCAAAAACATTTTCTCTGCAACAGTTGCCTACTGTAGTTTTACATACCTATTGTATTGATTGATATTTTCAATTGTTAATGTGACTTTTCAACAGACTTCAAGTATGTGAAATCCAAGTCGAGCAAGACTCTGATCATGCGTGATTCTTACACGTACTACATGGCTAAAAAGTCGAAAACGAACTTCGCATTGTCATTTTGGAGGTGTTCCACACATAAGAAATGTAAGGCGAGAATGACTTTTCATGAATCGATGGGCGTCGTGAAAGGGAATTTTAATCATCTTCACGAACCGAAGAAGCTTGAGTTTTATAAGAAAGTATTAGAGTAAGTACTTAGTAACTCAGGCTGAGTTCAAAACAAAAAAAAATAGTATTACTTGCGAATTGTTAGCATAATTGGCTAGACGTGCTTACGAGAAATAAAAATATGCATCTACTTTAAATACTTCTACCACCTTCATAGCTTGGCTGGCAAGTTCCGTCGAGACACAAGAACTGCGGGTTCGATCCCACTACAGAAAAAATGTTTCCATAATCTGCTTACATGTGATCCAAGTTTGTTGTCGTACATGACCCAGTAATTCCTAATTATACGTTTTATATGGGCCTTGATAGTGTTTACCTTTTTATTATATCAGGTTTTATTTATTATTAAATGTTTTTTTTCCATTTGAAACCTGTGTAAGTAAAATAATGAAGACATGTTTTAATACGATTTATAGTTTTTTTTATCGATGAAGTTTCATTATTAAACTTAGTTTGGAAAATCAAATGTTAGGGCAACTAGCACAAGTGAGTTCGGTTTAGACTGTTGCTGAAGTGAGGATTCGTCCCTATGCCAAGGTTTATGACGTTGGTTTATGATGACCACACTTTCTGTCAACAAAAAAAACCAACGTTTTCCCAGAACATATACTCGAAAAGGGATGATTTTCTGTAAATAAGTTTAATGTCTGGTAATAATGTACTCGTAGGTACCTCTAAGAGTTACAGTCGAGTAGCTTGTAAATACTTAATACTTATAAAAAAAAATATAGCTAACAATTTGTTATTCCTGGCAGAGCTAATCTTCATAAAATCGCGAAGAGGCAACCTGCAATTGGTTTATGACGACCACACTTTCAGTCGGCAGACCCTGTCACAACCGAATAGTCATTGGCGATGCTCCAAGTTCAAGAACTGCCGAGCCCGCATCACTATGGACGAAAACTGTAAATATATTCTAAAAATCAATGCGGTGCATAATCATTGATAAACAAATTCTATTGTATAGTGAAGAGTATATTAGTATTATCTGTGCCACGGCCGCACTTGGCCCTCCACCCATCACGTCGCATGGCCCGCCCGCGTTATTACTTCTTGCTAGGCACCTAAGGGTCGTAGCGTGATGTTAAAAAATTGGGCAGATCTTGATACAAAGACATAAAATATTTTTTCAAATCCGACTAGCCGATTAGCGCGTTCAAACAAAAAATTAATATAGTTATAAGCAGTGGACAATTTTATAAATGTAAAAACCTAACCTAAGAGCCGTCTTGCCATTTCAAGACAGTATTTATTGTAATAGTAAAGGTCGGAGAGACCTTAAAGCCTCTATGACGCTCGTTTAACACAAACGTAGGAACCAATTTAAATGCTAAACACGTTTAAAGGTATCCATATAAAAATGCGTGTGTATGAAAATATAATAATATTATAAGCAGAGATAATCCGTTTTAATAAACCTAAAAATGTATTTGAAAAGAAAATTAAATGAGTTGGGTGTTTTTTTAAATGGTGTAACAAAAATCACTGTAATTTTATTCTCTATATACGAGTATGATTGTAAAATCTCATTGACTTAGAGTCTTGCTTATAAAGTTTTTAACGTTCTGTTGAATTTGAAAAGAGACTGGTCAGAAAAATACAAGGACAACAGTTTAAAAACGTTTATAAGCGAGGTCTTAAGTATTCCTTATGATTAAAGTATGAATAAATTATAATGACATGAAATGTAGGTTTTAGAATATCGATAGGCATGCAAACTTTACGACATGCAAATTTAAATTTATGTTTAATTAATAAAATTTGTGTAGGTAATTATTAAATTTTTAGATGCAGAATTCATTGATTTGCCGTCAGGAAAACACTTGCTAAGAATCGGGAGTCACACTTACAATGCCAACCACTTGGGTCGTCTTTGCACGTGGTACTGTTCGAAACGAGTTTCAAGGAAGTGTAAAGCTCGCGTGAGGACATACGATCAAATCGTACAAAATTTGTTCAATGAGCACAGTCATGAGCCTGTGTAGGCAATTAACTAAATTGCTTTACTTAAGTGTACTATAACACTTAATTAAGTGTTATAGTACTGAGCCTGTGTATTATTCGGTCAACGGATCTAGGTAAACGTGAAGTTAGCCGTTTGGCTGATGACCTTATACAGTGACACATACCCATTTAGTTCCCACAGCTTACTTCGCATTAGCCTAGATCCATTGAGTGAACTGTATACCTCGTTAGACAATTTCCATCGTCACGGAAGGGTAGCGGCCACCGGTGTCTACGTTATATGTTCTAAATAAATAAAAAAATAAGTTTTTACATGTATTTCTTCTGATGTAGCGTAGAACTTCTGATGTAATTTGTTATGTTAGAGTTCAATCATACTAATAGTTATCAATTATTAAGGTTATTGGCAAGTATTGGATTTCGGGAGCACAATAAAACACCGTGATTCAGGAGTAGACAGAATGTTTAGTGTCCCTTGACGGTATTTATATTAAGACACACAAAACTACCCACATTGAAATAGGTAGAAACGTTGTATTGGATCAAACACCACAGTTATAAAACTTTTGCAAAATTTTAAAACTACTGAAGTTTTTACATCGTCTATTGCAGCGTCCTCTAGTAATTTGTGCCAAGAAAATCTATCTAAGAATCATCCTTGAAGTCATACAAATCGATTGCAAAACCGCATATAAATCGGATAATCCATGGAGATTATCCTATTTATAAATGGTAACAGACAAATATGTTAAGTCTTCCATATATTTATTTAGGTACTGTTATCTCTTTATTCATTGCTTTTGTGCTTGGTATTTATCGTGTAATAGACAGAGTGACAAATCCACTTGGAAGCCGAATTGAATCAGTAAGTGTTGTTGAAAAACATTTATTTGTAAAGCCAAACAATAACTCTCTGTTTCATAATCACTCGCTAAAGTGTTGTTGAAAAACATTTATTTGTAAAGCCAAACAATAACTCTCTGTTTCATAATCACTCGCTAACTTAGCAAGTCGTTAACTCTAACTCTACAGAGTTAGCGAGTGATTATGAGTGATTATGCCAAAATGAAATTATTCTCAGTAATTGTGTTTTCAATCTGTATTCGCTTTTTTCAGGCTGCTCATTTGAATACTCAACCAACGGAAACTACAAGCTTCGTATCGGAGACAATACGTTTTGGTGCGGCAACGGGAAATATAGTCCTAGCAGGATCTGCCGATGGTACTGCTCTAAGAGTAAAAGCAAAAAGTGCACGGTCAGCGCTAGAACCTATGGAGGTCTGATCCAGTGTATAAAAAATGAACATAGTCATTGATTTACAAGACATTCTCTTCCGTTCGTTCGTTATTCTTGCGTGGCACCAGGTTGACCTGGTGACTAATGCTTATGCAAACATTAAGAAATTATGAATGATGTGGCTGGCTATTGGCTGTTATTCGTGTTCGATTCCTGCTGCTAGACAAATGTTTGCATGGTCTGCAAATATATGTTCCGGATCTTGGTGTTTTCGAAGTTCTTAGTGCTGGCGACAGGGAATCCTTGTGTTGGGTCAGGACTTTGTGTAACTATTGGTGGGTGGTGTTATTTGTTGATTACCCGCTTGGTATGTATGCAAATAGAAACAATTGTATGCAAAAAGTTTTATTTTTTGATCACCACTCTACCACTCTTTTTGAATAAGTTTAGTTCTGTAATGCTTTGGAATAGCATAACCAGGTTTTTATATTTAAAATTATATGGGGCCATTTTACACATTCATTTACCCTTCGTTATTTGTTATAGGCATGGTTGGTTACACAAAATCAGAAGTGAGGCGGGAAATTATGTTAGTTATGTATATTTTGCGTTTACTCAGAGGTATGTTGCACAATTCGTGGGTATTGATGTGTGTCGGCGCGGATGCTGGTGATCCCGAGGGCGAGGACTAACCTCCTGAGTGAAGCGCCGTTCATGCCAGCCTTTCGTATCATCAACAGCCTATGTGAATCCGATGATATGGATATATTTCACACTAGTTTAGATAAATTCACAGATGTTGCTGCACAGTACATATGTACTTTGTATTTTATATTGTCGTTTTGGTGTCCCTTACCGTTAAGACAATGCGATTGTAATTTTATATAAAATAAAATACTTATATCACTGGATTTCTGTACATCATGTTTGTTATATTTGACAGAGCCGGCCCGAAGCCAATCCGAAGTGAGCACACGTCATGTTGTCCCAGAACAATACTCCATAGAGCCCGATGAAGTGGCGACACGTCATATTGGAACAGACACCTGTACCGATACAGACTACCCCTCTCGTCTGATCGGGAGACATTTCCCTAGTCTTATACCGCATAAGGGTCGTGATAAGCCGTACCATCGATGCCACGTTTGTGCGACAACATCTCGCCAGCGGAAGACGAAAAAATTGACTAAATATATGTGCTCGGAGTGCAATGTATTTCTGTGTACTCCGTGTTTTAGAAGTTATCATACTATTTTACATTATTAATTTATTACAGAGCACTGTTGATGTTGATTATCAGAAGGTCGTTCGAATGCAAAGGATTTCTACATTTTATGTTTTTTTCTCGAAAACGAAAGAAAATATATTTTGGAAACTGGCATTGTCCTAGCATCAAGAACGTAGTTGCAGAATTAAAACAGACAAATACACAATTTAGCTGTAGGAAAAGCTTGTATTTTTTTAAATGAGACGTATTGCCAATCGTCAGGAAGTTACTCATTGTATAAAATGTCTACACGGTACATAGTTTATCTAAGTCATTGATGTATAAATATAATAAGTCTATGTAATGACTATCAACGTAAGTTCCTGAGGCCAGAAGTTCGGAGAGTGGGTTCCTACTAACGTGCACTAAGATTCATAAATTCAACCCCTAGAGAATGCAGCAGACAAAGTTAAAGTGTATATGGAAACTCATCGCGGACTAATTCGCGGGCGTTTCACTAGTCAATAATATTATATTATAACAATTGGATACAGTTAAATTCTGACGATCTGCAATAATTGACAGAACTTTATATTGCAACAAATTGTTTTTATCAATAAAAGTTTTGATGGGAGTTAAAGGAGAGGTTGATTCGATTTTCTTTTATTATTCTATTCCTGCCGCCAAGCTGTAATGCGAGCATTGCTTTGTTCAGATTTGAAGGGTATGATGGGATATTCTGCTAGTAAAGTGCCTCATTAACACTGTCCAGTCAAATTAAAAGAAGAGCCAGTTTATATTAAATTAATGAATAAACAAATTAAATCTGTACTGCCAGAATGTGTAGCATCAACAATTTGACCAAGAGCTATGTTGACAAACAACCGGTTACTTTATAGTAAACTTTTAAGAACTTGACGAACGCACTATCAAATTACAATAAAGTTTTTTTTATACCATGTGTAGATAAGTATTTTTTGAATATGAAAAAAACACAGCTACACGCTATTAAGAGTTTTATTCCTGAGAGATTGTTACTTTTCCTCTAAAACTCAAAAAACATCATCATCTTATGGAATCACGAGAAGCCGAAACATTTTTTGTGGGCTATTTTACTTTGGTTTTTTATTAGAGCACGTCAAGAAGTCGGTTTTTTGACATTTAATATCTTATATTATTTAACTATATCCTCCACTGCTGGGCAAAAGTCACCTTCAAATATCTCCAACCGTCTCTGTTTCAACAATTACAACAGATTTTTCTTACAGATTGCCGTTTCATACAATCACAAAAAGGCCAGACGCTGCTATACTATGGTGGGTTCAAGTTCTACGTACCAACTCACTATCGTTACTCTAGAAGAAAGAGGTGGTATTGTTCCACCGGAAGGCCCAAAGGCTGTGCAGCTTACGCTATCACGGAGGAGAACCAGTTAATTCTGGTAAACAATCACCACAATCATATTTTAAAGAAAAGCAAACACGAGCACGATCGAATTCCCATCCTTAGTAACGCAGATTCGTAAGGTTATAAGAAGGGAGTAAGAGGCAAGTAAAAGCATGTTTTCAAATCTTTAGTTTGAAGGCATGCATTATGCTCGCGGACACCAGAAACAGATTACTCAATAATTACAAGGTCACTGGATTACTAAAGTAAGTACGGTTGAGAAGAAAAGTCATTCTATAAAAGCATATTATTAAAAATATTACTTATTTAATGTTATCGTAACACCATAAATAATCCAGTTCCATTGCTTTTGTTTTACAACATAGCCTGCTTTAGGATTAAACGCGTTTGTTTGTATTTTATCAAAGTTTATATTTAAATTAATTATGTAGTATTATAATGATATTATAAATTACATTGTTTTTTAACTTGTTTGTTATTCTGCGGACAGTACATATAAGAAATACATGAAAGTCATCAATACCTGTTTATTTTAAAACTAATATCTGTATAAGCACCAATTATATTTTTAATCTTGAATAAGTCAAATTAAAACCGCTATCCTACTAATATTACAAATGCGAAATTTGGATGTTTTTGGTTAATAATCTCCGTAACGGCTGAACTAATATAGATGGAATTTGGAACAGGCATATTTCGTGACCACGCGGGCGAAGCCGTAGGCAGAGGCTAGTTATCTTTAGCGTCATAAAACGAACAAAAATATTACAGGTAAACCGATCTAAAACTCTTAGTATGTGCGAAATATTGACTAACTAACTTTTTCAGGAATTTTTGAAGGACTTTTGATACCGCTGACATCACTTATCGAAGATAGTGATCTAGAATTTGCAACATCCAAAAAAGGAGGAACTTTACTTCTTCGCGGTGGGTACAGGTACGACATTAAACGAAAAGCAAAGGTTCAGGGTACAGTCACGTGGAGATGTGTAAATAGAAGGACCTGTAAAGCTCTGATCGTTCTTGACTCAAGCAATGCAATTGTAAAGGAAGATATACACAATTGTGCACCAGATTACATCAAGAACGAAGTTGTGCGATGTATTCATAAGTGCAAATCTAGAGTGGCGTTGGACACGTTGACGCCAGTGACCAAGATTTACAGAGACACTGTTTCGGAGATTAAGTACCTAGGAGCTGAAATAGAAAAAGCAGTGCCGAAATTTAATAGAATAAAGAACGCTTTGTACAACTGTAGGAGACGTGCAGATCTGAAAAATTTAAACATTACTCAAACGTTGAGTAATGTTTAAAAGATTTTGTTGAAATGTGTTATTAATGTTGTTTAGAAGTGTGATCGTTAATTTTATATGAGATAGATTTAGTATTTAATACTGAACTAAACCGTAATGTGACTTGTTCAAGGATTTTTACATTTCATATTCTAGTAAATATTATATAAATGTAAATTTTAGAAGCGTTATTGAATGACGTTATTGAATGAAGATACACCCTTATCTCAACTGAGTCCAAATTTAGTAAATTTTCGAGTCCACAAATAGTTTTCACCACTTAGTCGTGACATGTTAAGGTATAGTTATTCCTAATAGGAATCTAATCTTAAAACTGGTGCAGGGAATTTAAATGAACATTTTATAAGTGTGCTATTTTTGTCACTCTAATTAATAATATAATTTTGTTTGTGTTTTATATATTTTTCTTTGGACTGGATTTCAATAAATTATTATAAAATGTTCTAGATTCGTTTTATATTTATCTACCGCGTGTATCTACTATAAACTATAATGTAATTTTTACCAAAAGTTTTAGAGGATTTTCTTATTTTTTTATTAATATTTCTTATTTTTAATATAGACAAAGTCCTAACATTCTAGCGCGTTACGGGGACCCGGGGACCAACATTAAAGGTATTAAATTAATGAAATTATATGATTTGAAGCTAGTTTTTGTTATTCTGCGCATTAATTTTATAATGCAAGCCTGGACCTGGACCTATGGAGGCGATAGGAGGGACAAGAGCCAACGATAAAAGGTTATATTATTATTTCGGCTTTTCTTCGTTTACAGGCCCATAAACACTATGGCTCTCATTACGAAAGGTGGTTGTTGGTTTATCATTTAGAGTTATGTCATACCTACTGAATTTGACAAGACAAATTATTGTACAAAGTAAACAAGGTGTACAATTGAATGTGAAAATAAACTAGCCGACAGTCTATTTGACACTTCAAAAAGATGTTTGACCACAAATAACTGCTTAAAGATAAAACAGGCGGTCACATAGTTTATTTCTATCATAAACTTCTTTTTTAGTAACCAATCAAATGTTTTGAAGTGTTTTTGAAATCAAATGGAAAATTCAAATTGTGGACCTGAAGGTTTTCAAAAATAAATAATTATTCATTTTTCGATAAGGTATTATTTAAATATTGTTATAGTTGGCTCTGATAGAACTCGAGTGAACTAGTTAACTTAATAAATTCGTGTTTTTTTTTTCTTTTAGCTTTTGTTACAATGGATGCAAACGGACGAGCACACGTGTTCTGTAAAGGCTTCAAATTCTACAAGCACTCCATAATAAACGCTAAAGTACGTTGGTGTTGCACGAAAAGAAAATGCAAAGCGTATCTTTACACGATCGGCTATGACATGATCAAGTTGCAGTCCATACATAATCATAACCCTTATTTAGGCACTGTAAATGATCTTCTGGCGAAGTCTAAGGGTTGTACTTTTGTTAACTACGCGCTAGATATCGCACATGTGGGAGTATAGTGTACTTGCAATAAAGCTTCTGTCCAACTGCTTCGCTCGCAAAATCTGTGCACGAAGTAGCCTCGCTTTAATAAAAAAAGGAGTTTAATAATATGCAGAGGCTACGTACGGATGCATAGGGTGCCATTGGGCAATAGTGTCCCAAAATTATGTATAGTATCCCGAAAGGGATTTGAAAATTCTACTTTACTTCAGGAAAACTTGTTTACTTTGAAGGGTAGAATCGGGTTGGAAAATAGTATGATTTATCGTACATTCCATTTTTTTTACTTTTTGTTTTGTATTATACAATGGTACTGAATTATGTCACAAACAAATTTTTTTTTACAAAAATTAAAAAAAAACTTTTATATCTATGCTTTTATTGTATAATAGTCTGGCTAGTTTCATAATTGGATAACAGGTGATTTTGATTTAACATAATCTTTGAGGCATATCCAAAACATTTATAAAGTCACGACGGATTTTTATTTTGACATTTTCTCACTCACTTTCTCTCTTTTAACGTCTCCGATTCGGTCAGAGTATATTCGTCTAGATCTTCACGTTCTCACGGATCCTTTCACGTTTTTTTTGTTCTATTGTTTTTATATTCGACCTCTGTGGCGCAGTGGGCGAAGCCCCACCCGAGACGCAGAAGGCTGCGGGTTCGATTCCCGCTGCGGGACAAATGTTTGTACGACTGGCTAATATTTGTCTCGGGTCTGGGTGTTTTCTATGTATAATATGTATGTATTTACAAAAAAGTATATAAGTAGTATATCAGTCATGTAGTTCCCATAATACAAGCTCTGCTTAGTTTGGGACTAGGTGATGCTGTGTGAAAAAATGACCAGCACTATTTATTTATTTATATTCCAAATAAAACACTTGTTTTGTAAATTTTTCTTCATCCATCCTTTCTACACTCTTAGCTATATCTATTAAAGATATATAAAACCTAACTTTAACAACCATATACGTTTTCATACATATTTATAAACAATTTTTTTTTTCAGATTTTTCTATTTTTGACCGTAGCAATGGTAAATCTGTTCTGGTCCACAAAAGCTTCAAGTTTTACAAACAGAGGACATCTTTCGCAAACGGAGTCTATAAAACTAGATGGCGTTGTACAAAACGCGGGTGTCGAGCGTTTTTGTACGTTGTTAATAATGCGGTGCAGTTTATGCAGGAATATCATGATCATTAAGACATTGTTGTCATAGGTATTGGTACACCAAGAAGGGAATCCTTATAGACAGTGCATTAGATGTTTGTATTTTTGTTGCTAATAATCTCCTTAACGGCTGAACCGATTTGGATAAAAACTGGAACAGGTAAAGTTCGTTGCCTCCATTAATACACAAGCTATACGGGTACTACGTGGGTGAAGTCGTGGCAGAGCCTAGTGTAAAATAAAATACTATTTATCGATGAATTAATTTATTTTCAAAATTAGCATTAAATTATTTATTAAAAAGCTAATTTCAAAATTATTCCAAGCATTTTTTTTTTAATTCAGACTACATTTAATTCAGATCAAAAATCAACACAATTATTAGTAGGTTACAATAAAATAGGTTAGTAATTTATCTACGTCCTAAATTTATTGATGTGCTGCTGGAGCAGCTTCCACATACATAAAGGGACAATCGGCTCACTCTGCTATGCTCTGCATAATCCTGTTGGTGTTGCCATGTCACGGTTCAGCATCAAGCCTTACCTTTTTGGGTATTGCGAAAACTTTTTAATCCGAGTGTCAGCTATCTATAAATTAAGCTTGATAAATTAACGTTAGAAAAAAACGGAATCTGCGTAAATTCATTAAAAACCTTAAAATGGCTTCGTTCATAAGTTGATATCCTTGTGCATGTCGTATTACGTGTCTGTATTCTTTGTGTGTGTAAATAAATAATTAAGGAATCTTGTGATTGCAATGTATGTGTTAAATTTGATTGCGAAAAGTATGAGGTATGGGCATTGAGCACTCCCTTGAAATTGTAATAATCCAAAGTTGGTTTTGTTTCACGCTGTATTCTTTTTGAAATACGGTCGGTGTAAAGTAAGGCTCTTCGTAAATTAATATCCGTTATGTGATTTTTCTATTCATATTCACCATAGAAACGATTCCCTCGCGAGAATAATATCACATGCCAATGTCAATTATCAAAGACCAAGTTTATATCAGATATCTTTAACTGCCGCCAGTCTCAAGCTGCGCGCAACATGCTCAAAACAAAAAAAAACAAGTTTTAGGCTGTAATCCCCATGATGGAGATCCTCAAATCTATACTCAGTTTGCAGATCTGTGGGCATTTAGAGACTCGTCTGATATTATATTGGGCGCATGTCCGCGTTCTGCATAATAATTTGCATTCCGCGTAACAGGTAATAAACCGATCGCCGTTTATTGGAGCTCTAACCTATGGCACATGCCTTCGAATTTTAGGTTCTAGCTCATTTCGGTTTCTTCACGATATTTTCCTTCACCAATAATTGTCCTATGTATAAAAAAACTTTGCCTATCTAAATTTATCTCTCTTAATTGCAGCAATATTCCTCACTTCCTCGAGAGGGTACGACCAGATATACTACAAGGGATTTAAGTTTTACAAGGAATATACTAAAGTCGGCAAAAGAAGCAATGGGAGATGGCGTTGTACAAAACGAAAATGCAAAGCATTTATACACACACTAGATAATTTAATAACTCACGCTTATGATAATCATGACCACCTATAAAAACTATGTAAGCCGAGCTTTATTTACATAAAAATACCTATATTGTAACCGACTTCGAAAAAGGAGTATGTCTTGTTTTACTTATATATTGTTTGGTGTCAATACGAGTATGTCTTGTTTTACTTAAATTTATTATGCAAGGTCCCGGTGTGGTGGAATAGGCATATTATTCGATTTTTAAATCATGAAATTAACTTGTGAATTTATTGATAGTTAATTTTTCATAGTTTTTTTATAAAACTAATGTAGCAAACTAGCATACGACCCATCTGTTGGTATGCGGTAAGCTTAATCTATGGACGCTTGCAACATCAGAGGGATCACTCGAGTGAAAAGTCTCTTGTACCTGTAATTTAACAGGCACCCAAAATAAATTCGGATAAATTCGGTTTTTTAACGGAATTCATCTAGATACCAAGATAATATAAAGTTTAGTTCAGTTTCCATAGAGTAAAACAGTTTTAAAGACAGTTATGCAAACAATTAATTAATTTATCTGGGTCACTGAAACAGCTGCAATAAATAAATGCATTTGAGACATAGGTCATTTTAGCATTAATTCAAATCAGCATAATTTTTAAAATGAGGTTGAATTGTAAATCATGTTTTTATATTTATTTACGTTGTTTATCAATAAAACCAAAAAATAACTAAGCACAGTTATTTCCTGTCAAGAAAAAACATGGGTATATTGTTGAATAAAATAATAATGTATTTTATCGTGGTTTTCAGGGGTGTTTGAGCCACCATATTTTCACACAAACGAGAATGGGAAGAATATCTTGATTATAAACGGGGTAAAGTACAGGGTGAACAAATCTTACTCACATAACAGTGTTGTAGAAGGTAAAGTTAGATGGCGCTGTTCTACCCACGAAAGGTTCGGTTGCCGAGCGAAAGTGCACACTGTCGGCCACGAAATAGTGTACATGGTTGATGAGCATTTTACTGGAAACGTTACCAAGAACGTTAACCCAGATCATTTTTGAAGACCTGTATGCAGAGACATTGTTGAATTTTTTTTTTCTTTTTTATTTTAGCTTATAATGTCGTTAATAGGGTCAATGTGAGGTATTTTTTAGATAAGATAAAAAAGGTAATGTGTAATACAATTTTAAACCCGAAAGGACACATTAAGGGAAATTCTCTCAATATCTCATGGGCTCATCCCGCATATCAATCAGAAGGTCGTGGGCTTGAGTCATGCCGAGATTGATGTTTTTAGGATATTAAAATCTTGAACTAATAAATAAATTTTTTTTTTTTTTTTATAAGTATTTTACGGTAACTGAACGTTAACAAGTTAACGCAGTATACTTTTGTTTGTATCAATATAAAGTTTAGAAAAAAAGATCACGTGACCTTTAAATTTTGCTTCAATTTGCTACGAAAAATAAAACCTATAGATTTTATACAAAATATGAATTTACAGACATGATACCAAAAATATACACAACGGAAAAGGGAAGCAATGTCCTTTACTGGCGAGGTCACAAATACAGAAAGAACGGTAACGGAGGGAATAAGATGAGATGGCGTTGCACCACACACGCGAAATACCATTGTAGGGCGCTAGTTCATACAATAGATGGAATTATCGTTCGCTACGTAGATGAACACACCACTTCATATGAAAGTATGAACGAACATATGGAAAGTGTGGAGAAATACAAATACTTAATGTAATTAATCAACAATCTATTATAATATAATATAATAACACATGAATATTCTTACAGTGACTACAAATTTACGTTATTAAGAATACCATCTTTGCTATTATCATCATCAATAGCCTAAAGAAGTTGCTGGACTTAGTCTCTCAGTCAGAGGCAGAATTTCAGTCGTCTATTCTGTCAAACAAAAGAGAGGTACAAATACGTTTTGTCTTCTCGTCGGTTGATAACACCGTTGTCTTGGTCGTCATGCTAAGCAGGCAGGTTGCTATAGCTAAGTTAAATTACTTTCCGGTGAGGAGATCACGACAGCGGGCCAGTTAAATTCGCTTTCAAACATCAAAGAGGAGCGAAAATACTATGGCATGCTGGGTACCAATACACCATGAAACTAAAGTGTAAACTAGGAAACAAGCATTGGCGATGCAGGAATTGGCGAAAGAAGTGCTATGGCAAGATTATTATAGCGGAAGATCATTATATTGTTAAAATGTCTCCCCACGTTTGTGAACCAGATTTTACTTGGGATGGAACTTAAAATAGGTTTAATTATGGAATTAAAATTATCGTGGTTTGGTATCATTTTAGAATATAATAACGACTATACCACGTACTTTACTATTTTCCTGCTGACGTTTCGTTGACCGTTTAGAGGTCCTTCCTCATGAACACCGTCCGCGACCACGCTCGACGGTCGTGAGAGTGTTCCCGTCTCACGACCGTCGAGCGTGTCTATACCGTGGTATAGTCGTAATTATATTATAAAATAGGTTTAACTAATTCTGAAAAAAATTTAAAATGTCGTATTTCATAGTTATGAATTGATTTCTATCACATATTTTATTCGCATAATTATTAGGGCGAAATAAAATAAAGGGCGAAATAAGGGAATAAAATAAAATACTAATGTATATATATGTGGTAGGTAAATGATTAGTTTTGAAATGTCTCCGTTTCGTTATGATTACGAAATTACAGAGTTTGTCAGAAATTCTTATCAATTTTGTATTAAACAAAAACAACTGGTATCTTCAGCTGGCTATCGATTAAAATTATTTTGAGGGTAGAGTTGATGAACGAATCGCATATTGTTTGGCATAGGCCTCCCCAAGCATTTTTAGTCTTTTCAATTGGTGTGCAATCATTGCATAATGAAAAAGTAGCTTTAAAATGCAATTATCATCATCGTCAACAGCCTGTATAAGTCCACCGAGATATATGGCCTCCCCTAAAGAGTACCAATACCTTGGCCTCCTCCATCCATCGATTTTCCGCAACCTTTAAAAAGTCATGGGTTATTGGGTCATGGGATTATATTTTTCAGTGAGCCTATTGCCTATAAGTACCGTCCATTATTTTAAATATGTCTCTCTATCCGAGAATTGTCTGGATGAAATCGCTTTAAGTCCATTATGAATTTATTTTTTATTTGTTTTGTATGTTGTATGGTGTTATTCACATTAAAGAGTTTATGCATGTTTCTATATATTTATGATATTGTTTATTGATAAGTGGTTACGTTTCAGATTCTTATTCCATGGTGTTATCGAAAAGAGGTAATCCTATGATACTACACAGAGGATATACTTATAGTAAGAAGTGTATAGTCCAGGGAAAAGTCCGATGGCAATGTTCAACTAATACTAACAGAGGATGTTCTGCCTTTATTATTACTGTTGATGGTAAGATCGTGAGGATGAAGGGTGGTCATACACATTGACTTGAGCAATTCAATCGAGTCGGGGATCGCATCCGCGACATTACTCTTGGTACGATGGTGCACTAACCGCGATTATACGATTGGGTATGTGAAGCCAGGTCAAAGGAAAGAGAGTAATATTTTGACCTTTGTTTTAGATTTTCGGATAATTTAAAAAGTTAAGGAGTAATGTTTCTTTACATCTGGCGCCAGACCCAGTGCGAGTTCTATTTTCATCTGGTTAATAATCTAGGGTTATAAACATCTTGATTTTTACTTACTTTACTATAATATGTGTTTATACTATAAAAAACCGTTTTGTAAGTCTTTACTGAAATAAATTATAGTAAAATCAATCATCGGCGTTTGTTTTTTTTTGTGTAAAACAAGATATTTGTTTTTATTTCGTTCCGTAGACTTAAGGAAGCAGAATTAAAAATGTGGACTTTGATAGATTAAATGTCTTATAGAGGGCATTATAAGTCTGAAACAGACACTCTTTGCATGGTTTTTTTTTTTACTTTTTTTCTGTATTTCTACAAAATTTTAACCAATACCAACCTCGTTTATTCCAGTGCAGTTCACGGTATCGCGACGTGGTAAGACCCTGCTAAGCGTCCAAGGTTATACATTTTGCGCCCAGGCAACCTCAGGGCAGAAGACCAGATGGGTATGCTCTACACATAACCACCGGCGGTGCCGGGCGTTGGTGCATACATTCGACAATCAAATCATCGAGCTCGATAATCATCATAACCACGTCAGAAGTCCACGTAAGTATAAATGGATCTTTAGATATTTACTATCCCTTTTGACATATCACCACAGAATGAGTACTGATAAGATGGCTGATAGAGGAGAGTGGAAACACATGTGGCATACTTTCTGAACCAAGGGGACGTGTTGACTTTGGAATTAATAATACTTTTCAAACTTTCGCGATTAGATAACATAATTAATAAGTTTAACGGGTCTTTATCGCGTTTACCTTTTTTATTATATTCCCGACGTTTCGACTGTATTGCAACAGCCGTGGTCACGGGAATATAATAAAAAAGGTAAACGCGATAAAGACCCGTTAAACTTATTAATTTTGTAAATAATGTTTAATTACTTTTATTTTCATTCGAGCAATATCTTAAATACACTACACGGTTCTGTAATTTGTATTTTTATACTATGATAACCCATCTGCTTCATAAATAACAGCACTCATAATGTGTTCAACTTACGCGATACTTTACAATTCTCTATCATTTCTGTCACTTTATTATTTTCACAAAAGTAAGGTTGTTTGGTTATTTGTAAGACATAATCTGCATAACGGCATTACTAATTTGGATATAATTTTGAATAGATGTGCCTCAATCTACCATAAGTGAACTAGTTTTTTTCACGCAAGCGATTACACGAGCCATTTGGCGACTTCTGCAGAACAAATATTTGCATGCTCTGCAGATATTTGTTTCGGGGTATGGTATTCGTAGTTCATG
Source organism: Perizoma affinitatum (assembly GCA_961405105.1). NCBI lineage: Eukaryota > Metazoa > Arthropoda > Insecta > Lepidoptera > Geometridae > Perizoma > Perizoma affinitatum. The sequence continues at coordinate 10,846,707 of OY560197.1, forward strand.
ATACCCACGACGAAAATAATCCTAGTGTGGGGTCAGGACTTTTGTATGCGTCTGTTTCAGTTGGGTGTTTTGTTTATTTATTTATATTTCAGTATCGCCTGGCGGCAGTAGGGCCGATCATGTCCTTCAGGAAAGTGAAAAAAGGAATCGTTGCGTGGGCTGCTACAAAGAACTGAGGCAGATGAGACTTACCTGTACTCAAGCAAGAGCAAAAACTAAAAGAGTTCTTACTTTCTGTATTCAGTGCAATAAATTTATGTGCTTGCAGTGCTTCAATAAAATACATATTTAATCCGCCGCAGTCAGTGGCGCCGATTCTCTAGTACATCCACTAAACTTAATTTAAACTATCGCTCTCGTTTACTGATAGTGCACGCAAGAATTTTACTCCTGTAAAATTAATGTATGTAACGCTTTTCATCGTGTTTTGAAACCACGACTAAACTTGTACAGAAACGTTTAATCTGACTAATTTCACAGCCCGGAAATCTTTCTCTTTCTTTTGTTACTGTTAGTGAAACAGAACGATGGATAAGATTAGTTTAGTTAGTTGGTGTAGAAGAGAATTGACGCCAATTTTTACTAAGCAAGAAGGTGTGAAAACGATTTGAAAACAAACAGATCTTCATACCGATAAACTATTGTGTAGTGAATTTAGCAATTATTGCTAAATTCACCCCTTTGTTTGGTTTATGAATAAACGTTTTTATTATTATGATTATTAATCTAACGTTAAAAGTTGTGTTTTATTTAATTAATGTCTATTTATTTAATTATCTGTTTAGAATTTTAAGTTTATACGGATCTTTGTCGCATAAACCTTTTTTATAATAGTGGCGATTCGGCTGTGTTGCAACAGCCGTGGTCAAGGGTGGACTGGTATATGGAGGTATCGTCGAGAAATAATGGAAGTAGCCGGACTCTCATTTCATCAGAAAAGTCCCAGGTTCATATTACTACACTTTCCGTGTAACCGACCGAAAAGACCCGTATAAAACTTATAATAATTATGTTAATTGATCGTGCAAGTTGGTAAAAAATATTATCTGTGTTATATTTATATTTTATTCGTTTTATTATATCTGACGTAAAAGTCGTGGTTTTATTTCATTTGTATGACATGTGTATCATAAACATACATGTAGATATAACCGGCAATAGTAACGTACAAGTTCGTATGAGCCGATTTTGAGCCATGTTTTTAGACCTGGTTTACTGATGGTGACCTCCTGAAGGTCTCTTATCTGACTGAACAGCTATATTAGCTGGGGCATTTTAACGCGGTCTCCGAAACACAGGAAATTGTAACCTGGCGCTACACCACTAGGATTTCTCTCTCTTTCAGTTAAGTATTTGACCTCCCAGCGTGGAAAGACACTGTTAAGCGTCCAAGGCTACACGTTTTGCGTCCAATCAGTATCGGGGAATAAAAGAAGATGGGTGTGTTCTACACACAACCACAGGAAGTGTAAAGCAAAAGTACACACGGATGGCGACGTCTTAACGAGACTGAATAATAATCATAATCATGTTATAAGCTCTTTCAATAATGTGAGACATTTTATAGATAAGTTAGTGCCAATGATGTAAGCATATGGTCTGTATATTTAGTATTTTTTTCGCGATAATTCACTGTTTACATTATTTCACCTTTTCCCATCCCTATTTTTAATTTGATGTGAATAAAAAAAAAACGATGCATGGGCATCTTCTTACAAAGTCTTACAAAGGACTAAGACTGGTCTAGTAAGAGTTTTTAGTGTACACTGAACTTTATGTAGTGCTGCAATAAAATACACTTTTGATATTTTTTGGTAAAAATAGCGTTTTGTTTACATTTACATGCCATAGCTCAATGATTTGTGTCATCGGTATCTAAATTACAGTAAATAATTTAATCTTTTCTGACTATAGAAGCGAAACTTAAAGATTTTGCTTTCCGCATAACCTAAGACGATCAGTGTAAACATACTCGATGGTGCCTGAGTTCGGAGAAATTTATATTATTATTATTTTTAGTTCAATACGTAACCTCGAAACGTGGAAAGACCCTGCTAAGCGTCCAAGGCTACACGTTTTGCGTCCAATCAGTATCGGTGAATAAAAGAAGATGGGTGTGTTCTACACACAACCACAGGAAATGTAAAGCAAAAGTTCACACGGATGGCGACGTCATTACGAAACTGAATAATGATCATGTAATAAGCTCTTTCAATAATGTTAGACATTTATTAACTAAATTAAGTTACACAATAAAGTGATGTTTGTAAATAAAGTAATATTTAAAACAATTATGTTTTAAATATATATAAAACCACTTGACTGACTGACTGACAATCAACGCACAGTTTACACCGTAAGTCTAGAAACCTGACATTAGAAGGGTATGTTGCTTTGGGTGTGGAGGGGTGCACTAAGAAAGGATTTCCTGAAATTCCACCCCTAGAGGGTGCAACGGGGCAGTCCGTCCTGTTGGAAATCCTTTCTTACTGCACCCCTCCACACCTAAAGCAACATACCCTTCTAACTTTGTCCACTCTGAGTTTTTGTATGGAAAAACTCAGAGTGAACAAAGTCGTAGGGTGGTCTTCTAGTCATAAGATTAGTACTCAGTATATTCTTGGGTTCGGTTTATTATATTTTTTATGGGTTTTTTGTTTGAAGAAATATAAAAACAACAACATTATTTGGTTCTCATTGTTCTTTTATTGTGGTGTAATTAGCTAAAAATTTGTTATAAAGTTTCATTGGCTTAAGTTATTAAAATGATTGAAAACACGGTCACTACGCTATCTTTATTTGGTCTTATCCTAATTATTCATATGGTAAAAACGGGATATATCTTCTGCTTTAGAATGGTAAGAATAGATACGATAGATACTCGTAGGTAGTAGTTTAAACTACTACTCCGCTCAGCAGCCCTAATAACAATTAGGGCACGGACTATTCCATATTTTGTTTATTGCTTTTATATTCAGAGGTCTTAATTTAGGATAGTACAGGTTTGGGACGAAGAGCTAGATGGTTTTACTATTAAATTCCTTGTGTTTTCTAGCAAATTACATACTGTCCCGTCGTGGCAAGACCCTGCTTTGTGTTGAAGGGTTCACGTTTTGCTTTAAGAAGGCTGTGGGACCGAAGACACGGTGGGTGTGTTCGACCCACAATACCAGAGGCTGCCGGGCGGTAGCCCAAACTGTTGACAATCAGATAGTCAAAATAAATAATGACCATAATCACAGCCAGTCGGCCTTTGCTAAAAGCAACTTTTAAAGCATGCTCGCCTTCATCAGGTTAAATGCGAAATTTTGGATGTAACGGCTGTATAGTTCGTGACACACTTTACTTTTTAACCGACTATAATAATAAACTTTATTTCAGGCAACTTAAGAATAGTACAAGATGGTAAAAAAAACTAATTCTAAGGCCCATAGAAATAAATACCTTAAAACTAACATATATATAAAAATAAAACACTAAAACTATCTGCGATACGTCGTCGGTTACGTGTGCGTGGTGTTTCGTGTCAGACTTCCGATGAATTTCCTGAACACGACACCTCTCGGCCAGAACCCGCTGTCCATAAATGTAGCGAGACGATCAGTCGGCATTCTCACCATAAATGAATTGAAACTAACATTACGGTGAGAATTCAACTTTTCGACTCGCATGGTAAAGCCGGTCTTCTGCTTCAAAAACTCCACCACCTCCTCAGCCTTCACGGCGTAGTGAACGCGTGACACGTAGACTTGCGTGGTGGGTATCTCGGCACGAAGTAGGCACCGCTGGTCTGGCGACATCGATGCAGCAGCAGTACCACATATGTTCTTGCAAGAGGGCTTTCGCTTCTTCTTTACAACCTCCGTGAAACCCTCTGCAACACATTCTTTGTGTGGAGCCTTGCGGACGGCTTCACAGCTCTGTTTTGTCCCCTTTTGTTTCTGATTGGCTGTAGGGGTGCTAGCCGCTGCTGCTGCGTAATTGCGTTGTTGTCGGGGAGCAGGCAACGTGAGCGATGTCGGCCTCTCCACGGGAGGCGAGGCGGCGCGGGCGGCGGGACGCGAGCTCACGTTCGATGCGCTCGCGACTGCAACCGGTGACGCAGCCGAGTCCGCGAATTCCGCTGACTCAAAACTGCACACTGACGCGTTTTGCGCGCCTCGCCGTTCATTGACATTATTAGAGGCCACGGGTGACCTACTTACTGAATAATTGTCCCGAAGTAACAATAATTCAGCACGTAGCCCGCTGATAGTATTATCAGAGGCCTCTAATTTTGCCAATACCTCGGCCAGGCTCGACTTCAGGAACGTGATGTCCTTCAACAGCCTGGTGACGTCGACGTGGTCGAATCCCACCGGTGGAAGCTTATGCAGCTCCTTCGCGACGAAATCCGGCACGTCGTCAGGGTCGGTCTCCTTCAGCAGGGTGATGATATCCTGGAGACTTCGTTCCCCTCCATCCCTCCTGCGGGACGGCATCTGGGCAGTTTTGCCAAGCGTTTGAAAAATCAACGCCTTCCCTCTGCAAATCTCTTCTTCCTTGAAGTTGGACTTGCAGATCTGCAGGATGCTGATCTCGTCCATAGTGTCAATGGCATTCTGGATGAATGCCAACAACTCGTTTACGATGAGTGTCTTAGTAGTCATCGTCGTGGGTCCGGGCAGCGGCACAAGCCGCGCTTATCACGAATTAATACGTAATTCTTGACTGTGCAGAAACAAAACACGACCACTTACGAACGCGCCCTAAGAGCTATATAAAGACAAGTCATAAATTAGTAAGTAGGTAATTATGTAATATGAAATCGTAAATTTGTAAATTAGATGAACTACAATCAATCACGTACACTCGCTTATTAATAATAAAACCGTTGTCATCACCCCCAAATAGAAAATCATAGTCTTCAGTCACCTTTGTCCACCGACTTCCCGCAATTCTCAAGATGTCATTCCATCCATCGTTCGGTTCGATATCATAAAACTGTATTAGTGTACGGTAAATAAATCTGTATTAAATAATAACTATGTGCTATTAAAAAACTATCGACATCATCAACTTCTTGCCCTTTTTTTGTATGCCCAATTTACTAAATAGTTATTATAAGTTAATGGTAACAACAATGCAAATTGTGGGCATGTGCCAATTATAATTAACTTTTACTGAATAATCTGCCAAGTAACGGATTACTTGGTAGAATAATCTCACGGATCTGAGTGTGTCGGAGTTTGGCCATGAAGGTGTACTACAGTCGGGCATAGCTAAAAAAATGCTGCATTTTTTTTACTAAATATTGTTGTGTTATTTTTAGTAAGTTTCAGAAAGTCCCGCCAAGGCAACGTTCAGCTTTGTATTGATGGGTATACGTTTTGCGTCAAGAGGAAGATTGGACCCAAGACTAACTGGGTTTGTTCCTCTCACAACTACAAGGGTTGCCGCGCAATGGCACTGATGGTGGAAAATCAAATTGTCGCAATAAAAAACAACCATACCCATTATCCAACTAAATATTTTTCTTGATACTTTCGAATTGTTTGGATTGAGCATGACGAGTGGACGATTTTTACTTTGCATGGAAAGAAATAGAAGTATAAGACCAAAACTTTGAGCAATGGATAAAGATGATGAAATAAAAATCATCATCAACAACTGTAGAAGGGTATAGGCTATCTCCAAAGTGAGCCAAGATAAATGGTCTTGAATCACCAACATTAATAACTTCTCGCAACATTTAAGATGTCATCGGTCCAACGGAATGGCTTCTCTATGAGCGGCCGTTGAGTTTTCGATCTGTAAAATTACCTACGTATTATAATTGAATGTTTTTTAGTATTAAGTTCCTGTAAATATGATTATCTCTATGATTTAGAGGTTTGATTTGAAGTGTGACTTTTAAAAACCATATTAAACTTGCTTTCATTTTATTATTTGTAATTTGATTTGAGACGCAATGTCGACCCAATTTTTGTTAATACAAAAATGCTAAATAATTTATTTTAGATATGTACTATAATTATGATGAAGCTCTATCCGTCTGTATAAGTAAAACTGTGTTTACAGACAACAATAATATTTTTATATATTTGCGATGAATATCTAACCTAAAGATATATCTACGAGTATTTCAGCCGATCAGTAGTATTTGGTTCCAAATAATATTAAAAAATTAAGATCATAGTAATTTGGGATTTGTTTCAGGTACTTTTATAACATCTCAACGTGGTAAAACGTTACTACAAGTGGGTAGCTACACCTACTGCGTTCATTCAAAGTCGAATCATAAAATTAGGTGGTCATGTTCTACCCACAACAACAGAAAATGTAAGGCGTCCATAGTTACAATCAATGATGAAATTGTGAAGTTTAACAACGAACATAACCATTAGACCTAGCGTTGTATTGCTATTGCATATTTTAGTCTGTAATTAAAATGACTCAGCAATAAAGAAATATACTGTTTTTTTATTTAATGAATATACCACTTGCTTCATGTACTGACCCATTGCGGTCATAAAGTGTCCAGCTTCCTGGCTCTAAAAACTTAAACGTACTATTTATTTGCATCCTAGGGTTGGAAAAAATAATAAGGCCTTTAGGAATAAGGCCGGTCATTGTACTATTTTAGTGATGCCTTATATTAGTTTTGTAAGATTATCCTGGTGTACAGTAGTGTTAATTCTTTCATTCGAGCAGAATAAAAGCAAGCTATTATTTCAGGGATCGTCTGTCACTACGGAAAAACGCTGCGAGGCAAGAAGATGCTATGTATCAATATGTACACGTTTTGTGTACACTCAACGATTGGTACAAAGGTGCGCTGGCGATGCATGTTACACAGGAGGCGGAGGTGCCCAGGATTCGCTTGGACTGAGAGTGATAAGCTGTTGAGAATGAGCGATAATCATAACCACTAAATGAGCACAAAGAAAACGTGTGGGGCGGCCCCCATCTGCAGCCCCCAGCGCTCACACAGCGTTCAGGCTGGCCCCATCAAGTCAGTGATTGGCCAACATATTGCGTTAAAATATAGTAATTGTTTGTATATGGGAATCTGTTGTGAATAAATTCCTATATTACCCAATTATATCAAGCAAAGGTCTCGATCATTGAAGAACAAACAAATTAAAATCAAACGGAACGCACCTGTTTTTGTTACAAGTGAGCACAACACAGCCGAATGAAATTTATCATTCGGCGCGTTTCATATGTAAACTATTGAGCGCGAACATAAATGTGCTTAGACATATTACTATTACATATTTATATTACTGGATTATTCTTTGAAAGCTATTTCAAAGAATAATCCAATCCTTAAAAACAACTTGTGTAAAGCGCTCCTTCAAAATATATTTTGTAAGACTGTTTGACCAAGAGAACAGTATCTACAATGCATGTGGGCTATACAGCACCTGCCAACTTTGAAACCATTCAAATATTAAGAAACTATTTGCAAGCTAGCAAAATTGCGCGAGTGGGAAGTATGGTATTGTGGTGTTTTTTTAGCTTCACTTCACCTCGAACGCGGCGTCTAGATATGCTATATTCTAAGGTTATATTTTACTTATGATCTCATTATATCTAAGCATAATTATTTATTTGATTTGATGTAGAGTGGAGCCTGAAAATAAAGTTTTAATATTCGTTATAAAATGCTAGTCAGTAATTTATTTAAATATATTTATGAAGAGTAAAATATACTATGAATATTTAAGTAGTAGTACTTAGCTATTTTGTGAAAGAACTCGCCCGGGGCATTATTTAGCATTGCTGTGTATGAGTTTGAAGATTAAGGGTACCGATAAAATTGTGGATATATGACGTCTTTTCCAATTTGTCTCTATGGCAGGTTGGGCAATGTCTCTGTTGTAGGTAGTAGATGTGATAGGCGATGATAATTATCTCGTGGGCCTTATGTTTGTTTGTTTGTATGGCTACGTGCGATTTAATTATTTTGGGATATTATTACGACTATACCACGTAGTTTACTATTCTTCTGCTTCGTGGACTGTTAAAATTGTTCTCGTCTGACTTGCGAACTCGCGTGGACTGTTAAAATTATTCCCGTTTTGCGAACTCGCATAATCGCGGATTAAACGGTTAAACAAACGTTAGCAGGAGAATATTAAAGTACGTGGTATAGTCGTAATAATATCATAAAGTGATACCAAACCATGATAATTTAAATCGATTAAATTATGTAATATTTTTTTGCATTGCCAATTAGTTTAGGTAATATTTATTTAATCAAATGCTTAGTCCGTTTATTAAAAGTTATCTTGATCAAATAATAATCATAATTTAGTGGAACGAAAAAAATTTTTTATTTTTATACTTAGTACACTAAGAATATCAGAATTGGGTTAAAAATGAAAAAAAAAAACACGTAGACGTTTGTTTCCTATGATGAATACCTTTAGCTTCATAATCAGTGCATAAATCTTTGAGGATACCGAATAGGGGGTAGTCAAAGGCAAATCAATACCTGTCACATGGAAGTAGTAAGCATTCCATGTGACAGGTCGCAAGCCCATCACCGCTTATGATGGCACATGCCTTCGATTTTTATCATTACAAAGTGTCGCTAATTGTATTTATATTTCAGCATTTTTTTTCAAAAAGTCCCGAAGAGGAAAGAATTTGCTATGTATCGGGTCGTATACCTTCTACTCTCAAAGAGTCAACGGGCCGAAGACCAGATGGTGCTGCTCGTTTCATAATTCAAAGAAGTGTAATGCTTCTATGATCACCCTTGAGAATATGATAGTAAACATCAGAAATAATCATACTCATTGAGAAACAAAAAATATTTGAAATTCCCAGACCACGACTTCGGCGGCGCGGCAGGCGAGTAGCCGCCTGAGACGCAGCAGGAACGGGTTCGAATGTTTGCATGTTCTGCAGATATTTGTTCCGGGTCTGGGTGTTGTACCACGGTACTCGTAGTTCCTGACAACCTCGACACAGGGAATCCTAGTGTTCTATTAGATAAAATATTGTTTAAAAATATTTCTTAAGACAAAATATACTGGCGCGTGCTAGCTATGGACAGACCATAGCTTTGCACGCGTTGTACTCAACGCGTTGGATACAAAGTAACTTTTCCGAATTAAATTAAAATCGGTTCAGCTTACAAATATTAACAACACCCAACAAAACATGCATACTTTCGCATTAATAATATTAGTAGGTATATTTATATATTTTGACGCCACTCAAACTAAGATGGTTCATGTAATAATGTATGTATATTATTATATGCTTGATTGTAAGTTTTATATGGGTCATTATCGCGTTTACCGCGACCCGTATATAACTTAAAATAACGTTTACTGTTCGACAAAGTGAGAAAAATACTATTATATGCCTAGTTTATGTCTAAATAAATATTTAAACAAAATGTAATCAAATCACAAAATAATATTCTCGACAAATAATAAAGGCCTTAAAGCTATTTTTAGCACCTTCTTCTCCTTAAAACTGATGTATTTTATTTATTTATACTCAATAAATTATATCCTACTTAGTTATATCAATTGTTCATAACTTTTTATAAACTACTTCCACAAGTCTCTAGGTATTATACTCGTAATTTCTGATACCTACGACACAGGGAATACTTGTGTGGGCTCAGGGCTATGTACAAATATGTGTCTAATGGCTGTTAATTATTTATTTCTAAACTAACGAATGATTAGTATAACCCTATTCTTACAATCTCTCAATGCCATCTCCATCCAAATGTTGTCTGAAAGAAATTGCGTCTAAGCGACCAAACCACCCATTGTAATTTAATTATTATAAGTTTATGGACTTTTTTTTATATTTCTTATGGTGTAGGTACAAATAATGTATTAATTCATTCCAAGTAATATTCCGATTTTCGTTCTAGTGTCATTTATCGCGTCAAAAAAGGGGAAAACCCTCCTGTGTGTCGGAGGATACAACTTTTATAAGAAGACCGTCTCAACAGACCGCATCAGGTGGACTTGCTCCAGCCATCGCAGTAAGGGTTGCAAGGCCCGAGTACTTACACATTGCAACGAGATCACCAAAATGTCGAATGTGCACAATCACTAAGAAGGCATCAGCTTCAAACAGTGAGAAAATGAGTTGAGCTGCAGAAATCACCAGATTTAATTTCCAATCGCGGGGTCCCAGTTTGAATTGGGAAATGGAGAAAGCTTGTCCAACTTGTGGAAGTTTGAATGGTTGAAAACTGGAGAGGGCCTAATGAGGCCCTTGTGGCAGGCCTGAAAATACGAAAAATTCGACATTCAGTCACAAAATACTCATGAAGTGATGTGGAAATGAGGCTAAAGGAAAATACTCGTAATATTAATAAATGTTTTACTAGCTTGTTAATAAACGTGTTTACTATTAATTAGTTATGTGTCTGTTTACCATCGCACCACCATCGAGTCTTTTTTTTCTCGTTTTTATTTTTTGCCTTCTATCTAGAGTTGCCTCGAAAAACTCTCCTTGGCGATGCTAAACGACCAGTTGGATAATACTAGTGTCGCATCTCGTAAACGGATTCTGCTCAAATCATCTTTTAAAAGCCCTTTTTAATAACTTTAATTTAAAGAAAATTTAACTTTGCAGTTTCTTTTATATGGTCAAGAAAAGGAAAGCCCCTCCTCTGTGCTGGAGGTCAGAGGTTTTACAAGAAAAAGGAAAATGGCGATAGAAGGCGTTGGGTGTGTTCCACCCATCATAAGAAAGGATGCAAAGCGCATGTGCGAACTTTTTGTAATGAGGTTAACTACATGTGCCTTGTGCATAATCATCAAACGGACTAACAGTGGTACATAGTGTTGGGTAGGGCATGATTTCAAGACAAGTTTGAATGAATGTCTAATTTTTTGACATTCATGCTTGAATCGAGTTCGGACAAAGTCGTGCCTCGAAAAATTTAGGGTTATATATTTGAGGCGCTACAAAGTCATACTTTAATAAAGTCAAGTCAAAGTCAATATAATAATAACACCACTGTACCTCACAGCCCTTAATTTAAGTGTCAGTAAAAACATTTATTATTATTATTTATCATACGTTTAATCAATAAAATCACAAGGTTTATATAGAAACGATAATTTACAAACTACGTGAATTTAATATTTTCAAGTGGATTTCAGAGTCGATTCTTCACGCGCAACCAAGCCTATAAAGAATCAGGCAAGGTACTTTAAAATGATGAAATAATGAGAAAAGCAACGAAAAATGTCGAATATAGATCACACAAACATGACAAATCTTTATTCATCATATTAAAATCACAATAATGAGGTGTTGGAACTTTTTGCCCCACCACACATTATTTTGAGGCATGACAAAAATACATCATGAGATAGTGCGGAATGAATGAATGAATGAATGCGACAAATGTCATGCACAATTAATGTCCTACCCAACACTAGTGCTACGTACTCGAACAAAAACCTTCAAATGGACGCTTGAAAACTCGAATGCGAACGTCGTTTTCAGTATTTTGTAAGATACGTGTCTTTTTAGAGATGTAATTTGAAATATTTGTATATATTTTTTTCATCAAACAATACCTAGTTCTTCTGATTACAGATGAACTATTATTTTACTAACATAATTAAAGCTGTTTTGGAAACGCAGGATTTCTTCTGATATTAACAGTTCATTTGTAAATGATTAGTATGCAAATAAATCAATTATTATGAAACTCTCTTTAAAAACATCTTTATTTTGGGTTATTTTGGTTTTTAGGGTTAATACCCTAAAAGGTAAATCACAAGATTTCATGATACCTCAAAAATAACACCGCCATGCTGAGCTCAATAATTACATGCCCTCCGATATTTTTATAATATAGTGCAATTTTACTTTTTGTTATAATTATAGTTATAACTAAAAGTATGATTAGCTCGTTATACGTGTATTGTAAGCCGTTTAATGCCGTCTGTTAATTTTTATTTTATTATTTGTAAAACACAGATATCACATGGTTCACAACCCAAAGAGGTTATCTAGGATTACACATGGGAGGATACAAATACTTCATGAAAGGCAATAAGCATGCTACGAAGTCGAAGAAAACCCAGAAAATCAGATGGTGTTGTTCCTCGCATCACAACCGAGGCTGTCGGGCCACGGTCTTCACGTTCGACGGTCTGATTGTCAAAGCCAATGAAGTTCACAACCATTGAATACCCTATATCATACCGCTATCCCTCAAAATAACTACGGTTGTTTTTTTATCTGTAGAAAACAACATGAGATGTTATCGGGACCATAAAGTCTACCTCTAAGGTAAAAAAGGCTACTAACCTACAGGTTAGTAGCAACATCAGGCTCCATGTCGAAAATGTTAATTAGCTTAAGTTCCCCTATGTACTTGTTTTATCTTGTGCAATAAAGCATTTTTTATCTTTATATCTGTGTCGTTTACTGGTTTTATATAGTATATTGTGCTCTATTTTATTTTATTTTGTGGCGAGTATCCGGTATTCGTTGCAATATAACTCAAAGAAAGAGTTTGGTTTTAGCAACTCGGAAACATTCGCGGCCAAAGTTTCATCGCAATCTGATGAATGGTATGGAACGCTTTTGGGACAAGCTAAATTAATTAATTTGTATAAGAGTATAAAGATGGATGTATATTTATTAGCTTATTCATTTAATTCACGGTCGGGGATAAAAAGATGGAGTCTGTGCTAAACTGAAGCACTCCTAAATACGTGCCTAATTCCACATCTTATGAGTATAGGTACATATTCATAAAACGTTTTGCAGTAAGATGACATACAGTTCTTTTTTCGCTGTGATTCATTCAGTTATTTTAGAATGCTTTGCGGAAGGTTTCGTGCAAGCAAGGGTTTTTGTGTATGCAAGTTCCTATATATGTACATTTGTTTGTTGAATGCCTGAAAAGTGCAAAAACAAAAACACATTCCAACAGTTTTGTTTGTTAACTGAATTAACACAGGGTGACCAAGAAAAAAAACGCCCAACACTTAGATCAGCCCTGATTCTACACTTGGATTCTCTGTGCCGTGGGTAACACAGTAACAGGAACTGTGAGTACCGTGGTTCAATACCGAGACACACAGAACATTCCAACATTTGTCTCGCAGCGGGAATATAACTCGCAGCCCCCTCTTACATCGCAGCCGGCTATTCGACCGCTGCGCCATCGGAGTCATCAATAAATGGTGATATGGCGAACAAACGGGTACAATACTAATGTACACATGTATATAAGTGATATTAGGCCCGGTATTCACGCGAAATTTTTAATTTGTTGTATTTCATTATTAATGTTAAAAAACGCATACATAAATTTCATCAAAATAGTTTGCGCAGTTCTAATTTTTTTCTTTACAGAAAAACAAAATGTACATACGTCGCTCGTTGAAATAATAGTAGGATGATGTGATTTAGAAGTTTCAATTAACGTCATATTTATTTTATAATACGATTGAATTTGTATAGAACTGCGTAACTCGATTTTGTTTATTATATTTCAGAAGAATACATTTGGACGGCTCGAGGCACTCGATTACTGATAGTCGACAGACATCGCTTTTCTTTTCATCTCAAAAGTTCCAACAACAAGTCTAGATGGCGCTGTACTAGACACAACCTCGGATGCAAGGCTGTGGTGTTTACAGTTGAAGATCGAATAATACATAAAAAGGGCCAACATATTCATAGGAACTATGCAACATTCTGAATTAATCATCATCGTCAAGTTCTTCATCACGGGTAAGATGTAGGGGAAGAACCACGAGGCCGGTTTCCGTTACGTTGGTCCAACCAGATTCGAAACACCCTCGACTCAAATCTCCGGTAACAGGCCTTGATGGCGCACCATCGCCAAAGATAAACTATACCGGGGAATGGGTCATGACCCTCAGTATTTATGAATACGACGCGAGGAGTATCATCATCAAAGCATGTAGAAATCTACTGGGCATAGGCTTTCTAGCTACCGGACGATGGGCCTCTTTCATCTACTGACTTCTCTCAACCTTGTAGGTGCCATTAGTCCTTCTGGTGTGGGGCCTGAATTCTATTTACTACAAAATATGAGAACTATTCAGTAAAACGTGATGCTTCCCATGATTTGTGAGTTTAATTGTTTCCCTACATTTTGGCGCAGTATGCACCATGATCACAGGAAGGTACTAAAGTCTTTGCGGGTGGCATGTTATTGGCAGAAGTTATACTCTTTAATTATGATCTTCTCACGCAGTTGGTTAAACTGTTAGACCCTAACTAAACATAGATTGATATATGATGTAGGTATGATATGATAATGATATTAAAGTGAAGAATATTTATTGAAAAATCCGACTTCTATAGTAACTGCATAATTTATTTTGTTTTTTTTACAGAATACCCGGAATATGCTTTTGTACTATCCAAGAAAAATAGACCGCTAATAGCTATTGGAGATCACACATTCTCTTGTAGACAAACCGGACCAAAATCGATTGTAAAGACTTGGAGATGCTCAACACACTGCAACTATGGCTGTCGAGCATCATTAAGGACGGTAGATGATAAAATTGTTGGCATTAAGAATGAACATAATCATTAAAAAAAATCATGATCTCACTACTGCCTCGCTATTTATAAACGAGCTGTTCTCCCTGTATGCTTTAACAAATATAATTAGAATGTTTAAAAAACTAGCACAGACGTGTTAATTATATTCTTTGGGGTGTGACTAGTAGTTCCTTTTTTATTATTGCCATAGTGATAGTATTCCGTGAATGTTCCATTATAATGTCTTCGGAAAACTATTTAGGTGTTTTTGTATTGTTTTAAACAATAGAAACAGAAGAAATATTTAAAAAAAATATATTGGAAACGTCCGTTTGAAATTGGTCCTTAAAATACAGACTTTTTGAATTTTGTACTGATGCATTGATAGTATTGAATTTAATAACTTCTGACCTTAATAAACCAGTGATGAAGCTTCATTATATTTTACGGGTATCTTCACGTCTTGCGCAGTGTGATCTGATATCGCAAAATCATAAACACCTCTAATATTAAGATATTATTATTAATACCCATATTGCTATTAGACTAGTAATTAAATGAAATTGTCTGTTAATATTGAATCCTATAAATCCTATCCTACTACTATTATAAACGTGAAAGTTTGTGAAGATAGATGTATGTTCGTTACTCTTTGACGCAAAAACAACTGAACGGATTTTGATGAAATTCTACAGTAATATAGTTTATACATCAGAAAAACACATAGGCTATTTATTATCCGGGTACCACGCGGGTGAAGCCGTGGGCAGAAGCTAGTAGATATTTCAAATTAGTGGAATGTACTGTGCGTTTAAAAATATGTATATCTTAAAGTTACTTCAGTTAATAATTTTATAGTTATTGCCCTTACCGCATGGTTTCGATAAAATCAAATAAAGTATATCCATGAAACTTTATATAATACCCCCCCAGAGTTAAATCTGAGATTTGAATAAATAAATAAATAATGCTGAACATTTTTAACACAGCATCATCTGGCCCCAAAGTAAGCAGAGCTTGTGTTATGGGCACTATATTACTGATATAATTCTTTAATATATTTTTTTGTAAATTTTTACGTATTTTACATAGAAAAAAACCCAGACCAGAGACAAATATTTGCAGATCATATAAACATTTGTCTGTCGGCAGGAATCTAAAAAACCAGTCAATTTAAAAACAAAAAGTAAAGTATCGGCGAAAATAAAATAATAGACCTTAATTTGGCTATAATCTAACTTTAGTTATGATTTGGCCGACGATGAAGCATGAAGGTCTAGAAAATACCTATTTACTCTTACCTTGAAGATACAATATTCTTGACAAAAAAAAATACTAACCTTTTTCAGATTGCCTTCAGTACGAATTCATCTTATCAAGACGAAGAAACCGTATGATTTCCATCGGACATTACACATTTTGCTTGAGGAGCGGATCAACCAAACAAATTAAAAAGCATTGGCGATGCTCAACACACCACAACAGTGGTTGTAAAGCTAAACTTACTACTGTCAATGATCAGGTCGTTTTTTCAAATAATAAACATAACCATTAGAATAATTGTGATCGTCAATAAAATATACTATTTATGTTGTGTTATGAGACGTTTTTGTCTAATGGGCTGTGCCCTGACTTACTATCCAAAGATCGTTAGTTTGAATGCGGTAGTGCATCAATTAATTTCCCAATTTGAACAATTGTATGTGCAAATTAATCCTAGCTCAAAATAAAGCAGCGTGAGGAAACTGTCATGGCCGAGAAACATGGTGTTTTTATAGTATTAGCAATGCTTATAACTTAAAAAAAATAGACACGTGACAGAAATAATGTTTAAACGTGCCTCTATCTACCCTACTTGGTATCCTCAATATCCTTGTTTCTCAGGATATTGATTATTGCACATTTTTCTAAAAAAATGTGCTTAAATAAAGCATATTTTTACTTTCTATTTACGCTGTTTTCTGAGTGCAAACTGTTAACTGTATTATTAGTTACAAACAATTACTGTTCTCAAGCCTGAATAAGATTTTTCAAAAATCTTTGAAGATAACGACCACTGTGGCGCAGAAGGTTGCGCGTTCGATTCCCGTAGCGGGGAAAATGTTTGCATCTGCAAATATTTTTCTCGGGTCTGGGTGTATTCTATCTTTAATAAGTATGTTTTACAAAAAAAAAATAGTATATCAGTCATGTAGTTCCCATAGCACAAGCTCTGCTTAGTTTGGGGCCAGATGATGCTGTGTGAAATGTTTATTTATTATAATGCATTATTTATTATTATTATTATAGATGTTATTTTTATCAAAATCGATGAATTTTTCGTGTAGATTTTCCCGCACTGACTCTTCTTTAAGAAATAACGTGTATTTTTTGACCCCACACTAGGTTGTCCTATGTTGTACTATGGTTATCAGGAACTATGGGAACCATGGTACCATAAAACCCAAAACCAAATATACATTATTAAAAAATACCCTTAAACTAAAATACACACAATGATATAAAGAAAAACGTATTCAACTAGCACGCTGTGACGCAACGTGGGTACGATTGGGTTCAGTAACTGACTGCAGAAACGCCAGACAGATTCCCTTAGACCACAGATCTTCCCTCATGAATGTCACAAGTTGTTCATATTCTGCAAATATTTGTTTAGATAAAGATAAAGATAAAAATATTTTATTTTGTGTCAAACAAAGGATACAGGAGTACACGTAAAAGTAATAAACAAAAATGAGATTGACAACAAAAACGGCCGCCACTCAGCACTATGTTAAGGAAGCACTTTGTGCCACCAAAACGCTGGTCTTCCGTGACGCCGGTGTTTGTATCCTTTATGGTGGACTCTCACCATAAAGGAGTTGAAACTGAATTTGTGACTCCAACCCTTCGACCATCATGCAAAATTTGCCTTTCGCGCGCAAATACTCCGCTACATCCTCAGCCTTGATGGAGTTATTCACGCGAAACACGTAGATCGCAGCATAAAACTCTGTCCGATCGGTGCGACACTGCGCTTATTTTGACAAACACGCTTCTTATTTTTCCGCGTCACTGTAATTAAATTCTCCTTGTTACCTTACTCCTTGTAAGAAAATGCAGTCATACGAGTTTCTTCGATTCTTCCTTTAGCCGGTTGCTAAATATCGGCAATGCTCCCTTTAGGCAAATATCTGCAGACCATGCCAACATTTTGTTCTACTGCAGCAATCGAACTCTTTACTCCTTCGTCTTGGCCGGCTACTCATCCACCGCGCCGCTGACGTCTTATATCTCTAGTTTATGACATCACCATGGCAATATTCTATGTTTTTTTTCAGTGCCGTCATATCACTTCATAGTGTCAAAAAAGGGGACCAGACAGATTTATATGCAAGGATATCGGTATACAACACGAAATAAACATTTGAATGGTGCAAAGCGGCTCTGGAGATGCTGCACCCACAGCAAAGGATGCAGAGCTGTTATATACACTATTGAAGATACCGTTGTTATTGTCAGAAAATCTCACTCCCATCCACCAACATTTTTAAGTGATGAAGAAACTTATGTTTACTTCAAAAACAAATTATGCCAAGATAAAAAACCTGAATCACATTGAAATTTGAGTAGAATAAAGAACTAATAATGTCCTGAATCACGAAAGCTGAATATTCCCATCATATCCCCACCAGTCTCATCATCGCTTAGTCTGTAACGCCTAGGTTTTCAAAATCCAACATCCTCTCTATGAAAAAAAACAGGACGGCGAAGAGTCTTGTAGAGGGGTTTTGGACTCGCTCGGACTAGCATTAGCTTTGATTTATTGATGTCAACTAACATTATTAGGATTAAGACAAGTTTTAATATAATAGGAATATAAATATAATGAGAATAATCCCACAGGGTTTACAGATTGCAAAAATATATGTTTAATATTAGCACAGATACTCTGAATCTGTGTTTTTATGTTACGTTTCAACTTTACCAGATTTAAAAATATAATTAAAGACTTTGAAATTAACAAGGAAAAACGTTATTTCTTATTATGATCCTTCCCAGCTCTCCTTCGATATATCTACCCAGTCTATATTTCAGCAAAATAATTGATTCAATTTATTAAAAGAAATCATGACAACATATTATGTGGTGTACAATAAAGAGTTATCTATCTATCTATCTATGACTATTGGACATATCCTTTTAAAAGAAAATGAAAAGATTGAAGTTTTATAAGAACTTTAATAAGTTTTTTGTTTCAGATGAGCGTAAGTTTAGCACCACAGTCCAAGGTAATCGAGTGATGATGTTACACTGATACCACTACCAGTTTCACATCCAGTATACGACCATCGATAGTACTACAAGAACTTGATGGTACTGTAAAAGATGCGCTTATAAAAAAACTACGCTGCAAAGCTGTTGTATTTACTGTCAACTATAAGATTGATTGGTTGGTAGGTATTTCTTTATTGTACGCGTATTTTATTTGGTCAATTTAAAGTCAACTCCTTTTGTTATCAGACATTGGTATAGAAATGTTTAATTTTACTCATAATTAAATTTTAAATAAAATGATATTTTTTTACTAGCTTTTGCCCACGGCTTCGCCCGCATGGTACATTAGAATAACACCTATGGGTGTTATTCTAATATATACTGGAAAGTTTCATCAAAATCCGTTCAGTAGTTTTTACGTGAAAGAGTACCAAACACCCATCCTCACAAACTTTCGCGTTTATAATATTAGTAGGATTATCCTTAAAATAATTGAGGTCAAAGTTTATTGAATAGTTGTAAGTTTCTTCCAAACGGTGCAGGCATTTGAAAATTGACATAAAGATTTTTATGGGGAGTGGTGGAAGGGGGCGTTTTCCATTTATTAAATTAAAATATCGATATTCATTAGATAATTGCAGTAAAATGGTAGTTTTTGGGCGTTTAATATTTTTAACGAGGCAGTTCAAGAACCATGATTTGATGATGAAGTATGAAGATGCCTAAGGGCCTTCCCTAAGGATGTTCCAGTGGCAAGAATAGAAATAGGTATCTGCCAACATAGTACCTAAGTACTATATAAACGAGTTTTTGTGGTTGACTGACTGACCTATTGACAGACAACGCAGAGCCTAATCCGCTGGTCCTGGAGACTTGAAATTAGGAGGGACATATACTGGGAAATAATTTGATATTAATTCCAAGTGTATGTAATAATAGCATACACTAACAATGTCCAGCATTTTGATTTTTTAATACTTTTATAAAAAGTTTATATTAAAATATTTTCAAAACTACCCCTGAAACGGGGTGCGTGGATTGTTAAAGTATGTACCTATGGGATTTTTTAAGCGCGTGGTCCGATTCGTTTGCAACTTAGTTTGAATTCTTTAAATACAACATGATAACGCTATATTTATCGTATCAGGCATTAAAATAAAAATTAAAACGGACAAGTGCAAGTTGAACTTGAGTGGAGATGGTTCCGTACGATGGATATGTTATCTACCATGTTTATATGTACGAATAATAATTTATACCACGAGCAAACTTAACATTTTAGTTGAAATGTAATGAAGACACGTAGGTTTTGTGGAGCTTTATATAACATGGACAGTGCTATGCGACTAACTAGATGAGGTAGGGCGGAAAGCGGGGGGTGAGGGGCAAAAGCCACTCATTATTTACCTACTTCAGCACGGACGAAGTCGCGGGCGGAAGGCTGCATTACGCGGTGTAGTGTATTGACTATCTGTGATCACTGTCTTGTATCTTACTATACTAATTATTATACTATCATATATCATAATTAGTATTAACCACATGCGGGCAAGAATGGCGAGCGCGACCAAACATGATTGATTTGTTTCATGTTTTCATCGATAATTTAGTACTAATGGAATGATATCTGATAATATCATCATTTAATTTTTTTGCTTATCCGTATTCAGTAACATTAGTATAACCACTAAACTGGAATATTTTTCAGGTGAACCAGAGTTTATAACTCACGAAAGATATAAAGCTACAAAGTCCAAAAGGAGTTCACACATAATGTAAATTTAAAAAAGTAAATTTGTTACATCTTAAGGTGCCCATCGAATGATACAATATATTTTTTTAACTGTGTAAACCAACTAATACTTAACTTATCTCTTATTAAATACAATAAAGTTTAATTAATAAAGTCTACAATTGTCATTTTGTTGTTTGTTTTATGTCTGAACGTTATGTTTGTTGATGATAACGATGAGCCTCCGTTATTTCGTAAATTAAAATACAACTGTGTATATTAAAGTATTTTATTGGAAGCAGTCCCAATAGAAACCTAAATAATCATTTAGTTACCCAAGTACGTAGCTCTTAAGTTGTAAGAATATATATATCCATTTGTAGTAAGTGGCTTTTAATGCTAATATATTTTCAGATTTCAGATCATCAATGAATATAAACCAAGCTTCATTCAAACCTGAGGAAATTAACCCAACAATGGCAGTCAACGAGGTACCTTGGGGAGTTGACTCATTGGAGCGCACCAACCTAAGCTTGCACAGTGATGAACCTCGAGCTTCAGGTGCGTTTACCATTATCTTTAGCTTCCTTAATTGCGCCTTAAGCCTTCAGCTCTGAGCGTGTAAGCTGTGTTTTGGTTCGAAAGGTGTATCATCAGTTTTATCACGATGATTTTTGGACTATAATTATGATGCCCACTCGCTACCAAGACTTCTGATTTCCACTACTTCTCTTCTCCGAATTGTAATAATTCTGCGTACTCCAACGTGCCCTTTTTCATTAACAGATCGGACACAGCCACCACTTCAAGAGTCCTCCACCAGTCCTGGTCCGTTAACTATAGGCGAAGAAGTCCAGGTTGAGTATGAACAAGAATACTCACTCATCGCAGTATCCCAGCTCCCAACCGAAAGATCAACTGCCAGTCCTGGAGAATTAATCATAGACGAAGAAATACAAATCCAGTATGACCAAAATAACCCCACTATCGCGGTACCCCAGCTCCAAGTAAATAACACAAATACTGCTCCTGGAACATTAACCATAGGCGAGGACGTTCAACTTCAACAAGAATACCCAGCCATTGACGTGCCACTCATAACCGATTCAAATACAATTCCTGAACTGGTGTCATTCCGCCCGGGGGTATACGTAGGAGATGCGATTCCGCCTGTATACTCCAATTTAAGTATTATGGCTATAACAGATGAGTATGAACCACCGATGTCGGTCAAGCCAGATATGTCATTATTTGTGGTTTCTCAAGCCCAGCTGATGACTGAGCCCGTTGCTGACTCGATCAATCAGGAGCAATGGACTGAGATCAATCTTAATGCAAATACGGTTGATGAGGAGGGAAGTCAAGCACTTCCACAAGTTGGTGAGAACATGGCAGAACAGGAGCAGCTAATAACTAACGGATCTTATTCTACATCAGGCGGTCGAAGCATAGGTTCGTAGCTTAACATATTATTAGTATTTCAAATAACATATTTTTAAGCTAAAAACGTGACTCGATGTTTTTCGACTTACAGATGTCAGGACATTGGTTACACTGCGTGATACTGATAAAAGACTGATACTGATTTATAAAAGCTACCACTTTAGGCGATACTACTGTCAAGGCTTGAAGATCAAATGGCGGTGTGTTAACCAAAGGTGCGATGCATACCTATACTCAATCGCAAACAAAATAACAGTAATTCATCCCATTCATAACCACTTGACAATCATTGGTCAAAACTCATCAGTACCAAATTCTGCCACTGAACCCTATGCAGTCTACTCGTTGGAAGAAGCTATCAGTGCTATGACTGATCCTGTATCTTCTTTTAATGAAGGCACTGATCCAAACACTTTGAGGGCAGCTGATATTGACACAATGACTTTGTCATACGATCGCAATTGTCAATCCACTTCAATAGATATCACTAAGCAAACCACGTCATCTTCATCAGTTGTAAATACTTCAAGTAATTTCGAAACAAGTGTAGGTCATGATGTGCTAGCTGCGGCAAACACTTTTATTCCTCAAGACCCTCATGTTATGTCAGACGTGGGAAACACTTTTATTCCTCATGACCCCAGTCTAGAAATAACAGTAAAAACTACATCGGAAGAAACGACAAACGATGACTTAGAAATTAGTCCTACTATAACTAGTCTACTAAATCCCATGGATCTTTGTGTCGCAAGTTACGCCCCAAATTCACCAAATGATTATTCCGCCAATGCCGACACTATTTTCAATCCAAATTTTAATCATATGTCTGTTCCCAAAGACGTAAGAGTAAAAGTAACACTCACATCTCTTCCAAGAATTTGCGAACCTCAAGTTTATTATGATGGAAAACTGGCTAAACCATCTGTAAAGCGGAATATTAATACTTCTACAACACGTGGTCTAATTTCACCTGATGCCCCAACGACTGCTAATAGAGAAATGACTTTGAAGATACCCAAAGCTACAATCGCTTCAACTGAACTTTCAGTAAGTACTCCAACAACTTCTCATTATACAACTGTAGCGGATGCCTCAACTCTAACATATTATGCTGCTTCCGGTCCATCCACACCAATAAGGAATAGCGGTAAACCGAACATAAACATTTTGCCTTCTCAGATAGTATCTGGCTCGGATCCTCATTATAGTAACATGTTCAACGCTTTGACTGCCCGTGCTCAAACACTAGCCCCCCATCCACAAATACGCTTCAGAGGGGCTACAAATGTAATCAAGGTTAACTCTGCAATGCCAATTAATTCAACACAAACACCAAGCACTTTCAGAAGCTCCATTCATAATTCTTCTAACTCCTCTATGTCTATGCAAGGTGCACCGAACACATTGAACTATAGAACATCGAGAAATTATCCTCACATCGTTCAAAGAGCTTCTAGCAGAATTTCGATTCTATCAGATGAACAAGTTGACATTTCCCATAGAAGAACCACTAGAGCTACCACTAGAGCTCGCATCAAACAGTCTAGACAACAAAATCATTGATTGTTTTTATATGTACGGTGTGGAATGGACCATACAGTGACATACAAAAACAACATACTTCAATGAATTTTAGCTGTCACATGTATGATGCATATTATTATACAATTTAAATGTGTCCCAAAAAAAAACAATTCAACGGAAATGAACCCGCATCTTCGCCTCTTATCGGCACTGATGCATATTATTAGATCTAATGTAATATACATTAGATTTAATAATATGCTTTTCAAACTTTCGCGTTTAGATAACATAATTATAAGTTTAACGGGACAAAGCGGACAATTGCTGAAAGGGTCAAAGAGCACATTGCAGCTGTCAAAAATCGCCAGATCAATAAGTCGGCCATAGCGGAGCACCTAGTGTACTCAGGACCAAACCACTGGATCGAGCTTCATGACCCTAAGGTGCTATCTGGTGAACGCCAATATTATAAGAGAATAGTGCGGGAAGCGATTGAAATCAAAAAGTACCCTAATTTTAATCGTGAAGACGGCTATTGACTCTCTGCGTCCTGGAATCCCGTGATAAATAGGTGTTCGCGTTGCGATCCGATTGTGCAGTGCGGTGATACGGTTAGTGTAGTGTGTCGTAATGTGAACATGGACTTTTCTGATTCTGAAGATGAAATGAGGGTAGTTGCGGCTACTGCCTTTATTTCTCGACGATAGCTCCGTATACTCCAGTCATCCCGTGACCACGGCTGTTGCAAGACAGTCGAAACGTCGGGAATATAATAAAAAAGGTAAACGCGATAAAGACCCGTTAAACTTATAATTATTTAATAATATGCATCATATTTTATCTTATATTATCATCTATATAACCGATCTCTTTTATAAGAATAGTTATATTTGCGCAAAATAATCGCGTATGTTATATCTAAAATTAATTTGGCTCTATAAAAGAAAGTGAAATCGTATAATATTTCACACGATTGTTGATAAAAATAATTTGAATAACCTGTAGAAGCATCATGAGCTTTTATGATAAGGGCCTACGTGAGTCCTTTACTCAGGTGTGAGAGCTCAAGTTACGTGTTTTACACATGTATACGCCATGGATATGGAAGTCTACCTTTTATTAGTTGATTAGATTGTAGTAGAATATGCTTCATATGTTATTTTGTGCATAGTCAAAGTTATATTTTAAAAGATTTTGAGTCTCTTTAATATTGTATTATATCATATTTAGAATCTAAGAAAATTGATGTGATCTTGCTAAACAGCATTTATTTCTTAATTATATATTGTATATTTTTGATCTCATAATTTTGTGATAACTATTTCGATCAAATCGATTTCTTATTTTTTTCCTACTTCTTTTTATTTTTCTATTATGATATTAAATGAGTCATGTATTTTAAATACCTATATAATCAAAGTTACCTTAAATGTAAATAAGATGCGCTTTTTTAACGTATAGGTTTACATGCTGTTTTGGTTAAAACCAAATTCAATTCACGGGGTTCTATTGATTACCGTTATGATATTTGTCCTAAAGTCATAACATATACTCATCTAGTTCGGAAATACTGTAGCCATTATAATAATACCTGCACATAATGATTGACTGGCTTTAATATTGTCCTCCTTACCATACTGAAACATTACACTCGCTTGCAATCTTTGTAATGCAAGATAGGAAAGCATGTTAGTCATATTAGAGCACGAAAACTCCTAAAATATACTTTTTAAAGTAGTTAGATCAATTTAGTCTGGACGACATCATAAAGTATCTATTATGATTTAATAATAAGGATCAAAATTATGAAAACTATTAAATAACTTCAAAATGTCATAAATGTTTATGACATTTTGAAGTTATTTAAAATGAATATTAGGAACAACTTTTTTATGTTGAGTGAGCTATCAAAAGAATAACCTATTATTAAAACTTAAAACAGAATATAAAAGACTAGAAAGATAAAAGAATTAGTACGAAGATTTTTATGTCAATCTTGAGGGAGCCGCTATTTAATGGTTGTTCAAATATGGACGTTTTTGATCTTGATTATTTGTCTGATTTATAAGTTATTATTGATTCTAATCTACTTTTCTATGGATATTTAGTTCCATTATGTTATTTTCAAAGATTATTAGAAATGTGTCACATGAATAGCACAACAATTTTGTAAATTAAAATAAGGCTTTAGTATTTATTTTAACTGTATAATAATTTAGCTAATTATAATATAATCTCATAGCATAAAGTTAGCATATAGTTTCAGAATTTAAATACCTCGGGCATTGGTAACTGAAAACCTGCATGACGAATAAAAAGTTATTTTTATTATTATTCTAGTTTCCCAAAGAAATTTTAATATATTTTTCTTCGTATTTTTAAAAAATTTCTCTGAGATAATTATGAGTGAAGACAAAATTTATACAACTATTTGAACAATATTTCAAATTCTGAACTTAATGTTTACTTCATTTCTGAACGTAGAGTATACATTCATACTCTATAATCGAGTATATATAATCGTAATAAATTTTTATAAATGTAAAAAAAACCGTCACCAATTGTTCGAACCCACTAACTAATACAAATTCTAGTCACATTTTGCGACGGGTTTTTAAATTAATAGTAATATTAAATGTCTCTGTTTCAATCATGTTAATCTATTGAATAATATTGTTCATCAATGTTCAATTATAATATATAGTATTCCGTATTCAATAAAACATACTCAATAAACAAATAAAATGAATAGCCATAATAGCTTTTTTCTTGATATATTAGATCATCATTAATCATTATTACGACTATATTTTTAAACGGAAATAAATAAAAAAATATTTATAGACGGAAATAAATAATACTAAAAAAAAGTCATTGCGTCACGGTTACTGATATAAAAGTTGTTATAAAAATGCGATGGAAAAAAAACGGTTAATATGGTATGAAAAATAGGTACACAGAAAATACCTTGGTGGAAGCCTTGGAAAACCTTAGGAATAAAAAAATGACACTAAGAGCTGCTGCTGCTACCTATAATATACCTAAAAGTACGCTATCAAACAAACGCTATATCTGAATACTACTAAGTAGTAGTCGGAGGCAAGTCGAGTCGTACCTACATAAGAGTATGCATCTGAGGATGTCCATCATAGGGATAACTGTCGTGTGTTTTTTACATAGCCTTTGTTCAAAGTTTGAAACAGGAGATGTTATTTTTTCAGATTTGTATAAGTAGGTTAGTTCCTTCCTTTTATTTATTTTTTATCTATTGTTGGCCTTATTGCCAACATGTTTGCCTGATTAAAATGTTAACTCTGGATTTCCAATAAACAAACATTGTACTTAAATATCCCATTTTAGTGAATTTATACTTGGTGCCACTGATCTTAATGCCCAAGTTTTTATATGATCCATGTGATTTCAATAAAGTCAACACCTATTTACTTTGACTGGGGTGCCCAGTTGCAGTCCATACCACATATACTGTCCATATTATTTACCTACTTCAGCGCGGACAAAGTCTCGGGCGGAATGCTGCATTACGCGGTGTAGTGTGTTGACTATCTGTGGTTAATACTATCATATATCATAATTAGCATTGACCACATACGAGTAAGAATGACGAGAGGTGAGCGAGCGCGACCAAACATGATTGACTTGTTCCATGTCATCGAATTGACGTTACTTCATCGATAATTTTGTTTTTAGTGAATGGTACCTGTACCGTGTCTGATAATTAAATCATATATTTTTTTGCTTATCCGTAGACAGTAATATTAGTACAACCACTAAACTGGAATATTTTTCAGGTGAACCAGTGTGTATAACGCACGAAAGATAAAAAAAAGAGAGGAACTCCATTGATGAAGCTTGACGGACACTATTTTACTGTACATACCGAAAGTCCAATCAACGATCACATCGTTAAGCTTGGGTGGTACTGTCTTAAAGATACCGTTACCAAGACTTGTCCCATTCACTGTAAAGCCGCTGTTTATATGTATAATGAACAACAAAATGTCTCGTTCAAAAAAGGCCACAATTACGACGAACCTTTTGAAATTTAAATTAAAGCTACAAGGTCCGACAGGAGTTCACACATAATGTAAATTTTTAATTTAAAAAATGTAAAATGTTTCATCTTAAGGTGCCCATCGAATGATAAAAATTTTTTTTACATTATTTAATAGCTGTTGCTGGCAATTAAATATTATAACGTACGTGCTAGACGTTAAATGAAGGAAAAATATACATTACATTAAATATATAACGGCACCCATACCCTTTAAACCAGTGTACAGCAATGCGAGTATTACTTGGTGGCGTTTCGTGCAAACACTGTTTTTTCGATGTAAGTCAAGATGCCTGGTGGACAAGAGAACTATGTAAACCAACAAATATTTAACTTATCTCTAATTAAATACAATAAAGTTAAATTAATAAAGCCTACAATTGTCATTTTGTTGTTTGTTTTATGACTGAACGTTATGTTTGTTGATGATAACGATGAGCCTCCGTTATTTCGTAAATTAAAATACAACTGTGTATAATGTGTATTTTATTGGAAGCAGTCCCAGTAGAAACCTAAACAATCATTTAGTTACCCAAGTACGTAGCTCTTAAGTTGTAAGAATATATAAATTCATTTGTAGTTAGTAGCTTTTAATGCTATAATATATTTTCAGAATCATCAATGAATATAAACCAAGCTTCATTCAAACCTGAGGAAATTAACCCAACAATGGCAGTCAACGAGGTACCTTGGGGAGTTGACTCATTGGAGCGCACCAACCTAAGCTTGCACAGTGATGAACCTCGAGCTTCAGGTGCGTTTATATCTTTAGCTTCCTTAATTGCGCCTTAAGCCTTCAGCTCTGAGTGTGTAAGCTGTGTTTTGGTTCGAAAGGTGTATCATCAGTTTTATCACGATGATTTTTGGACTATAAGTATGATGCCCACTCGCTTCCAAGACTTATGATTTCCACTACTTCTCTTCTCCTAATTGTAATAATTCTGCGTACTCCAACGTGCCCTTTTTCATTAACAGATCGGACACAGCCACCACTTCAAGAGTCGTCCACCAGTCCTGGTCCGTTAACTATAGGCGAAGAAGTCCAGGTTGAGTATGAACAAGAATACTCATCCATCGCAGTATCCCAGCTCCCAACCGAAAGATCAACTGCCAGTCCTGGAGAGTTAATCATAGACGAAGAAATCCAAATCCAGTATGACCAAAATAACCCCACTATCGCGGTATCCCAGCTCCAAGTAAATAACACAAATACTGATCCTGGAACAATAACCATAGGCGAGGACGTTCAACTTCAACAAGAATACCCAGCCATTGACGTGCCACTCATAATGAATTCAAATTCAATTCCTGAACTGGTGTCATTCCGCCCGGGGGTATACGTAGGAGATGCGATTCCGCCTGTATACTCCAATTTAAGTATCATGGCTATAGCAGATGAGTATGAACCACCGATGTCGTTCAAGCCAGATATGTCATTATTCGTTGTACCGATTTCTCAAGCCCACCTGATGACTGAGCCCGTTGCTGACTCGATCAATCAGGAGCAGTGGACTGAGATCGATCTCAATGCAAATACGGTTGATGAGGAGAGAAGTCAAGCACTTCCACTAGTTGGTGAGAACATGGCAGAACAGGAGCAGCTAATAACTAACGGATCTTATTCTACATCAGGCGGTCGAAGCATAGGTTCGTAGCTTAACATACTATTATTATTTAAAATAACATATTTTAAAGCTAAAAACGTGACTCAATGTTTTTCGACTTACAGATGGCAGGACATTGGTTACTCTGCGTGATACTGATAAAAGACTTATACTGATTTATAAAGGCTACCACTTTAGGCGATACTACTGTCAAGGCTTGAAGATCAAATGGCGGTGCGTTAACCAAAGGTGCGATGCATACCTGTACTCAATCGCAAACAAAATAACAGTAATTCATCCCATTCATAACCACTTGTCAATCATTGGTCAAAACTCATCAGTACCAAATTCTGCCACTGAACCCTATGCAGTTTACTCGTTGGAAGAAGCTATCAGTGCTACTGATCCTGTATCTTCTTTTAATGAAGGCACTGATCCAAACACTTTGAGGGCAGCTGATATTGACACAATGACTTTGTCATACGATCGCAATTGTCAATCCACTTCAATAGATATCACTAAGCAAACCACGTCATCTTCATCAGTTGTAAATACTTCAAGTAATTTCGAAACAAGTGTAGGTCATGATGTGCTAGCTACGGGAAACACTTTTATTCCTCATGACCCCAGTCTAGAAATAACAGTAAAAACTACATCGGAAGAAACGGCAAACCATGACTTAGAAAGTAGTCCTACTATAACTAGTCTACTAAATCCCATGGATCTTTGTGTCGCAAGTTACGCCCCAAATTCACCAAATGATTATGCCGCTAATGCCAACACTATTTTCAACCCAAATTTTAATCATATGTCTGTTCCCAAAGACGTTAGAGTAAAAGTAACACTCACATCTCTTCCAAGAATTTGCGAACCGCAAGTTTATTATGATGGCAAACTGGCTAAGCCATCTGTAAAGCGGAATATTAATACTTCTACAACACGTGGTCTAATTTCACTTAATGCCCCAACGACTGCTAATAGAGAAATGACTTTGAATATACCCAAAGCTACAATCGCTTCAACTGAAGTTTCAGTAAGTACTCCAACAACTTCTCATTATACACCTGTAGCGGATGCTTCAACTCTAACATATTATGCTGCTTCTGGTCCATCCACTCCAATAAGGAATAGCGGTAAAGCGAATATAAAAATTTTGCGTTCTCAGATAGTATCTGGCTCGGATCCTCATTATAGTAACATGTTCAACGCTTTGACTCCCCGTGCTCAAACACTAGCCCCCCATCCACAAATACGCTTCAGAGGGGCTACAAATGTAATCCAGGGTAACTCTGCAGTGCCAATCAATTCAACACAAACACCAAGCACTTTCAGAAGCTCCATTCATAATTCTTCTAACTCCTCTATGTCTATGCAAGGTGCACCGAACACATTGAACTATAGAACATCGAGAAATTCGAATTATCCTCACATCGTTCAAAGAGCTTCTAGTAGAATTTCGATTCTATCAGATGAACAAGTTGATATTTCCAATAGAAGAACCACTAGAGCTACCACTAGAGCTCGTATCAAAAAATCTAGACATCAAAACCATTGATTGTTTTTTATAAGTACGCTGTAGAATGGAGCATATAGTGACATACAAAAACAACATACTTTAAATGTATTTCTTTCTTATTTTTAAGCTGTCACATGTATGATGCATATTATTAGATCTAATGTATATTCATATATTATCTTCTATATAAACGATCTCTATTATAAAAATAGTTATATTTGCGCATAATAATCGCGTAATATCTAAAATTTATTTGGCTCTCTATAAAAAGAAATCGTAAAATATTTCACACGATCGTTAATATGTTTTTTTTTAATAACCTGTAGAAGCATCATGGGCTTTTATGATAAGGGCATACGTGAGTCCTTTACTCAGGTGTGAGAGCTCAAGTTACGTGTTTTACACATGTATACGCCATGGATATGGAAGTCCACCTTTTATTAGTTGATTAGATTGTAGTAGAATATGCTTCATATGTTTTTTTGTGCATAGTCAAAGTTATATTTTAAAAGATTTTGAGTCTCTTTAATATTGTATAATATCATATTTAGAATCTATGAAAATTGATGTGATCTTGCTAAACAGCATTTATTTCTTAATTATATATTGTATATTTTTGATCTCATAATTTTGTGATAACTATTTCGATCAAATTATTATTATTTTTTTTTCCTACTTTTTTTTTTGTTATTATTTTATAATATGAGTCTTGTGTTTTAAATACCTATATAATCAAAGTTTCTTTAAATTAAAGTTGATGAGCTTTTTTAACGTACAGATTTACATGCTGTTTTAGTTAAAACTAAATTCAATTCACGGGGTTCTATTGATTACCGTTATGATATTATTCCTAAAGTCATAACTTATACTCATCTAATTCGGAAATACTGTAGCCATAATAATAATACCTGCACATAATGATTGACTGGCTTTAATATTGTCCTCCTTACCATACTGAAACATTACACTCGCTTGCAATCTTTGTAATGCAAGATAGTAGAATATGTTAGTCATATTAGAGCACGAAAACTCCTAAAAATAGACTTTTTAAAGTAGATAGACAAAATCAGTCTGGACGACATCATCAAGTATGATTTAAAAATAAAAGGATCAAAATTATGATGTCCACATTTATGACATTTTGAAGGTATTTAAAATGAATACTAGGAACAACGTTTTATGTTGGGTGAGCTATCAAAAGGATAACCTATTATTAAAACTTAAAACAGTAAATAAAAGACAAGAAAGATAAAAGAATTAGTACGAAGATTTTTATGTAAATCATGAGGGAGTTATTAAATGTTTTTTAATGCTATTACGCTATTTAATGGTTGTTCAAATATGGACGTTTTTCTAGTCCTTTCTGATCTTGATTATTTGTCTGATTTATAAGTTATTATTGATTCTAGTCTACTATTCTATAAATATTTAGTTCCATTATGTTATATTCAAAGATTATTAGAAATGTGTTACATGAATAGCACAACAATTTTGTAAAATAAAATAAGGCTTAAGTATTTATTCTAACTGTATATTAATATAGTTAATTATAATATAATCTTATAGCATATAGTTAGCGTATATTTTCAAAATTTATTTGGGTTCTTCTGCATAACTTTCATGACGACGCCGATATGGAAAGCAGAGCATTGTCAGTCAGGGCCAATATGGCCCGCAGATTGGCACTATGTACAGACGCTGTCAAAATAACCCTTTTTAAAGCGTACTATGCATCTATGTACTCCGCGTCTGTGGTTTCAGCATACTCAATAGGCTTACAATGTCCTGCGGGTCCATTTAATAACGCTTTCAGGGCGCTGTTGCGGCTCCCGCGCTTCTGTAGGGCTTCAGGCATGTTCGGCGATGCAAGCACCGATACATTAGACGCCATCTGGCGGAAAAAGACTGCGCGCGAGCAACAACAGCATCCTGAAAGAAATAGCAAACAACTATGCAAGTCCTCTGGTGTGGAAGCTTTCCCAGAGGACAAAATCTGTCTTTGATATGAAGTACTTTCTTAAGTTTACTAACACTTGGATCATGTTGTCTGAATAAAAAGTTATTATTATTATTATTCTAGTTTCCCAAAGAAATTTTGAGTGAAGACAAAAAATGAGTGAAGTTCAAATGAGTGAAGACAAAATGTATACAACTATTTTGACAATATTTCGACTTCTGAACTTAAGGTTTACTTCATATCTGAATGTAAAAAAAAACCGTTTACAATTGTTCGAACCCACTAACTAATACAAATTCTAGTCACATTTTGGGACGGGTTTTTAAAATAATAGTAATATTAAATGTCTCTTTTTCAATCATGTTAATCTATTGAATAATATTGTTCATCAATGTTCAATTATAATATATTAGTATTCTGTATTCAATAAAACATAATCAATAAACAAATAAAATTAATAGCCGTAATAGCTTTTTTCTTGATATATTAGATCATTATTATTCATTATTACGATTTTTTTTTTTTAACAGACGGAAATAAAAATACTAATCATTGCGCCACAGTTACTGATATAAGATTTTTTTTTAACAGAATCGCAAAGTGAATGGGATGGAGAAAAAACGAGTTTCAGACGTAAATATGGTATGAAAAATAGGTACACAGAAACTACCTTGGTGAAAGCATTGGAAAAACTCAGAAATAAAAAAATGTCACTAAGAGCTGCTGCTGCTTCCTATAATATACCT
This sequence comes from Perizoma affinitatum, assembly GCA_961405105.1. Lineage (NCBI taxonomy): Eukaryota > Metazoa > Arthropoda > Insecta > Lepidoptera > Geometridae > Perizoma > Perizoma affinitatum. Next base: position 10,880,078 of record OY560197.1, read on the forward strand.
TAAAGTACGCTATCAAACAAACGCTATATCTGAATACTATTAAGTAGTAGTCAGAGGCAAGTAGAGTCGTACCTATATAAGAGTATGGATCTGAGAATCATAGGGATAACTGTCGTGTGTTTTTTACATAGATTTTGTTCATAGTTTGAGCCAGGAGATGATTTTAATAAGATATGTATTAGTAGGTTAGTTCCTTACTTGTTTTTTTTTATTTATTTTTGGCCTTATGCCAACATAAACAGACATTGTACTTAAATATCCCATTTTAGTGGATTTATACTCGGTGCCACTAATCTAAATGCCCACGTTTTTAAATGATCCATGTGATTTAAATAAAGTCAACACCTATTTACTTTGACTGGGGTGCCCAGTTGCAGTCCATACCACAAATACTGTCCATCCTGACTGAAGACTGATTGACTTACTGACTGTCAATCAACTGCCAACCATAAGTCTTGGACCTGAAATTTGGAGGGTATATTCCTTTTGGTAAGAGGGATGCACTACGATGCGTTTCCCAAAATTCCATCTTTAGAAGGCACTGCGGGAAGATGAAGTTTTTTTGGAAATAACTACCACTCGCGCACAATATGAACGACCTAATGACTCGGAAAATAGTGCTGGTCAAAGTGACTGAAAAACTGTAATGAAATAAAATGATTACAACGACGCGAAAGCAATAGTGAAAGTATTATTACTGTTATGTCTATGTACTATGTTTAGTATCATTCATTGTCTATGAGAATAAAATTGTACTTATAAACTATTAAGTTTTCAATTTATTTCAAAAGATATATTCCGTGAATTTGATATAATGTTACAATAATTTTATCTGCTATATATTGTGATTTAAGTAAGGTACTCGTACCGTTGCCGTGGAATTTTACGGCACCGTGAAAGTTTACAGAACGAAGGCGGGTTCTACTGATTGAAATACTTTTATTGTTACCACGTAAACCGTTTGTGGTTTGTGTTGGCTACTCACATTGCGCTTGGTTCGCACCTTTTTATAACACCTTAATTATATTTATTTTTTTACAGCTCCTTCGTTTTGTAGATCGAAGCGAGGTACAAAACTGTTGAAATGTGGCCTTTATACTTTCTATAAGAAGTCCTTCAGTAAAGATTTGAAAGCAAGATGGGTATGTTCAACGCATCACTCCAAGGGTTGTCGTGCTTATATCTACACCTATGATGACACAATAATTAAACAAAATCTGTATCATAATCATCTGGCATCAAATAAAGATTATGGTTATTAACACTAGTCCGTTAAGTATTTGGGAAATGATGAAGCTTCAACTGAAACACACGAGTACAGACACTGTGTTTCAGTTGAAGATGCACTCTATGAATAAAGTTTTTTTGAGAACAGAGAAGTTGCTAAAGAGAGAAACTTGCTCATAAGATATGTGAAAGATCTTTGAAAGAGTCAAAAAGTGGAGAGAGTAACAATTGGAGCAAAATAGCCACATCATTATACCCTAGAGAGGAGAAATGGAGAGAAGAAGTAGGTATGTACAAGCAATGGTTGGATGTCTTAGTGGAAATATTTGGACAGAAAGACGGATATAGAACATACAGAATTGGAAAGTGGTGGTCTTTTTCGCTGGCAAATCGACCACAAGAGACCAGTTTTTGTTGCATTCAATAAAAACTGGTTTCGTTTATGATGATTAAAGATTGTGTGTTAGGCGAAAAAAATTACTTACTATAAATTAAAATTATTATAATTGCTTTACTATTTACAATGATTATTTGGTCATGTAAAAAATAACTACTTACCTGTTAAAAAAAAAACAGTTAATGTGCATTTTGAAGTGCTACGATATTTGATGATTAAACCTTTCAGTCGTTACATATTGTGATTCAAAGCGTGGTACAGTATTGCTGAAAATAGACGAGTATACTTGAGTATATGGAACTACATAGTTATGGGATGAAAATTTTGAGTTTTCGGTACCATGATACTATCAACAGTCGCAGGGGAGGTGTTGGTTTTAGGGGCGGTGTTAACGCACGAACATGCCCTCATCCTATTAATCCAAATGTTGATCAGATGTGACATAAACTTATTGTGAAATCATCGAAATCATATATCCTTTTGGTGTCGTTATGTACTGTTCAGATGAATAAATGTTTTATCTCTTTTTTCTTTCCTTCTTTCTACTCGTCGTTCAAGATACTCATGACACAACGGATCCTAGTGTGGGGTCAGGACTATCTATGTGTCTGTTGGGTGTTGATGCTAAAGATTTTCTTATTTTACAGATATCTCATTTTACACGTCGCACCGTGGTACGACTATGATGAAATGCGGTCGGTATAATTTCTGCAAGCAATACACGAAAGGTTTTAAAACAAGGTGGTTCTGCTCAACGGGTAGCAGGAAAGGATGCAGAGCCCATATCTTTACTATCAAAGATGAAATAATTAAGATACATCTTGTTCATAATCATCCACCATCTATATACACGTGCTAACATGTTTGAACAGTAGGTACATATTGCGAGTCAGTCTAACATTTTCCCACTCATCGTACTCAAACCACTTGACAATGAGAAGAGACGCTTCAACTATGTATTCACCAAAAAATCTGAACCCACTGTTGGATATAGGATCACCACTTGGTGACAAGTCTATCGCCCATCGACCATCCTAGCTAAGTGTAAAAGTTATCTATTTGTTTTAAATCCTATGGCATCACGTTGTCTACGTTCAAAATGATCGCACTTTTTAATGTATACCTATTAGTTGACAAGACCATATGTATACATGACTGTATTTATTTGAGTATTATTAGTAATTTATAGATCAAATGATTCTTCCATTAGCGTGTGATTTATGTTTATTTTCGTAAGTAAACAAATCCTTGTAATGTGACGAACTAGGTTACGTAAAATACAATAAAAATTATGATGAATAAAGAAAAAAGACCTACAAAGTATTCCCAGAATTCAGTTTTTTTTTTTCAAACTGTGTTTTTTTTGTTTTGTTTTTGTGTAGTTTTGGTTTTCACTTCGATATTAATAAAATATGTAGAACTTTCAGCGAGATTCGTGACTTCTCGGCGTGGGAAACGCATGATACAGTTGAACGGATACAAGTTCTACTTGGCACGCAGATCCAGGAATAAGGCCAGATGGGCATGCTCCACCCACCATCGCTACGGATGCCGGGCAGCTATCCTCACAGTGGACGACCTCATCACGTCAGTGAACCAAAACCACATGCACATGGGGAAGGGAAACGAAGATTCTAAACGTGAACTAGCCAGAGTTAGTAAAAATGTCAGCAATGAGAGAAAGGTGAAACCCTACGAAATTGCAGTAGAGGTTGACGAGAAAGACCTATACGAGACCGAAGAGAAACTTATCTTGGAGACCGTTGATAATGACAACTTTGAAAGTGGAGAGAGAGAAATTTATGAAGTGTTACATTTGGACCATGCTGGTGAAAGCTTTATTATTAAAATGGAGTAGGGACCTTCAGTGATAGCATCTACCACATCTGCAGGTAAACAACGAGTAGGCTTGTAGTACAATGTTTAGTTTTGTTTCTAAAACTAGTTTATAGGGTTGCATATGAAAGCATTATAATTTTGTCATATCCAACAGTCTGTCTATATGTCACAACCATTTTGATTCCATTAAATACTGTTAGAGCAACGGGACCCAATATTGGCGCAGTTATTGACATTTCGCTGGAGTTCATTAAATTATTTGAAAAATTTAAACAAAAATGGTGACAATTAATCTACCCCTCGGGTGGAGTCTCATTAAGTAAATCCATAGCTGACTGATGACGATGAATTAAAATCATTATAATATTCTTAATTTAATTTTTACTTTTATTCAAACTCTGTGAAACACTGAATAAGCCGCAAAGATACTAAATTCATGGATGTTGCTGCAATGTTTGGCAGCAAACCCCGTTGTTATGGAAACTTAGTAATATTTTTATGGTAGATTAAGGCGGAAGCGTATGAAGGTCTCTCACGCGATGAACCAATGACATCTCAAAGGGGGTTGAAAGTTGGTGAAAAGAGATGGCCCAAGTTCCTTCGTAATAGCACTCTTTCCAGCAGTGGATTTCTACAGACTTGATGATGATGAGGAGGATAAGGAAACCAAGACTAGGTAGAAAGGTGTTGTGGACAAAAAGAGTTGGTACCTATGTAGTAGTCTTATTTTGAAAGGGACGGTTTAGTTATATTTTTTGCTGTTATTTCACATAAAAGCCATCCTTGATACAAGATTAGTTGTACAGGATGTAATAAGATTACTCCCGAAAACCTTAACAGAACTCGTGATGATCGGTAAAAAAGGTACCAAATTTTGATATTTTGTTTGGGTTGATTTGAAGTCAACGTTCATAACCTCTAGCATTTCTAGGATGCTACGGTTTCTGACAATAGGATACTATCAGAAACCAAACTCGTAAGAAAACAATCATAGATTTGAACATCAAGAAGAAAAAAGTGATTATATTTCAATAACGGGTTGGGTTCAATTTTCGGGGTAGTCTTATATAGTTGTATTGGTGTATAATCTAGAGCTATTTGCAGATTTGTTTAAAACATACTAACTTACTTAGTTTTACTTTATTTATTTCAAATAGTTTATCTTTCAACTATTTGAAATGTCAATATGCGTGACTAAAATTATCTTTAAAATTATATGTTAGATCATCGAACAAAGAGTTTTATTTCCGAGCCACCAGCAATAGTTTTAACTAGTAATAGCTTTTTTAAATTGCCGTACACATTAACATATTTATTTAGTTTTAAGTGTTGTTGTTTTTAATGGTAAGTGAATTCTTTTTGTAGAGTATAAAATTAGTTTTACAAGATTCAGTGTAAATAGGCTTGATTTAAAAGACCTTGCAACTCCATAACCAGTTAGAAGTAACATATTGGCCTTAACGTGAAAATAGTGAGCTTATCGATAACGAACACAATAATTATTAACATAACCATACATTTAAATAGTATTTTCAGCGAAAATAATTGTATTAAAAAACAACGAGCGTCTTCTTCAAGTGAACGGGTTTACTTATTACTCCATAGCTTCAAACTACAAAGGCAGAGTAAGGTGGAGTTGCTATACTCATGTTGGTTCCAGCTGCGCTGCTGTGGTTTATACCGTAGCTAATAAAGTCATTGCAACCAAAGGCTCTCATAACCACCCTCCTGAAAGAACTGGTTGGCAATTTCGTATTAGTTAGTGGCCTGAGAAATCCTGGTACAGAGTTATGGCATACAGAAGATATCCGTATGCCATAACTCTTAATCACATAGAATACAAAATACTTTGATGCACTAGGCCTAAACCTGCGTCTATAGTAAATTCACCCACTTTGAATGTTATTTTCGCAAAGTCTGACTTAAATATTTATCTTTTATGGAAGGTTCCGCGATGACTACAACACAAGTCTAGACATCGCTAACCAATCTACTTAAGTGAGCCCAAGCCAAAACATATTTTTTTTTTGTAATATGATTTATGTTTTCGAAAACATTTCATTTTTTTTTTAATTCTGCTATGTAATGATGCAAGAGAACAAATGATTGGTTTTTCCAGAAATATAGTTTGAGTTGTTGGAATAATAAATTAGTGTTTATTTATGTTAAAAATGCCTACATGTTTGTTACCAACTGCTCCATCATAATAATTCAAGAAACATTTTTAGACACACCGTGTAGGTAACTTTTTTTTTGTTTAGGGCCGTTTTAAATTACAGCCGTATGACGTTTCGTTTCTCTGTGTGCCTTTTTTAACATAATTTTATGCAAAATCGGGGCCTCATCATTTTGCTCTTGTTATTGGAACCCAGACGGTTTTATTTTAATACAATTTAAGTGGCAAACATGTATACGGCCTACATGTATACGGCCTACCTGTGGATAAGCGGTTACCTAAACCTATGGACGCTAGCAACACCAGAAATACTCTCAGTACATCTATCATACCAGTAGGAGTAAAAATGTAATAATAACTAAATCATCCATCCTTAGGTTGTTTAAAATAAATTGCTTTCAGCGATAAGACCACCCATTGAGAATTTATTTTATTTTTTTGTTCTTTTCTTATGTTTCTGTGTTTTGTACTGTAAAATGGCGCTATGCACAATAAAGAGTTTATCTATCTAAATATTTATTGTCCTGCTTCAACTTTGCTTTAGGAAAATATTTCGAAATAGTGCTATTTTAATGAACAGCCACAATCTCAAAGAAAGCGCTTATTCCAAATATTCCACAGCCCATAATAAATGGCAAGTCCAGTCGCCTCCTGCTTCAAGCTTGCCAATGATTGAAAGAAAAGTGCGTTGCGGTCTGTGTAATTGGAAAAAGGACAGAAAAACTAAACATTTTTGCGTCAAATGCAATGTGCCCATTTGTGGAGAACACAGTAAACTAATTTGTTTGGATTGTAAATTTGAGTAAATTTTTTTTTGTAAATTTGAGTAACGAATTAACTCAATAATGTTTTGCTGTCACATACGAAAGTATTATATCAGTATTATTATGTAGATTTCATCGAGATTAGGAGGAATATAAAAAAAACGCTACAAGCTTAAGCTGAAAAAAGTTGTTATACCTGTTAATACCTGTTATTTAATAAATTTTGAGAAAATATGATAGCAACGAATCTTTACACTAATTGCACACAAACAACTTTTTTCAGCTTAAGCTTGTAAGATAAAGTCTACGCTTCCGTAGTTCAACATTGTAAAATTAATATGTAAAACTCAATACAGACTTAACATCAACAAGTCTGTTTTGATTAATACTATGTTAGTATTTCGTACGCGTATGTTGAGCGTATAAGCGATGAACCAATGACAATCACGACTATTACTCGTTAACTAGTAAGTAGAGCCTTCCTAGCTATGTTTTTGTAAATTAAATTACATTATAATTTCTACTAATATGAATACTTATTTTTTTCGTGTTATTCCAAATAGCTGTTTAACCCGTAGTGGTTGACGTAACTGGACTCTTACAAAAATGAGCACTTGAATTTTTTACATTTATTGACGCAAATAATAATTTATTTTTGTACATTTTTCTTTCAGAAATTTCTTTCACTACGTCTCAAAGAGGTCACGCAATGATTATCGCATCGGGTTATAGATTTCGCAGAACCAAGTTCATGAAACCTAAAATGCATTGGAAATGTTCGACGAATGAAAATAAGGGATGCCGCGCTGTCATACACACATTGGAAGATAATACTATTATCAAATACCACAATGTACATAATCACTAGCTGCATCTTCCTGCATCTTTCTGTGAGTCCACGTGTACTACATGGAGATAGATAGGTTGATAAATTGCTTACAACTAATATAAAACAAGTAAGTACAGAATACAAAAAAAAAATTACTGACGCATAATGCATGCAATAAGGCATGCCTTAAACCTACATAGTTGGACAGCAGCTTACACCTCTAGCGCACATCAATCCGGCCGCGGCGTCATTGTTTGTCAAATTTATCCAAATATAAAAATCATTCGAAAGTGTTTAATGTTTGTTGGTCTTCGTAACAGCTGAATGTTTATAATAAGAGCAATCAAGTAATGCATGCCTCATACGTTAGATGAATTAAAAGTTGAATGAGGCAAGTTTATGGTATAATCGTCTTGGCCTAGCAATTAGCAAGGCTTTTATTATTCGGCTAGCTGGTAAAGTTATGGAACTGACATAAGATGTAATTTTACCTAATAATCAGATTGCTTATAACAATACCATAAAACGAAAACAATGAAACTACTTTGCCTACTTTGAAATTAACTAACTTAAGTCAGGTTGAAAACGGGACTGCAAGAGCTCAGCAAATCATGCTGTCTTTCATCAACAAGTTCCACGGGGTCGGGGATACTGAAAAGGATACTAGAAAATGGCCGTCATCAACCCAAAGTCCTTTCAATGTTTGATTACATCTTTATAATATGTATTGTGTTGGCTGTTTGTGTTTTAATTTTCCAAAATCGCATACGATTAACGTTTTGTTGCTCTGTGATAAAGTGACAAATTATACGACATTTTTTTTTTTTCAAAAAAAACGAGGCTTCATCATTTGCGTTGGAGTCAAAAGCTTTTTGTTTTTGTACAACTAATGTGGCAAACGAGCATACGAGTCAAATACAATGTATTGTAAATTTAACTAACAAGCAAAATTAGTGGGAATATTATTTTAGCTTTTATTAGTTCGGTAGTCAAAATGTTTAGTACTTACTTATTTTATTATATAATATTTTCTATAAGCCAAAAATATGCAACGGTATACATTCAGCCCTTTTGAATAAAATCATTTTACACTGGGTCGCGTGAGGTCAGGAAGACAATGCCCTGTCAGCCTGTGTTATTTCTTATCAAATTTATGAATACAAGCTTTTTCCCGGATTTATTAAATTAACAGTTTTATCTAGAGAGCCTGCTTCCAAAAGAGCAACGGTCTGAATTAAAATTGTAGGCAGCTATGAAGGCAGTGAGAAATAAAATAAACTGGGAAAAATATAAACTATATTCGTAACGTGGTCTGAATTGAAGATATACTCAGTTTTGGCATTGTTTGGTTTTAACTTTTTGATTTTAATTTTTCCTACATAGATAAGTTTCTCTTAGTTATAGTTCCTGATACGACACAGGGAATCCTAGTGTGTCAGTATGCATATGTCTTTTAACTAAAAAAAGGTTTACTAATGAAATGTGTTGTTGATTGAAGATGAAAACAATTATTTGGCGATCATTTGTTTTCAATATAGATTCACTGAAGTCAATTTAGCTAACACATAACATATTCAAACTTTTCAGGTCCAATGATCAGTTATTCTCGTAGAGGCAATCCTATCCTGTGTATAGCTGGATACAGGTTCTGCAGAGGCCGTCCTACAGCATCTAAACATGTTTGGCGATGCGCACACGTGAACCATGGCTGCCGTGCTATTATTCATACGTTAATATACGAAAACCAAATCACGAAATTTCACAATATCCATAATCATTGAATGTTTATTTTCTGAGCCAATATCAAATTGCTTACCGGGAGTTGTAAGGCTTAAGAGTCCGTTCAAACTGAGTCAATAGCGGTCGCGTTCAATATATCTACGCGAACTACGCGGTGGCGACAACCATTTGATCGCCACCGCCACCGCGCCAGTTTGCCAGGGTCTTTACTTCTAAAGATTAATAAACTAAACTAAATACTGCTTTGTCTATTTCTGAAGAAAACGAAACACTGTTTAGCTAGACAACCGTTTAAAATCCTTACGTAAAGATTATAAAACAGTTGACACTGCTTTGTCTCTAATAGGTACGTATAATTACAATCTAAACAGTAGAAACCAATGTTTAGCTAAATAACTGTTTAAAATCTTTATAAGTAAGCACGTTATGAATGAGATTCATAACACTAAACAACTCCATGGGTTCAAGCAAAGTAAGTCCAGTCTGCCTCTTTGTTGAGTGTTAGAAATAGATTAGGCTAAAGCTACATAGTTAAATGAATTTTAATAAAAAATATTGTAGATTGAAATTCGATGTTATTATTTGATTGTATTAACCATGGAAAATAAGAGCCATCTTTTCTTGATTTTCAGATGCTATGCTAAGTTTTTCCGCTCGGAATAAGCCTATTCTTACGATAAAAGGATTCAGGTTCTGTAGAAAGACTGATACAAAGTCGAAAACGATATGGCAATGCGGTACGCACGTGAACAAGGGATGCCGTGCGGTCATACACACAGTGTTAAATGATAACATCATTCTTAAGATTAAAAATATCCACAATCATTGAATTATTGATGTTAAACATGGTTATTTGGCTTAGGAAAATCACACATAGAGGATATCACAAGATTTATTAAAATCCCAAGAATTCAACTTTTGAGACATAGAATAAGCAAAGCGATACCTCTCGTCTAAAAAAACAGAAGGACATTTATTTATAATAATAATGCTGGACATTTTCACATAGCATCATCTAGCCTGAAAGTAAGCAGAGCTTGTGTTATGGGATCTACATGACCGATATACTACTTTATATAGTTTTTTTTTGTAAATACATATTTGTAAATACACATACATATTATACGTAGAAAACACCCAGACCCGAGACAAATATATGCAGATTAAGCAAACATTTGTCCCGCAGCGGGAATCGAACCCGCAACCTTCTGCGTTTCAGGCGGACCTAGACTAAGTACAATATAATAATAAATAGGTAGTTAAATTAGTAAGTTTAATATAAAGGTATGTCTCTATGTAAGTAGACTGTAAGTTACTGCAAACGCGAAGTCGTGAGTTCGAGCTCTATGTCGGCGACATCTCTATGTGAGATGTCGCCGAGAAATAAAAGCCGTAGCTGCCACTTCTCTCATTTCATATTCAGATTAAGAAAAGGCCAGAAAAGTAATCGGTCCATCGTGAGAGGGCCTTTTCGCTTCGTCCAAATCGATAAAAAAAAATCTCCCTGTAAGGAAAACAAAACGATGGCTATACATGAACGGTGTCTTTGTGCAATTGTTTGAATACGTACCATAAGCCATTCATGTAAAATTATGTACCAACCTATAAAAACGATTCATGTTTCAGAGCCAATTTTTACAAATTCATCGAGAGGTAATCCTATCATTATAATTGGTGGATACAGATTCTGCAAGAGAACGTATTCAAATTCAAAACTAAAAATTAAATGGCAATGCGCTAAAGCCCGTCACTGTCGTGCATTTCTACACACATTGTCAGATATAAAAACCATAATAAAATGTAATAATATACATAATCATTAATATGGCCGCTAATAAATATGATCTCGCTTTTACCAGCGTCAAAGTTCCAGCTGTATTTTATTGTACAGGTTAACGGCCTGATGGTATGGCTCCTGTCCCTTAGGAGAGGGTAGATGTTGTTGACCTTAGCACAGTTTGCATCGGTCTTAAGATGGCTCTCCTGTTTCATATTTTGTACATAGGCAAGCTACTAAGGTTAGCCATTAATTTAAATATCCAATTTAATTACACGCACTTTCAAAAACATTTTTTTTAATAATCAGTATATTTTGTCATTTGTAAAAATAGAATAGAAACACGTTTGACTTGTAAAAAAATTAGCAATTTTTAAGTTGACCTTGACTGATTATTGTTAATTCTTCACGAATTAATGGTTGAGTTTTGTGGTATTTTTGAAGATAAAAGATTTTGATCAATTTTACTTGTTTAATTTAGTTTTTACAATATTTTGTGTAAATAAGGTGTGCTACGCACAATGGGAGTGGAAGAAATGGTGTTGCATACAAATGAAATAGGTAGGCATGCTTATTAGTGACAATTTGCTCCTCGGAAAGTGGTAGGTGCTGTAACAACTATGGCTATGTAATATGTGTTTTAAAGAATAAAAATGCCTTGTTTTCAGAAGCAACATTTACTATTTCTGCTAGAGGTAATCCTATCTTAAGTGTTGGAGGATATCGGTTCGCTATCAACGCGATTTCGGATTCTAAAATAAGATGGCAGTGTGGAACGCACAAAACCCGTGGATGTCGCGCTATCATACATACACTGAAAGAGGAACAACTGATAACCAAATGTTATAATATACATAACCATTAACTACAAATACTATTTGTTTGAAATAAGGTTAAATATTAAATGGTGTTTTTTAATAATATATTTTTATTTATGTATATTTGACTCTCAACTTGATTTTAGTCAGGTGTACTTAAATTACTTCTTTTCCATAAGTCATTATGTAGGCAACTTACTAGCTGTCCCTCTGGCTTCGTGTAAACAAGGCATTAGAAGGTCGAAATTTCAGAAAGCTAGTGCTAGAGAAGTTTAATATATAAATTAATTGATATTAAATGACAAACATTCGGAGGCATCTGCTATCAGTTAGTGTTAGAATGAGCGGCGGGGTGGGCTTGCAAACTGCCCCGTGGAATACTAACTACTTGCAACACGCAAGCATGAGCCAAATATAAAAAAAAAAAAACAGACAAGTAAAAATATTTATAATTATTATGTTTGCTCTGTCCGTCTATTTAACATATGAGCTTTCCCGCAATAAAGCTCATATTATTTATAATGTTTGGGCGTGCCTCAGAACACCCGATCCTGGTATCCTCAAAGATATAGGTACACTTCAGAGTGTATACTCAGGTATGTATCAGAGGATTTCCATCATGGAGAATACAGTCGTGAGCGTGTTTGGTTATTGTTTTTGACAAACATAGGATACTTTTTCAGGACCATCGTTCAGCTTTTCAGCTCGAGGCAAACGCATCCTTAATATAGGAGGTCATAGACTCTACGTAGATTGGTGCAGAGGACTCAGAACTCGATGGAAATGTAGAAATTCGCACAAGGGCTGTCGCGCAGCTGTTACCACAATCATAGATGGAATTGATAACATTATTCTGAAATGTAACAATATTCATAACCACTAATATTACTAAAATAAATAATTTGAATGTTTTTATTGTTAATTTATGTGGGCAAGTTCTATTATATAGGTAATTTATCTATTTTTATTATTTTATTGAGAGCAAAGTTGGACGGTTCGTCCAAATTTTATTGTAGGTTATTTTTCATGTGTCGTTGTGCTGCATCCAATGGACGAAAACTGAACTCTTATAGTGCTGTCACTCCCGTCGGTTTGTTCGTCTGTTCATGAGTCAAAATCCTATTTCTCAATGAAATTTTACTTTTGACTAATGTTGCAGTGTGGCGTCAGGACTATGTATGTGCTTGTTACATACATTCGCTATTTATAATTTAATATTAACACATAATAATATGTGTTTATTTAGAGTTCAGACATTTCTTTGTCCGTGACATAGTAAAATGACATGTGTGTGTACCACTTTTTTATGTAAAAAAAACTGTAAAATTTTATGGTTTTGTTTTTATTTTTCAGTGGTGAAGTATAGTTTATCTGCACGAGGCAACCCTATTATAACCTTGGCAGAACACAGATTCTGTAGAGATAAATTGTCTGCATCAAAAATCAGATGGAAAATGCAAATCAGGGCTGTCGTGCATCCATACATATGACTATACATGACAATGTTATAACTAAATGTAGCAATATTCATAATCATTAATTATTTATTTTTTAAATATAAATATTTTTAGAAATGGAAATAGCAATATTTTTATTTGCGAAAATGGGTGCAATACAAGATGTTATTAAATAATGTTGTGTCTTCCATAGTCTACTTTAAAAGCATGCAGAATTGTAACTTAAAATTATTAAAATTTTAAACATTCATTTGAATTGGCCTAATAAACATATATTTTTCAAAATTAAGTCATTTTTTTAAATGAGTATAATAAAATTATTATTATTTTTTAAACTAATGACACTTAATAATAATAAACGACTGAATGGATAGAATTTAAATACATTTTCAAATTAATAAATGAATTATATTGTATTGTTAAAATGTATTGTATTTGATACTTGTTTTATTTCTACTGATCAAATCCCGTTGGCCATAGATTTGCGTGTTAGCCTAGTGGACGGTAAACCGACTTCTAATGCGAAAGTCATTGGTTCAAACCCGGTCGTGCACCAATGGATATGCCATTCTTACAAAAATTCGAAGGCATGTGCCGTCTCGTTGTTCCAATTAGCGGCGACGGGCTTACAACCTGTCATAGGAAACGGGAACTACAACTACGAGTATGACTACTCCCTGCTTGATATTTTCGCTGATCTAGGTACTGAGTATAGATCTAAGAATGTCCATTATGGGGATTACAGTCGTGAGCGTTTTGATTGTATTTATATTTTTTGTGGTGTATTTTTTTCTAAATCTACTATTTTTACCGACTGAATATTCAGTTATTTTGCTCCACTTATCATCACTATTTTGATTACAGAATGGCAGAATAAAATAACCTTGTAATTTTTATGCATTTTGATTTATTCCACATCAATACATTCGTACACGAATACTTTGACCACTTGTTCACTTCTCAACTCTCAAACGACAACTGACTCTGTTCACGAACTTCTTGCCATCACGCCTTTGTCGGAATTTATGATTATACTCAATGATGAGAAACAATATTAACATTTAGATTCAGTATAAATAGGATAAGAGGATCAAAAGTGAGATGGCAATACACAAAACTTAACCGCGGTAGCTGGTCGCTTTTTACACAATAACACATGAAAACATTATAACGAAGTGTTAAAATACCTCTGTACTTGTCACTACCACTTTTCTGTCTTCGACCTCTCTGGTGCAGTGGGCGAAGGCCCGCCTGAGACGCAAAAGGTTGCGGGTTCGATTCCCGTCGCGAGAAAAATGTTTGTATCATCTGCAAGTATCTGTCTCGGGTCTGGATGTTTTCTATGTATTGTATTTATGTATTACAAAAAAAATGTATATAAGTAGTATATCAGACATATAGTTCCCATAATACAAGCTCTGCTTAGTTTGGGGCTAAAGACGCTGCATGAAAAATGTCCAGCCATATTGATAAGAAATATATGAAAACATCAATTGTGTAAATTATTGTGTTCGATTAAATGAATATAGACTTAGTAATAGTAATATAACTAAGACAAAAAAAAATATAACGAATGTGTTTTTTTTAATTTTTCAGTGCCAATAGTCAGTTATTCAGCGCGAGGTAACCCTATAATCACTTTAACAGGATACCGATTCAGTAGGAACAGGACTCGAGGTTCGAAAGTAAGATGGCAATGCGCTACACACATTAAACGTGGCTGTCGAGCGGCATTATACACCTTGATAGATGAAAATGTTATAATCAAATGTAATAATATTCATAATCACTGAGAAAAAGATACAAATTATTGTAAAATAATTGCGTTTTTTATACCCTATATATATATATAGGAAACGCCTTCCTAAGTCCCCCGTATAGAACCTTTAAACCTCATCGATTCCCGGTTCTTCGAGCTATAATATCACCTGCCTGCCAACAAATTCGCTTGACTTTCGTTATCCTTAAGGTTTCCTTGTTTATGATTGAATAGCGAGACTCGGTGTCCGAGTGAGACTCGGAGCACATCTCTCTTTATAGCCAATGTGCGGCCTTAAGCTTATGTATGGTGCTCATAGTTTTTTTTACGCAAAACCTTCCTCAAGTATATCAAATGCAAAAATATTTTTTGTAATCCTCCTGATAGTCCCACTGATTTAAACAAACAAACTCTTCAGTTTTATTATTAGTATAGATTACAATACTTTTTCAGGGGCAATGTTCAGTTATTCAATGCGAGGCAACCCTATCATCACTCTAGCAGGATACAGATTCTGCAAAAGCAGAACTTCGAAGACTAAAATTATATGGAGATGTGCAACGCACGCGAACCGTGGATGTCGTGCTAACGTTCACACGATACGTCACGAAAACTTTATAATTCAAGTTAATAATGTGCATGATCATAATTATTGATATCATAATTTGTTGACCAGTGTTGCCATCTCTCGTTACTGGTTTGAGTGAATTTCGGACTTTAAACAGGAATGTTTCAGAATGAAACGTAAGTGCCCAATAAATTTGGACTCAACGGCACTGGATTCATAGCAAAAATCGCATTCCCGATTAGAGGCAAAGAAGCGGGTTCTTTTTTTTTTGTTTACCATTTTTGAAATAAATGTTTAACAAAAAAAAAAGTCGAGTTCTTTTTGAATACCTAGTCGAAAGCTTTGTGTAATTTAAACTTTCGTTGCATGTTGTGGTAGCGTTATAATCTTACCAAAACTTTGACGAAAAGCCAGTTATCCTTGAGCTATCGCTTTCCTGTTAAGTTCCGATGAGAATCCAATAAAAATAAATAAGGGTAGTCAGAAATACGGCCAAAAATTATATCTAGCACACGCAAGCGTATCGCCGCATTTCGTAACTACAAAGTTAGTTTACTACTATTTATTTTCAGAGTTCCGTATCGTCCGCTCTAGACGTGGTAACCCCAATATTTATATTGCTGGTTACACGTATAGTAAGAAAAGTACGATTGGTTTCAAATCCCGCTGGCAATGCGCGACTCACTCGGGCCGTAGCTGTTACGCTGGTATATACACGATAGATGATGGAAGCACGATCAGTATTATAAAACATAAATCTAATCACAACCATGAGAGGAAAATTATAATGTAAAATGCTCAAGTACCCGTCATAACTATGCAAACCTTCTTGCAATTTTCCGCCATTTTGGTGATTCAGGAGACTATGTCGAGTGGTTGTCAATGTTCTATATGTTTTACCAAGTGAGCGAAGTCAAGTTTTGTTAATATGTATTTATTTTTCTTATGGTGCAAAATAAAGTTTTTTCATTTTTTTCATTCACGACCATAACGTAGTTTAAAGTCGTCAATCCTACCTATCGAGCCAAGTGATTATAAGAGAAAACAAAATTATAAAAAAACATTGTAGGTAATGCCACCTGAAGAAGGATTTTAGAAATTATTTTTTCTTGACTGGAACAATCCAATTTCTACCATAAATCATTGCTAGCCGATGATATACTTGTTCATAATACGAAGTTGTATACATTTTTAAATAAATACACTCTTGACTTTTGATGACGACTTGACGATTAGTAAAAAATGCTGTATAGCATTAAGTCCTCACTTTAGACATTGTTTGTGCAGCATTAAATAAATAAATAAAAATCCTCGAATTAGGGAGATTCTCAGATCCAAATAGTATCCAAGTAGTAATAAGGACAAGAAGATTATGAATCAGAAATACGGCTAAACATTCAATCTAGCATTTACGCACATCCCACTAGTAGGTAGCACTTCATACAACAGGTTACAAGCCTAACGCCCGCGTAATGGAACACTCGTTACGAAAAAACAAAGTTTTTATTGCCATTTATTTTCAGGGTTCCGTTTCGTCCGCTCTAAACGTGGAAACCTCAACATTTATATTGCCGGTTACACATACAGCAAGCAAAACACAAGTGGTTCTAAATCCCGCTGGCAATGCGCAACACACACGGGCCGTGGCTGTTACGCTGGCGTTTACACGGTAGAAGATGATGGCACGATCATTGTTACAAAACATAAATCTAATCACAACCATGAGAGGACAACAAAAAAAGACTCACAAACTGGACTTCTCTAAAATCAAGAAAATGTTATCCATTTCTTACGTGAGCGAACTGAACGCGCATACGGTGCAGTATTTGGTGGCGTTAATATTATAAAGCAACCGCTTGAATTATACTGTGGAGTTCATAATGTACGGGCGGTGTATTTGCGCACGCGATGCCAAAATTATGCGGTGTCATAATATAGCGGTATGACATTATGACACCGCATAATGTCATACCGCGTCATTATGACACCGCATAATTTCATACTGCGTCGTGATGCGCGTGCGGTCACAGCCGCTTGAATTATCCTACGTGACGTGATTGTCAAGTTAGTATAGCTGTCGTTGCATAAACTAATTTAGCTTAAGTGCCAATGAGAGTAGCCACAATTGTCAACCAATAGAGCACCTAGACAGGTGATACTCGTATTTTTAAATACTTTTAGACGTTAATCTAGTTTTTATTTCTATATCCCGCCTGATAGATTAGCTAAGAAAATAATTTCAAGAAAATAAAAAATCTTCCAAGCTTCACCCAAGCAACATATGTTTTTTTTTACTTTGTAAATCCTCTTTCATCCCATGTACGACTTCGAAGAGTTACGATTACGACCTCCCCCTAGCAAATAGTTCCGTACATTGTAAATAAACAAGTAATAAATAATTACATTGTCAGAGCATTACTACATTGATATTTAATTGCATTGATTAATAATAAACATTATACATATGATATTAAATAATTCAGGATTCCATTCAAAATGTGGTAAATAGCTATATATTTATTTTATATACCACGTTTGTACAATTGTGTAATTTATTTTCAGATGTAAAACTTGTCCGCTCAAGACGTGGAAACCTGAACATATATATTGCCGGTTATACATACAGCAAACACGTCACAAAGGGTTTCAAAACCCGTTGGCAGTGCGCGACACACACCAGTCGTGGTTGTTACGCCAGCGTTCACACGTTCAGCGATGGTGATCTGATCAGAATTATAAAACATAGATTTTACCATAACCACGAGAAGACGACTAATCAACTAATTTAAAAGCTTCACATGTTTGTCTGCACTAAAATCAAGCGAATATTTATCCATGTCCTACGTTTTTTTCTTACGTGTGTGTGAATATCACGTCGCGCTACACCGCAAATAGCATAATGTCATATCGCGTCGTGAAGCGCGTGCGGTCACAGCCGCTTGAATTATCCTACGTGAGCGAATTCACACGAACGCGGCGCGACCTGTAGCGAACTTGATCAGTTTGTAACTTTTGTACCTTATGTAAGGGCGGAGGCTCCGGGAACGTAGACAGTGTAGTAGCGTCGCATAAGAATAATATAAATAATAATAAAAATATTTTTTATGTAAAATTTTTAATGTTTTACATTATATTGTTGAGGCACTGTCTCTCGGAAAATCGTAAGCTGTGGCCCAGAAAACAGGTTTCTCACAATGAGAAAACTGTTTTCTAACAACACAGTAAAAACACGCATCTCTCCGCATTGAGTCGCTTTACGTTCGCTCCGCGCCGCGTTCACGTGAATTCACTCACATAGAAAACTACCGTGACAGATAACTATGAAAAAATGAAAAACGTAACGCCTATCATTGCTTAAACTAATTTGAATATTACTTACATAACGATTTTTTGTAATCTTTTCGTTTATTTAAATTAAATTATGAAATATTATAAGTCACTGCGTTCCTAACTATTGCTTTGATTAAACAATACATTTATATTTTCATTATAAGAATAATATCCAGAATAAAATTTCATACATTAAGTTTTTTTAATGTAACGTTTATTGTAAATTAACTAAAAATATTAATATCCAACAGACAACCTACTGCTGTGATAAAAAAAAATATATAGGTACTATAATTTTAACAATAATATCCATTATACAATTTCTGACAAAATGGGTGCGAGTTTCGTAAATTCTAACCATACACGTGTCTTTATTATTTTTAAAAAGCTTTTATTTTTTAACCTTTACCATATATATGTATATACCATATATAGGTATACATAGTGTATTATTCGTTTGTTATTTATGAAGAAGATAAGATAACGCGTGAACACGCGTTTGCTCGTTTTCATTAAACTAACAAACGCGTATTCACGTTTTATTCAGTAGAAGAATAGTTGTTTAAAAAAATAAAACTGTTAGTTCTCCGTTAGTTACTACAAAGCTTAGACATCAACATAGATGGCTAAAATTCCATAAAATAAAATACCTAAGAAGATGATAGGTAGGATGATAGGTTTATTTAATGTTCTGCGATGGTAGGCGCATCCTAAAATGTTAATGCAATTTCAGATTTCAATTTTGTACGTTCCAAACGAGGCAACCTTAACATTTGTATAGCAGGATTTGCATACAGCAGGCAAAGGATGCGAGGTAATCGAACACGCTGGCAGTGCTCCACTCACACATGTAAGGGCTGTATCGCGTACGTGTACACTTCAGAGGACGATAAACATATACGGATACTCAAGCATAACTTACAACACAACCACGACCCGCGTTTTAATTAGCTTAGTGTACAAAAAAAATACATTTTTTATACGTGTTACAACAAGCGTGGTCACAAGTTGACTGGAGTGTATGGAGCTGCCGTCGAGAAACAAAGGCACTAGCCACGACTACCCTTTGATCTTAAGATTTAGAAAAGTCTATGTTCACATTACGACACCCTACACCAAACGTATCACCGCACTGCAAAATTGGATTGTGACGCGTACACCTGTTCATGACGTACAAAGTTTATGTTTACTGATCGCAGATGTTTGAAAATTATAATTTATAAGTCAACATGATTGATTTGCTTAAAAAATAATAATAATATGGTTTGTAAAGCTGAATGAAAGAAAGCTTTAAAAGAAGTTTGGAAAAAGATAATATTTTATTAAAATTATATTGAATTAATTTCAGTTTTTATAATTTATTCAGGTATGGTATGGTTGATAGCTTATTCTGCAAAACCTTACTAAAAAGTGTGTGTTATTTGAGGTGAGCCGTGCAAGCAAGTTATGTGGTTATTAAATATTTTTTTCTTGAATATTGTATACAAAAAAGTAACAACATCGATTTAAGTTTCGTTTCTGACCTTTCTGTTTTCTAGTTTGGCATTATTTTATGAATGCGTTGTAAAGTTAAATTATAGTTGTTTCCTTTTCAGGTCCAATGTTCGTACCTTCTAAAGGGGGCAGATTCAACATCATTGTTTCAGGCTTCAAATTCTGCAAGCAAAGAATGCAAGGACTCAAAACTCGATGGAACTGTACGCGCTCTAACAGAGGTTGTAAAGCTTTCATTTACACTATAGAAGACAATAGTATTATAAAGTGTAGTTTTAACCATAACCATGTACCTTAGAATGATGACTGATGAATGAGGACATATAATCCTCTCCATCCAAAGGTTGTCTGGAAGAGATCGCTTTTAAGCGATAAGATCGCCCATTGTACCTTTGTGTTATTTTTTTCATTCATTTATTAATTCATTAAATGATGCATGATAAACTGCAGTCTTAGACCCAGACTTGCTGGGCGGACGCGTCCTCATTAGGAATGACCTCCGACCGGGCGACGCCCAACACTCACACGCAGATACCACAGATACCTCAAATGTTCGCTGCTAGCTTTAATAATGTATCATACATAGGTATACATTCTTCTCTTTCTAACCTATCTCAATGTCTATACATTGAGTTAGGTTAGAAAGAGAAAAGAGACAAACGAAAAACCTCTTAGGCCTAACACATAAACAGGCGTGGGTCGTGTCTCGAGCATCGACAATTTCAAATCTACACAGGTACGACCGAACACGGCCGCTAAGGAATGTTTATTTTGTATTTTTTTTTATAAATTGTTTTTCGTGCCTATGTATTTTTATTATAAGTATATTGTGTGTTTTATTTTAATAAATAAAATTAAAAAAAAAATGTGTGTATGTTCTGAAAATTTGTTGTTTGCTAGGTATGTATGTGACTGTTGGGTATTTATTGAAATGGTAGAGTGTGAGTAGGTACTAGTAGTTCGAATATTTTTTACCCGTTTACTAAAGAGGCTATAAAGACTATAACGTCGCAATAAAAATCATTTTTTTTATATACGCTATGCCTCAGCGCTATTTAAGAACAGGTAATTTTTTACTACCGACATCTAGTTTTGTTTCTTTGTACTATTAAAAACACAAGCATCACTTTGAAAAGTTGGTTTTATCTACTGTCTGTCCTTCCGCGACCAAGCCAGGAAAGAAAGGCAAGAAAACAAGATTGGTTATTCTTTTTAATGATCCTTTTACAAAACAACGAGTTGGAGCATTTTCAATCCCAAGAGTTTTTATCATATAAATAATCAGATATTTTATAGTATGCCTTTTTATTAAGTTGTTTTTTAATTACGTTTTTAAATTTGTTAATTGACAATTTTTGTATATCTCTTGGGAATTTTTTATAAAAGCGTACAACGATAAGTACTTTCTTATCGTATATGATCTTTTTCGTCCCGTTTTAATTAAAAATCGAATTTTGTATTTCTATAATATCTTTAGTCTATGCAGCATAACTATTACATACAATGAGAGTCGCAATATGTTCTTACATACATACTTAGCTAGAGTAGGCCCTGAAGAGGCTAGGTGTCAAAAGGGTAGGTGGCACTATGCAGTTGGATAGGTACTTTAAATTAAATTAACTAAGAATTTGGCCAAAATAAGGAACGACTCAGTAAATCTATTAATAAAGGTGAGCTCTAAACCTCAAACTAGGGTTCCCTGAGTCGTGAGGTCTGCTGTATAATTTTAATTCTTATTATTTGGCGGATAGAGGTGGCTCAAGACATTGCATTATTTTTTAAGAAATATGTCTAACAGTGAACTTTTAGATACAGTTGATAATACGTAATATTTACTGTGCTTATACGAAAACTAACAAAACATATAATGACATGACATCAATATGTTTGCAGGGCCTAAATACATATGCTCGAAAAGAGGAGGTCGTGTTTTATGTTACCACGGTTACAAATACTACAAGCACAGAAAATCCGGGATGAAAATACATTGGCAGTGCAGAAACTACGCTGTGGGCTGTCGAGCGGTCCTTCACACTCTTGACGATAATGATACTATAATTATTATTAAACATGGTTTTAACCATAATCATTGAGGATAAACCAAATATTCATCTCATACAACACAGTTGCTCAGTTTCACTTTATGTTGGATATGTCCAACATGATCCCCCCCCCTTAAAGAACATGGCCTCCCCTTTAGAGTGCTATTACGAACGATCTTGTGCTACCACCATCCACCATTGTACCATTGTTTTACTTTGTAAATCTAATTTGGAAAAAGTTATGTTTCTTTTAGTAACTAAGTATTAGAAATAAACAAATAAATAATGCCAGACATTTTTACACAGCATCATCTAGCCCCAAACTAAGCAAAGCTTGTATTATAGGAACTAAATGACTGTTAAACTAGGTAGTTTAGTATATAGGTATATACTACTGCTAAATACATTGTATAATACGGTTCTGGTATATGTTATAACATGAATAAATATTTTTTGTTTATTTTTGTTTTTTTATATATCCTTTTGTTGCATAGGGAGCACTTGAGCTTTGCTAGCACGAATCGATGCTTTTTGACACTTTTCTTCATAATAATTTGTTATCATAATCAATGGTTAAAAAAAGGCATACAAGAAAATATCGTATTATTTAGATGATAAAAACTCTTGGGATTGACAATTTGGAAAATTTCCTCGATAAATAATGTAAGCACATATTGTTTTGAAAAAGTATAATAAAAAAAAACAGCCTTGTTTTCTTGTCTTGTCCTGGCTTGGTCACGGAGGAACAGGCAGTAGATAAAATCGACGTTTCAAAGTGATCCTTGTGATTTGTTAGACTTGACCGTCCGTTCATTTTGTTAGTGAATTCAAGCTTAAGTAGGTAGCGTGAGACTTCCACGACGCATTGCTTACCAATTGCATAGGTATTCGGCTAGCGGTCTAGCCACTCATCAGCGGCGTGGACAGTCCCTTCTAGGAATCAAAATAATATTAATTTTAAGTGTATTTAGCAGTCCATTTTCTTCGCAGTCCCAAACGGTAATGACCCCAGTCTTCAATCATCGATAAGCTATAACAATTAACGTAATACTTTTTGCTTACTAGCTCAATAAAGATTATCTTACAAATATATCCAAAAAAAATCAATCAGGTCTACACTAAGCCGCGCGTACCTACTGCCTCGTGCACATCCTATTGCGATGGAGACACGTGATAAATTTCAATTTGATTAAATCAGTAATTGTGCTATAATTATATTTGTGATTAACATTAGTTTTGTTTCTTCCAGAGTTACAATACACATTATCGATTCAAGGTAACCTAAAGATCAGGGTGGGTAACTACAGATTTTATAAACATAAAACTGTCAGGGGACGAATACGTTGAAATGCGCGTGCTACGAATTTAGGGAATTCCTGAAATTTGGATGACATTTTATCAATTTCCCGTTGTTTTTCTAATGTCGGTTTTTTTTTATTTTTAACGTCCTATTATTATTGTAGATAGTTTGGTAGTTTCTACCTTATTAGTTAATATGTCGTGCGAAATAAAAGTTTTTTCAATATTCATTGGTTTACTATACAAGGATCGAAAAAAAGCCAGACAGCTAAGTTTACAACACGCGTAAGTTATCAACTGTCTTTCTTAACTTGATTTTAACATTTTTACAGTTATGTATGTTGGACGTTTAGTTCGCTAACACAATAACGAGTGGTTTGGTTCTAATCAAAGCTTCTTGACACATAATTTCATAGAATCTGTCATCTTAATCAATGGTTAGACATGACCGTCAGTATATTTTGTTGCCACTCAAGGCAAAGGCTAAGTAGACAAGTATATCTGAAAACAGCCAGACAACTGTAGTTGCGCGCTCAACTCATCAGCTGACTGGCTTTCTAACTGACTTTGTGTAAACTAGGCATTAGCCTGAGTTTGTTGAAAATAATATAGAAAATGTCTGTTTTTAGAACCGAAACTCGTACGAACTATACAAGGGACAAGAGCTATCAGTTTTTGTGGACAAAGATATGTGAAACATTCAGAAATTGGACCAAAAGTTCGTTGGCAATGCGCAAAAGCACCATCTCTTCGTTGCCGTGCCTTTCTATACACACTTAAAGAAAAAAATGAATTTATTATAATTAGGCATAAAAATGAACATACCCATCGATTGTAATAAGATATTTTTTCATACAGTAGAATAATCACTTCAACATCTGACGTTTTGTTGGCCGCAGCAGCAGACGGTGACGTCAACAATATTGATTAAAACAGTGAATGAATGAATGCATATATTTATTGCATAAAACATGGTATACAAGGTGGTAATATACTAATAATATGAGCTCATGTTTCACTATTTTATAGCATGCAATTAGTTTGTAATTATGTCTAAAGCTTAAGGTTAATAAATTCATTAATGTCATAAAAAATTCGATCAATTAGCCAATTAAACAATTTCTTCTTAAATAAATATCATTGAGTAATTTAAATTCATTTGGAATCTTATTATAAATCATTATACACATAGTCAGGCAGCTTTTTTGATGTTTAGCTGATTTTGAGGCCTCATTTACAATAAGCCTATTCGGGTCTCTACATGGCTCTTTAGTCAGCTGATCCCGCTCTTAACTCATCCCACGGGATGAGTTGACTAAATAATAAATTTTATTAATTTTGGATTTTTGCACACGCCTTTTGGAACAAATATGCATGATTCTTTACAAAATTCGAAGTCTGATATATGTAGAGCGATGGTAGAGGCAACAAACCAAGATTGTTAAAAATCGGTTTGCAAGACTGATCAGGCGGGATTCCACAGATTGCTCTGATGCATTTTTGCGCTACAAATGCTCTGTTTTTATCCGTACTATTGCCCCACATTACTAGCCCATAACGAAGTACCGATCCTATGTACGCGTGATACGACGTAATGGCAGTTAGTGTAAGAGAATATACAGAATAGAATAGAATATTATTTATTAAGATGTAATACACATTAACAATTATTAAACTTATTTAATATAATTGGTGTGACATCAGTCACTCGTCAATTTAAAGAAGTCCTAATAAATTCTAATAATTTCAATACATTTGTGAATAAATAACTTATTCAATGACTAATTACATATGTATATTGCATGTCCATATAAGTATAACAACTAACCAGTAGGTTAACAATAATTGTTAATTGGATTGGTTGTCATTCTAAAAAAGTAACGTTAGAATATTAAAAATCATTTTTGTACATTCATTGAATTCGCCTATGTACCTACATATTTTAAGTTTAAAATAAAGCATTTTCTATCAAGGAGTATCTAAGCTTTGTTGCCTCACAATTTTCCCTATAAAAATGCCTACTCGGAAAACCATTTTATTAGTGAATTTGTAATTATAATTTATGAATATTTTCAGAGCCACATATCATACTCACCAAAATAGGTACTTCAGCAATCATCGTTTCTGGACACAAATATTTAATGCACATGAGAATGGGACCTAAAATACGCTGGCGATGCGCAAAAAAATCAGCGCGCGGAGTGTGTTCTGCCTTTCTGCACACATTGGACGATGATGGTCCAATTAGCATTATCAAACATAGTAATAAACATAACCATTGAGCGTATTGTAAAATGCGTAGCAAATAAACCTCATGTCTAGACAAATAGCTCATGTCTAATATGGTTAAAATTGGCAGCAGTCACGTGACATTTCCACAGCTCATGTCTTTCCCATACAATACAATCTTTCCGCAGGCGTTAACGCCAACAGAAAGTGGTATTTGTCTAGACACCCAGGATGTCTATACAAATCGTTAGCGTGAATTGTAAACTAAGCGTGAGGTATTTGTCTAGACCCGAGGCCCCTTAGATAACTACTACTTTCTTGGCGTTAACGCCTGCGAAAGGTTGAATTGTATGGAAATGACATTAGCTTTTGAGATGTCACGTAACTTCTGCCAAGTTGATAACTTTGCGATAGCGTGAAAGGAAAACTAAGCGTGATGTATTTGTATAGACATTCAGAGCTGCAACCTGGTAGGTGACTGTAGAAGCATTATGCAGAGCTGAAGGCCAATGCAATTCTATATAAAGCTTAACTTTAATAAATACCTATCTTTTGTCGTGCTTTGAATATAATATATTACTTGTAAAAAAAATGTGATACAAACTATATATAAAAAAATATTGTATATCAATGTCACACAGTTCCCTGAATAAAAATGTTCATCCTTAAACAAAGTACATATTATTTGAAATGTCAATTATTTTTTATATTAATTAATATTCAATTATAAATGCTAATGGAGCGCTTAGCTGAGATTCCCAATAAATTCGCAATCAGTGTCACTCGACTCATGGCGTGATTGATCATTGCCGATTAGAAGCGTAGATGCGGGACACATTTTAGGACTACGAGCAATGATTAACAAAGCAATGCTAGCATTGCTCTATGCTAAATAATGCTTGGCGGCAGAAACGGGTATGGTACTTCCCCGGACAGGGAGCTCTGCTACTTCTAAAAATTCTGATAGTTATTTTATTTTTTTATTTTATTGTTCAACAAAATCAACAGCCCTTATTTATAAATAGTTCTAACTTTAAAAATCTAACTTACGGCCAATTACAGATTTACAATTACTATTTGTTTCAGAGCCACAGTTTATCAGTAATACAGTTATTATTTGTTTCAGAGCCACAGTTTATCAGTACCCGAAATGGGGCATCAGCTATCATAATTTCTGGATACAAATACGTAAAGCACATGAAGATGGGTCCAAAAACTAGATGGCGTTGTTCAATGCATGTGTCCCGCCGATGTAATGCTTGCTTACACACCTTGAACGTTGAAAGCGAAATCACAATAGTCAAACACAAAAATAACCATAACCACTGACCGATATAGAAAATACAACAAAAACAAACGAACATTCTTCTATTTTTTGACCCTCAAAGAAAGGTAAAAGAAAGTACATATTCATATATTGTGTGTAAAAACAAATAACTTATTAACAGAATCAGGCATCAGCGGTTTTGGATATAAATACAAAACAGATGTTACCAAAAATTTACAACTTTGAGTTTTAGTTTTCTAGATAATGAAAACTAAAACTTGAAATATAATTGAAAAATGTTTTAATTACGTTGAATAAATTATACGAAGGAAAACGTTGCGATGTTACCGGCATGTACTAGAATCAATCATTAGTACGTCAATGTCACGTGGAATGCTAACTACTTGCAAAACGCCGGCATGTGCCAAATTTAATATTCAGATGTGCCTTTGACTACCTCTTAATTAGTGTTTTTAAAGATCTACGCACAAAATGTCTATCTGAGGATGTCTATAATGACAAAATACTGTCATGTTGTACTGTTTTTAATAATAATAATGCTGGACAGTTTCACACAGCATCATGTAGCATCTAGATTTTGGTTGTATTCCTTGAAAATTCTATAAAATGAAAATATGTCAGATATTTACTTATATAGATATTACAAATACTAGAATATGGCTATTTGGATGTGTGTTGCTTATAATTTTTGTCATGGCTGAACTGATTTACATAAAATTTTGATGTTTTCTTGACCGAGAAAAACGGTACCAGATACGCGGGCGAAGCCGATGTCATAAGCTAGTGCGATAAATTTTCAGTGCCGTAATTAATTGTGATGCTTTTTTTCAGAACCACGTTTTATACGTTCTCAAAAAGGAACAATTTCAATCATTATTTCTGGGCACAGGTTCGTTAAACACAGAAAAAGTGGACCGAAAATTCGATGGCAATGTGCGAAAAAAACGTCCCGTGGATGTAATGCCTGCTTGCACACGCTAGACGATTTTAATATGTTAACTATAACCAAGCATAATAATAATCATAATCATCTATAATCCTATAATATAAATGCGAAACTATAGATAGAAGAAGAACCCTCTTAACGGCTGAATTTATTTGGGTTTCGTGGTTCGTGACCTAGAATAACACATAGTCTACTTTCTTGGTTTTGGGGTTCGTGGTTTATGACCTATAATAACACAAAGTTTACATTCTTGGTTTTGGGTTTCGTGGTCCGTGATCTAGAATAACACAGAGGTTACTTTCTTGGTTTGGGGTTTCGTAGTTCGTGATTTAGAATAACACAGAGGTTACTTTCTTGGTTTTTGGTTTCGTGGTCCGTGATCTAGAATAACACAGAGGTTACTTTCTCGGTTTTGGGTTTCTTGACCTAGAATAAGACATTGGCTACTTCATTTATTTATTAATAATAGAGAATATAAGTATATAATAAGCGCTAATAGAGTCTAACTCACACTCTATTAGCGCTTATTATTTAATCCGAATTAGTTCAGCCGTTACGAAGATAATCGGTAGGTAAAATATATCCAAATAACCATACTATTTATAATTTTAGCACAGTATTTAGCAAAAATCCTGTCTGCTCCATTATAGGCAAATTCCTAATTCACAATGCTAACACTCGGTGTCACTTTGGCGATCGACTTAGGTTAACTATTACACTGGCTATAAGGCAATTTTTTATAAGTTTGATACGGGTCTTTATGGCCTTTTTATTAACGGTTACTGGAAGCAAAAGTTTATAAAAAAAAATTTTTTTCCTAGTTAATCAAATGAACTGGGGACAAAATTCATTTCTAAATAGAACAATAGGTACTCATGTAATATCATACCAATGCCTATTCATTTCAGTTCAGACAGGTTTTACACTACTTACTGTTTCATATGCTGTGGCTAGGACAGGAAGTAGAATATAAGGATATGATAGTTTTTTTTTATTTTATTATGTTTTAAATGTACCCAATGAGGAACGAGTTAAAGAATAATTGCAATAATAGGGAATAGGTATATGATTTATATCGGCGGTAAAATAAATGCCTTAAAACAAACTTCCTTGTTTTAATTATCCATAATGATGTGTATTTGTTTTATGCAGTATTCGATAAAAACCTTATTTTATTTTATTTTTTTTGGGAAAACTTACAACCTAGACAAGATAATAGTAAAATATATAAAAAATATATATGCCAGGCACATATTTTGCTAATCTAGTTACAAGTTTCCACTTATAAGTTTAAAAGTAAAAATTGCTTATTGTTGTATTTAATAAGTTATCTAACCAACTTTGCTTAAAACTTCTAGTGCTAAAGTATTTTCGAAATTAATCGATATCCGTAAGGTAACAGAGGCACAATTGAACAACCTCTCTTTAGCAGTGGACTTCTACAGTTCGCTGAAAATAATTATTTCTTTGCATGTGTTTTGATAGGTGTATCTTAATTTATTTCTTTATTTGAAAATTAGATAGAAAATCGTTCCTAATAAACGAAGTTTATCTTTTCAGGACCGTATTTTGTGCGTACGCAGCAAGGTAAAATAGCAATCAGCATATCCGGATATAGATATGTGAAGCAGTTGAATATGGGACCGAAAATTCGTTGGCAATGTGCAAAAAAAACGTCTCGTGGTTGTAATGCCTACATACATACTTTAAACAATTCATTAACTATCACCAAATATAGCAACACCCACAACCATTGATCAAACTAGATGATAAAAATGATAAGAATAGCGTTTTCAGACCCTATTCTTATTTATGGCTAGTACTTACAGTGAAGTGTTCTTAGAGAATTTTGGTGTGCTCAACTCATAGCTACTTATATTTTTTGTATATTTCTGATTTATTTTAATAATAGAATAAGGTCAGAAAATATATTTTTGGAGAAAAATGCCTAAATGTGAGCGAAATTGACACTTTTCTGTGGGGTGATTTTACAAAACGCAAGCTTTCTAGCAATAATACGTAAATTAAGTACATAAATCAACGGAATAGTGTAACGTGTGTACAAAATTGTTGTACAAAAATTCAAAGTTTCTACGTAAATAAGGTCAAAAATTTAAATTTCGCGCTCTCTCACAAAGGGTCATAGACTACAACTATCTAACTTCCGTAATATGACATTTCACTGCCCTCCTTTTTTCCGCTGATTCTGAACAAGACGTACACAAGTATGCGCAAAATGGATTTAATGTTGTAAATAAATGGCTTCAACAAAATTTATTAACATTAAACTCAGATAAGACAAATTATATAAAGTTTTCAATGCGTAAACTAGCAACGAGTCAAATGACACAAAAATTACATGCTCATTTTTGTAAAGACTTAACTAACACCCAATGCATGTGTCCCGTCATTAACAAAACTAATAAAATTAAATACCTAGGTGTTATATTGGATGAGACTCTAAGCTTCAAAGCACATATACATGCATTGAATGCTAGAGTCCGCAAACTAATATTTGTATTCAAAAAATTACGTCATATAGCGGATTGGAATATTATCAAACAAGTTTATTTTGCTCTATGTAATTCCGTTTTAACATACTGTATATCCACATGGGGTGGAGCAGGTAAAACACTTCTACTAACAGTCGAGAGAGCTCAAAGAGCAGTACTCAAAGTGTCCACTGCAAGGCCCTACTTTTTTCCTACTAACCTTTTATATGAATCATGTAAAGTCTTAACAGTCCGCCAGTTATTCATAATGCACATAGTTCTAAAGCAGCACGCAGCCCTTCCATACAACCCTGATTTTACTAATAAAAGACGAATCGATAAAGTTTGTCATAGACAACTAAGCACTAAACACACTTTTGCAACTAAATTTTATACGTTCCTTGGCCCTCTTCTCTACAATAGATTAAATGCCTTAGTGAATATTTATCCACTCAATTACTTCAATTGTAAGGCAGCCCTTAAGGACGCCTTGCAAAACTTGTCGTATGATGATACAGAGAAACTATTAGATGTGATGAAGTGAAACGTTGTACTTAACTAAGTTTAGTTATAAGTTTTTATGTTAACTCATAAAATAATCTTATATGAGTATTTTTACTATAATTTATGTAGTTAACCTATATGTCGAAGTCACTATATTTTATTCTTCCAGTGTTTTGTTTGTTTGTATAATTGCCTTGCTTGTATAATGTTAGTCCCTCCCGCCTGAAACACAGGAATACCTAGTTCAGGTTCTAGTATAAATTTTACTTTATGTTAATTTTAGATCATAAATATGTAATGTGTGTAGTATACGATTTTTTGAATAAATTATTATTATTATTATCAGTCAGGAAGTGAGACCAATTATATGAATTAATTTGTATTTACTTTGCTCAAATGAAAAAACGTATTATTTCATGGTATTGTAGGTGAATTTACGAGATGTTTTGTGCCGTTAGATTAAAGTGCACGTTTATAATTATAAATATATGAGTGATGTTCTTTACTGGATTAAATATTTATAATGGAAAAATGTCGAAACTTAAGTTTTTGTTCACTCTATTGTTTAACTTGATTTCATGAATGTGCTATCCCTCTCGTTTAATAATATGCCACTTATTTTCCATTTCAAGATCTCCTTCCAATAATGGACAAGGTGTCAATTACTGGGTATTTCATACAATCCAATTATGGACACCATTTTTAATATTATATCTATGCAAAAAATGGCGCCAGTAAAGAACTACATCCCTAAACAAAAGAAAAACGCCGCTTGAAGTAGGAAATTAAATTTAAGTAACAATTTAATAATTATATTCTAATGAATAGAGACCTACAACATAAAGTTCCTACTAATTTTTGATAATAATTTACTTACTATATAAGACTATTTATGTGATTAAAATATAAAACCTAAGTACCTATCCATTTCTTTCACTTTTGTCATATAATTTGAGGTAGGTACCTGTGAACATAGTATTAAAATAAATGTAGATAGTTTTAATCACATAAATCATTATTTTTTATGTTCATTAACACGATCAGTGCGAAACAGGGCTTAAAACACCCTGTCCGTGTCTCGTCTTTGTAGCGGTAAGAAAAAACTTGAACTTCTCTGTCGTGCGAGAGGCATAACTTCCATTTGGTTCAGTGTAGGAGAGAGATAACTATAAGTTTGTGATGTGCTATTGATTCCTAGTTCTATGGTACATCAACCTTAATGCCGGGTTTGTTAGACCTCGTGCCGCACTGAACAAATAATTTACTAACACAGTGCGGAACGAGGTTGCGAACACCTCGTACCCCCGCGCACCTCGTACCGCTCCTTACGCTAGCTTCATGCGGTAAGTGTTGTGCAACGCATTCAAGGCTGCGCACGCGACGGTGTCACTTACCGATCGATTAGTTATGTCGAAGCGTTGACAACTATTATGTTTGTTTATTTAATGCCCTCCTTGTCGGTGCCTGGCCACCGCAGCTACTAAGCCCTCCCGCCACGACGAGGCAAGGACCCAGTGGGGGTGAATCTAACCAACTTAACCCAATTCTTCTCAACTCTAACCAACTTTACCGAACTCTACCCAACTCTACCTAATTCTACCTTTCTCTTACCCTAATCTACTCACTTTAACCTTACTTTTACAGAACCCACTGCAAATGCAAAATCGCATCATCTCGAAAAGGGACCGAAGAAGAGGAGATGTGTAGGGTGTTATAAAAAACTCCGCACCTTTTTATGCAGTCGGGAAGTTGACAAGAAAGTTAAAAAAATTCTTACAGTGTGCACCAGTTGCAAAAAACATTATTGCCTACCATGTTTTAATGAAAAACACCAATAAAAGGAATACAATTAAATAAAATCGATATTTTTTTTCCCATCACTAAATAATATGTAAACCTGCTATTCTTCAGTGCGATACGGGATATATTAGAGCCCACATTTTATTTTATCTATAGAAACTAAACTAATTAATCTAACCACGGGCGGCGGCAGATTTAGATAGATTATTTCAATGTTAATAATAATCACGACCAAAAGTCGTCCACTACGTCTTTTTTGGCCCCAAAAAGAGGATTTTTGTCTCTTACGGGAAGTGGGGTTTAATATGCCTCGTGCCGCCACAATCTCTTGTATAGTACAAGGTTTAAAATGACCCGTAACGCAGTAATGGAATCTATAGATAAAACTGTGCCGCTCGGAACGTGTAATAGCCGTCTAAAATGTTCATAAATGGTTGTTCAGCACTAAATCTTGTCCATAATTAGGTGTCTATGACTGGATTTTCCTTGTCCATTACTAGATAAAAAAGAGTCATTTTATTTGTCATTATTAAATTAGTTTTTTTTTTAGTCATTGATTTTGAGTAATAGTCATATAAAAATAACATAGGACCTACACCTATTCCATTACCTTTGGAATAAAATTAATTACAAAAAAGAAAAAAGAAACACGCTCACGACTGTATTCCCCATGGTGGACATCCTCAGATACATACTCAGTGAGTAGATCTTTGAGGATACCAAGTAGGGGGTAGTCAGAGGCACGTCCAAACATTACATTTGATACATGCCCGCGTTTTGCAAGTAGTAAGCATTCCACGTGACAGGTTGCAAGGCCATCGCCGCTTATTGGAACACTAACTATGGGCACATGCCTTCGAATTTTTGGTTCTAGGGCATGCCGGTTTCCTCACGATGTTTTCCTTCACCGTTTTGAGCACGTGTTAATGCGCACATAATTTTTTCGAGTGGAAAAATCTATTGGTGCACGACCGGGTTCGAACCCACGACCTCCGGATCAGAAGTCGGGGTATAGCCCACTAGGCATGATGGGAATAATTAATACTTGTCAAAAAAAAAATCCTTAAAGTGTTCATAATTGGGGTCGTTACCTTATCACATTCCTGTTAACTAAAGACATATTAGAAACACCAACAATTGCGACATTTTCGATACAAAGCACGCAGTGAAATGAACTCACTACCGCTTTAACAGCTGCCAACCAGCCATTCTGTCGTGACAAAGGTCTTGTCGACCGCAGACGGATCAGTCTAACTTGTATGGTATGTACAATAACTTGTAGTTGTATGGTATGTATTTACGAGAGTAATATTTTGGATTCTTTAATATTTTTTTTATTGTTTTGATGTTATCAGTGTTAATATAAAGCATTAACATTACATACAAATACAGCGTTTTAATGTTATTAATCATAAACCTCAAAATTAACACTTTACTGTGTATATACTTGTATGGAAAGTGATTTACTTGTGGTGTTAGACATTGCGTCGGAGAAGAAGTCCTATAGATGTATACAAACTGTCTTTTAAAAACTGTCGCTCGGGTTTGAATGACATAAAGGTGTTTTTTTCTGTTTTTTTGTCAGGGCGGATGTTGTTAGCGCCACTGTCTTGAAATTTGTATTGACACTTTCTGATGTGCTATCTATCTGGATCTAGGAATCACCTTCTTGTTTTTTTATTTAGCTCCTGACTTCGTTATAAATTTATATGAATCTCACGGCCGGTTTCTTAAATCTGAAAAGTATGTTGTCGAATCTCATTTCAATTAACGTTGAATAAATAACCGATAAATTGATCATCCATTCAGAAAATGGGTTTTAGATAAGTAAACAAAAACAATCCTATAGTTCTACCACGCTTTTTCTATTTACAGTTCATAAATCAGTCTTGTTTTTTTTTCAGAGCCACGATTTGAATTTGAAAGACGGCAACGCCTTATCGTCTTGAATGGTTATAAATACATAAAACACCAAAGGAATGGACTGCAACTTCGTTGGAAATGTATCAACCAGCCAAGGGGATGCCGCGCTTCTATATACACTTTAGACGATTATAATACTATCACGGTTATCACTCATAACAATAATCACAACCATTGATTATTTCACCTAGATCCTAGACAAATAAGTTTCTGTTGACGTTAACGCCTGCGGACAGATTGAATTGTAAGGGTATGACATTCGCTGTGGAAATGTCACGTGACAGTCAAGTATTTCTTTGACGAATTTGCGTTAGCGTGAAAGGAAAAGTAAGCGTGAGGTATTTGTCTAGACCGCCTGGAATTATAACTTCGAAAGCATGTCATGGTGTTAGAATAAACAAAAGATAATATTGTGAATAAATAAATTAGAATGGAATTCGATTTTGCAACTTGTGAAGCTAGAGGTGCGGATTCATTTTCCGCTGCTGTACAAATGTTTGCATGTTTTGCAGATATTGTTTTGAATGTTGCCTAATTGTTTCATGCACTTAATACATTTTGATAATTCACTCCCCATTCATGTGAAAAAGTAATGTGAGTTGAGATTAAAAGTCATATATACTCTTAGATTAACAGTGATCTTGTGACCTTTTGTATGGTAGTGATTTTTAGTATAGAGCGCTTCCATGCTTTAGAGGGAATGATAACGTGTCGGCTATCTCAGTATTTTTTTTTATATTAAGGCATAAATAGTTAACAATTTCAAGATAAATGATAAAAGCTAAAACAAAAATACCAATTAAGCTGCCGCTAATAGTAACAATAAATAAATAATTTTGAAACAAGATGGTACTTACAATAAGTTATACACAAATAACTATAAATACGTATTTAATTAGCTTACTACGAAAATATATATTGTATATAAACATTGTATAAAACCACAGGCTCGTGGGATAAATGAACTGTATGCATATTTCGTTCTTAAATATTAAAGAGTATATTATGCCTTGTGGTGCCCTAAAACTCTGATAACAGAAATGGCCACGCAGCCCGTGGTATACAAATTACTTAAAAGCGTGGGCAGGTTCCAAATGTAATATTTTGACCTGCCTCTGGCTACCATCTCCTTGGTACCTTGGATCTATGAATTGTATGGATTTAAGGATATCAATCGCGAGGAATACTTAATTCCTGGGCATATTTATTTTCTTAGATTGATAATACTTATTAATTACAAAGTTTTGAAAATAAATAAATGACTTATCGTTCTTTATTTTCCTATTTATACAATAACTAGCTTCAGTCCCTGGCTTCACTCACGAGAGATAATAGTAACCAGTGTCCTTTATTAAGGTCTGAACTCTGAACCTTAATAGATTATTGGAAGAACAGCTGACTGTTACGAAGTTTTTTGGTAACAAACCAATATTGGTCCAAGCTATACCGCATTTATAATACTAGAAGTATAGTTTTAAAGGTAATAACAATTTAATTTTGTCGCTATAGATTTGTAAGTTGGTTTATAATATATCATATTTTTTAATTAAATGTCAAACGTTACAAATCACTTTCTTTGGGTTTTTTTCTGAATAAAAAAAAAACAGAATTGAGAAACATAGGTTTTAATATAGGTGTTTGTCGTCGTTTGCAAGAATTCACTAAAAACGGTATAGGTATCTGTAAATTTGATAGTTACTCGATATTTTCCGTGATAATGCAACATACACAACATACCGTGGGTATAAATAAATGAGCAGACACATCATAGTCGTGCACCCACACTAGGATTCCCTGTGTCGTGGGTATAAGGAACATCTGGAAACATTATCTCTCACATTTTCCATTTTGAACAGTCCATGAGGTTTAAGTGAGGTTTAATTTTGCGTTTTGGTAGAATGGATTCTGCTGTATCCGAGTTGACGTTACAAGATTACTACTGTGATGAAGTATACGTAATAAATACATAAATAATTCTGGACACTTTCACACATCATCTAGCCCCAAAGTAAGCAGAGCTTGTGTTATGGGAACTATATAACTGATATACTACTTTTACATTTTTTTTGTAAATACATACTTATTATACATAGAAAACAACCAGACCCAAGACAAATGTTTGCATCTGCAAATATTTCGCCCGCTGCGCCACAGAGGTAGGTAATTCAGTGACAGTCTGTTTAAAATGAAGGGTTAAAGAACATATCTATCTAAATATATACTATACTAGTAATAAAGTTGAAGAGATTGATTTTTGTTGAACGCGCTGATCTTTGAAACTACCAGTCGGATTTGAAAAAATATTTTTGCATTTTTTATTTTAATTCTTGAGGAATGCTAAGGCTATTTAACATTATGCAACGACCCTTAGGAGCCGCTAAATAAGTAATAGCGCGGGCGGGCAATGCGACGCGGTGGGTTAGGGGCCGAGCACAGCTAGTACAAAATAAACTGGAAGTATCTCATCATAATATCTATTGTATTTTTCAGAACCAAGATATATCCGTTCTCGTAGAGGCGAGAAAGCTATTTTTATATCTGGCTACCGGTACATGAGGCATGTAACCTCAGGATGTAAAATTCGTTGGAAATGCGCCGAGACTCATAATGGCTGCCGCGCCGTACTTCACACTTATAATAATGGCGACGATAGCAAAATAACGATAATCACCCATAAAAATATTCATAATCATTAGATTTTTACTAAAAACAGGATGTTTACCATTCGTGAGTTTTAATGATTCCCGTTATTTCGGCACATTTGCATGTACCATGATCACGGGAGGAAATGAAGTCTGCGGGTGAATGTTAGTTGCGAACTCGCGAACGTTAAATAATCCGGTTTTAGTAAAAATAATTATTTTAAGAGTATTTAATCTTGTTTAAAAAAAAAATAAAGCCATTCGTATGAAAATAGTGTTTTGCATGGTCAGAACGGTGAACGAAAGCATCGTGAGGAAAGCGGCATGCTTTAAAAGTCTAAAACAACAATGTTCGCAGGCATGTGCCATCGGTAAGTGTTCCAATAAGCGTTCGGGCTTACAGCCTGTCACGTGGTATCCAACGCATGTCCCAAATAATGTATGGACGTGCGTCTGACTGCCGCCTACTTGATAACCCACGGATCAGTGCACTGAATATGGATCTGGTCAACATGGGTTAGACAGTCGTGATATCGTTTGTTTTACTATTTTCCTGCACATATGTCTTAACATATTCTCTGTAAAGGTGTTTCATACAATGCTTCGTTTTATTTCGCAGAGCCACGATACATCAGCTCACGTCGAGGCGGAAAAGTCATATATATATCTGGATATAGATATATGAGACAGGAAAAGTATGGACTCAAAATCCGTTGGAGATGCTCCGCCGCTCCCAGCGGTTGCCGCGCTGTTCTTCACACTTTGGATGACAAAAACGAGATCATTATAGTGAAACATAACAATGTCCATAACCATTGATTAGATTTTAAAGTAAAAGCAAATTTTAATTGTTCTCTCATTAAGTAGCCGTCTGCGCAAATCAACTACATGTACTTCATTTCAAATTTATATGCCACCACCCAATTCTGTTAGAAGAACATAAAGTTAGTAGATAAACTATTTCATTTCAAAGATATATGCCACCAACCAATTCTGTTAAAAGAACATAAAGTAGTATTAGAGTTCCTTGTGTAAGAGCTCGTCCGGGAAAGTACTACCACTATATGTATTCGCTCGACCGTTTCTTAGTCGATTTACGATGCAAAATTCGTCTTCATGAAAAGTCCTTTTATTTTGGAATAAATATATTTATAGCCTAGGTGGCATACCCTGAAATTTTAAATATGAGTGAAATATTTTTTTAAATCGGATTATTGGTTTCGGAGATTACCTCCTACATACAAACGTTATAATAATTTATATTATGGTATTATTATAATATAAATGATCGAAACGGTCATCGTTCCACATGTTTTTATTTGTTTTTGCAACTCATCATAGATCATCAGACGTCGACCGAACGCATACCCAGGTAAAATGTGTAGTTTAAAAAAACACGTTTTATCATGCACTAAACAGAATTCCACTTTCCACTTCCTGGCTCCATCATCAGACCTTCGACACCTAGTGCAATCTATTGAACTAGTCAAAACGAATTATATGAGCCCAAATTAGAGGGGTTTTCTAGTAGCCACTGAAGAGTTCCACTATCCACATTCTGGCTCCATCATAAGACCCTCGATGCCAAGTGTAATCTATTGGACACGTCAAAACGAATCACATGAGCCCAAACTCGAGGGGTTTTCTAGCAGCCACTGAAGAGTTCCACTATCACTGTCAGCTGGTGGGTTTTGTGATGACTTCTATAAAATCGAGAAGTAATTGTGAATGACCGCCGCCGGACCGGTTAGAGACACATGGAAGGTTGATTGATTCATCGATTGAGTGAGACCTCTGCCCAGTAGTGGGATACCAGGCAAAATAGTGATGAGAAAAAATCTTACAAGATATATTGTTAAAAGGTGCTCGAAAAACAAATCTTCGTCATGGCATAAATGCATTCTGGAACAAAATTCACACGCCTGAGAAAAACGTGGTAGTCAATTCCCGCAGCCTCTAGTATCTTTTATTTGTGTGACGTTTGTGTAATTTCCTTAATTAATAAAGCAACTATAATCTTTCAGTGGCTGTTTTCGGATTAACCGTACGAGGTACACCTATGATCTCTATATGCGGATACAAGTTTAGCTTTCAAAGGAAATGTGGAGTGAAGAAATCAAGAAGTCGCTGGCGATGTATGAAGCACACGAGCAATGCTTGCAGCGCGTTTATATACACCTCAAATGAAAATACTATAATCAAATATAATTTTAATCACAATCATTGAGCTATTAGATAGTGTTGTAACTTTTGAAGCATCATGGTTATTATACTAGCAATAATGGAAACTTTAGTAAAAAATAAAAGAGTGTAAGAGTGTGTTGTCAACGCGTCGTGGGTTTGAAACCGGTCTGGCACCAATGTTTTCTCTTTCAATTTATGCGTAATGAACACGTGCTCATAACAGCAAAGAAAAGATTGGATATGCCGAAGTCATGTGCCATTAGTGAGTGTTCAAATGAGTGGCGATGGACTTGCAACCTGTCACGTGGCATGCTAACTACTTTTCAAACACTCGTATATGTGCCAAATATTATTTTAGGATGTGTCTCTGACTACCCACTACTTATCCTCATATCAGCGTACTGGATAAGGATCTTTTTCATGGGAGTCAGAGACATGCGTGTATTTTTTTTTTATTTTTCCAAATTTGTTTGGTTTTAGCGTGTTGTTCTAGTTGTGAGGTTCTAGTTGTTATAACATAACATAAACCCACGCAAAGGTTATCTAGAAAAAAAAACTAAGCGCTAAGATTTTCCTATTGTACCTATTTTCTATTTTTAATTCCTATGTTATAACATAAAATAAATCCACGCAAAGGTTATCTAGCAAAAATCACTTTTAGCGCTAAGATTTTTATTGTTCCCTTATTCTATTTTTCATTATTTTGTTATGTATTTTTTTTGTTTTGCAAGAGTATTATCAATCTATCTATCTATCGAAACAGCTATTACATAGTCCTGACTAATTATGTATCACATTTAGATTATTTATGATAATCCCATGATTTTATTCTTTGGGGGTCTGGGCCTTGCAATTGGAATCGATTGCGCCATAACAGTTACAGTTAATAAAAAAAACTTATTCTTTCTAATGAGTATCTTGTAAGTAAACTCTTTCTTATAACACACCGACTACGTCAACGGGATAAGGAGTCTAGACAAATACGCTTAGTTTTCCTTTCACGCTAACGCAAATTTGTCAAGGAAAAAACTTTCAGCAGTCACGTGACGTCTCAAAAGCTATTCTGACAGGTAAAAATTAACAACCTTTTGTTTCATTTTGACCAGCTATCGGGGTGTAGTATATTTGAATGTTAAAATAAAATCAAATTAAAAATATACTCATAGAACTTGTGTATTTGCGTTGATTGCTAATCTACTCGTAGCATGAATTGATCGATCTTCGACGTGAATCGACAAAGCCGATGCAGTTCACAGCAGTGTCTAGATATAGATAGATAGATAGATAGATAGATAGATAGATAGATAGATTGGCGTAGAAATATTAAAAAACCATGACTTCACTAAGATCTTATGTATAACTTTGTTTCAACTCCAAAACCCAAATATTTTTGTATAATATAATATTTATATTCAAATGACAAAATGTAAAAATGTAATTGGATAAACTTACAAAAAGTAAATTTAACTTTTTTTTTCAAGTTTTGAATTGAGCATGTGAAAAGGCCAAATAAATCATGTTTTTATTTTTTAGGTTAAGTTTAAAAACGCATGTGGAAAGACCAAAAAAAGTTATATCACCTACTTAGATAAATGGTTTTATAAATAAATGAAAATATGTAGCTACTTAAGTATTTCATTGCGAAACTTTGATAGTTTGTCCAGTTAATGAACCTATATATCGAAAAGAAGAAAGTGAAATCTCTTTCAACTGTAATACTAGATTTTAGCATACTGATCTGTCACAGATCAAAAAGTAAACCCTTTACTAATTGTGATTTAACTCCATAATACGCAATGCTGTTGGACATAGCGGTCGCTATTTACTTTGCTTTATATCCTTTATCCGATTCTCTATCAGAGATTCAGAAAATAACGTTTCTACAAACGATTGTATAAGTATAGATAATAATAAATTGACTGGTATCGTATATCATTCCATAGATCCAGCATTAATTCCACTAACATTTACTCTCGCAATAACCCAATATTCAAATACGGTAGGTATTGTATTCATCTGTCTCACCTACAGCTTTCAAAAATGCACCTTTCCTAATATTTTACTTGTACATGGGGCAACGATGAAATCTTAAAGGGTGCTAAAAGTCGGCAGATGGAATTGGCCCAAGATCGTTCGTCATGGCACTCTTTTTTCACACATTATCATCTAGCCCCAAACTAAGCAGAGCTTGTATTATGGGAATTAATATACAACATAGATACATTTTTTTTTTGTAATTTCATACATTTGCATTTAGTTCCCATAACACAAGCTCTCATTTCTTTGGGGCTAGATGATGCTGTGTGATAATGTCCAGCATTATTTATTATTTATTTATTATATTTTCAGGTATCGTTCTTGCTGAAACAGTACAAGGGCACCCGATAATAATAGCTAAAGGATATAGATTTGGTAGAAACCAGACGGTATCTGGAAAAGTACACTGGCGCTGTTCCACGCGTAACAACGGCTGCCGAGCGATAATACATACTGTGAATGATGTAATTGTAAAAAATGTACAATGTACACAACCATCCCATGTCAAAGAAACCATATCAATCTACCGTCATAAAACCTATAAATGTTCACCTATATCACTAAAATATAAAACTTTACCTTACAAGATAGCGAGGTTTTATTTATAAGTAATGAGTAAGTAGTCGTTTTATAACTCACCATGCTTAATAGAGGACGTCAGGCATGTACATCATCATCATCATCATCAGTCATATACACGCTGGATATTAGCATCTCCCCTTCTCAATTGATGTCAGGCATTTTTTTTTGTATTGTATTTTTTTTATATTACTGAAATGAATGAAAATGTAATGATCTGGACATAGAAAATATACCACTTTTATGGTATTGTTTATATGTACTGACTAAACGTATTCAAAGTTTATGTGGTCTTTGAAATAAGGTGGCAGTTGGCAAGGACCTACTCTGTAACAAATAGACCTGTCGTTGGTTACTGTTTGTGTAAAACGTATTAGGTTGTTATAATCTGAGTATATACATATTTCCTGTAACAACTGAAATTATTTTTACTTTAATAACAAGATTCAATCTAAACTTTGGCCAAAGAGCAGTGACTAATAAAAATATTGCTTTAGTAGATATGAATATATATAAATTAAAATAGGATTAATACATTTATTCATACAACTATGTACAAGTAGGTATATACAAAAAATACAGATGAAACAGCTAGCTATCTAAAGACCGTTGCAAACGATCTATAGATAGCTCAACTGATCCAGATCACTACCAGGCGGAAGCGTTCCCAAAATACTGGCCGCATTGCCACGCTGAATGGCAATGCTAATGCGTTGACCCAGATAAGAGCCAGCTCTCTTGTCACGCGTCGCTTCGACCAGTCGCCCTGAAAGAATTTTGAAAACGCGAAGGGCCCCGGTTCCCTCGGACCCAGAGTCTCAACCTCAAAAGGCTCAAATAAGTAAGCTCTGTCGAGACTTCTATATTTGCGCCTCTTGAGATCCTCGGCCGAATCAGCCGCTGCACCGGCTCTAACTGAAGTCCCCGACAGATGAGATGGTGCTAGGGTATCTACGCATGTGGCGTCCCATACCAAAGGCCTTCCCTTCTCCCAAGGGACAAGAGTCATGCCGTCAGGCCGCTTACCATCGTCACGTAGTAGACCATTCGGTTCGAGATATATTTATTATATATTTATATATATTATATATTTATAAAATATATTTCGAAATCGTTCCTTCAATTTCAATTAAAATTGAAATTGAAGGATAATCTCAAGGAACTTAACTACGATAAAACTGAGAATCTGATGAATATTGTATAGACTGACTTACTCATCCTTACATACTAATAAACACACTAACATACAAACAAACAGCTACAACGCACACGCATACACCCATAGACATATTTACACACACGCAACCCACATATTTACTTACCCCCTACACACAGCAACAAAAAATCACTTTCCTCTAGATATAGGACCACATTATCAGTACTAAATTTATCCTTTTTTTTAATTTATTTAAATGTTAATTCTGTTTTTTTTTCCTTGTAGTTAGTTCGTTTTACTGAATTAAAACTATTATGATAAAACGAAATCGCTAGTTGATACAGGAAACAACTCCTATCGAAGAGAGTCCGTGGCGAATCCCTTGTGACCCCACTATACAGGCTTTCAGACCTAGTTTGGGGAACAGAGATAAACCGAGGTACACTTCTTATTGATTAGGAATCGTTCCTAATCTTGTAGTGCTCAATTATTTGTCCGTACCATGTAAACGTTTGTTATTATTAGATATTAAGTTAAGTAATAATAAGTCATAATATTTGTATTAAAAAAAAAAACAAGACCGCATACATACCTTAGGGATACCAAGCACAATGCATTTGTACTTGGTATTATAAGATTTACGCACTGGGTATCTGAGGATGCCCATCAAGAAGAATACAGTCGTGAGCGTGTTTGTTTTATTTTATTTATCTAACATCAAAACTTTTTGCAGAGGTAGTGTTCAAGAAATCATTGCAAGGACATCCGACAATCGAAGTATC
The DNA here is from genome assembly GCA_961405105.1 of Perizoma affinitatum. NCBI lineage: Eukaryota > Metazoa > Arthropoda > Insecta > Lepidoptera > Geometridae > Perizoma > Perizoma affinitatum. Next base: position 10,924,156 of record OY560197.1, read on the forward strand.
TGGTTATAGGTTCACGAAAAATTGCACGCGTGGGGATAAAACTCATTGGTATTGTTTTACGCGCAAACGTGGCTGCCGCGCGACCGTAAAAACTGTAAATAATACCGTTGTTCTTATAAATAACGTTCATAACCACCCCAAAACAAACAGACCATTTGTTCTTAACTTGAACAAATCCACCTGAATTTGTATTTTAAATACTTTCGCGATCAGAAAACATAATTATAAGTTTTATACGGATCTTTATTTACGAAGGCTGTTGCAATACAGTCAAAACGTCGGGAAATTATTAAAAAAGGTAAACACAATAAAGACCCGTATAAAACAGGTAACCATCTGAATTTGTTCTTGAAAATGTATTCTTTACACAAGACTATATTTTCTATGTTATGTAGGTATATACGGTGTTAGATGATTTTACTTCTAGTAAAAAAATGTTAAATAGCTGTTCGGTTCTTGTCAAACGCATTAGATCATGTTCTAAATAAAACTACTAAGGTACTGGTATCAAGGTTTAATCAATTTAAGTCACTTTTAAAAAACATACCTAAGGGGGCCAAAAAATGTGCAAAGTATTTTAGTATTCAGTATATTAGGAAACTTTTTTTTTAATGTAAAAATTCGTAGGTACCACGGAGCAGTCTTACTGACTAATTACATGATTTTAGCAGAAAATTCGGAATCGGCATATGATTATTATTTTGGTACCCTGTGTCTCGATTTATTCGTTTCGTTAAATACTTATTAAAGGCTCGCCCGCACTAGGGTCATTTGTATTGCAACATGGTTTTGGCAAAAGTTATCTTCATAAGTCGATGTGGCAAAAAGGTTCTATGATAAGTGTGAAAAAGTTTCAGATACAAGTGCATCATATAAATCACGATACACGTATTGTTAAAGTTATTTATTAATTGTGACTTGTGTCCCAGTGCGGACGAGCCTTAAGGGATTAATTATTGTTTTGGTTGAGTTATTTATGTAAGAGGGACCGATTAGGTAATAAAACTACTCATGGCACCTTCCAGGGACAACCAGAGTGACCACGGTGGAATGGCGTCCTACTAATATAATAAATGCGATATTATGGTTGTTTCTGTGTTCTTGGTTTTGCTAAACTGATATGGATGAAATTTTGTATTAATATTGTTAATGACCCTGAAATAGTCTGGATTCTTTGTAAAACTAAAAAACTAATTTATTATAATCATATCATACATAAGTGATTATATTTTACATCGTTTTCGCATGAATAATCTCACGTCGTTAAATGTCAAAATATTTCTTTTTATATTTTTCCAGACATAGTTTTCAAGAAATCTTTAAGAGGTTCTCCGATCATTGAAGCATCGGGGTATAGATTCACCAAAAATCGTACGCGAGGTGCGATTACCTATTGGTACTGTTTTACACGCAACCGGGGATGCCAAGCCACTGTGAAAACCGTTAATAATGTTATTGTTCGTATATATAATGTTCATAATCATCCCAAAACGTACAGACCTTTTGCACATAACATCTAAAAAACAATCTGATTCATTCGATAAAAGTACCTATCGTCAAACTCTGAATTGTATTTTATTTATACCCATACATACAGATATATGTAAATCAATTGTAAAACGCTAACAAGCCATTAAGCCGTTTCGGAAATAATGGTCACAGACAAAAAAACTAACTACTAATGGCAAACAAATGAACCTACAGGTTCCTGTCGTCGTGGGTACCGTTTTATGATTTTTGGCTTAACGATAATGTTTTTTAAATTAATGATTTCTTTAAACATTTTATGTGATAGAAAGGTTTTTTAAGGATATATCCCGTCACAGTTATTTCTTGTATATCATTAACCTAGAGTTTTTTTTCATCAGAGGATGTTGTGTTCGATACATCAAGGCAAGGACATCCCATAATCATTGCATCTGGGTATAGATTCCGACAAAATCAGAAGAGTGCTGGAAAGGTTCGTTGGCGCTGCTCCACTCACAGTCAAGGCTGTCACGCTATCATACATACTATACAAAATCGTATTGTAAAAATGTATAATTTTCATAATCATGTTTAGAGTTAATAAGATTGTATAATATTCCAAAAATGCAATCTCGGCAATCGGCGACTCAGCAGGATCGAGGCCCGATGAGGTTGCATTTTTATGATAAAAATCTTGTGATTTCCCTTAAGTGCGGGTTAACATTTTAAAAACCAAAAAACTAATGTTAATATAACTTTGAAGAATTATAATATTTGTGGTACGGTGTAAATATTAGAATTATAAGTTCGGAAGAAGATCATTCATATTATAACGTAATACTTGTAGTGTATCTGTGGTGAATAATGATATCCACGCAAAATTATAATATATTTTTATAAGCATTATGTACAGCAAATAAGTTAACACTTGTAAAGACAGTCAAATAGGAATTGTGTTGACAACGTAAATGAAAATTTGGTTAAATACGGCCGAAATTGTGTAGATGGAACACACTAAAGTCTACTCACTTTACATATGTACCGGGGCGTTTCTCTACAGGTCCTCTCCGCCTGGCAACGGCCCAAGTCAAGGTCCGTACCTAGTGGTAATGGCACCACTAGGTAGACTCTAGATGCCCCAAGTTACTGTGATACTCATTGAGAGAATATTCAATGAGTCACTACTAATTTAAGTCGTTATAATTGCATTTTTTTAAGCTGAATCTGATTTGTATTATTATTATAGTATAGTATAGTATATATATATAAACTTATTTGTATAGTACTTAATCTGGCATAATACATCAGGCTACTTTTACCCCACACTGAAGAATCTAAGCCAGTTATGGGTTAGATTACTATATCATCCCATTACAAACGAATTTGAAGAGGCAATAACATTGGTTATTAACCCACTTATATTGTCAATGTCAATATTTAAAATAAAATACGCGTACCACTGTACCACGCGTGCTTTGCTTAACTAGGGAGGTCGCGGCTTTGATTCTCGTCGGGGTTGATATTTTTGGAGTTTTTATATAGGTTTGATGAAACTACTATGCATGAATACATTTGAACGTAGTGTTAATTTTGTGATAATTTGTAAATTTTTGCGAAATAAAATGTCATGTAGATCGTACTGAAATAAACTTTAAAGACATTTAAAAAAAAAGTAATACACAATTATTTTACCAAATACCTAGTGGTATAAAATTTTAGTTTGGTTACACTAGAGTAAGTACACCGCCTATTTCGTCGGGGAATGTTAGAGCCCGAATACATTCATAATGTCGTTTGTTTATAGCATTAGTTGCGACCACGTTTTTTTTGTATCTTGATTTTTGTTTTTTAAACAACATAGCGGTTACAGTGAGTTATGGACGCTTGCAATATCAGAGTTATAATCCTTAATAATCTAGTGACACTATTTAAATAATTATGATCCTTACATAAATTAATGTAAATTTAATTGTATTGTACGTTTATCTAATCTGAGCTAATAAGCATGTCTGATTCCACTGCAGAGCAAAGGCCTGCCTTTTTCCGCTCTTTTGAATCCGCTGGCCAGCATACCGAAAATGTGTAGTTTGTCACGCCACCTACGTTTTTAAGTACTATGTATGACTAGAATTATATTTATGGTACGGTGTAAATATTAGAATTATAATTTTTGTGGTTCGGTGTTCGGAAGAAGATAATTCATATTAATTCTTCGTAGATGGTCAATAAGAAATTGCGAGAATGGCCTAACAATACATTCAGAGAACATTCATAATTTTACGATCCAAACATGTGATCCGTGTTGGCCTAGAATTACTTTGAATTCTATTCTGAAAGTAGTGGGTTTGAACCCGGTGGTGCACCATTGTTTTTTCAATTTTCAACGAAAACCCTTTCGCTTTTTGTTCCAGTAATTTTATCTCGGCAGGGACGTCGCATGATCGTAATGTCAGGGTACAGGTTTTACAAGCAGTCAACTTTTGGCCTTAAGAACCGATGGCTCTGCTCAACACACCAGAGAAAAGGCTGCCGCGCTGTCATACACACTTTAGATGATATGACCATTCTCAAATGTCTAAATGTACATAATCACTAAAAATATATCCATGTTATATATTTTTAGTGATTAAAATATATCTATGATCTACAATCATAGTTCCTAGTTTCCCAATTTCCTACTTTATTATTCCTTTTCTTTTTTTTCATTATTTCTGTTATAAATAGTATGAATGTTTGTTACTGTGTTAAAGAACTGTTAACCGGCTCAACAGTTAACCGTTTATGTTTGGAATAGATAACATTATATCTGGCAACCACGAGAGCTAAGAAGCACAGAAGAAGCTTACCTACAATAATATTTTATTAAGACTTGCCCACAGCTCGACCGCTGAATTCTCACGGTAAATGTCTTCACTCTACGTGTACCATAACTAACCTATGTGGTGTTGTAGATAATGCTACTAGTTGTCAAGTTATTATATATTTACAATAAATTTATCAAGTTAAAATTGATTTTATTTACCGTTTATTTAATAAATCGCAATAATCGCCTAGGATTAATATAGTTCTGAAATAAATAGATAAAAGGCAATTATTGTATTCGTCTTCACATTAAACGCTGGTTATAATTATATTAAAGCCATTGCTTGAAACTTGCGCTCAGGTCCGCTTGAGACGCAGAAGGTTGCGGGTTCAATTCCCGCTGCGGGACAAATGTGTGTATGATCTGCAAATATTTGTCTCGGGTCTGGGTGTTTACATGTATAGTATGTATGTATTTACAAGGGATTTTATAAGAACGGATCGAAGCTCATCAGCACTCATTGGTGTCAATTCGTTTTTCTAAATTCCTTATTGCTCTCAAAAACCGCTGAAATCATCACTATGAAACCTTTTTTCTCAGTTTGGTTTAAGTACAACTTAAATAGGTTTTATGGCCACACTCCACTAAGGGGACCTCGAATACGTGATACAGGATCGCTTCAAGTTCGAATCACCTATATCACGTTATTTATACCCATAGCACCTATAGCAGTTATACCCAGTTATCGATTACTAATTAGATAGATAGATAGATAGAAAATTCTTTATTGCACAAAAAAGTATGAGTACATAGGCGAACTTAATGCTAAAAAGCATTCTCTTCCAGATAACCTTTGTGTATTGTGGAAAAAGATGTGTCGGTAGTGCGCAGAAAGGATTAACAAAATAATTAATATGTAGTAATTATGTAATGCAAATCTTTAAATACAACTAGATTATTGATTTTAATATTTAAATACTAAGGATATAATAACATAAATAAAAAAAAAAATATATACATATATACATAAATAAATTGCTCAATCTAATTACTTAATTTTTGTTTCAGAAACGATGGTAACTACATCCATAAGAGGTCGACCGATCCTGATCGTCTCAGGTTACAGATTCAGTCAACTTCGAACTAATACAACAAAGATCCATTGGGTGTGTTCCACGAATAGCCGCTCCACAGGTTGTCGTGCTATCGTTCACACTTTGATAGACCTGACTATCGTCAAATGTCACAATGTACATAATCATTAAACATTGTATCAAAATACATTTTATTGAAATGAAAAATAATCACCCAACAGGAAATAAATACACATAATCCTGACCCTAATACTAGGATGAATTATTTTCACGGCAGTTACACCCTTCGCTTTTCACATTATTTTAATCAATTATATTTAAAGGTTGCCTGGAAGAGATCGCTCTTAGGGATAATTTCGCCCATTGTATCACGACTTAGTTTAGATCTTATGAGTTATCTACCTATTTACAATGTAATTAATATGTGTCCTTTTTTTACAGATATAATGTTCACCACGACTAAGCGAGGCCGTCCCATCATAATCATTTCAGGATATAGATTCTTTAAAGTACGAACCTACGGAGTTAAAACCTATTGGTTTTGTTGTAGCGGTTTAAGTAATCGCTGTCGAGCTGTCATACATACTTTGGAGGATAATACCATTATCAAATTTAATAATGTTCATAATCACTAAAGATTCGATGCCACAAATAGTTAGTCTGGGTTAACGTATTAGAATTTGTCATTCAGCGTTGCAATGCCAGGATTTTGGAAAAGCTTTCGTATCGAATTCCAGTGATTTGGATCAGTTGAGTTTTATTATAGATCTATATAGGTAGTAATCAATAATATAGTAATATAGGCAGTAGATCTATTATCTATCAATCAGTAATATAGGTAGTAGATCTATTATCTACTACCTATATTTGAGCCTTAGTTATTGTATTACTCTTTTATAATTATTTTCTGATAATAATAAGAGAGAAACGAAATAAATTTATTTTACATACATAATAATACAGAAAGTATAGGTATATAGAAAGTAGGTACATTTTGCGTGTCTACCGTGACGGGTATCTGTTGGAGGTACTGCGCAGAACCTACCTAGCCTTAGTCCTGTCCCGGCATATTTTGCATCTGTACAAATAATAAACGTATTTATTATTTAAAAAAAAACTATGTAAATAACCATGTAAATATCGTGTGTAGAACAAAGATTAACCTATGTATTATATCAAACATTAAAGTATAACGTTAATTATTAAGTTATGTTTGTAACGAAACACTTAAATGGAACAATAAAATTTATCTTTTCTTATCTTATTTAATTAAATCTACATTCAATAACATATCCAACTCCATTGTAGAATTCTTTGTATTGTGCCCGACCATTGTACCATGGCCCAACAACACGTAGATCCCATAAAACAAATATTTGCAGATCGTCCAAACATTTGTGCCGCAGTGGGAATCAAAACTGAAATGATCTTCTCGTACTCAGCAGGCTCTCTTCATGCTAGCACTGTATATTTTTCTCATCTTACTGCATTATTATTATTATGAATTTATTTATTATTTGCTTCAGATATTAAGATGTCGGTTACTAGGTCACAGCGAGGTCGACCTATTATCGTTCTGTCAGGGTACAGATTTTTTAGAAAACGAACGCTAGGTCCTAAGACTCATTGGATCTGTTCTACGCATCACAATCAAGGCTGTCACGCTATGATACACACTTTAGAAGATATGACCGTTCTAAAATATTCTAATATGCATAATCATTAAAGGTGTCACAACTTTGTTATAGTATATTGTTATGCAAGGGCCGTAAGAGATCGCTTACACCCGAGATATATTGGAGCGAAGACGCTAAAGAGTTCGAGGGTGTAATTGATCGCTTAAACCCGAGATCAACACATAACTTTTCATCACGAAAGTGGGGAAATTCGAAAGGTAATAAAACAAATTAATATATCATATATTTTTTATTTATTTTTTTCTTTTTTTTACCATCGGACTATCGCCAGTTCCATTTTTAAATGCAAGTAGGTATTAGACATGGATATTGTATTTCATTGTATTGGTACCTAAGTTAAGGTATTCAGGCAATTACCTCGGTCAGAAAATTAGCATTGCTATTCACCGAGGTAATGTCGCGAGACTTTTGGGTATCTTGTCCGTCTTCTTTTCCTAATTTATTATTATGTAGACAGTTTAATTATATTTTTCTGTTTGTAAAGTTCTGTTGTTTCATTGTAGCATATTATAAAAGTAATGCGCCTCGTTCTACTTTCAAATAAAATATTGTCATCAGTATTTTTGCATAAGGAGACAGTGACGTCATTCATTTACTTTAAGCGACAAACTTAATAAATGTATTTACCATATATCTATATAAAAAACCCAGTTTATTTCAAGCACATAGCTTACCTGCTTATCTTAGACTTATTAATGTGTTAAGTGATGTAAATTGTGAATCAGAGCTTACTTGGATCGTGTGGTAAACAATTCTAAATTAAGTATCTGGTTAATTTCATTGATTATAAACAGACTTTGACTGGAAAAAAACTCTGTATGCTATTCTAAGTCGCAAAGTAATTCTTTTACGACGTATAAGAAGAATATAAGATTCAACACGCACAATAAAAAAGGGATACGTATATATTATACCCTCGTGATAGAGTAGCTGTAGTAGGTACTGCGTGGATACCTAGTATTTTCTGTATCAAACTAACAAGCAAACGTAATTAACTAACAAACATCCATTTTACCATAAAAATTGTTTCAGATTCAGATGTGTTGGTTACTACGTCACAGCGCGGGCGACCCATCATTACTATGTCAGGGTACAGATTCTGTAAACACCGAGTTCTCAGTACTAAGGTACATTGGTTTTGTTCTACACATCAGAGTAAAGGCTGTCGCGCTGTCATTCACACCTTGAAAGACATGACCGTTATAAAGTCTCATAATATTCATAATCATTAACGATACTTACCTCAATATAGGTTTTGAATCTACCATTGTTATTATTTTTATATGTAAAAGTTATTAGGCTATGCTGGGAAAAATAAGTTTTCTAGAATAAATTTACAATGACGAAAGCTAGGGGGGCTGATTTTACGCAATATGGGAATACAGTTTTGTTATGTTACTTTAAGAAATAAAAGAAAATGGTCGTTTAAGTCGGCCCGGTCATCACGAATAATCCAATAAATCAGCTGTTTAAATTAGAAGGCACGCTGCCCAAATATATTCAAATGATTTCCTGAAAAAACCTTTGAATATATTTTGAAAATAAGTTTTTTTTTTATATAATTCATGTAGAATCATCCTAAAAGTAACGGTTCCTTGTAGTTATGCTCGCATTGCTGTGTTCTGGTTTGAAGGGTGCCGTTGAAATTACAGGCACATAAGACATATCACCCGTTATGTCTTAAGGTCGACAGCGCGCGAGTGATACCTCGGGTGTTGCAGTCGTAAGGTTACAGTAACCACTTACCAACAGATGGGCCGTATGCTTGTTTGCCGATTTAGTTGTATAAAAATACTTCTTCGGAAAAGGCATTCTCGGTCATCCTGTAGGTATTATATCTAAATTTTTTCAGCCTTTACGTTGTTTATCTTTTAAAACATGCATTTTAATTATTTTTTTCAGATATGTTGGTTACTACGTCACGGCGCGGGCGACCGATCATCATTATGTCAGGGTACAGGTTTTGTAAACAACGAACTTACTGTCTGAAGACCCATTGGATATGTTCTACTCACAAGCATAAGGGCTGTCGTGCTAGTTTACACACTTTGGAAGACTTGACCTTGGTCAAATCACATAATATTCATAATCATTGCAAGCTAGATATATAGCCCCGCATTTTTACAGATTGAAAAGAGTGTGTGCGTACGTCTGAATTTGTTTTTTTTACAAACTTCATCTTCTCGCTGCTTAAGTGGTGGAATTCCAGAAAAATATTTTTATTGCACTCCTACACGGTAAAAGAAACGCGTTTCCAATTTCGGTCCCTAAGACTTACAGATACAGTTTTTTTTCTTAGGGCCCGGTCAATCTCGCGCGGAGGTGCTTTTTTTTTGACATCTATCCTTTGATCATCACCGCCACCGCCGATGCGTCAGTTTGACCGGGCCTTATGTGTGGGACATCAAAACCTTCTCTCCAATTGTCAATGTAATATTTGTTTCAGATATTATGACGGTTGTTAGGTCACAGCGAGGGCGACCCATTATCAACATGTCAGGTTACAGATTCTGTAGACTACGAACTCAAGGTGCCAAGACTCATTGGTTTTGTTCTACACATCACAATCAGGGCTGCCACGCCGTTATACACACTTTGGATGACATGACCGTGATCAAATGTCACAATATCCATAATCATTGAAGGGCTGCGCAAACCTGCGGCGACGGTGGCGACGGCGGCGACGGCAGGGACGGCGGCGACGGCGGCGACGGCGGCGACGGCGGCGACGGCGGTGGCGATCAAAGGCATTTACAATGGTGCGATAGCAGTTTTGCGAATAGGCTTCATCCTATCTCATCACTATATAAAATTGTTTCTTAATTTGCTATGCTAAGCATTGATAAGCTTAATACTGATTTATTAAAACGCTGGTGAAGAACTAAAATATGTGAAATGACTTGTGTTAAGCAGATAGTTATAGCACTTGTGAAAGATTCACTTGGAGATGAGATTCAGATCACCTTGTTCATAAAATGTCAGTAGCATTCTCTGCGCGTAAATAGATCTCGTATTAGGGTTCCTTTCGATTTCTTAAAATATAAAACTCTATTTAAAAACTGAGTGGTAAATCACTTGAAATTTATTCATTTGTTTAATTATTGTTTTAATATAGTTTAAACATCTAATATTAAGTATATTACATATTTTTTAAAAATATGTTGTTTGCCTTTAATAATTCACAAATCGCCGAAGTTTTTAAAGGTACTTTTCGATATTTTTTTGAAGATTTCAAGGCGCTTCCGTGTGTTTCAGAATTATTTCGCATTCAATTCATAATTTGGGTTGTTTTGTATGAATTGGATAGGTTTGTCACATATTGACAGACACGAATAAACGATATTAATTGAGATTGATTTATTAAGACAGGGCAATCTCAATAAGTCAATTTCCGGTCACCGGTTATTTCTGAGTCACACTGCATTAAGCCAATATTTCTATTCAACTTTAATGTTTACAAAAAAACTTAACATCAGCCTGAAGTATGTTGCGAGACCACATATACCATCCCAAATTAATTACGATATTTTCCCCTCCTGGCTCCTCCATTTGATGGGTCGAAAATATCGTACTCTCTGAGGCGCTACAAGGCGCTTAAGGGGTCTACATGCTGTATTTCTGATGTTTTGTACTTCAACTTGTAGCATAGTCTGTGGAATGGAGGACATAATATAGTCTGTGTAGTGGAGGAAAGGATATAGCCTGTGGAGTGCGGAAGAAAGCGGTTTAATAAAAGTTGCAACAAATATAAAAAAAAAAAAAAAAATGTATTGTTTAGTAAAACATTTATTATATTTGTTGCAACTTTTATTAAACCGCTTTCTTCCGCACTCCACAGGCTATATCCTTTCCTCCACTCCACAGACTATATTATGTCCTCCACTCCACAGACTATGCTACACAACTTGCTATTTCAGAGACTTGTTGACACTAGTTTTTACGCAACACACTTACTGCTTCAGGTTTTACATTCATGAGATCAAAACGAGGTCGTACTTTGCTTGTGAAGTCGGGCTACAGATTCTGCAAACATCGAGTAAAAGGCGTAAAGACAACTTGGGTTTGCTCAACGCACATGAACCGAGGCTGTCGTGCAAGTCTCCACACATTAGGAGATAAGATAATCATCAAAAATAATAATGTTCATCATCACTAAATAATGATGTTACAAACTGCAAGAAAGATTCAATTGTGACATAAACTATGAATATTTTTCTGTTCGTTTGAAGTAATTAAATAACCAACAGTCAAGTCTTGATTCATAACTAGGATTCCTTGTAACTTTGGTATCAGAAACGATGAGTACATCGGTACGATTTTCAGTAAATAAAAACTGAAAAGTTATTCAACGTTATATCACGAATATATTTTGAGAAGATTCCTTATTAGAACCCTTTCTTTTTAACTCTACTCACTCAAATTAACTTGTTTCAGTACGTACAAGTGACCTACTGAAACAAGTTTATTTACTCGTTTGTAAATTAAACTTTTTAAAAGATTCATCGCGTAGTTTTATTGAGTCGTGGTAGTAGGTATAGAAGATACTAAATAATAGTATCATCAAGTATGTTTCGTATGTTTAAGTGCGCTTAGATTGGGATTTGATAATTGTTATAACTGAATTCCAATCATATTCTTATTACCTATGAAACTATCCTGGTTTTGAGCATAATTTTATCTGAAAACGGTAATTCAGAAAAATATCAGATCTTGCCTTAGCGGAGATTTTTTTAGGTTTGCTTTAAGCGTTTTCTTACCTAACCGCAGACTTGGTATTGACAGTCTCTTTATAAAAATATACAATTATTGACTAGTATCATTTATTTCAGAAATTGTTTTCGGGTTTTCAAGTCGAGGTTATCCCAGGATTTACATTGCAGGATATAACTTCAGCAAACGGCAGACTATAGGTCCTAAGATCCACTGGTGCTGTTCCTCTCATCATAAACGAGGATGTCATGCAGTTATACACACTTTGCAAGATAGGACAGTCGTCAAATGCCATAATTATCATAACCACTAAATATGCATATATAAAAGTAGAATATCAGTCATGTAGTTCCATAATACAAGCTCTGCTTAGTTTGGGGCTAGATGATGCTGTGTGAATATGTACAACATTATTTTTAATTTATTTAATAACTAAACCTAGCCATTTCCAATAACTAAGCTGTTCACACGACAAAACCATAATCTTGTTCAAATTGTGTGTACTTAGCATTTTATTTGCAGCACTACAGTATGTATAAAATATTTATTAGACTATTTTTGACTTATTTTTACCAGCGACGTAGGACACCGATAAGACTATGTAATTGAGGTGAGGTTGCTTGTTACTTTTTGTGTTTGTTACCATTTTCTCCAATACCGATCAACCGATTATAGTACTGTTTTATGTGAATATAAAGGTAGTTAGGTACTATTTCTACATGTCACTAGGTAGCATTCAATAAATGATGATATGTAAGACAGCGTTTATAATGTACTTTTTACCGTCTTGTATGACATCAATAAAAGTTGTAATATACACTCACCGGCAGAAAATGTAGCCCAAACGCTTATTGCGATTTGGTTAACAAAAACAGCATTATTTATGGGATGTAAATAAAGGTAGGTGAAAAAGTTTTGTAGGTTTTAAAGTCAAACGTGGCTGTGGTAATTAGGTGGCACTGCAAATCGTGATGGAATACACATCAGAGGTTTTTATCATTTTGTAAACACTGCTTCTGAAATGTTAAGGAATAATATAAAACAATTGTAACTATATAATTAAATGTGTAACTTTTTCGCTTATTGTTCCAGACATTGTACTAACGAGATCCAATCGAGGTGGTCCCATGATTGTGATATCAGGATACAAATTCTTTAAACACCGAGTCCAGGGTTCTAAGATACACTGGTATTGTTCGACGTATAAGACTCGTGGTTGTCGTGCAATTCTACACACATTGGACGATATGACCATCATCAAATGTCATAATGTTCATAATCATAAGTTATAAAAATATAACATTATTTTGTAAATAAAATAGAAATTAAAATTCTTTCTATAAAATGACGGCAAACAAGCATTATAATTTTAAATGTAAAAATTTATTCGTTTCCGATTCACTGAGAATATTTGACGAGGTTTGTTTTTTTTTTATTTGCCACTTAAAAATGCCTACAAACGATATTTTTTTTTTCATTTTTCAGATTTCATATTAACGAAATCTCAACGAGGTCGTCCATTGATCGTGGTATCAGGATACAAATTCTACAAATATAGAGTAAGAGGTCTTAAAACGTACTGGTATTGTTCAACACACAATGCTCAGGGATGCCGCGCTGTTCTACACACATTACAAGATATGACGGTCATCAAATGCCACAATGTTCACAATCATGAGGTTGTCACTGCTAAAAGCTGTGTTATTTTGTCCTAAAACAAATCATAAAATATTTAAAAAAAAATGTATTTTTTTTATAACAATTATTTTGCCTGCAGGTGATGAGTTTTCCATTATGCGTATTATTACATATTTTTTCACTATTTTAAGAAATGGTGTTAAAATAGCTATTATAATCATAAAAACTTGACTACTACTAGCTATAGTTCTTAATCTTTCAGATTTTTATATTGATTGTATTTTACCTTGTTATGAGGGTCTTTATATTTAGTTTACAATCATTATAATAAAGTATATTCAACTCTACACTCATTTCAGGTATTGTTTTAACTACATCAGAACGTGGTCTTCCCAGGGTAATGATGTTGGGATACAAATTCTACAAATATAGAGTTTTTGGTCTAAAAACTCACTGGTACTGTACCCAAAAAGCCCAGGGATGCCGCTCTATTTTACACACATTGGATGATATGAGCATTATCAAATATCACAATGTTCATAATCACTAATTGATAAGTTGCACAAAATACTATGAAATAATAAAATTAATAATATTTATTTGGTACAACATGAAAAAAAAAACAATCAAATTTGGTTACCTACGCTAGGTAACCAAATTTGATTGTTTGGTTACAATCAATCGCTACCTATGCTTAAAAACAAAGAGGTGTCTAGCCTACTCATGAAAATAAATAACTTTGTTTTACACAAACTTCTAGGTTAGATCTCCTAAACCGTACAGCATAATGTAGGTAATAATATAATCTCAAAGTTGTCGAAATAAGATTTTTAATTCTGGTGTCCAATAGCACTCGTTTCTAAACATTTACTGATTTGCTATTTCGCCGCCGTGAAAGAGTGATTCGTGGATCCATCTTTCTTGCACTGCGCATATTTTAGTGACATAAAAACAAAGATACTTTTTTATACTCATTCCTTTCTTAAACATGTTATCTTTCACACTATCAGTCCCAGTTTTTTTTGGCCTATCTCTGCTCTTATTTCCATCGTCACCGCCACCGCCCCGCTGTGAACACGCCAGTGTAATACTGTACACATGTATACTTTGCTTTCCTGATGTTTTTAGTTTCTCAAGTGATAGTTCTAGGTATGTCGTTGATGGAATGTTTTATCAAATATTGTAGCTCTAATAATTATAAAAATTGCAGAAATCTTAGAATTAGTTTTTCACCGTATTATATTTAGCTATAGTTACCAATGTTCCGATTTATTTTTGATAAATTATGTTTTCGTCTGTGATTGGTTTAAAATGGCGCTTTGCTAATGAGGTTGGGAGTGTATAAAAGTGGGTGAGTCCACTGCAGAACACGGCGCAAGTTAAGTACTTTGTTATTCACTATTGTTACGTTTTTATTATTGTCTGTGATTATGTCTATTGATTATGTTTAATGTTTTCTTGGTACCAATACCTATTCAAATTACTGTCAATTTATTATAATTGTTGTTCTTATTGCCATGTATTAATACAACTATTCTAAAAGATGAAGTTGTTGTTGAATTTGGAATACACCATGAATAAAATTACTGTTGTTTACTCAAATTGGTGGCTACAATCTTTTATATAGAAACTTCCCTATCTACTCTGGTTGTCACTAGTTGTATTATTCAATTTAAAAACTTAACAATTTTTTAACTTCTATTTCGGTAAAATCTCTATATTCTCATTACTCTATCTAATTATTTCACACGCGCTATGAATTAGCGGAAATTTACTGCAAAAATATTTTTATTACAGGTATTTCGTTTACAAATTCTAAACGAGGCCGTCCTTTGATTGTGGTTTCGGGGTATAAGTTCTACAAATGTCGTGTATGAGGTCTTAAAACCTATTGGTATTGTAATGCGCATATGAGTAGGTAAAAGCTGTCGCGCTATCCTTCCCACTTTAGCGGACATGACAATCGTAAAATTTAATAATATGCATAATCACTGAAGTGTTACCATATTAAGACAAACCCTCTATTTCATAATCACTCACAAATTTTAGCAGCGTTCTAAAAGTTGGCTGTCTCTATCCTTTGTTTAGTGTTAGAAAAGGACAGCGTTTAGAGTAATTATGAAGGACGAATGATTATGAATGAGAGGGCAAGTTATGGACTTCTTAATAATAATTATATTAAATGAATAAGTGATAAGCTAGCAACTAATTGTTCTGTATTAAATGCAACAGTTATGTCATTTTTTATCATAGGTGTACTTACACCCAATTCTATCAATACTTTGCTAGTTTAAAAAATAAATTCAAAAACATTTTCAATATATTTCAGATTTTTCATTTGTACAATCGCAACGAGGACGACTTATGATGCTGGTATCAGGTTACAAATTCTACAAAAGTAGAGTGAAAGGTCATAAAACGCACTGGCATTGTTCCACGCATAAAAACAAAGGATGTCGCGCTGTTCTTCACACATTAGAAGATATGACGATTCTCAAATGTCATAATGTTCACAACCACAAATGTTACTAGACAAATATATAAGATTACTTTCTCGAGCGAGTTTAAATATAGATGTATAGGATTATAATCCTAGGCATAAGGAATAGTCACCTAGGTTCAAACAGGAATAACACACTATTTGTAACGGTCTCTAAATGGCTCATCTTTTTGCGATCGTATATTTTGTGCATCAATATACTTAACTAAGTAAAAGTTAAAATTATAATATTAAAAAAATATAAATATTTAACTATCTTTAAACTCTTAATAATAATATTTGCTTAAGAATGGGATTTGGGTACCGGCTTTAAAAAATATTGTAAAGTTCTTGCGTGGTAATTAATTATCAAAGTTGATACTATAAGCATTTAAAATATCCTGGTTTGATATAATTTCAGTATATTATTAAGACTATACCACGCATTTTACCATTCTCCTGCTGACGTTTCGTTGATCGTTTAGAGTTCTTCCTCATGAGCACCGTTCGCGACTGTGGCGTACCTACTTTTACTACCTACCGAGAAACCACTTCCATACCTAACTTGGACCAAACAAGTTCCGCGATCACCCCACACCGCTGCGCCTGCGCGCTATACAAACTATGTAGTATTGTACGAACCGGACAGACAGCTTGAGTTTGGCCACTGCCTACCGCGCACGCGTCACTCGGTGCAATTGCTTTGTATTCGCTTTTCTTATAATTATTTACTTACTTACTTGTTCTTTTTCTTCTTTCAATTAAATTCATTTTTCTATCAATCAGTAACATTCTTCATTTCATAATTCTTTCATCTAATTACCTACCTACTTATTTCTTCCTACCTACATCGCTTCACGATTTGATAAGTTAGATGTGATATACCTACCTAGTTAGTGATTAGGTTAGGGGATACCCTGACCTACAACTACAGCGACCACGTTCGACAGTCGTGAAATGAAAATAATACCGTATAATATCCTAAAATGTACCAATAAAGTCAAAAGTAAATCTTCAATAACACACTTTATTGTTTCAGACGAGGTGATATTAACTGAATCTGTACGTGGCCGTCCTCGGATAGTGATAGCAGGCTACAGATTCTATAAACATCGAGTACAGGGCGCTAAGGCCCACTGGTATTGCTCCACGCATATGAATAAAGGCTGTCGGGCTACCGTTCATACAATAGCAGATATGACGGTCGTCAAATGTAATAACATTCATAATCATTAATGATTGTTGCCAATTGGCAAATGCGTTGATTTAAAATTGTCAAATTACTAATAA
The DNA here is from genome assembly GCA_961405105.1 of Perizoma affinitatum. NCBI lineage: Eukaryota > Metazoa > Arthropoda > Insecta > Lepidoptera > Geometridae > Perizoma > Perizoma affinitatum. Next base: position 10,941,334 of record OY560197.1, read on the forward strand.
TATTGAATTTATTTTTTTAATTAAATTAATATAAAAAAATATGACGTTGCGGTATAGACTCCCGCTGAATTAATATTTTTAGACACATTTAATGTTCATGAATATGTGTTGTTATTACCATAAAATTAATAAACTAGGAATAATAATAAAAAAATATATGTTTATTAACATATGTATTATATTGGTAGCAATTTGTGTTGCATTTTCGCTGAAAATTTTGCCGTCTTATTCTAATGCGAATAGACTGAAATAATGGATGCCCATATTTTGCACCTAAAACCTGTCGAACCTGTCAAATTCAGCTGAGTTTAAAAAATGTAAAACAACTTGCTACATAATATTCAATTATTTAAGATTTGATTTATTATAATTATAAGATGCCAAATGTAGTAATTTTGGGCGTGCCTCTGATTACCCCCCACCTAGTAACCTTACAGATCTACGGACTGAGGAATGATTTGTTACTATCATGGGGATTAGAGTAGTGTTTGTTTTTTATTATTAATAAAATTTGATTTTAAATAAATCAGTTTATTTATTCTGATACATACAAATAATCAGAGAACCAATTTCAATATACTTACTAGATAAAATGTTTTTACAGGATAGGTTTTTCTGAAAGAGATAGAGCGTCCCAAAATCTTTTGGACAATCTTGAGTCACTTCCATCATCAACCCACAACCTTTGAGATGTCACCGGTTCATGAGGTGGGAAGCATGCCTAGCGTTCGTGGTCATTCGAGGTCCTCCCTTCCTCAGCGGTGGTCGGTTCTGTAAACTATAGTGGTTCGGTGACCTTACTTCTTCAACCAGATCAGTAGCATATTACAGGATTTAAGATTATATGAATTACGACCTCGGTGGCCCGGTGGGCGATTAGACAGATGCGATGCAAGATGTTTGCATGTTCGTTCTGCAGATATTTATTCCGGGTCTGAGTGCACGGTACTTATAGTTCCTGATACTCAAGATACAGGGAAGTCTAGTGTGGGGTTAGGACTATGTGTGTCTGTTGGCTGTTTATTTATGTTATCATATTTAAAAAAACTTCTTAATCGGCTAGGAACCATCATAAAAATTTACAAAAAACAGTGGTAACTAGCCTTCTTCACAAAATTAGGTAGATAGATAGTTTTTTATTTAACACATACAAATACAGCACAGACAAGTACAAATGAAAAAAAGGACAAACAATTAAAAAAATCAGCAGAATACAATACGCTAACCAGTACTAACGAGGGCAGTCTATGCTGCAGTGGTAAATATGAGTTGAAAAGGTCCTATCTCAGCTTATTGCTGCTCCACCAAGGCGAAGTAGCGCTGATTTACAGATACCACATTTACAGGTCTCCTTTTATTTACAGATATTATATTTCTGACCTCGCAGCGAGGTCGTCCTATGTTAGCCGCTGCTGGGTACAAATTCTCGTCGAAACGTAGCTGTGGACAGAAAACACGATGGTACTGCTCTACACATGGGAATCGAGGATGCACCGCTGTCATACACACGACAGGAGATAACACAATCTTAAAATATAATAATGTACACAACCACTAAAATGCTGCATATACTTGCGTACGAGCCCTGATTGCTCTTGTTTGAAACGTCGGGAAAATAATAAAAAAGGTAAATACGATAAGGACTCGTATAAACTTTTTACAATTATAGAATCTAAAAAGGTGGTAAAGAAGAATATAATTACATAGGCTGTAATATATAAAGTATATATTGATATACTATTTTATTAGTACCTAAGACTAGTTTTTGTTATTTATTACAGTGCCTACACTACATATTAAAACATTCGCAGGCATTTTAGATACAGAGTATATAATTCTGATTTATATAACAAATTAATTGTTTCAGGAAATCTACGTATCATGAAGCAAACATATGAAAATTAAGAGACACAATAAGGAAATGTGTGGCTGTTACCAAAAAAAAACTACAGCCGCGAAGAAAGTAAAGAAGATAATGTAATTCTGCGTTGACTACAAGAAACCTATGTGCCTATTTTTTTATTTAACCATTTCGTTATAGTTACATAACACTGGCATGCCAAAGTATATATAATCATGTTCTTAATCTAGAAATATCAAACTTATGTACAAGTTCTTAATCTAGATATTTCTACTATGCGTGCAATTGCATGCAGAAATATCAGCCTAAAAAACTTTTGTATTCAAATATATTTTTTATCGATAATTTGGATTTATTTATTATTGGAACAATACTAGTAAAACATTATACTGTACATGTGTAAATGTACGGTGCGAGCTATAAGAATCAAGGACCATTTTTTGTGTTTTTCTTAAAATTTCCAATACAATAGGATAATAATCAAATAATATCGGAAGAGTATTATAGCACACGTGAAAATATATATACTTTTCAGGCTTACATATCCATAAACTTGAACATCTTAAAATAAAAACAATTATATATTATTAAATATATTATTAAAAAAAAAATTAAGTTTTTAACTTTTGGTTAAAAAGGTTGCGGGTTCGATTCCCGCGCGGGACAAATGTTTGCATCTGCAAATATTTGTCTCTAATATCTGGGTATTTTCTATGTATAATATGCATGTATTTACATAAACAAAGTATATAAGTAGTATATCAGTCATGTAGTTCCCATAACATAAGCTCTACTTACATTGGGGCTAGATGATGCTGTGTGAAAAATGTCCAGCAATATTTTTTATTTATTTATTATTTATTAATGGCTCTATGCTTGGTCACCTATTCAATACATAAATATCATTTGAAACCCTTAGAAATCATGTTTAATTTCAGATTTTGAATTGACTACATCATCAAAAGGACATCCCATGGTGCTAGTATCGGACTACAGATTCGGAATACATAGAGTTAGATGTCCTAAAACCTATTGGTATTGCCACAATACAAATCAGGGCTGTCGCGCTATATTCATTAATATAGCGCGAATTAATAATCACTCACTAACTTTAGCAGGTCGATAACCATTACCCTGTCCTTTTTTAACTCTAAACATAGGATAAAGGCAGACAACTTTTATCAGGCTGCTAAATGTAGTGAGTGATTATGAATAAGAGGCTTAAATTGTGAACATTCCTATGTGTTCAGTGATATAGTCAGTTCACTATGTTATTTTCTATAAGATATTATGCACGCCTATCGATATATATCCGTAGTTCTTGACGGTCAATGTACTCGAACCAATTATTTAATGTTGCCGTTGAAGAAATAGTGACGTTCTTATGAACCATCTAAGACCACAGACTATAAAAAAACAATAGATAAAACGTCAAATCGAAATCTAATTTTTTGTCACAGACGTAGGTAGTTTTTAAGCTGACGTATCTATTAAAATCCTTGTGATTTCAATAAATAAAAATCTTATTGATTTCCTTTTTTCAGATGTATTTCTCACGACATCCAGAATAGGTAGTACCCTGTTAAATATGTCAGGATATCGATTTTGTAAGAAAAGGGTTACCGGTATTAAGACCCATTGGTTTTGTTCGACGCATGCTTCACGAGGCTGTCGTGCTATCATACACACTTTGGAAGACTTGACGATTCTCAAATGTTATAATGTTCACAACCACTGATTCCGCTGGGGAAGAAAGATCGCCATGCGCGAAACTACACGCTGATGATGATGACGATGACATGTTTTCAAACTATGAAAGAAAATATTCGTGAACTAAATACATAGGATCGGAAGATTGAGTGGCTAGAATATTGCTAGTCGAAATCTTGTATTAAAAATAAGTTATTTATTTTGTGTTAATTATAACTTTAAAAATATGACGATGTTTAATAATTTATGATTAATAAATTATTCGTGAATCACTACAACACGGTGGCGAAACTGCTGGTTTCCATGTAGAGTATGAAGTAGTCCATTTTAAAATTCAAAAATACTTTTTCTGAAATCTCAAAAGGTACTTAAAAAGTATGAAGACTTCTATGGTTAAATAAACAAACATGTAATTCTGTTTATTATTAGTTTTATACAGATATATAGGGTCTTTCATTAAGCATGTCCTATCTTTAAATTTAAATAAAACAAATTGTGTGTGAGATATTATCGAAATTATTTATTTATTTGAAAGATGTAGTGATGCCATTATGTGTGGAATATGACATCATTCAAATGTCCGCCACGGCTTCTCTGGGTGGAGCGCATGCGAGATATCCAATTTTCCAGGACTTTTGCGCATAAATCTGGCTGAATTTGACCTATGGCATAGGTTATGTTGGCTTTGAGGGCCGCTGTGGTTTGTGGTTTATTCGCATAGACCTGCGACTTAAGAAAACCCCACAAGAACAAGTCTAGCGGGGTTAAGTCACACGATCTCGGTGGCCAGTTCACATCAGCTCCACGTGAGATGACCATGCCCTCAAATCTCTCATGCAGAATATTCAATGTGGCATGAGCTGTGTAGCATGTAGCGCCGTCTTGTTGAAACCACATGTCGTTGGTGTACAGATGATCCAGTTAAAAAAAATTTTTTTTTCGTAAAATGGGCGAAGCGCGCGGTGCGTTGCCCGAACAGAACACTCATTTTGATAAAAAAATTTTATCATTTGCACGTGTTGTTGAATGCTATAGCTATCCATGTTGATTTGGCAAAACAGAATGAATAAATGACAACCAATTTGACAGATGTAGCTTCAACAAGATGGCCGCTACCAACTGTCAAAGTTCGGACGTGCCTATTGGAAGACCCTTTATTGCGTTTACGTTTTTTATTATTTCCTGATGGTTTGGGAGTGTTACAACAGCCGTGGTCACAGATTGACTGGAGTATATGGAGCCACCGTCGAGAAACAAAAGCAGTCCGCAATTATTTTCATTTTATCTTCAATTCTGAGAAGTCCATATTACGACATACTCTACACTAACCATATCACCGCACTGCAAAATGTGTCGTGACGCAAACATGGAATTACAAGACGAAAATAGAAATTTTAAATTGGAGTAATAAAAATTATAAACTCGATAAAGAATATTTTATTTATCGCCGCAAAAAAATTAGATGACCCTTTGGAAGAAATATTTAAATTCAGGGTGCAGTATAAAAATGAAATTTGTTCTACGAAATAGCACAACGCGGACGAATTCGTGGGTGTTCTAGAAGTAAACTATGACACAGATTGGCTATCTCATAACAATATCTATTTTCAGATGTGATAATGACAAAATCGAAACGAGGTAATCCTATGATTATAATGTCAGGATACAAATTCAACAAGCGGCAAGCAGTTGGACGCAGAGTCCGTTGGCTCTGTAGAAGCCAAGGTTGTCGCGCCGTCATTCACACACTGGACGATATGGTCACTATAATTAAAGTTAAAAATATTCATAATCACTAGTCATAAACCATCAATAAATCGTTGAATTATTTTATCCTTATTTCTAAATAATAAATAATGGTTCCTGGTATACCTTTGTAGGATATATTACGGCTATTAGCCATGCTTTTGGCCAGTAGCCATGTTACTGGATTTACTTGACATGTTCCCTTTATCTTAATAGGTTCAGTTGTAACGGATATATTTACTAACATTTTTTAGTTGACAACGAATGGAGATGTGCCGAAACGTGGAAGGAAAAGGCAAGGATGGCATTCAAATGTGGGTTCACTATTTCCAGCTCGTTTCAGGGAACTAATCATTATTTTATTTTTATTTATTTACCAGTCCTGGGTGTTGTGGAATCATAGTTTCCGATACTTACGTTACAGGGGACTATGTATGTGACTATGTTGGGTGTTATTATTAAATAATTCGTTTTATTTTTTAGAAACTTTAACATGGACAACATCAGTAAGGGGCCATCCTATACTTATTATGTCAGAGTACAGATTTCGTAAAATATATCGCAAAAACTCAAAAAAACTCTATTGGAAATGCTCTACACATGAGAAAGCGGGCTGCCGCGCCTTAATTCATACCTTGCCAGATAGGACTCTAGTCCAATGTAATAATGTACATAATCATGCTCCTGTGATTATTGAATAAATACATAATTAGGGAAGATTTATAAAAGTATTATAAAACCTGTCGTGTTGTATGGATTCTAATGTTGGGCCACCAAAGGGACAGAAAAGAGTGCACGCGGCTGAGATGCGAATGTTTAATAAATAAATAATGCTGGATATTTTCACACAGCATCAAAAACCCCCAATTAAGCAGAGCTTTTTATATCATGTTGAGATGGATGTGTGGAGTTACAAGAATGTACAAGATAAGATATAAGTCTGAAATTAGCACCAGTGACGGAAAATCGGTTAGCTTGGTATGTGAAGGAAGAATTAGATACGAATGTGGATGGATAATAAAATGATGGCTGATTGAGGACAGTGGGAAAAACATGTGCCGACCCCACGTAATGTGGGACAAGGTCAAGATGAAGAATCAATCAGTAAATGGGTTAAAGAAGTGAGGCAAACAGATCAAGAAGATTGACCTAAGTGTCAAAGCTGCCATGGCAGATGTAGGGCACGAAGACCAGTTGCTGGAAATAGGATTGTGCCGACCATGTGACTCGATTGCATCCAAAACGTTAGGCAAATCTAGTCACCCAGTTCATGTCCAATAGCTGACGACGTCGCTATGTTAGATCAAGAGATGGCACGACGACCGTGATGCATTCGAATCTGAAAAGAGAAACGGACTTATAAGGATGACGTCATAAGTATGACTTTGACGTGTTTTTTTTTTAAATAAAAATTGACATTAATAATTGGTTGAAGTTTATTACTTAGTTTAAATTGTTATCACAAAGGATAACATTTATTTATAGGTTATAATAATTGTCTCATTGAATACTTTTCTGATGCTTTTAAATGAACTCTTGAACATTTTTGTTCAATTTCATTTTTATGGTACCTACAACATATTAAATATATTTTTTTTTAGTTTTTTTTTCAGCCACGTGTCTTTTGTCACGCCAAAAGACCACTTCACATGATGAAAGAAACAAACTACGCAGTCAACCAGTGCTGACTGGCGCCGGATAAATAGCCGCGCGCACTACATAATCCGGTGACGCTGACCAAGGCTGTCTGTGGCCCTTCAGCATTAAAGTCCGAAAAAATAAAACACTTGGCTCTTTCCGTGCTTAACTTTTGGATCCCGGTGCTACTGATTGTATTTTCAATTGCGATGTTTTTATTTTTAAAAGACAAAGTAAATAAACATTAAACAGACACATACATTGTCCTGATCCCCCACTAAGAGTCCTTGTTTCGTGACTTTCAGGAATTATGAGTAACGCAGTACCTTGGTAACGCAGTACAACTCCCAAACACGGAAAAAGATCTTCCTGTATACCTAACCATTTACGTACATACGTTTCGCTGCTGGACATCTACACTATCCAAACTTTTTTCAGATATGACGCTAGCAATATCCGAACAAAGTCGTCCCATGATAATAATGTCAGGATACAAGTACAACAAGCACAAAGTAAGCGAATGCTAAATTATTTTGCTCTCATATTGTAAATAAGAGAGTCGGGTGAAATAGTCCGGGTTGCTGTGTCATAATTCTCACAATGGATTATATGGTCACCATAACTAAATTATAATTAGTTATGGTGACCATAATTCATAATCACTAAATTTAAACAATGGTGAATGCCTTATTTTACATGACTGGTAACACTCGTAATTTGAGTCGATACTTGTCTAATTAATTTTTCTGTGCAAAAATACAAATTCAATGGATTTTTTTTTTAATGGATTCCGTGTGACTCAAATGGATCCAGATGATCTGGCAAATATCACTCAGTTGATGCCAAAATAACAGAGAACTTCGTCGCAGTAGACCAGGAAAGAATTATCGTAACAAAGGATGTATTCGAATCCAAACGTTGATAATAAATAATTGATCGAAGTTTTTTTAATACTGATCGGCATATATCTCAAATATTTTATAGCCATAGAGGCCTTACTTGGATTACAAGTTTTATCAATTTTACTGTTTTTTTATATAGTTAAAAGTATAGTATAACGTTTATAAATAAGTACATAAAAATATTTTTTTAAACTTTTGTGATACCTTGGAATGAACTCCTGGCAATGTCCAGGCCTTGTTATCGTAGAACATAATAAAACATATTCTATTCTAAAAGATATTTAAGATTGAATAAAAAATCAACCTCACAAATTATGGTTCATTTTATTAAAAAATATTATAATATTGGACAATTTCACACAGCATCATTTAGCCCCAAACTAAACACTGGGAACTACATGACTGATATACTATCTAATTGTGTTTTTTTTGTAAATACATACATAGAAAACACCCAGACCCGTGACGAATATTTGCATATCCAAACATTCGTAACGCGGCGGGAATTGGACCCGCAACCTTCTGCGACTCAGGCGGGCTTATGCCCACTACGCCACAGAGGTCGTATATTATGCTATAGACTTGGAATTGAGAATTTCTGTTTGTACGACGGTACTCTTGATAAATTATTTATTATAGGAATAACCTTGATAACATCACAGAAAGGTCGTCAGTTGCTTCATGTATCAGGATACAGATTCAACAAGCAAGGTGGCAGAGCTGGTAAATGCTATTGGAGGTGCTCTACACACATGCAACGAGGATGCCGCGCCGTCATACACACTCTGGATGATATGACCGTCGTGAAATGCAACAACATTCATAATCACCAGTCATAATTAATAGAATAATATTTATATAACTATGTAATCCTATCCATCCTCACAAACTTTAATAGTAGCCTGCTACTATTAAAGTTTGTGGATAGATGTTTGTTACTCTTTCACGCAAAAACTACTGAACGGATTTTGATGAAACTTAACAGTAATATAAGCTTATACATTATTATAACAAATAGGCTACCACGCGGGCGATGCCGTGGGCAGAGGCAAGTATTTATTTAACGAGAGCCGTGTTGACCTAGTGGGCGGTACGCCGACTTTCGATCCAGTGGTCGTGGGTTCAAACATGGTCGTGCATCAATCGATATTTCCACTCGAAAATGTTTAATAATATAAAATAGAAAAAATAACTACATGACTGATATATTACTTATATAAGTACCTGTTTTATTTTTATAAATACTTACATATTATACATAGAAAACACCCAGACCCGAGACAAACATAAGCTAATCGTACAAACATTTGTCCCGCAGCGGGAATCGAACCCGTAACCTTCTGCGTCTCAGGCGAGCTTTCGCCCACTGCGCCACAGAGGTCGACTATGTATGTGCGCATTAAACGGCGAAGGAAAACAACCGGCATGCCCTAGCACAAAAAGTTCCACGGCGAGAATCGAACCCGCAACTTTCTGCATCTCAAGCGGGCCTTCGCCACTGAAGTCGTCATATAGCTTCACAAATTGTTATTAAATCCCGAATTGGTAATAAAATGTAAAAAGATGGCCACGAATGTCGATGTGGATTGTGGTGATCACAAAACCGTAACTAAGTTGTGAATAGTTACAGAAATATCTATGACGACTTCGTTATTGGTCATCTCATAGTCCTACTTTAGGGATACAGATTTACTAGGCAAAAGGGGTGAAAACCCATTGGAAGTATTCCACATACTTGTATCAAGGATACCGCGCCGTCATACACGCTCTCGAATGACCATTATCAAACGTAATTTATTAATAATCACTCCATATTCTGTTTGATGGAATCGTATATTTTTATTGTGACACGTAGTTTCGATAAAGTACTTAGGTATACAGGTATAATAAATTATTGTAAAAAGAAAAATGAAATACAAACTAGATAAAAGATGACCTGATGTTTAGTATCACTTAAAGACGAAGCGTAGATCCTCGTGAATCTACGTAATCTGTGAATCTGCGTACTGGGTATAGACATATACTCATTACGCAGACCTACTCGTACGTAGATATTAAAATCGTGAGCGTGTTTGTTTTACTTAACCAAGCCAGTTTGTAAAGCAAAATAATGATGACATATATTATTTTTCAGATATTAACTTAACAACATCAAGATGCGATCCCATTATGTTCGTGTCAGGGTATGGATTTGATAAGCGGACATTAGTGCGACCGACACAGACCGAAATACTACAATCAAGTTATGTAGAACACGACCATTTTCCAGTAAGATCAGGGAAAAAGAAAAGCCGCTGCTGGATGTGCGCGCAAAGAAAGGTCGGCAGCAGAACAATCTGGAAATGTCTTCAATGCGGAGTGAACCTTTGCGTTGAAATTTGCTTTAGGGCTTACCACAAGCGAAAAGCTTGAGACCTGACAGTTACAAACGTATGGCGGATATCGCGATTTAATTATTATCAACCGACTTCAAATAAGGAATTTCTCAATTCGTGTGTATGTTACGCGATATCTTCGCCGATTGTGAACTAATTCGAATTAATGATTATTTTTTTAATGGGTAGGTTATACTTCAAGGTCTCATATACATTTTATGAAGTAATCCCAGAAATGTTTGGCGAATGGGTGACGCAGATGCTGCGACGTCATACACACTTTCAAAGATATGACCGTCATCAAATGTAATAATTCTCATAATGAATCTTAGTCAGTTCACATGCCTACTGTTTAATTTCTTTTTGTTGAGGTAAATATATTTAGTAAAGTATAGTATGGTAAACATATTTTTTTTACCATTAAAAAGCTTCATAATTTGGTCTTAAATCCAGAATTTGTTATAAAATGTGTTTCAGGAGGCAGCTTTAAAGTGTGTGTCAATTATAAATGCACCCAATACTGATTAATGTGGTCACAAAACAGTAACTTGTAGTTATCTAAGTTGTGAATAAAAACATAAATATCTATTACGACTTCGCTAAATGGCCATCTCATAGTCCTACTTTAGGGATACAGATTTACAAGGCAAGAGTAGTGAAAACCCATCAGAATTATTTCACACACTCGCATCGGGGATGCCGCGCCTTCATACATACTTTCGAAGATAATGACCATTATCAAATAAAATTTATTTTTAATCACAAGTCATAAATAAGATTTTTGTTTGATGGAATCGCATATTTTTAATATGGCGCGTAGTTTAGATAAAGTACTTCGGTATAAACAATGTCATTTTTTTTATGATTGGAAAAATAAAATAACATTAGGTATATACAGTTTATGTATATACCTACCTGATGTATGGTATCACTTAAAGATGACCAAGCTTTGCTGGGAAACTGGGAAAGAACCTCTAAAGTACCATACACGTACGAATAGATCTGCGTACTGAGTATAGATCTGAGGTATTAAAACCGTGAGCGTGTTTGTTTTACTTAACCACGCCAGTTTGTAAAGCAAAATATGATGTAAAATATTTATTTTCAGATATTAACTTAACGACATCAAGATGCGGTAATCCCATTATTATCATGTCTGGGCATAGATTTAATAAGCAAGGAGGCAGTGGATCAAAAATATATTGGAAGTGTTCCCTTAGGCCTCGCGGATGCCGCGCCGTCATACACACTCTCGAAGATATGACCATTATTAAATGTTACAATGTTCATAATCACTAGATATTACATTAAGAGCGATTTAGTAAAATCAGAGCTCGTAGTTCTTCACTGAGATTCAGGATTTTGAAATCACCATTCTGAACGTTATTAAATAAAAAACGCTGGACATTTTTAACACAGCATCATCTAGCCCCAAACTAAGCAGAGCTTGTATTATGGGAACTACATGACTGATATACTACGTAAATACTTTTTTTTTGTAATTACATACATTTTATACATACATATTAAGAAGGACTGGTTTTTGCAGATGTTTACATTAGATACATGGGTCAGTAACATTTATTTAGGTCAAGTAATATCTGATTCTATTCCGTTAATTGATCGAGCGTACTTATAACTTTTATTGAACAAAAATATGGAAATTTGTTATAACAATTTTACCGACGACGACGGGTCGAAAGACAAGACTGAATCTGGATCAGCTTTTTTGGACCCTCATCTTGGATGTAATATGAAACTTAAGATTGGCACTGATATTTCAATAATGCACATTGAATCGATTGCCATAGCTGAAGTCCTGTCAGCCATCGATTCAATAAATTTCGCCGGATTTGTCATCGTGACTGACCCCAAAAGTTCATTGCAACATTTGGCTCGTTATATCCTCATATGAGAGGCACACCGAATACCTATCAAATACTAGAATCAATCTTAAGGTTAAAATCTCGTAATAAAAGGGTGATTCTTTGAAAACATGACACACATGATTGACAAAATATGTAAATAAGGGAAGCGTGAATGGGATAATAGGAAAGGTTTGGTTAACAGTATTTTAGCCGGTTTTGCATCAGAAGAAGCTAATTGTTTGTCAAAGTTGGCAGACATAGCATTAGATAAGCGTACATTTTTTATTTATTTATGTTTTGTGTTCATTTGTTTTTTCATTAACTACCATGTGGTAGAGAGAGACAAAGTACTTCAATAAAAAAAGCCTGAATAGAATAGCCAACATGTTCCGTAGAAGGAGTTTAAGCATATCATAATCTTTTTGTGCTTATTTAACACGAATCGCTCAATCGCTGCCTGGCCGAGTTTACACTCGTCAATTAAATAATTCTGAATTAAAAGAGCCTTTACGTGGTGCACGGAATCATTTTAGGCCGTTTACAGTCCCATCATACCTCAATCTGATGAAATCACTGAGCTAACGAAGGGCTACCAAGAAAAAACTGGTTACACTTTCAAGACGAGATTACGAATTATAAAGATATCGTTATCTGTTTTGTTATATCTGCAAGAGTTCGCTACTAAGTGATTAGTGATTAGACCGCCAGTTCATTACAGTTTTTTCATTCATGCATAACCTACCATTTCATCAAATAATCTGAAAATTTATTAAGTGCCGCGGTTTATTAATATTAAATCTCGGAAATAAGGAAAAAATATTTTAACATATTTTGTGCCAAATGTATTTTAAATGTCTTTGATTATTTATAAAGGAACCTAAAATAACTAAATGTTTTACATCTTGATAATAATCTATCTATCCTATCTGAGACTTGTTTTATTCCGACCTTATTTGCATTTACTTAAAAAAGCTATTGTGAGTTATAAGTTTGTGAGTGTTTTCAGATATAACCTTCTCGACATCAAGACGCGGTCACCCGATCATTCTAGTCGGTGGGTACCGATTTCGTAGAGAAAAGTCTTGCGGACCAAAAACCTATTGGAAGTGTTCGTCAAAATTTTCAAATAAAGGCTGCCGCGCGGTAATACATACACTCGAAGATATGAGAATAATTAAATGTAAAAATGTTCATAATCATTGATCACGTTAAGATTTTAAGAAAATAGCGCATTAAAACATTTAATTAAAATACAACAAAATATAGTTGTTTTCAAAGTTTCAACTATTTCATCCCTCCATATTTTTTAGTTCGTTCATAGTTTTTTTTTGTTCAAGGTGTATTCAAAAATGAACACACCTTCTGTTACTTTGTTGTAGTTTTATTTATTTAATGTATAATTTTTCTATTATATTTTGTGGTAAGTTTAGAACTAAGATTTTTTTTATTTCAGACATTATACTTTCGAAATCACAACGGGGTCATCCTATAATACTTATGTCAGGGTATAGGCTGAACAAGCATAAAAGCAGAGGAGCGAAAATCTACTGGAAGTGTTCAACGCATTTGCACCGCGGATGCCGCGCCGTCATACACACTCTCGAAGATATGACCGTCATAAAATGCAATAATGTTCATAATCACTAAAAGATCACATTACAATATATAGAAAATAGATTTATATTAGACATATTATAAAAGTGTTTCGATTTGTCAACTTTTTATTTGTGTATCGAGTGAAACAAAATATAACTAGAAACATTATTTACAGAGACTCTATTTTTAAATTTTAAGACGTTGTCGTTGGTTTATTGACAAAAATAACAATATCAGTGATCCGATATTGCAGCTATAACGCTAACAGCCTCAGAGCGCGGTCGTCCCATTATCCTTTTGACCGGGTATACATAGATTTAACATACTGGAAATCTTCAACACATTTGAGTCGCGGATGCCGCACCGTCATCAGATGCTAAAATGTTGCACGCATCGACGAACCAAAAAAAAAAATAAGCGCATAACTATCGCGCGCAATTTAAGACTGGAAGATTTCATGTGGGTAAAGTTCGTGCATTCCATGTAGTCGCGCTCCTCCATGCTTCTATGGCAATCATTTTGACAGTCGTAGTTATGTGCAAGAGGAATATACCTATATATAAGTTTTAAAAGCTATAGCTACGACTGAAATTGATTGCCATTTATGGGGGGCCTGTCTTCGTTGAATACACAAACTATAATCGTAGTTCCTATCTATAACCCAAATATTCCTTTTTTAGAACAACTCCTTTGAACGTTAAATAGCAATTCAGTTAGTGTTAAGTCCCCAAAACTCCGGTGCTGTATATAGCAATGTGGTTCTACTTAAAGATGATTAAAAAAGCCGTGTGTTCTGAATAATAATAAAAATGACAGTCATTAGCCGTGGATTTTTAAATTTTCATACACAAAAACGTTCCAAGATAAATATAATCTAAAAAGTCAAATTTGATACAAATATGCAACGACTGCGAATCCTTATCATTAGCCGAAACACTTACCCTCTGTTCCATAATCACTTGCTAAATCTAGCCCTGTCCTTTTCTAACACTAAACAAATGATAGAGGCTGGCTTTTAGCACGCTGCTAAAGTTAGCGAGTGATTATGAAACAGAAGGTAAGTTATAATTATCATGTTTGTTGTTGTAAATCGCTCTACAACTTTGATGTATCTTTCAGCAATGACATTAACGACGTCATTACGTGGGTTTCCCATAATTGCTATGGCAGGATACAGATTTAACAAGCACCGCAGCAATGGCGTAAAAACATATTGGAAATGCTCAACACATTTACAGCGAGGATGCCGCGCCGTCATACACACTCTTCAGGATATGACGGTCATAAAATGCATAAATGTTCATAATCACTAGAACTTTAACAATTGAAACAAAATGTTAACTTATTTAAAATAAACTAGCAACTTCATCACATTTCTCTATCCAAAGTTTGTATAAAGAAAAGCCTGGAAAAACCTCTTCGTACGTGGTGTATCAGGAATTTTTTAATCTGTATTTACGTGTGTACTGTAAATAATTATAAGAATAATAGATAATGCTTAAAATATATTTGGGTTCATTAAGAGTCACACCTAAAAGTGATTTTTACTTTAGAAAACCTTTAATTTATAGTCCTGGATCTACACTAGCATTCCCTGTGTGTGAGTTGTAAATGTTTAATCTGTATTTTATTTCTATTTACCTTTCCTTCATAACAGTTTATCACACACTAGCTTTTTTTCTCCTTTGTTTTCTTCCTAAAAGCTACGTTTTCAAATCATATACTGATTCTTAGTTTATTGATTTCTTAATAACACTATTGTTTATTTATCAAAAAATGCTTAATACATAAAAAATATATTTTGACATTGTAGTGATTTGATAATTTTATTAATAAAAATACAAAAATAAAAGAATGTTATAATATTAAAAATAATTATTTGCTTTTCTTGTTATAGTGACAATAGTTGTGAGAGTTTTATATATTTTAATCAAATTGTATATATCTATCTTCTTGACGACCTCCGTGGCCAGTGGGCGAAGGCCCACCTGAGACGCAGAAGGTTGCGGGTTCGATTCCCGTCGCGGGACAAATATTTGTCTCGGGTTTGGGTGTTTTCTATCTATAATAAGTATGTATTTACAAAAAATAATGTATATAAAGTAGTATATGAGTCATGTAGTTCCCATAACACAAGCTCTGCTTACTTTGGGGCTAGATGATGTTGTGTGAAGGTGTCCATTATTTATCTATATATCCACTTCAAGCCTCTTTATATTTTATTATCTACCGCATGTAATTTACCGCACTGACGGATATAGGGAAGAATTATGTATCTCTATAAGTCTTTACATATGTTTTCAGATTATATACGACAAATTGCATAGTGTTAAGTGCACTTGAGAAGAGAAATATTTTACTACTATAAATAATAATTTATTACAAATACAAACTTTTTTTAGGTATTTCATTCACTACGTCTCAAAAAGGTCAAGCAATGATTATCGTTTCTGGCTATAGATTTCGCAAAACCAAAGCGGTTGGATCTAAAATCTATTGGAAGTGTTCGACACATGAAAATAAGGGATGCCGCGCAGTCATACACACTTTAAAAAACAAAACGATAATCAAATACATGAATGAACACAATCATTAGCTACGAGTATGTCCCCCGTCTGCTCATGTCTTTCATCTTCGACTCGCACCTTCCTTTGAGGCAAGTCTGGAGCTCCATATGCAATAAGGTATGCCTTAAGCTACACTTATGGATTTTCATCGATCGAAAATAAAGGTTGAAATATGTATAAAAAGTATTATTATACACTGGCCACATGTAACTAAATGTTTAATTTGAAAAAATATATATTGATATATACAGGATGGTCAAAAAGTCGTGGATCAAACAAAACAGGGAGATAAGGGAGGTAATTTCCAACAAAAAATCTTTCTACAGCATTGCCATAACTTCATCGCACGAAAAGTCATGACCATTTTTGTATTTTTCAAAAACGACCATAAAAATAAAACTAAAGGTCAAACAGTAACGTGTTGTACCTCATTTGAATCAGCATTAAATTAGTAAGTTTTTTTAATACAGGGTCACTTTTCCGTAATATATTTTTTTTTGTCAAAATTTACGGAAAAAAATTCATTGCTCGTTAAATTCGGTACCAAGAGCTAAAATACAATTTTCGTAGTATTGATACATTATTGAGTCATAATACAACACCTTTTGTTTTATTGTTTTTAACCAATTTAATTTTTTATTGATTAAATTGTAAAAAAACTCGGTAGTTTTATTCAAAAATACAAAAATGGTCATGACTTTTCGTGCGATGAAGTTATGGCTATACTGTAGAAAGATTTTTTGTTGGAAATTACCTCCCTTATCTCCCTGTTTTGTTTGATCCACGACTTTTTGACCATCCTGTATATACTCTTTATTGCACACCAAAACACAGGGATTTATAAACATACAAGGTACAATGGACAATTGTAAAATAATTACTGCAGTCATCTTTTGTTTCAGAGTTTAATTTGTTTTTTCGTTATTTTTATTGAACTATTGTAATAAATTTGCTGGCATTCGTTTCACAATAATTTATATTGGTCGTTTTGCGTAAACTTCATTGAATAACTAAAGGGATAATGCTGGATCTCCAGCATTATCCCAGGTCTCTAAAGTCAGCTTTCTTCCTGACCTTTGACTTTAATTGAAAATGGTAACAGTTATAATAAAGTGGCTTAAATATAGCGAGTTACCAAGTCATGTATTGCAATGTTGGACGATACCGGCAGACTGGAAAATACACCAGAACAACGGTCTAGAAAGTTCGGCAAGTGATAATTGGCCGTAAGAAAATTAATCAGAGGCTGGAATTGGGGCGTATGTACCAGCCAGAGGCCACTTAGTTATCACAGGTCATCGAGTAGTTCGGACCAACTTTGCTCGCTCATACTGAAACTGGGATGATGAAGCTTTGGGAAAAGTACAATTCCCTGATGGGCCCGGTTTTGTTTTAAGCCAGACGATAGAAGGGTTAAAGTTTGGAGACGATACGGGAAAGATACATGAAGTGCAACACTGTCGGAAAAGAGCTACAATGATAGAGGGTCAGTATAGGGACTACCCTATACTGACCCTCTACCATGATAGCTCTCTTCCTAATTTGCACAGGGGCACGTACAGAGCTACGTATCGTAAACGGGTCTCTGACTACGGCACGATACGTAACGGACATTAAAGAACTTGTGATAGGGCCGCCTGAGACGCAGAAGGTTGCGGGTTCGATTCCTGCCGCGGGATAAATGTCTGCATATATTTGTCTCGCGTCTGGTTGTTTTCCATGTATAATATGTATGTATATACAAAAAAAAAGGATATAAGTAGTATATCAGTCATGTAGTTCCCATAACACAAGTTCTGCTTAGTTTGGGGCTAGATGATGCTGTGTGAAAAATGTCCAGCATTATTATTATTATTCTTATTGTGATGCCTTTTTCCCCATATATTGGAGATGGGTTTCGTTTAATGCAAGATAATTCTCGGCCCACATTGCAGCGATAGCTTAATCTTCGGGAGGTCGAAATCGATGTTTTAGAATGGCCAGCAGGCTAAACCCGGTTGATAAATAAGTTTGCGATAAGCTTGAAAGACAAATTAAATAGCGATAGCACCAGAAAACGAAAGATCTCAAAAGTGCACTGGAAGAAGAGTGGAATCAAATGCCATAAATATTATTGATGACTTGGTAAAAAGCATACGGAGAAGAATGTAGACAGCCTTAAATGGATAGAGGGGGCAATCAAATATTAGCAGGTTTTTTTTTTGTAACTTCTTTTTTTCTTGTTCAATATTGCGACAATATTAATAAAATACCAATAAAAATGCGATAACCACGATTAAAATAGTAATAAACACAAATTTAATCCTCATTTGCCACATGGATAACTGCAAGATGGTGAATTTAAAATGGCCGAACACGCGACTTCAATGTATTTTAATTTTACTATGATTTTTTTAGCGTGATGAATACGCTGCTAGATAAATCATCATGCTCAAAAAAAATCATACAGACATAGCAAGACCAAAATATATGTATTTGTATTGGCTTTTATGAAACAATGATAAACGTTAAAGAACAATTTACATTGTTTTTATTATGATGTTTATTGAAAATTGCTCTAAATCTTTAATGTACCTTTCAGGGTTGAAATTAACGACGTCATCGCGTGGGTTTCCCATCATTACTATGGCAGGATACAGATTTAACAAGCACCAGAGCAAAGGCGTAAAAATATACTGGAAATGCTCTACACATTTACAGCGAGGATGCCGCGCGGTCATACACACTCTACATGATATGACGGTCATAAAATGTATTAATATTCATAATCACATACCTAATTTTAAAATGCATTAGTGCAATTAAAATTAGATTTGACTTAATTATTTGTGAATTAACTTCATCATTTTTCTATATCCAAAGTTTGTATAGAGAAAAGCCTGGGAAAAAGTATTTGTGCGTGGTGTCTCAGGATATTTTCAGAATAGAACAATAGATAATACTTACAAATACTTTTAACTTTAAAAATGCCTTTAACTACTGGTCCTAATATGTCGGCGTAATCTAATAGAAGGATTTTGATTAAATATTAATAAGTTTTTTTGATGTGTATAGAAGTGAAACTACATTAGACTTTAAAAATTAATAATATGTTTGTATTTTTTATAAATTTGTTCTCTTTGATTAAACAGACACATACATATTTCGAATCCCACACTAGGATTCCCTATGTGGTAGTTGTAAATGTTCAATCTATTTTTTTTCCTTTTAAATGAAAGTATACCTTCATAACAGTAGGTCACACGCTAGCTTTTTATCTCGCTTCTATAAAGTATGTTTTTAAGTCATATACTTATGTGGATTGATTCCTTACTACAAAAAAAAGAATAAAGAAAAATAAAGAAGAAGAATAAAGAATATTTATTTGCCAAAAACAGGTGTAACAATTTAATATATAAGTACAGATTATTGAGTAATCCCAAGGTTTTTTAATATGGTTATCTGCGAGACCCAAACTAGGCGTGCAAGCCTGTATCTTGAAGTCTCTGGAGTACGAGTTATCAAGATTCGATTGACATAGTTAGCAATTGGGTGAATTATTTGTGCAAGGTGCTTGGCAAAATTTCAAAAATAAACAATTAAAAATAGATTGAGAAACAAACAAATAGACAAATAATTAAAGTACCTAGGACAATGAATGGAATGATTGTGTATTTTAACCAAATTGTATCTTCACACCTACTTGTACTTCAAGCTTTGCATTATCTTATCTACCGCATGCAATTTAACACATTGACGGGTGAAGAGTAGCTTTATGTCTCTCCATTATTGAGCGATATGTCTGTACATTTTCGTCTTCAAATTATAAACGATTAATCGCATAGTGTTCTTAAACAGATAAATATTTTATTACTATAAATAATAATGTCTTACAAATACATATATATATATATATATAAGATAATACCATAATAAAATACCAAAGTGAACACAATCATTAGCTATTTCGGGCCATACTTAGGCGCTGTCACTGGCACCTCTATAGCGCAATATATAGATAGTGAATATGAAGTGACCGAAAACTCAAATTCAATTAATTTTAATTTTACTACGGAATATTTCACTATAATAAAATTAATATGTACACTTTTAGCAAAAAAGACAACCACAAAATGTATGTATTTCGTACATGTTGAGTGTATGGGCGATGAACCAATGACAATCACGACTATTACTCGTTAACTAGTAAGTAGATACTTCGTAGCTATGTTTTTGTAAATTAAATTTCAATTAAATTTCTACTAATATGAATTCTTATTTTTTTTCTTGTTATTTCAAATAGCTGTTTAACCCGTAGTGGTTGACGACACTGTACTCTTACAAAAATGAACACTTTAATTTTTCACATTTCTTGACGCAAATAATAATATATTTTTTATAATTTTTTCTTTCAGAAATTTCTTTCACTACGTCTCAAAGAGGTCACGCAATGATTATCGCATCGGGTTATAGATTTCGCAGAACCAAGTTCATGAAACCTAAAATGCATTGGAAATGTTCGACGAATCAAAATAAAGGATGCCGCGCTGTCATACACACTTTGGAAGATAATACTATTATCAAATACCACAATGTACATAATCACTAGCTGCATCTTTCTGTGAGTCCACGTGTACCACATGGAGATATAGATATGTTGATAAACTCTTTAATGTGCGTAAAATAATATACACACGTTCCATAAAAATGTAAGTACTTAATACAAAACAAAAAAAAAACAACGCGCGATCTTCTCCTAATAATAAATTTATCCTTATTAATACATTCGAAAGTTTTTAATGTTTGTTGGTCTTCGTAACAGCTGAATGTTTTTAATAACAGCAATCAAGTTATGCATGCCTCAGACGTAAGATGAATTAAAAGTTGAATGAGGCAAGGTAAAATCGTCTAGGCCTAGCAATAAGCAAGGCTTTTATTATTTGGCTGGCTGGTAAAGTGGTGGAACTGATATAAGCTATATATAATTTAACCTAGTAATCCTATTGCTTATAACAATACCATAAAACTAAAACTACGAAACTACTTGGCGTATTGATATTTACCATGATTTGTGAATTTGAATGTTATCCGATGTCTCGGCACAGTTGCATGTACGATGATCACGGAAAGAACTGAAGTTTTTGCGGGGAGATTTAAGTGGCAGAGTTTTTGCAGGTGGTTGTTAGTGGCAGACGAATCGATCACTGTTTCACTGTCACATTCAAGTATATCTTGAACCTACCACACAACACTAATGGCTAGACACGCAGCTAGCATGTTTGTACGATTCTTGAACAATTTCACCACAAGATTCCATACTCCAGATAACTGAAAACTGTCTTCTCTACAAAAAAATTCTATGTCTAATCTCTATATTTTATTGATGAACCAGTGTTGGAATTATGTTCATAGCCATATTTTCAAAAGTTAACTTGACTTATTTCTTGCTACAGGAAAACATCACCTACCCGCTCATTTACCAAAAAGGAAGCGTACAACTTTACGTAAACGTTGCAGAGTATGTTATCTTACTAAAAAGAAAAGAGTGGCCGTATCGTATGGATGCCCTGACTGCCCTGGATTCCCGGGCTTGTGCTTGGAGTGTTTTAGAGTGTTTCATAATTTATAATTGTGCAAGTCACAATGCCTTCTTATGGTACAATCTATTTATAGATCGGGCAGGTCTTTTATTCGTTCGTTATGGCACTTTTTCGGGGAGGCTTGTGTCAAAAACTGGTGATGACAGGGCCAATGATATTGGTATTTGTCGAGGTTGTCTGCAAGATGAAGAGTTTGTGGAGCACGTGATACTGAAAACCGGGGGTGGGGGATACTGGAAACCGCCGTCATCAACCCAAAGTCCTTTCAATGTTTGATTACATCTTTATTATATGTATTGTTGGCACCAATGCGAATAGCACAATATTTTGGTTCATCATAGTAGTCCCAAAGTTGGCGTAAGAATCAATGCTGATATTATTGCGATTAAACGAAAATGAAAATTCGTTGTTGTACCTACCAAATTGTACTGTTCATTGGTAGTACCATGTATAATCCTTATTTGATTGATATTGTGTTTCGTTATATATAGTTTATATTTAAGAAAATATCAACATCTATGTTTTACCAGACTTGGCTACTAACTTAAATGAAAGAAACCTACATAGTATCAAAGAGAGAAAATACATTTATTGTTCCCACAGACAATCCAACAATAATTAATTGACAACTAGCCCAAAACAAATTATGTAAATAGAATAGAAAGAAGGTAGGAATTAATAACATATAATGCTGTTTGCTGTGTTGTCTGGGGTCAAAATCTCAGCATAACCTACACTAATCTAGGAGCGGCGTTGGTTTTAAGGGCATCGATCGTGATTACACGAACATCGGTGAACAGCTTGATCAACAAATAAATAATAGGTATGAATGACATTTTCTAGAATCAGGAAGAATATGATAAATGTTTATAACTCTCTGCCAGCCGCTAGGGATAGCGGGCGCTTAGGGTTGACATGGGGTCAGCAGTCAGGGATCAAGTTTCTCATATATCTTCTTTTTCTTATTTTCACGTTAATTTTTTTTTGTTTATTTTAATGAACGTTAGTTCCGTAAAAGACACAAAAAAAATATTCGTAGCAAGATCTCTCTATTTTATAACTTCCACAGTTTCAGTAAGTTATAAAATAGTGTTGGTAACATTTTAATTTTTCATAATTATGTTACAGCTACTTATTACTTACCAATGTATATTACTGTAGGGAGTAAAATAAAATAAAAAAATTAAATCACTCCGTCCATTGTACATATTTAACAGTCTTTCATTATACGACCTTATACCCTCATGATCTCCTTATTCATAAGAACATCGTTCACTATAAAATAATAAATATAAACACTCAACAATCGCATGCATGATCCATAGTACTAGACAAATACCTCACGCTTAGTTTTCCTTCCATGCTAACGTAAATTAGTCAAGATAAAACTTGGCAGCAGTCACGTGACATTTCCACAGTTAATGTCATTTCCATACAATTCAATGTTTCCGCAGGCGTTAACGCCAACAGAAAGAGGTATTTGACTGCACACTAGGATTCCCTGTAAATTGATGTTGTAATATAATTATAATGTATTTTTTTTTATCTATCTAATGTGAATTTTATTTTTTAGATATTATAATTACTACTACAATACACGGTCAACCCTCAATTACGGTAGCGGGCTATCGGTTCAATAAAAAGCGAAATGTGGGACTCAAAATTCATTGGAGGTGTTCAAAACGAGGTTGTCGGGCCGTCATACACACTTTGGCAGACTTGACCATTATGAAAATGCATAATATACATGATCATTAAATATATGTTTTTTACGGGTCTTTATCGTGACTGTTGCAATACAGTCGAAACATCGGGAAAATAATGAAAAAGGTCAACGCAATAAAGATCCGTAAAAAACTTATAATTATGTCAAATGATCGCGAAAGTTTGAAAATACTATAAATATTAAAATAAAAAATGGCAATTATAGTTATAATATCTTTTGTATTTGTAAAAAAATGGAGATCATAAGAACGGGCCGAAATAGTGTAGAAAGGCCTATTTGATGGATGGATGATATCCTACAGATTGCAAGCAGTCGGTGCAAGACCGTTCATCATGGCATCTACCTAACTTCTATGAAAATCTTTAGGAAAATTGGTCAAATATAAATTCTCTTCTTCTAATCTTAAGTAAGTTTTTTCGGTTTTTCCGAATTTAATAAAAAAGCTGTCACATAGATTTACTATTTATAGTTTAGTTTAAAAATTAGTCCGTAATTTTTAAGCTAATTTACAAGCACGTTACTCGTAATTTACCCGCACGGTTCTTCTGGGGTGTGAAGTGCTACCTCGCTACACAGTGTTTAACTAGCACGGGACTAGCACGGGGGGTAAACTAGTAAGTTACCTTACACCAAGTACGATCGCCTTATACAGCAGCATCTTCACATATAAGCACGCTAAAATGTTTGTATATTAATTTATTTTAGTGAAATAAAAAATGTATCTTACTTAAATTATTTCCAATAGTGACAAATCCAGATGTCGACCAGCACCAGTGCAATCATATACGTGTAAAAGTTTTCTGACAGCAACAAAACAAAACACTTCTACCGTGGACAAAGCGTCCGCTCGACTGATATGTAGAAAGCGCGCGTATAATGAAGAAATGTTATAAACATATATAATTACTGCTTATTACAAATTATTAATATATTCCCTATTTGGTTACTTTCCTCTACCTTATTATAATTATCATATATAGTGTAGGTTAGGTTGTTTCTGTACGTTACGAATATTATCGGTTCCAAACTTCCGAATATCCATAGGCTTTTTTTCACCCTGCCTAGGATTCACTGGATCAAATTCCAGGATATAAATTGACAGGGAATAAATTGATGGATTATACAATCGGTACAATATTAGTACAATGACACCGGAGCACTCAGACCTGGAACAAATATCTGCATAGCATGAAAACATTTGTGCCCCAGCGGGAAACGCATCCGCGCCTCTTTCGTCTCAGCCGGCTACTCGCCTGCCGCTCCACTGAGGACGGGTTATTTAGGGGCATAACGTTTATATATGTATATCTATTTTTTTTCAGTTACATTTACCATATCACGAAAAGGAGGGCCCATTATTCTTGTATCAGGGTTCAGATTCTGTAAAAATCGAACAATTGGCGTGAAAACTCATTGGAAATGCTTACGTTTCAACAAAGGATGTCGAGCAATATTGCATACTATAGATATGACCATTATCAGATACCACGATGTTCATAATCACGAGATTTGATGACCGATTAACGAAATACTTGCTTTCACAAGAAAAATGTTCTAAAATTTTAGCAGTAATAATGCTTATCGTATACTTTTTAGGTTATTATGAGAAATTGTGGCTGCAAGTCATATTTTGACCATATAAAAATATATATATTTATATATACCTAAGTATTCAAACTTGGAAATAATTTTTTTCTAAAAATAGCGTTATTTTATTTACCACACATTTGCATTGGTGAGTTCCGCGACACTGCAAGGTGATTTTAGGACGGGAACTAAAACTATTGATTCTATGTTATAAAAACGCATCTTATTACGTATTGATATAAAGTTTATTCGTAGCTTTTCTTATCTGTACAGCGTTTCAATCAAAGTGGTTTTTTGTTTCAGAAATTAAACTTGGAAAGAAACTTTTTCTAAAAATAGCGTTATTTTATTTACCACACATTTGCCTTGGTGAGTTCCGCGACACTGCAAGGTGATTTTAGGACGGGAACTAAAACTATTGATTCTATGTTATAAAACGCATCTTATTACGTATTGATATAAAGTTTATTCGTAGCTTTTCTTATCTGTACAGCGTTTCAATCAAAGTGTTTTTTTGTTTCAGAAATTAAACTTGGAAAGAAACTTTTTCTAAAAATAGCGTTATTTTATTTACCACACATTTGCCTTGGTGAGTTCCGCGACACTGCAAGGTGATTTTAGGACGGGAACTAAAACTATTGATTCTATGTTATAAAAACGCATCTTATTACGTATTGATATAAAGTTTATTCGTAGCTTTTCTTATCTGTACAGCGTTTCAATCAAAGTGTTTTTTTGTTTCAGAAATTAAAATTACAACATCACAAAGAGGGGGCGTCATGATTATTATCGCTGGGTTCAAATTTTATAAGTACAGAACTGGATCAGATCGAATTGGCAACGCAAAAATGTATTGGAAATGTTCTACACACCATAAGTATGGATGCCGCGCTGTCATACACACTAAGGAGGATATGACCATTCTCAAATGTCACAATGTTCATAATCATTTGGCTCCAGCACACTTATTAGTATAAATCAGAAAAAAAAATTGAAAGAGATCGCTTTTAGCGATAACACCCATTATACTTTGTTTATGAATTCCTGTGTTTTGTATTTTTCTTTGGTATGCAAAAAATAAAGAGTTTAGTTAACTATTTACGAAATGAAGATATGCCGTTTATTGTCACTGCCAAAATGGTTATGGGAACGGGACAGAAGCACTTATTTCACCAAGCATGGCGATGTCCTAATGTTCTAAAATGGGTATTCAGATGGCATAAAGTTATACTTTTAAAGTTTAAGATATTTAAAACCTTGCAAAGTCTGTCAAAGTGAGGTGTACCCATTGCCGTTTTATTAGTGTAAAGTAAGTATATTATAATAATAAAATCGGATTAAAAATATATAAACATTTATATTTTAGTTTTTTGTGTCCTTCATATAGGCATATGTTACAATATTACCAGGCAACAGAAAATATATATTCTTAATATCGATCGAAGTTCGTGTTTTTTTTTCAATTAATTATATTTTTTTGGAACTTATTTAATTGCCGGTGTAATGTGTTATGTCAAATAGTAGTTGTACACAGCATGCAAATATATAAAACATAAAATAAATAGAAAAAATTAGAACATTTAAATGTAATGATGTTCATTAAGAAAGTTTGATTTAATGAACAATTAAATATTAAACATATGTTTATTGTTTTCAGAAGTAATTTATACAACATCGTACAAAGGGAGTGCTATTATAAAGGTAGCAGGATACAGATTTTATAAGTTTCGGTCACAAGGCATCAAAATCTATTGGAAGTGTTCAACACACTTTAGGGGATGCCGCGCTGTCATACACACTTTGAATGATATGAGCATAGTCAAATGTTACAATGTTCATAATCATTAATCTAATAATAATATAAACACCCAACAGTCATGACTTCCTCCATAGGACTCTCTGTGTCGTGGGTATCAGGAACTACGAGC
Source organism: Perizoma affinitatum (assembly GCA_961405105.1). Taxonomy (NCBI): domain Eukaryota; kingdom Metazoa; phylum Arthropoda; class Insecta; order Lepidoptera; family Geometridae; genus Perizoma; species Perizoma affinitatum. Next base: position 10,968,417 of record OY560197.1, read on the forward strand.
TACTACAATTTAATATCATTCATTTCGGATGATCCATGAATTGAATGCTTATTTATTAGATCAGATATAAGATAAACAGCGGGTAACTATAAATTTGCACTAAATTTAGGCAAAACTTAGGTTAGCTTAGGTCTTAGTGTTTTTTTTGTCTGAATGGACTTTAAGGCTACAGGGCCGCAGATGGCCCAGAAGGCGCTCAATCTGTAAAAACTGGGGAACAGGAGAAAAACGCTCCGGTACATATCTGTACCGTGAGTTGGCTGAAGGTCCCCTTCAGCCCGTTGACCCCGCCGGCGGGCTCGGTGATCGGGTGACTCGACCGAGTAGCAGAGATAGAGATTAAGGGGTTCGGATGGGATGAGGCGTTATTCAAAATAACGCTAAGAAGCGGTTTTTATGAATTTGGCTATGGACTCAAGCTTGGTGTCTCGATGAAAGTGACATCTTTTCATTCAAATCTTTCACTAAGACACACCTTAGTTTTTGCCTGAGAATAGTAGAGACAAGCATAATTTGTTTAACTTATGCTAAAAACAGGTTAATGATAGATAGATCTTCTTAAACTTTGGTATTTATTTAAATACGTCTCTGTTATGTAGCTTAAGGTAGGTGAGGAAACAGGAATAAATTTATACAAAATGTGTATAAATTACGTGCGTACGTGAGAGTATGAGTGCGGATGTGTACTATGTGTTGTTGTTTGAGAAGAGTATGGATTGTATGCATTTCAAGAATGCGTTTTATTAGAGAATATAAACAACTTGACTTATATAATATTTATTGTTTTAAGGTACTTACAAAAATAAAGATCTCTTTATAATAATAACAAATAAAAGTTTTTTACAAGCTTGTTTAATAATTATTTTGCTGGTTCGGTCAATGTATTCAGTATGTGTAATTTCCAAGTCGCAAATCGCACAAGTATGTAAAATGCCTTATCTCTTAAAAATTCTATGCTTCGCGTAAATGATTATTATTTTAACTTTTTCGGATAGTTACTGATTCTTTTTAGTCATAACACGCACTCTTGCCGATGCTCGCATCAACGTTCTGCCGTGGTCTGCTCAATCGCCAGACCTCAACCTAATTGAGCACGCATGGGATATGTTTCAAAGAAGAGTTCTGCCGACAACAACTTTTGAAAGAACGAAAGAACGAAAGAACAGAAAGAACGTGGGCGGCCATTCACACAGACATGACGATCACTAAATGCCACAACGAGCATAATCATTAAAGTACCTACCTACTTTTAAAATTCTTCGCGAATGCTCTAAGTAGGAACTTATCGCTGTGGACAAAATAATGAGAAAACTATGATTTAGACTTAGTTTTTAGTATAAATTAACGAAATAAAAATGACTATCAAGTTGTTATTTTCAAAGAGTTTAACTGAATTTACGAATTTAAGGATATTTTACGATAAGACAACGTGCTATATTATTCTCCTACTGATTTTTTGACCGCGCGGAGGTTCTTTCTCATGAACCACGTTTGATGGTTGTGAGACAGGAACTGAGTAAAATAATAGTTATGTGTACGCTGTAGTTCCTTAATTTACGTTTTTATTTCAGAAATAACATTCACGACATCAATCACGGGTCATCCCCTTATTCTCGCGTCAGGGTACAGATTCTTTAAGCGGCAATCTTATGGAGTTAAGATATATTGGTATTGCTCAACACACCATAGCCGAGGCTGTCGCGCCGTTATCCATACTTTACAGGATATGACCATTATCAAATGTCATAACCAGTGATCGGAATTAGGTGAGCTAATTTACCTAAAGTTCAAAGAACAGAGTCAAAAAAAATGGAGACTTCCTTACCATTAACATTTTTTTCCGGGAAATCTTTCCCGGAAATTGGGAATTTGTTCCAAGTTTTAGGATATCAGTTAAGTACATTTAATATTAATGTTATTCATACAGAAAACTAACTGAATTAATTTTCCTTTTTAACAAACTTCAATAAGATTTATTTTGTTATTAACTCAGGTAAAAAACTGGATTCGCCTATGTTTTCGTTTCCCAGAATAGCCAAATCATGCTGTCCCTTTAAGTGTTTGTAGCAATACACTGCAAACCAGTGATAAACAACAACAACAAACGCTAAGAAAGGGACAGCATGCTTTGGCTATTCTGGGAAACGAATCATTGTTTAAGTAAACAATGACAAAAGGGTTGAAGGGTGAGGGTGTTTTGCATCCAAACGGCGTCATAACTTGTATGCGTGCGTGCATCACTTCTATAGTTACCTCGGCAGCGTGTGTATCTTAGACTCGTGAATATTTTATTAACCTGTTTTCGTATCGTTTATTGGATCTGCTTCACATAACTACCTTGGCTTGAATTTACGGACTGCGATTTATTGCAACCATATCACTACTTGTACCTATCTACCTTGGCTTGAATTTACGGACTACGATTTACTGCAACCAGAAATTTACTGCGCTTTACGGCAATCAAATTACTTGGTAAGTCTTTGATTTGTACTACACTTTTAAAACATTCTAAATATTAGACTGCTTTTGATAAATTTACCAAATTCAAACAATTTTATGCAACTATTTATTTATGGAATTTTATTCAGTGTTTTATATTTGAGTTCGTGCACAAATGTTGGAGCTACTGGCAATTCTATCATCAAACTATATTTTACGCGAAGACGTCCCTGGAAAAGTGTAGAAACTATATATTTGTCTCATTGTTTTCAGTAATTTTTCTGCCTCAACGCAACTAGCAAATAAATGGCGACCAAACCTACCGACGGGATTGTACAGTCGTGGATTAGAGATCACCCCGAATTGTACCACGACCCCGCTAGCAACACGATATTTTGTTCTAAATGTGAGAATTCTATTGTATGCAAAAAAAGCAATATACAGAGGCATATTGACGGACCAAAACATCAAGGTACTGCTAGGCAAGTGAACAAAGAATTTTATTTAGATTTAATACAATTTCTTATATGGTGTAACATACCCTGGTCACGAGTAAATCGACCAGAGTTTAAAACTTTTTTAATGAAATATATGTGTTGTAAATGTACAAATGTTAAAAGGATTCCCGATGAATCGTTATTGAGAAAGGTTTATTTAGACATAGTTTTTAAAAAAAAAATTGCATCAATCCATGACCATATTCTTAATCAGAAACTTTGGATATCTCTAGATGAAACTACCGACTATTTAGGTCGTTATATTGTAAATTTTCTTGTAAAACCTTTAAATCTCGCAACAAACAAACCATTTTTAATAGCTTGCAAAATGTTAGAAAAAGTAAATGGAGAGACAATAGCTCATTTTGTGATTGGATGCCTAGAAAATATGTGGGGTGACTCGTATGAAGACAAAGTAGGAGATGTTTTAGTTTTATGTTCTGATAGCGTAGCATATATGTTAAAAGCAGGAAGAATGTTAAAGAACTCCTTGCCAAATATGATACATGTTACCTGTTTAGCACACGCTCTTAACCGCGTTGCAGAAAAAATACGGACACAATATGCGGATGTGGATACTTTAATTTCAAATGTAAAAAAAATATTTTTAAAAGCTCCTAATAGAGTAAAATTGTTAAGGGAAAAATTTCCGAGCCTGCCATTGCCACCTGAACCTGTCATAACAAGGTGGGGTACATGGCTAGAAGCAGCTTCGTATTATGCTGAATATTACGAAGAAATAAAAACTATTGTAAGACTTCTAAGAAGTTCTGATTCTTTGTCTATCAGGCATGCTAAAACTGTCCTAGGAAAAGAAAGTTTAAAAACTGATTTAGATTACATTGACGAATATTTTAAAATAATTCAAATTTCATTAAAAAAAATGCAAAAGTCTAACTTATTGTTGACGGAAACTTTCCATATTTTTGATGAAGCAAGAATTGTTCTAAGCTGGTGTTCTTCTGAACCAGTAAAACAAAAATTAGAAAACGTTATGGACAGAAATCCCGATCTAGATGCATTAAGAGACATTTGTGAAAATATAGATAAAGGATTAGATAATGAAAATGAATTATTGTCATTCTATAAATATGTACCTGTAACTTCAGTTGATGTTGAAAGGTCCTTCTCTACGTATAAATGGATTTTAAGTACAAAAAGAAATCGTTTGAAAATAGATAATATGGAAAAACTCCTAATGATTTTCTTTAATTCTCCGGACGAAGATATTTCTTTATACTCCGTCCATGATGAAAACGTTAGCGATTCAGATTAAGGGACAAATTCAACATCAATGGAAATAATGTTTAGAGTTCCGACTGTGTATCTTAGGTAGGACTGGTTACTTTCTTAATTATTGATTTTGAGTTCCATTATCTGTACAAAATGAATAAATGGTACAAAAACTATAAAATGGCTTTTTTATTCCCTTGCTTAAAAAAATGTTTTTATTACTATAGCTATTTACTAAAGCTGGTTTATAAATCACATTAGCTTCCGCGCTTACTTACATCGTTCATTTTATTTGTTGAAAACAATAAAAATCGTGCTTACCGTTTTTTACAACAATCGAATTCGTTTCCTCTTCTTGTTATCAATAATAAGAAGAGGAAATTAATTCGATTGTTATTTTACTGTATTAATTTTAGATGGACCTAAGTAATTTCTCGAAACCCGGGAAAATTTTCCCGGAAAAATATTTAGTCGCAAGGCGTCTCCACTTAGTCTCTGTTATTTTTCGAACTTTAGGTATTTTAGCTCACCTAATTCCGATCACTGGTCATAACCTACATACTCATTGATATCCACTTAATTTCAATAAATACGTTGTCAAACAATGAACGGCAAAGTTATGAAAATATTTTCTCACAACCAAAAGGCTACCACACGAAACTTTTGCCACACCTGAAACTCTAATAACCACCTAATTAAAAATCTTAATCAACTCCCATATTTCCCATTTTTAATCGACCTCAAAAAAGGAATCTCAATTCTATCATAATTTAACTAAAATTGTTAACCGATTTGGATGATTATTTTGTTGATGTATATGAATGATCCGGAGGTGGTCATAAAAGTTTCATTCCCATGGGATTGCTATTTGTATTGATTATGTATATAATTTTTAAACTTTAAAAAAACATCATTTTATGCATTCACGACTAGCCAAAACATTGTATGTAGGTGATTTTTCTGTTTTTTTTTTTCAAAAAAGTAAGCAAAATTACAAGGGCATATTAGGATCTGATGATACCTGCAGGATAAAAACCGTACACTAGGGACTGCAAGTGTATCGCGAATGCACTGCACTGCACACTAAATACATGCGAGACTTAATTAATACCAACCGACATCAATAAATGAGTTTCTCAATACGTCTGTATTTGTTATTTGTGTGTATGTTACGAGATACCTTTGACAATTTTGAACCGTGGTTTTCGACAAGGTGGTCGTCCCATATACATTTTATGAAAAAAAAAACCACTCCTAAGGCTGAAAATATTTGGTGATGAAAATGCATATTTATTTATTTATTCAATATAACAACATTACAGGTTTTGATATTGGTCTTTTTATTAATTTCCCGTTGTTTGAAGTCGGTTTTGTTGACATTTTATGTCATATAAATTATTAATATTCACATTGTGGCCGTAAAATGTTAATAGTATTTTGCAGTAAATGTTAATTTTTCCAATTTTATTTTAACTAATTATTGTTCGGAAAAACAAAAAATGTTTTTGAAAAATATTAAATAAACAACACTAATTTACATACTGACCGATTATCGATGCTACTGAAGCTAATACACCTACGCAACACTGAAATCGAGAAAAAACTGACACAATCCCACCTATTCAATGTCGAGCATGATAGCATATGCTCGACAGCATATAGGTGGGGTGGGATTGCATATGAATAATATATCAATAATAATCGGAGTCAATATAGTGAAAAATGAAGCTCTTCTTTTTGCGTAGTTAGTATTTGAGTCTTTGCAGGCCTATATCCTACTTGAAAAAGACGAAATCTATGCGGTGTTTACATTTTGATTAGCTTTATGCCTTAACTTAGAAGATAACTATAAATTGGAGGCCAACTTTTTAATTTATTTACATTTATATTACAGACATAATATTGACACTGTCAAAACGAGGTCGCCCAATTATTGTCATATCTGGGTACAGATTTTCCAAACATCAGACCAAGGGCCCTAAAATTCATTGGAAGTGTAATTCTAAAGGAAGAGGATGCCGCGCTGTGATACACACATTAAAAGATAGTCTGACCATAATCAAATGTTATAATGAACATAATCATTAAATAACTTATAACTCATCATCAACAATCTGTAGAAGTGTAACTGCTGGACAGAAAATTCATTAGAGTGCTTATGATGTCAATGCCTGTCATGTGAATGTCAATTTTGTGTAGTTGACATAAATAAATATTTAAATATTGATTATTTGTCCTTTCTGTTATTATTTTTTTCAATTATTTACTTTGTGTTATTTTGCCAGTAACGTCACTCTTCTAAGGCTTAGTCTGAAAAGCAGCGCTGCTCCCCTACATTGTTCAGAAGTGGCATTATGACCGTGTGTGTGTGCGTGTGTCAAATAAATAAATTATTATATGAATAATAATTTATTTAATTCAAGGTGCAAAATATAATAAAACATGATAAATACTAAATTTATTTCTTTTTACTGCACTTCATACAATATGCTTCTCGAAATGACGAAACCGTTCCCGAAATGGTGATTTTGTTTTTGAAATGGATTCTATTGCAATTTTTCAGAAATTTACTTTATGTGTTGTTTGTCTATCATTTCCATCATCTTATTCATCTTAAAAAAAAATATGCGCTGCCTTATCAAAGTATTATTCAAACACAGATTATAGTATAAAGTAATTGTCATCATTGCAGCTTTTAATATTTATCATCGTAAAACCAATCCATCACTTGTCTGGAAGAGATCGATGTTGTTTTTTTTATTGCCCATGCCACCTCCGGCAACCGCCTTCCTCCAACCTTTAGACCAGATGGACAGATGCAATGAAATATATATTTTTTACCACCTGGTGGTAAGCGGTTAACGTCTCCTATTGACGCCTGCAATACCAGAGGTATCACTCACAAATTGCCTCCCTGAGATATCAAGATGAAAGAACTCATGTGCCTGTTATGTGCCCTTCAAACCGGAACATTACAGCTTGGCATGGTGGCAGCATTTCTCCAGACGAGTCCTTTCACAGAAGCTCTAATACTATAATACTACTATCGATAAACCGATACCATTGCATCGGCCCATCTGGCATTCCCACACTGCGTCGTCTTGCCTGGTCGAAATTCGTGAATGATTCCAGCGGTGGTGGATTCTGTTCATTTGATCTGCCCAACACTTAATTTTAATAAATGTTTTTCCTTTCATTTCCTAAGCTAATTCAAATTGGTCAAAATCAAAACGTTATAGAGAACGGCTAAGAACAAATTCTGATAAATATGCTGAGCATAAAAGAAAAAAACGAGAGAGTTACCATAAAACTAAAAGACTGATAACAGAATTGAAGCCACATGAAAAAAAAATATCAAGGCAATTTGGAAATTGAAAAAGCAAGATCAAAGAAATCGTAAAAAGTAATACAGAACTTAATTCCATGTCATTCCATAATGCTTAATGAAACGATTGACCAGCCTTAACGTGCACATTCCATCAGATAAAAAGGTACGTCAAGATAGAACAAAACTATTTAAAGCGAATAAGAGAAGAAATATAAATTGCAAAAATAAAAATACAAGAACTCAACAAAATATGTTATAACGAAATCTAAAAGGATAAATCAGCGGATTAAATGCACACCAGACAAACAGAATAAATGCTTAACGCTTTGTGTGAAACTTGCAATCAAAGAATTATATCGAAGATTACACAACAAAAAAGGAAAGATATTTTATAAATATTTTGAGAATTATAGACACCTGAAAGGAAGACGATCATAAAATATACATTTAGATTAGAAAAATATACGAATTCGTGCAAGAGACCATCGGAATGACACTGATTCTTTAATAGAGATGGTCTTTCAAGAAATATGATAAAAATTAAACCAATTGTTGACCATATATTAAAGGACGTCCTACAGCTTGGTAGCTAATAATATAATTATAATAATCCTTGTTGGGTTCGTCTCGAAATCTCTGTTTTTTTTGTTTTGTTCACTGCTGTGTTTGTCTCCCCAAATCCCTCTAACCACATCTGTTACTCAGAATATCTATAGATCTTAGTTTAATACCTTTGTTAGCGAAATAAAAAATGTATTGTGTATTGTTAACAAAACTATATTTATTTCAGAAATGACAATGACAACTTCGAAACATGGTCATCCTATCATTCTATTATCTGGATACAGATTCCATAAACATCAGATCAGAGGAGCTAAAATCCACTGGAAGTGTTCAAGAAAGGGAAATTATGGATGTCGTGCCGTCATACACACACTAAAAGACATGACTGTTACTAAATGCCTGAACGAACATAATCATTAAATTATGGATGTCGCGCCGTCATACACACTCTAAAAGACATGACTGTTACTAAATGCCTGAACGAACATAATCATTAAATTATGGATGTCGCGCCGTCATACACACACTAAAAGACATGACTGTTACTAAATGCGTGAACGAACATAATCATTAAATTATGGATGTCGCGCCGTCATACACACTCTAAAAGACATGATTGTTACTAAATGCCTGAACGAGCATAATCATTTAATTATGGATGTCGCGCCGTCATACACACTCTAAAAGACATGACTGTTACTAAATGCGGCGATGGGCTTGCAACCTGTCACGTGGAATGCTTACTACTTGCAAAACGCGGGCATGTACCAAATGTAATGTTTGGACGTGCCTCTGACTACCCCCTACTTGGTATCCTCAAAGATCTACTCACTGAGTATGTATCTGAGGATGTCCACCATGGGGAAGACAGTCGTGAGCGTGTTTGTTTGTTTGTTTTTGTATAAACTATAGTTGCTGTTGGTTCCCGCAATACGCTGAGCCTGTATCGCAGGAGGGCGGTAACTACTTTTTAAATAATAGTTAATGTTTTTTTTTAATCGACTATTTTGGTTAACAATGACACTTATGGCCCGGTTAGACTGACGTACCATTGGCGGTGGCGGTGGCGATCATAGGGAAAAGGTTATCAAGTGGTTGTCAAAGTTCGCGTCAAAGTACGCCACTGATCGCCACCGCGTCAGTTTGAATGGGCTTTTAAACTAAATTGCAAAAAACTAAATATAAAATATATTACTTGATAGATACTCGAACTTAGTTTTATCAATCTTATTATTTACTAATATGTAAGTAGGTAGGTAGTTAGAAGAAATATATAGGAATATTCTTACTGCTTTCGTCCATGTGGTCGATATTGATAGTGCCATAGGCAAAAACCTGTATAATAGATATCAGTTTATAGAAAAGTCATTCTTAACTTATGTATTGAATTTGTGAGTTTATTGATATATTTAGAATCCATTATTATGCTTTAAAAGATAAATAGGTGAATCCTAGTAATATTATAATCTAGCCTGTACAAGGCTTGTTAGAAATCAATCATTTACCTAGTTTTATAAAATAAAGTATGTGTAAGAATATGGCCATTATCACGTGTCTCACGGTCTCTATTTAAGGGGAATACACTTTGTTCATATGTTCATTATAGGTAGCACTAATACGACTTGCACTATATTACACTACACTTAAAAGGTTTGGTCCTATCGGATCTTTTCACTATATCCGTGTTGTCGAAGAGCTGGATTGTCTCGACATTCACATGATGAATAAGTCTTTTATATTATAATAGATATTAGTGATATGCATTTATTAATAAACATATTATGTCGATTGGAAATCTTTAGACATTTTTAATAGATATTAATATAGGTATGTGTTCTGCATAGATTTGTACTCACTAGAAGACATGTCAATGCACTCATGTATCGTTGGGATACCATAAATAGCAAGTTGTTTATTGTTCACAAATAAATAAACTAAATGGTTTTCATGATCATAAAGTTGTTTTTTATAGTAATTTTACCTGAATTTACGAATATTCGTATAATTATTAAAACGAAACACTTTCCTATTTTACTGCTGACGTTTGGTCTCATTTATACCCCAGCTACGTTCGGCTACCTGGTTACTCTTTGTAACCAGGTAGCCGAACTACTGTTCAAAATCATTTTAAGGACCTTTATATTTAAGTATTTTTTATTCTATAGTGCAATTTAGTGAGTCGAATAGCTGCTTAAACTAATTATTAATAAAGTAGTACTATGTCAGGTAGCTAAGCCATTTTTAGGGTTTAATTTGATTTATTCTCTTACCAATACTTGTAATAACGAATACACGTTCAAATTATTTTGATAATGAAAATAATTTGCTTCGAAGCATCATTGATCATGGAATTGTTATATCATACAGGTACCATAAATATCAAATCATGAATCTGTATGGATTTAGTAATTTGTAGACATAAATCGTTGTTTTTGCATAAAACTAGAAAGGATTTAATATCGAATAGATCTAAGGGATGCTGCGCTGACATAACGCACTTTAGATTTCATGACCTTCCTTAAATTCTTTAATGAACAATAAATTAGGTACTTTAAAAAAAACATGTCTTTCTATTTAAAAACAACTTATTTTTTGTTTTATAATAAAAAAAGTGGTAGATTTCAAAAGTATGCTGTTTTTCCATAAAAGTTTTTATGCTGAAGTTCAGTTGTTTTAGGATTAAATCAATGTTGTATCCATTTCAAAACTAACATTTTTTAAATCAAGGAAAGGACGTCCTATGTGTATCGTATCTGGGTACAAATACACCAAACATCGGGCCACTGGAACTAAAATCCACTGGAAGTGTTCAAGAAAGTCGAGTCAAGGCTGCCGCGCTATTATACACACTTTAGATGATATGACCGTAACCAAATTCTGCAATATACATAATCATTAAAAAGTTAAAAACTAAAATCCACTTGAAGTGTTCAAGAAAGTCGAGTCAAGGCTGCCGCGCTATTATACACACTTTAGACGATTTGACCGTAACCGAATTCTGCAATATACATAATCATTAAAAAGTTAAAAACTAAAATCCACTGGAAGTGTTCAAGAAAGTCGAGTCAAGGCTGCCGCGCTATTATACACACTTTAGACGATATGACCGTAACCAAATTCTGCAATATACATAATCATTAAAAAGTTAAAAACTAAAATCCACTGGAAGTGTTCAAGAAAGTCGAGTCAAGGCTGCGGCGCTATTATACACACTTTAGACGATATGACCGTAACCAAATTCTGCAATATACATAATCATTAAAAAGTTAAAAACTAAAATCCACTGGAAGTGTTCAAGAAAGACGAGTCAAGGCTGCCGCGCTATTATACACACTTTAGACGATATGACCGTAACCAAATTCTGCAATATACATAATCATTAAAAAGTATTTCGTAATTGTTCTATTATAAAAATGCTAGGCATTATCTAGGCAACGAGTAGGAATGATCGATTAAGGATTTTAAAGAAATATTAAAAATCTTTTCTGAACTTAACTAATTACTTCACGTAAAACCCTGAATCATGTATCGCGTGTGGCGATTAGGAAAATAACTGATGTGGCCGGGATCTGCGGCGTGTGTTAGATGGAGGAATAATTTCCTCCAACTAACATCAAATCATGGGAACTAAAATCTATTGGAAGTATTCGACTGTATGGATTTAGTAATTTGTGGACATAAATCGTTGTTAATGTATTCATTTAAGCATCTCGTCACATTATGATCACAACAAAATACTTTTAAAATCAAATTTCTACAGTTTGACAAATTGGATTACAGTGTTAAATTTAAAACAAAAAGTTGTTCGTAAATTGAAGTCGACGGAAAATCGACTTTTCCGTAAAAGTATTGTGCTGTACCTATTAAGTTTCGTTTTTTTTTATTAAACTGTTTTATATCCATTACAGGAATAATGTGTACAAAGACAAGCAAAGGATATCCTATGCTTATCGTATCTGAGTACAAATTCTACAAACATCAGGACAGTGGCGCTAAAATCCATTGGAAGTGCTCAAGAAAGGGACAAGGCTGTCACGCCGTTATACACACTTTGGAAGATATGACCGTTACAAAATTTCTCAATGAACATAATCATTAACTTTTTTGTATGCTTAATAAATTAAATACATTCAAAATAAACTTTTATATTTGAAAAAAAAAACTTTTGATTATAGGTACTTAAAGTACCTTTAATAAAAAGTGCGCGGTTCATTAAACTGTTTAGTGTTTTGTTTAGATTTCAGTTATTTTTAATTATTGATCAATTACAAATATAAAATTTACGACAAAAAAAGGGCTGCCGCTCCATCATACACACTTTAAAAGACATTATAAAAGCCTGCAGTGAACATAATCATAGAAGTATTTTAAATGTTTTGAATTTAAGTGTTAATATTATCTAATTTGTGATTCAGCGTCCCCAACTCTAGTGATTACGGATTACCCTAGTCAGTTGCCAAACGTGTGTGGCACATTCAAATGAGCGAAGAGAGCGCAAATCTCCAATCTACTCAGATAACCCGGCGTTTGTATGTTCGACAATAACTGAATAACTGTTTATTTAATCTTTGTGAAACTTGGTAGGCAGGTAGGAATTTAGGAGTTCGAATGAATGACCTAAATAGTTATAGGTATGGTATTTATTTATAGGTTCGTTAGTCGGGTAAAAACGGTACTTCGCAAGATCGGAAAGAAAGAAAAGTTCCGTGGAAGGGCTCGTCTGGGGAAGTACTACGACCATGCCTATTTCTGTAGCCAAGCAGTAATGTGTTCCGGATAGAAAAGTATGGTTGCCGTTGAAATTTCAGGCACATATGTCTTCCATCTTTATATATCAGGGAGGCAACGCGTGAATGATACCTCTGGTATTGTAAGCGTTTATAGACTAGGGTAACCGCTTACCGTAGGCCGTAAGTTTGTTTGCCGCTTTATTAAAAAGATGATCTTAGTTCGTGGCGAACTACTAGTTATTTTGCTTTGTAATAGATTTAAAAATAAAAACGCTGATACGTAGGTACTACCAGCAGCGTTTTATTTAATAACAATAATGTAATGCAGGTATGTGGCAAATTATGAACTGGTTGAGATAGTTTTTGAGAAACAAATACATAAGATTTTTTTGTGTCCGGAACCATTGCGTCTAATTATTTACTTATCTTTCAGAGTTCACGATTTCAACTTCAGCAAAAGGTTATCCTATTCTTGTTATGGGTGGATTTAGATTTAATAAAAAACAGGTAGCAGGAAAGAAAACATATTGGAGGTGTATGACAAATTTATTGGGTTGTAAAGCTGTCATACACACTGTCCACTTCCAAGATAATACTATGACTATCGTCAAATGCCACAATGTTCATAATCACATATAAAGTTTTGTGAGTTAAGTATAAGTTTGTGAGGATGGATGTTTGTTACTCTTTCACGCAAAAACTACTGAACGGATTTTTATGAAACTTGTCAGTAATATAGCTTATACATCAGAATAACACGTATCTACTTTTTATGCGGGTACCGCGCGGGCGAAGCCGTGGCCAGAAGCTAGTAAATAATAAACGTATTCTATAATATGTGCTTACAGGAAATAAAAATAATAATAATGATGCTGGACATATTGCAAGCACGTTCATATGTAGCATTGTCTGGTAAGACACTGCAGTCCCGAACTCTTCCCGCTCGATTATGATTCTGATCAAATTGACTACGTTTTTGCATTTTATGTGTATTCACAAATAAAAGTAAGCAAACTGTACGTCTTTTACCTATTAAATAATTTCCAAAACAAATAAATTACAATTAAAATTATCGTGGTTTGGTATCATTTTCGAATATTATTACGACTATACCACGTACTTTACTATTCTCCTGCTGTCGTTTCGTTGACCGTTTAGAGGTATAGGAAATAGGCAGGAGAATAGTAAACACGTGGGTCGTAATAATATTCTTAAATAAACTAAACGCAATTCATGAAAATAATAATCATGATCATAGGTTTTCAGGAATGTAAAATGCTTCATGAATTCTTTCAGATATATATTTTACAACATCACAGCGAGGCCACCCTATGATTGTTGCATCTGGGTACAGATTCAATAAAAATCAGATCCGCGGATCCAAAATTCATTGGAGATGTTCTTCACAAGACAAAGGCTGTTGCGCTGTCGTGCATACATTAAAAGATTTGACTATCATCAAATGTTACAATGTCCATACTCATTAAATGTATTCATTATTTAATATAATATGTATGTATGTATGTTTTATTATGATAAATAAGAACAAGAAGATGAAACTACACATGCCATCGAGTAATCTATCTATCTAAATCTATTAAGTGGCTTGACTCGATCTCACAGCCGAAACCGTGAATCCGTGAGACCTGAAGTACATATAGAGGATGTGTAAGGATGCATTTAGAATTTTCCAAAATTCCTCCCCTAGAGGGTGCAGCGCGATTGTGAAGTTATAAGAATTTTACCAGGCTGGTAACATTCTCGTAGCTTAGTATTGGTATAACTCTCGCGGATTCGAGTCCCGCCGTAGTTGACAAGATTTTATATTTTTTGGTATATTATTAAAAAAAAATACATTTCCCTTAAGTGTGGGTTAACGTCTTTAAAAATCAAATAACCTAGGTAAATTTGTATGGAAAAAGTATTTTATGTCATAAATGACATAAAATACTAGTTAATGAATTAGGGGAAAAACAAATACAAAACGTTTAATAAATTGAACAATGATAATATTTTTCTTATGGTGTTAATATATTATAATTATTAAATTTATTTATTATACATACAAATAGTATTTTTGGGTACCTTATTTTGCCTATAGAAAATTTAAGTCCAAACTTATGATTTCTCTTTAAATGTGAATAAATATCCAAACACCGGAATTTTATTTGTTATTTCAGAGATGAGGCTATTGACTTCGCTTCAAGGTAGTCCTATAATTCAAATAGCAGGACGTAGATTCCCAAAATACTATGTTCACGGCCTAAATACATATTGGAAGTGTTCAAGAAATGCATCTCCGTTTGCTGCCAAGCTAAAATACATACATACACTGGAGACTTGACGGTTATAAAATGCTATAATGTTCATACCCATAAATTAGACCGGCGCCGGCGGCGGGAAAAATAAAAGGACGTGTTATGCCGACCCAACATAACGTGGGATTGTACAAATCCAAATCAAATAGGTAATAAAGGTTTTGTATAAGAAAACCAACTCGGTAGAAGCGATCATTCTTTATTCCAATAGCACTGAACCTATGCATCAACGAAACGCATAGTGTTTACATAGCGATGTAGAAATGGTCTAGTATAAACAGAGCTATCTAGTTCAGTTTACACAAAATTATATCACCAAGCGTATCGGTTTCCTACTTATTTTACATTAAACAGGGATACCGGCAGGAACATGATGTTCATGGAAATTGACAATTCAAAATACCACGCGGATCACGGATCATAGCCGACGACCACGGACACAAACCGCACCGAGTCTCCTCCCACGGTGCGTGACTTTACGGATCCAGAGGTTCGATAGGCCTATACCCAGCAGTGGCTGACTGTCGGATGATTCAACAGTGGGTCAATGATTGAGACAGAAGATAAAAACACTTCATAATTCAATAGCGCATTAGCTTCATATGTTTAAATAAAAAAGGGATATATACGAGAACCATAAATTGTGAGTTTGAATATTTCGGCACAGTTGCATGGAACATCTGTTAAATCATGGTAAATATCCAGTTTTTTTTTTTATGTAAAATTATGTACATGACTATTTGGTTAAGTCACTGCCCTAGGGTATAAAGAACGAATGCTGTCAAAGCAATGCAATCTGAGAGGTTGCCCTGAACGTCATATTTTTATTCCACGTACTGAATACCACATCTCATTATTTTAAACAAATTTAATAATTTACAAATATACCGTTCCTCATTCCATATCCTGCAGGTCATAGCAGACAAATATCACTTTCCTCTATCGAAATCTTTCTTCCAGACCCTGATTTATAATCGGGACATGGATGAATTATGGTAACATAATCTAATAGTTTGTAATTTTAATTACAGTGTTATCAGGAGTTATATTAACACTATAACTTTCTGTAACTTACTTACAAATTATGGATCAAGTTATCTTAATATAAATAAGGTAATAATTATCGTTATAAATACCTAAGTATTAAATGAATTTACAGAAATCACAATCACAACATCTCAACATGGCAGTCCGATCATCGTAGTGTCTGGTTATAGATTCTGCAAGAAAGGATACGGTGGCTGTAAAACCTATTGGAAATGTGCAACAAATCAGCATATAGGCTGTCGCGCTGTTCTACACACTCTCGAAGATATGACCATCACTAAATGTCATAATGTTCATAATCATTGATTATATCAAATCAAAAAACAAAATCAAAACGTTTTTTTTATTTAAATTACAGTACAATTACATGAAAAGGGTTGGGAGGCTCTTCTTTTAAGTTGTAATAACCTGTGTCAGAAGAGTCCCCTCTTTTCTGAGGTCTATAATTATATTTTAAAACTGAGTGTAAGTATATATTTTTATAAGATAATGGTGTAATATATGAATATTGTATATATGTATGTTATTAAAATTAGGTTATGGGTATCATAGGCATATATGATCAGTAATATATGCCTTACTGATCTTTATAATTATATTAATAAACTAGCTTTAGCCCACGGCTTCGCCCGCGTTGTATTTTGATAAAAGTCGCGTATGACCTTCTCCAGGCTTCAAAGTATGTCCATATTGTCACGGCTCAGTGGTTATGCCGTGAAACATAAGGTAGGGGATTTTACTGGCTGAATTGATATTTACCGTTATATTATGACCAAATCACACATATCATTATAAATGGTAGACTATGTGTTATTCCAATGTATAAGCTATGTTACTGTTATGTTTCATCAACATCCGTTTTTACATGAAAGAGTAAACTATCTACAATGTCAACGATTATTTTCCAAAAAATATTTATAAGAAATTAAATGTCAAAAAACCGACTTCATATAAAGGAAAATTTATAATAAGTCCAATATGCAATGTCATGACCCATTTTTTCACCCTTAGGTGTGTTTCTTTACCCATGAAGGATACGCTACCCATTAAAAAAATAATCATTAAAATCGGTTTACAATTGGCGAAGATATCGCGTAACACACAAAAAAAAACAAAGACTCACTCCAGGTGAGTTCGTTTAATCCTGTAATTATTTTAAAATATTCTGGGAACTTCGTATTTTTTAACTTTTTATTGTAGTCTTAGTGTAAATTAGCAGAAAATAAAATATATTTTTTCTTAATTAATACTTATTGCTATTCGTTTTAATCCCTATTAGTATTAGCCTATATCCTTGTGGCAGCTGGGTTAGGTTCTGCAAAAACAAATTTAATGGACCTAAGGTATACTGGAAGTGCGCTAGATATCATTTAAATTTATATAAAAAAAAATTGTTTAATGTTTTACTCCATAATTTCAGGAATATTCATCACAACTTCACATCGAGGTTACCCTATCCTTGTGGCGGCTGGCTATAGGTTCTGCAAAAACAAATCGTATGGACTTAAGATTTATTGGAATTGCGCTAGCCATAGATTTAAGGGCTGTGGTGCTGTCATACATACTTTAAAAGATTTGACAGTTATCAAATTATTGAACGATCATAATCACATGCCAATCAATTTGGACGACCTCGGTGGCGTGGCGGATAAATAGCCAGCTGAGATGCAAGAGGTGCCGCTTCGATTCCCGCTGCGAGGAAAATGTTTGCATGTTTCCGCAGGTATATGTTTCTGAGTGTTGTAGTACACGGTACTCGTAGTTCCTAAAACCCACGACACAGGGAATCCTAATGTAGGGTCAAGACTGTGTATGTGACTGTTGGGCGTTTATTTATTATATTTTTTAGGGCCTACCAAAATGTTTATGTATAGAAAATAGGTATAGTTTTTTTTTAATAAATATTGGAGTTGATATCACATATTCCTCGTGATGGACATCCTCAGGTACTTAGTACGCATATGAGTCAGAGGCACGTCCAAACATTTTATATTTTACACACGCCCACGTTTTGCATAGTAGTTACATAGTTAGAATAAATACGTGTGTGGATAGCTAATACCAAATCACACTGTTTAAAACATGCATAATAATATTTTCAATGTACCTCGTATAAAAGGATACTAAATCACGATAATTTCAATTCTATGATTACCTAGTATACTTTAAGCCTGTAGAAATCCACTGTAGGTTAATTATGCCCCTAAAGAGTGCCATAACAAACGATCTTGAGCTATCACCATCCTACCCGTCACCTTTAAGATATCATCTATTGATTCTAGTGTGTTTCAAACTTTCGCGATCAGTTGCATAATTATAAGTTTTTTACGGGTCTTTATCGCATTTTAATTTTTTTATTATTTATCACTGTGACCTTAACACGCACTTAAGTCACGCTACTCCGTGACTAAAGTAGTTTTTTTTTCACAGATGCATAGTAAATAATTGAAGATACATTAAAATGTTTATTTCATGTTCATTTCGCCTTAATACAGTTTCATGCTGTAGAAAAAGTGACAACGCAAATTTAATAATATTTCTAATCAGTAACATTTTTTTAAGCCAGTTTGTTGTTCGTGGATATTTTTTTATACAATAATCTTTTTTTTTCTAATTTTTTTCGTAAACTCGATAAAGATCCATAAAAAAACTTATAAAACTTATTAACTTGTATCGAGTCTGATAAATTTTGATTTGGGCATTTATAGATAAAATTTCAAATATTTTTTTGTCGTACTCATTCAGAAACTATAAAAAGGCTTGTTTCTGCAATTTTCGCTGGAACACCCTGTGATATTATAATATTCCATGTTCATATTTTTGTTTCAGAAATAATACTCACAAGTTCGAAGCGGGGATGCCCCATCATTCTGACGGGCGGTTACAAATTCCACAAAAAAGCGTCCATCGATGTGAATATCTACTGGACCTGCTCCACTCATGATTTCATCGGCTGCCGCGCTTTTATACACACCCTAAGAAATATGACAATTGTTAAAATTACAAATGATCACAATCACTAAAAAAAAGTAATAATTTTCTACCTACATAATTCAAATTTATAATGATGTTACTCGGCGCTGAGGCTACCTGCTGTCTGCATTATGACCTATTTTCATAATGCAGACATACCAGGATTCCCTGATTCGTTTATCGAAACAAATATATATGTCTTGCTCATATTCGTATTGTACATTTGCCTGGATGTAGAATCGAACGTCTGCAACAATACTCAATCTGTTTTTTTTTTGCATTTTAAGATCGAATTTGTAAACGAGCATGTGCGGTCGGCTTTTACCTCTGTCCCAGGCGTTAGTGTTAACACTAACGCCTGGCCTGGGTTTTGATAAGTAAATATAAGCCGATCAAAATAAAAAGCGTGTTTCTCGTTAGCAAGTAACGAGAAACACGCCAGTTCTAACCGTATTGTTGTAATAATGTCCTTATCTAAATATAAGAAATACATTGTAATCTAAGAATAGAAATGAATAAAATCCGTTTTTCTGTTATTGTAAATGTAATGCACCAGTTCAGTGATAGGATTATTTGCATAAAGCTAACAAGATAGCACTGTCAATTAAATTTTTTTGCTAATATACAAAAAAAATATATTATTTTGTATATTAGCAACTCGGTATAATGCCATATGTGTGATTAATCATAAACTGAAACCACAGATCCGATAGAAAAATGTTAATAAAAATAAAGTTACTTTACCCAGTCAAAGTAACTTTATTTTAATCAACTAAACAAATTATTTTAAAAGTTTGGATTAAAACTTTTTGGAAGACTTTATTCAACTTTTTGTTTCAGGTACAGTACCTATGACTCCAAGATGCTATGCGGTATGTACAAATTTTAATTAAATAGGACCAAACAAGTTGCAAAATCCAGGTGACCATTAATTTCAAGTAATATATACAGATTCTAAATGACTCGACTATGAAAAATTATTAATGTTCATAATAATTTGAAAACGTTCTACAATTTTATAAGTAGCATTTTTTCTTTGTCTTAATATTGTTCCTTATTTATTAAAAAGGTATAAATAATACATAAACATGATGACTTTTTCACAGTTAATTAAAATGTTAAAAGCATATTCGAAATAATGTAATGAAATACTTAGTTTTGAATAATAAACTATATTAAATGAACGAATGAAAATGCTTTATTGTACACCATAACAATATAAACAATAACTTAAATTTATCTATATTATTATTTAATAAAAAAATATTACAACACCTGTTTTTTTTACTAAACCATTTTTATGTATAGATAGGAGCATGGATTCCCGTTTGAGAGAAATTCGTACGATATGAAATTACAAATTTACGGATATTTTGCGATTTATATCGTGCACGGCCCGTTCCCAGCTTTGTTGGTTGTGAAAAGCCTTTCGTGCAGGTGTTTACTTGTAAGGACTTGCACGTAATTATAGAAATATCCTCAGATACGTACACAGCGCGTATATCTTTGAGGATACTAAGCAGGGTGTAGTCAGAGGCACGTCAAAACATATTTGACACGTGTTTGCAAGAGTTGGCATTCCACGTGAAAGGTTGCAAGCCCATCGTTGTATATTGGAACACTAACCAATGGCACATGCCTTTGATTTTTGGTCCTAAGCCATGCCAGTTTCCTCACGATGTTTACCTTCAACGTATTGAGCACATGTTAATCCGCACATAAATCAGTCATCCGTCTTACCATTGAAAAATGTTAAATGTGTGTATCTAGATTTTGAGCAGAAAATAACATTCGTTTACATTTTTTCAGCTTTTTATACGATTTCGAAACAAGGCAAGCCCAACATCGTTGTGTCTGGATATCGATTTTGCAAGAAACAAGTGATGGGTCTTAAAACTCATTGGCGCTGTACCAATTCGAACCGAGGCTGTCGCGCTGTCCTTCATACTTTAGAAGACATGACTATGACAAAATGCTACAATGTTCATAAACATTAGACAACATTTTAGAAAATGAAAATCTGACAAATGTTACAATTTCCGTAAACTATAGAAAAAAATGTGATGGATATATTATAACATTAATAAATATTTAGACAAAATACAAATACTTGTACGAGACGCCGGATTTGCGGGTTCGATTCCCGCTGCAGGAAAAATGTTTGCAGATATTCGTTTCGGGTCTGGATATTGTGGAAATTTTGGTACCATGGTACCACAATATCCAGTATCGTGATACTCGTAGTGTCTGATTCCCACGGTACAAGGGATCCTAGTTTCGGGTCAGAACTTTGTGTCTGTTGGATTTTCATTCCCCATTGATTTTATAAAACCGTCTTGCTGAATAATAAAAGAAATAATTCTGAATAAATAAATAAATCAAATCAAATCATTTATTTGCAAACATGGGTCACAAAGATGTAGGTTATTATAATTGGTAAGCACCAGACACACCATCATCTAGCCCGATAACTAAGCAGAGCTTGTAACTACATGACTACTTATATACATTTAATTTGACCAAAAAGTGTTTCAAAACAGTACTCACATAAGATTTGACGTTGTCTGGATACAAGTTCTACAAGAAACAAAGGGTCGAAAACTCACTGGCAGTGTACCCTTACAGGCTGCAGAGCACTCCTTCATACCTTCATATCTACCAGATAAAAAATAGGAATATTCATAACCATTAGTTACCCGTAGACTACTAAAACTATAACAGATCAGATACTTATTATTATATATTGTACATAGTAAAAAACACAGAAATATAAAACAAAATAAAGGCGTGTACCAAAATAATATTAAACTTCCATAAGATTTGGTGTTTCATTTTAGCTAAAAATAATTTACAATATCATCATATTCTTGTCTTTATCCCAATACAATATACATTTTCAATGAAAAACTGTCAGAAAAACTCTTTCCCTAGAATAACAATAATGAATCGTGACATAACCCATATGCAAATACTTCTGGACTTACATTGGACTTATATATTATTTTTTCCAGAAATTATGTACACAATTTCGAGGAACGGCAAGCCGAACATTGTTTTGTCTGGATACAAGTTCTGCAAGAAACAAACTCTAGGATCGAAGACACACTGGCAATGTACCCGTGGAGGCTGCAGCGCACTCCTTCATACTTTAGAAGATATGACTATGATCAAAATTCGGAATATTCATAACCATTAGACTACTAGCTTGAGTTCACCAACAAAATAAACGGACGGTCAAGTCATTATTATGATGACAGATGTGAACATATACCAAAAAGCTTTGATTAGAACCTAACCACCCGTTATTGTGTTGGTGAACTCAGGCCTAACACTAACGCTGGAATATGTTCCCTAAAACTCAGTTTATCTAGTATAACTAGGCTCTTTTAGCCCGTAATTTCTATTTGCAATTAGGTACGTGTAATTTATTTTTTCAATATCATGTCGTTATCAATACTAATAATCAATCACTTGACATGGATTGATAAGATATTTGAAAAATTAATAAAAAAATATGTCAGTCCAGTACCTACTTAATGATTGGACAGTTCATGTAACTAAAGTTAACATTATGTTTTTTTAACATTTATTATTATTATAAAAAATAAAGGACAGTGTTCATTATTATGACTAACATTATTTCACTGATATTGCTGGTCCAACATTACAACCATTAAAAAAAAAGCTATAGTTACAAATTCGACTGCCGCGGCCTTGCATTTTCAGCCTGGCAGCGGTATGGATTCTTTCAGCAAGATGGGGCCACTTGCCATAAATCAAATGACTCAATGGAAGTTGTTAACGAATTATTCCCTAATAAAGTCATTTCGCGAAGGGGTAACATCAACTGGCCTCTCAGAAGCCCCGACCTTAGCCCACTTGACTATTTTGCATGGGGATACCTTAAAAGTAAGGTTTATCAAAATAATCCGACGAATCTAACCCAGTTGAAGCAAAACATCAGGTCAGAAATGGCAGCAATATCGATAGCTATGTGTCAACGTGTTATCGCCAATCTTCGTTCCCGTTTAGAAGAGTGCCAGCAACGTAACGGTCATCATTTGGATAACATCATCTTTTCCAAATAATTCTCCAATTCATATGCTAATAATAAACAATAAACTTTTTTATTGCATACAAATAACTTTTGTTTTATTGAACTTACAAATACCCGATACCCTTTCTGGACACCTTGTATAAGGTAGTTAAAGGCACGTCCATACATTACATTTGGCATATGCCCGCATTTTGTAGTTAGAAATGTATAAAAACTATAAATCGTTTATTTTGTCTGACCTATGTTGATTGTCTGATTTATGTTGTAAAATAAATCAGTGAAAGACGCGGTACGAAGTGCCTTGAGATAATACCGTGAGATAACAGTAATAGTATTCTTCAGTATAGATACAGTCAGCTACAAAAGTAGATTAAACGTTTCGATTTTTAGCCTATGTCCAGCACTAGACTTCTACAGGCTGTTGAAGAATCAATCAATTGATTCGTATTATTTTAGTTTGAGTGTGACACAAACTTAGGAAATATCAAGATGTCATCAAAATCCAGAGGAATTGGAGATTTGATAATTTTAAGGATTAAAATTAAACATTTTAAATTATATACTTTGCGTTGTCATAATATTGAACAAAATGTATATGTACCTGTTATAAATAAATAATTATTAAAGTTATTATGTAAATACAGTTCATTTTTAAATGTACCTACAGTGTAACATTGTTCATCGTCATAATGTTTATTTTTAATTAATATGTTTAAATTCTTACAGTACAGTTTATTTTCCAGATTGCGTACCAACAATTTCCAAATTCGTTAAGACTGCCATTGTCGTATCTGGAAATAGATTCTTTGAAACACAAGTATCCGTCAAAAAGATTCACTGGTGCCGAATGCGTAATCGTGGCTGTCGCGCAGTCATACACACTTCAGATGATGGGACTGTGACGAAATGTTTCAATGTACACAACCATTCGAACAATTAAAGGCACTTCTCTCTTAGGGCTCTTTCGAAATATTCCAATAGATGATTGTCATTAGAATAATTGACGACCTCTATGGCGCAGTGGGCGAATGCCTGCCTGAGACGCAGAAGGTTGCGGGTTCGATTCCCGTCGAGGGACAAATGTTTGGATCTGCAAATATTTGTCTCGGGTCTGGGTGTTTCCTATCTATAATAAGTATGTATGTATTTACAAAAAAAAATATATATAAAGTAGTATATGAGTCATGTAGTTCCCATAACACAAGCTCCACTTACTTTAGGGCTATATGATGTTGTGTGAAAATGTCTAGCATTATTTATTAATTAAAGTCACTTGTCTCTAAGGGCTCTTTCAAAGGCCAACTTTTAATCGGATTCAAAACCCACTTCTTAC
Organism: Perizoma affinitatum; assembly: GCA_961405105.1. NCBI lineage: Eukaryota > Metazoa > Arthropoda > Insecta > Lepidoptera > Geometridae > Perizoma > Perizoma affinitatum. Next base: position 10,992,936 of record OY560197.1, read on the forward strand.
CCAAACTTCCAGGTTGAAGTGTAGAAGACAGATGATGATGAAGTAAAGTTTGTTAACTTACTTGCCCAGCAGTGGGATAGACTTTAGAAACTAATATTATGTAAATTATAATCATAAACGTAGGTGAAACTGTTGTTATAGTCTTAAATAAATAAATATAAAGATATTTATGGTGGACTATTTGCCAGAAATAGTCCATCCGATCTCACTAAACCTAATTACCGACTCACGATCTCATTAAATCATTCGACCTACTTCCGTCTTTTTGCGTCTATTACTTCAGACAAAACGATTACCTAAATGTTATATTCCTATGCACCCTAGCGATCACCTTTAAAATATATATAGTAAAAACAGGAGCTTTTTCTTTTACTTTTGAAGTCGAGCCTAAACGTAAAGTTATTCTATCTATCTCTATCCATCTTATCTGGTCAGGTAGTCTGCCTCGAGGCCGTCGCATATCTCTTGGCCACCATTCCGTGATTTGGTCCATCTGCGAACCTCCCGCTTCATAAAGTGCCCTGCTTTCCATTTAAATAAATAAAAATAAAAAGCCTTTTATTTCTTGCAAAAAAAAAACATTTGTATAGATGATATTCATTTGGTACCTACAATATAGTTACAGTATTATATCATAAGTATGTATTGTGTTGAATATTGTAGTATTTGTAGTTCTATTTTATATTTATTCTGCAAGAACCCCTTCACAGCTGAAGGCCTCCTCCAAAGATAGACATTGGTCTCGGTCTTGAGCTATTTGATGCCAGTGTGGGCCAGCCGTCTTCTTTATATTGTCTTCCCAACCGCGTGGGGTCTTTGGCAGCGCTTGCCTTGTGGGCCCTTCCATGACGTCACTCCCTTGGTCCATCTCTGGTTTTGAAGTCGTGCGACATAGCGTGCCTTCACTTGAATTTCAATTTTTGCGCGTAGCAAAGAGCTTTTGTTGCCTTTGTTATTTTGTTTATTTGTGTGTGTCGTATTTTTTGTATTTTATATACTATAAATATGTTGTATTGATAGTTATTATTTTCAGAAATAACCTAGAGGATATCAGATAAAGGCAAGCCTATTCTCATTGTATCTGGATACAGATTCTGCAAGAAGCAAGTTATGGGCGTGAAAAATTCACTGGTGCTGTTCCAGGCAAAATCGCGGTTTTCGCGCAGTAATGCACACCCTTAATGTCTATCATTAAGTGTTTCAATGTAGACAACCATTCATTTCAGCGTAATTACAAAGTTTGATGGAAATTTGCCCCCTACGTTGAGAAAATAAAATGTTCATCCAAAACGTACAAGAGTTTCTCAATCACGGATCTAGTAAACAATAGGGTACAAGACAGACCGTGATAATTATTCTTCCAAACCGTGCCACACGCTTTGTCAGAAAAGAGAGGTAAATCAACATGGCTCCTCCTTCATTTTTTTTTGGGGTGTGTTGATGCTGTGTTGAAAGTTTATCCAAATTCAAAATTATTGTAATATTTCGCCGAGGCTTCACCTATTGGTTCGAGTCCCGCCGATGTTAAATTTTTGAGATACTATAAAAATCTTATGATTTCCATTAACTGTGGGTTAACACTCTATCTAACAAATAATCATTATCCAAGTTGATAGTCAATTCCATAAATTGTGAATTTATTTAATTATCAGTCATTAAGACGGATCAACCAATTCTATTAATTACGCATAGATAACAAATCAAATTAAATAAAATGTCAGCATAAAATTAAATAAAAAAAAATGTTAGCCTCATATACTTATAACACTGAAATATTTATTTAAAAACAATGTGTAACTTACTACCTGGTTATACGCTGAGAAAACTAATAAAGATACATACATACGTGTTGGCCTAGTGGGCGATACCCCGACTTCTGATCCGGAGGTCGTGGGTTCGAACCCGGTCGTGCACCACTGGATTTTTCCACTCGAAAAATTTATGTGCGCATTAACACGTGCTCAAAACGGTGAAGGAAAACATCGTGAGGAAACCGGCATGCCCTAGAACCAAAAATTCGAAGGCATGTGCCCATAGTTAGTGTTCCAATAAGCGGCGATGGGCTTGCAACCTGTCACGTGGAATGCTTACTACTTGCAAAACGCGGGCATGTATCAAATGTAATGTTTGGACGTGCCTCTGACTACCCCCTACTTGGTATCCTCAAAGATCTACTCACTGAGTATGTATCTGAGGATGTCCACCATGGGGAATACAGTCGTGAGCGTGTTTCGTTTTTTTACATACTGTATTACCCATTATATACTTCCTTAGATACATACTCAGAGAGTTGATATTTGAGGATACCAAGTTTATGGTAGTTAAAGGCACGTCCATACATTACATTTGGCATATAACCGCATTTTGTAAGTAGTTAGTAATCTATCAAAACTATAAATCATTTATTTTGTCTGACCTATGTTGATTTTCTGATTTACATATGTTATAAAACAACTCAGTGAAAGACGTGGTACGAAGTGGCTGAGAGAATACCGTGAAAAATAGTAATAATATTCTTCAGTATAGATACAGTCAGCTACAAAAGTAGATTAATCGTTTCGATTTTTACAGACTTCTACAGGCTATTGATGAAGATTTGATGAATCAATCAATTATTTCTTATTATTTTAGTTTGTGTGTGACACACTTAGGAAATATCAAGATGTCATGAAAACTCAGAGGAATTGGAGATTTGATAATTTTTTGGATTATAATTAAGCATTTTAAATTATATACTTTTCGTAGTCATTATATTTAACAAAATTTATATGTACCTGTTATCAATAAATAATTATCAAAGTTATTATGTAAATACAGTTCATTTTTAAATGTACTTACAGTCTAACATTGCTCATCGTCATAATGTTTATTTTTAAACAATATGTTTCAATTCTAACAGTACAATTTATTTTCCAGATTGCGAAACATTCTCGAAATTCGGGAAGACTGTCATTGTCGTATCTGGAAATAGATTCTGTGAAAAACTAGTATCCAGCAAAAAGATTCACTGGTGCCGAATGCGTAATCGTGGCTGTCGCGCAGTCATACACACTTCAGATGATGGTACTGTGACGAAATGTTTCAATGTACACAACCATTCGAACAATTAAAGGAACTTGTCTCTTAGGGCTCTTTCGAAATATTCCAATAGATGATTGTCATTAGAATAATGACGACCTCTGGGGCGCAGTGGGCGAAGCCCGCCTGAGAGGCAGGAGGTTGCGGGTTCGATTCCCGTCGCGGGAAAAATTTTTGGATCTGCAAATGTTTGTCTCGGGTCTGGGTGTTTCCTATCTATAATAAGTATGTATGTATTTACAAAAAAAAATATATAAAGTAGTATATGAGTCATGTAGTTCCCATAATACAAGCTCTACTTACTTTAGGGCTATATGATGTTGTGTTAAATTTTCCAGCAATATTTATTAATTAAAGTCACTTGTCTCTTTGGGCTCTTTCAAAATGTTTCAATAGATAAAATCATTCGAACAATTAAAAAGTTTGTTTGTACCCCGTGAGCTCCTGGGCTCACCCGACTCTCCGTAAGACAATATTTATTGACCGACTAGGTACCTCAAATCACGAAGAAACCACCGAAAACCGTGAAAAACGTAAAGCCGCTGAAAGGCCAACCTTTAATCGCATTCGAAACCCGCTTCTTATCCAAACTTCTAGGTTGAAGTGTAGGAGACAGATGATGATGAAGTAAAGTTTGTTATCTTACTTGCCCAGCAGTGGGATAGATTTAAAAACTAATATTATGTAAATTATAACCATAAATGTAGGTGAAACTGTTGTTGTAGTATTAAATAAATAAATATAAAGATATTTATGGTGGACTATTTGCAGAAATAGTCCATCCGATCTCACTAAACCTAATTACCGACTCACGATCTCATTAAATCATTCGACCTACTTCCGTCTTTTTGCGTCTATTACTTCAGACAAAACGATTACCTAAATGTTATATTCCTATGCACCCTAGCGATCACCTTTAAAATATATATAGTAAAAACAGGAGCTTTTTCTTTTACTTTTGAAGTCGAGCCTAAACGTAAAGTTATTCTATCTATCTCTATCCATCTTATCTGGTCAGGTAGTCTGCCTCGAGGCCGTCGCATATCTCTTGGCCACCATTCCGTGATTTGGTCCATCTGCGAACCTCCCGCTTCATCAAGTGCCCTGCTTTCCATTTAAATAAATAAAAATAAAAAGCCTTTTATTTCTTGCAAAAAAAAAACATTTGTATAGATGATATTCATTTGGTACCTACAATATAGTTACAGTATTATATCATAAGTATGTATTGTGTTGAATATTGTAGTATTTGTAGTTCTATTTTATATTTATTCTGCAAGAACCCCTTCACAGCTGAAGGCTTCCTCCAAAGATAGACATTGAGCTATTTGATGCCAGTGTGGGCCAGCCGTCTTATTTATATTGTCTTCCCAACGGCGTGGGGTCTTCTTTGCCAGCGCTTGCCTTTGTGGGCTCTTCCATGACGTCACCCCCTTGGTCCATCTCTGGTCTTGAAGTCGAGCGACATAGCGTGCCTTCACTTGAATTTCAATTTTTGCGCATAGAAAAGAGCATTTGTTGCCTTTGTTATTTTGTTTATTTGTGTGTGTTGTATTTTTTGTATTTTCTGCGTTCTATTCCTCGTTGGCTGCTTTCCATATGCTATAAATATGTTGTATTGATAGTTCTTATCTTCTCAGAAATAACCTAGAGGATATCAGATAAAGGCAAGCCTATTCTCTTTGTATCGGGATACAGATTCTGCAAGAAGCAAGTTAAGGGCGTGAAGATTCACTGGTGCTGTTCCAGGCAAAATCGCGGTTGTCCCGCAGTAATGCACACCCTTAATGTCTATCATTAAGTGTTTCAATGTAGACAACCATTCATTTCAGCGTAATTACAAAGTTTGATGGAAATTCGCCCCTTGTTGAGAAAATAAAATGTTCATCCAAAACGTACAAGAGTTTCTCAATCACGGATCTAGTAAACAATAGGGTACAAGACAGACCGTGATAATTATTCTTCCAAACCGTGCCACACGCTTTGTCAGAAAAGAGAGGTAAATCAACATGGCTCCTCCTTCATTTTTTTTTGGGGTTAGATGATGCTGTGTTGAAATTTCCATTATTATTATTATTATTATTATTGGTATCTCAAACTGATATCTTAGGTACATAGGTTATGTTATTATTAGAGATAGGGGCTTTGTGCAAGCTAGTGATGTTATACAAGTTTAACAAAAAAACATGACTACGACTGTTGTCTTTATGATGAATTTATACTTACTTATTAAGATTTTTAAACATTTGATAAACTGAACACGGCTTTGTCTCATTCCGATCTGTGTTACTAGTTTCTGCCTACGGCTTCGCCGGCGTGGTACCCGGATGAGAAGTAGCTTATGTGTTATTCTAGGAACTATATCTGTTCCAAATTTCATCCTCATCGGTCCAGACGTTACGGAGATTGTTAACAAACAAACATCCAAACTTTGACATTTATATTATTCGCGAGAGAATTGTACGCTCGCAATTAATTCATTTATTTACTCAAGTTTATCCAAATTCAAAATTATTGTAATGTTTCGGAGCAAACCGCCGAGGCTTCACCTATTGGTTCGAATCCCGGCGAATCGCCATCCCGGCGATGTTAAATTTTTGGAATACTATAAAAATCTTATGATTTCCATTATCTGTGGGTTAACACTCTAGAAAACAAATAATCATAATCCAAGTTGATAGTCAATTCCGTAAATTGTGAATTTATTTTATTATGAGTAATTAAGACGGATCAACTAATTATATTAATTACGCATAGATAACAAGTCAAATTAAATAAAATGTCAGCATAAAATTAAATAAAAAAAATGTTAGCCTCATATACTTATAACACTGAAATATTTATTTAAAAACAATTTGTAACTTACTACCTGGTTATACGCTGAGAAAACTAATAAAGATACATACATACTGTATTACCCATTATAGACTTCCTTAGATACATACTCAGAGAGTAGATATTTGAGGATACCAAGTAGAAGGTAGTTAAAGGCACGTCCATACATTACATTTGGCATATGCCCGCATTTTGCAAGTAGTTAGAAATCTATCAAAACTATAAATCATTTATTTTGTCTGACCTATGTTGATTTTCTGATTTATATATGTTATGAAACAGGTCAGTGAAAGACGCAGTACGAAGTGCGTTGAAGAGAATACTGTGAAAAATAGTAATAATATTCTTCAATATAGATACAGTCAGCTACAAAAGTAGATTAATCGTTTAGATCTTTACAGACTTCTACAGGCTGTTGATTAAGATGATGATGAATCAATCAATTAATTCTTATTATTCTAGTTTGAGTGTGACACACACTAAGGAAATATCAAGATGTCATCAAAATCCAGAGGAATTGGAGATTTGTTATTTTTTAGGATTATTAAGCATTTTAAATTATATACTTTGCGTAGTCTTTAGAATTTTGTTCAATATTATATTGAACAAAATACATTATATGTACCTGTTATCAATAAATAATTATTGAAGTTATTATGTAAATAAACCGAAATAAGAGCTTTCTATCAATTATTGATTTCAGCTTTAACAACGCATAATTAGAGCTGGCTAATCTATTACATATTTTTTCTATGTGGCTATCATAACATAGACTCGAATCTAAAGTACATCTAAGAAATGTGACCTCGCTCAGAATATCATTTTTAGTATTTCTCTTACAGGTGTAGTTTAAAACAGTACTTTTATTTGCATTTAGAATGATGCCAATGTCTTTTTGCTGTTCAACAACTTTGAGCTTCCTATTTTTTATTTCAACGTGCGTATCATCTGCAAATAAAGTTATTAATGCCCAATCTGGCAGGCAGTTGGCCAAGCCATTAACGTAGATCAAGAACAATAGTGGCTCCAGTATAGAACCTTGTGGCACACCTATGTTACTGTATTCCGGATCTGATTTTAATTTATTTATGCTGACAATTTGAGTTCTATCACAAAGATAAGATGTTAAGTTCAATTCGTTCAAAACCGTAAAAACTAAGCTTATGAAAATATTATGTCGCAAGCAATCTAACGCTTTAGATAAGTCACAAAATATACTAGAGACCTTCTGCGACTTGTCCATACCTTCTCGTATGAAATATACTGTTTTTCTAATATCCATTTCTGTTGATCGATTTTTTCGGAAGCCAAATTGGCATTCAGTAAATAATTTATTAGATTCAAAATATGCGATTATCCTAGATTCCAAAAACTTTGAAAGAACAGGTAAGATGCACACTGGTCTATAATATCCGATGTCAACAGTTTCTCCCTTTTTATATAATGGCACTAATTTACCTACTTTTAAACTAGCTGGGAAAATACCCTGTGATATACATTCATTAAAAATTCTCAAAATAATGTCAAACATAATATATGTTACACATAATATACATACATAAAATTAATTCTTTGATCGTTTTAGTATCCATGTCATAAATATCCTTAGATTGTTTACTTTTAATGCTACTTACTATTTATAATGTTTATTTTTAATCAATATGTTTCAATTCTAACAGTACAGTTTATTTTCCAGATTGCGTACAAACATTTTCGAAATTCGAGAAGACTGTCATTGTCGTATCTGGAAATAGATTCTGTGAAACACCAGTATCTGTCAAAAAGATTCACTGGTGCCGAATGCGTAATCGTGGCTGTCGCGCAGTCATACACACTTCAGATGATGGTACTGTGACGAAATGTTTCAATGTACACAACCATTCGAACAATTGAAAGCACTTGTCTCTTAGGGATCTTTCGAAATATTCCAATAGATGATTGTCATTAGAATAATTGACGACCTCTATGGCGCAGTGGGCGAAGGCCTGCCTGAGACGCAGATGGTTGCGGGTTCGATTCCCGTCGAGGGACAAATGTTTGGATCTGCAAATATTTGTCTCGGGTCTGGGCGTTTCCTACCTATAATAAGTATGTATTTACAAAAAATATATATATAAAGTAGTATATGAGTCATTTAGTTCCCATAATACAAGCTCTACTTACTTTAGGGCTTTATGATGTTGTGTGAAAATGTCTAGCATTATTTATTAATTAAAGTCACTTGTCTCTAAGGGCTCTTTCAAAGGCCAACCTTTAATCGGATTCAAAACCCACGTCTTACCCAAACTTCCAGGTTGAAGTGTAGAAGACAGATGATGATGAAGTAAAGTTTGTTAACTTACTTGCCCAGCGGTGGGATATACTTTAGAAAGTAATATTATGTAAATTATAACCATAAATGTAGGTGAAACTGTTGTTGTAGTATTAAATAAATAAATATAAAGATATTTATGGTGGACTATTTGCAGAAATAGTCCATCCGATCTCACTAAACCTAATTACCGACTCACGATCTCATTAAATCATTCGACCTACTTCCGTCTTTTTGCGTCTATTACTTCAGACAAAACGATTACCTAAATGTTATATTCCTATGCACCCTAGCGATCACCTTTAAAATATATATAGTAAAAACAGGAGCTTTTTCTTTTACTTTTGAAGTCGAGCCTAAACGTATAGTTATTCTATCTATCTCTATCCATCTTATCTGGTCAGGTAGTCTGCCTCGAGGCCGTCGCATATCTCTTGGCCACCATTCCGTGATTTGGTCCATCTGCGAACCTCCCGCTTCATCAAGTTACCTGCTTTCCATATAAATAAATAAAAATAAAAAGCCTTTTATTTCTTGCAAAAAAAAAAAATATTTGTACAGGTGATAATCAAATATGTTGTATTGATAGTTCTTATTTTCAGAAATAATCTAGAGGATATCAGATAAAGGCAAGCCTATTCTCTTTGTATTGGGATACAGATTCTGCAAGAAGCATGTAATGGGCGTGAAGATTCACTGGTGCTGTTCCAGGCAAAATCGCGGTTGTCGCGCAGTAATGCACACCCTTAATGACCAGTCTATCATCAAGTTTTTCAATGTACACAACCATTCAGTTCAGAAAAGAGAGGAAAATCAACATGGCTACTCCTTCATTTTCTTCATTTTTTTTGGGATGCCGTGTTGAAATTTCCATCACTATTATTATTATTATTATTGGTATCTCAAACTGATACCTTAGGTACATATTTTCTTTCCGCTACGTAGGTAAATAATAAGTCGCTTATAGCTAGTAGCTACATAGGTTATGTTATTACTAGAGATAGGGGCTTTGCGCAAGCTAGTGATGTTATACAAGTTTAACAAAAAACATGACTACGATTGCGGTCTTCATTATGAATTTATACTTACTTATTAAGATTTTTAAACAGTTGATAAACTGAACACTGCTTTGTCTCATTCCGATCTGTGTTACTAGTCTCTGCCTACGGCTTCCCCCGCGTGGTACCCGGATGAGAAGTAGCTTATGTGTTATTCTAGGAACTATATCTGTTCCAAATTTCATCCTCATCGGTCCAGCCGTTACGGAGATTGTTAACAAACAAACATGCAAGCTTTGACATTTATATTATTAGCGAGAGAATATAACGCTCGCAATTAATTATTACTTATATACGATATACGCTGAGAAAGATACATAATATACATACTGTATTACACATTATAGACTTCCTTAGATACACATACTCAGAGAGTAGATATTTGAGGATACCAAGTATAAGGTAGTTAAAGGCGTAGATTAATCGTTTAGATTTTTACAGACTTCAACAGGCTATTGATGAAGATTTGATGAATCAATCAATTATTTCTTATTATTTTAGTTTGTGTGTGACACACTTAGGAAATATCAAGATGTCATGAAAACTCAGAGGAATTGGAGATTTGATAATTTTTTGGATTATAATTAAGCATTTTAAATTATATACTTTTCGTAGTCATTATATTTAACAAAATTTATATGTACCTGTTATCAATAAATAATTATCAAAGTTATTATGTAAATACAGTTCATTTTTAAATGTACTTACAGTTTAACATTGTTCACCGTCATAATGTTTATTTTTAATCAATATGTTTCAATTCTTACAGTACAGTTTATTTTCCAGATTGCGTACAAACATTCTCAGAATTCGGGAAGACTGTCATTGTCGTATCTGGAAATAGATTCTGTGAAACACAAGTATCCGGCAAAAATATTCACTGGTGCCGAATGCGTAATCGTGGCTGTCGCGCAGTCATACACACTTCAGATGATGGGACTGTGACGAAATGTTTCAATGTACACAACCATTCGAACAATTAAAGGCACTCGTCTCTTAGGGCTCTTTCAAAATGTTTCAATAGATAAAATCACTCGAACAATTAAAGTTTATTTGTACCCCGTGAGCTCCTGGGGTACACCTTGAGCTCCTAGGCTCACCCGACCTCAAATCACGAAGAAACCACCGAAAGCCGTGAAAAACGTAAAGCCGCTGATAGGCCAACCTTTAATCGGATTCAAAACCCGCTTCTTACCCAAACTTCCATTTTGAAGTGTAGAAGACAGATGATGATGAAGTAAAGTTTGTTAACTTAAGTCCACCCCACTGCTGGATAAGTGCCCAGCAGTGGGATGGACTTTAGAAACTAATATTATGTAAATTATAATCATAAATTTTGGTGAAACTGTTGTTTTAGTATTAAATAAATAAATATAAATTTATTATGGTGGACTATTTTCAGAAATAGTCCATCCGATCTCATTAAACATAATTACCGACTCACGATTTTTGCGTAAACCACCAACTTTTGAGTGTACTGGTAGTTTAAAAAAAAACGTATTTTATTATTTATTTTAAAGTTTAATTGTACAGAGTTTTGAGCAAATCTCTTAAACAATAAAATCCATTGTATTTTTACTACCCTGTTTAACCCGATTTTCGAAAATTAGATTAGCCTATGTGTTATTCCAACCCCAACTATCTACATTCCAAATTTCATCAAAACTGGTTTAGTAGCTACGTAGATACGTGGTAACAAACTTTCGCATTTATTATATTAGTAGGATAGGATATGATGTTTTGTAAATATTTTTCTTAGCACTTGTAATAATTATTCATTCTTTCATTCAATAATTATATCTAAATGTATTGTGAACTTACAAACTAGCTCCAGCTATTTATATAGATTTAGTAAAAATACTCATAGTTTTTAATTAACAAATTGTAGTGAAAAAGCTTTCTCATGTTTTAATTTTTAATATATGTATGTGTCAGTCAATAAAACACAGAGATTCCAAAATGTTTGTTTTGAAAAAACGTAGTTGTTACTGTAGCAAAAACAGGAAACTGAAATAGGGACAGGTCTCAAATAAAGTGCCGGAAATTAAAAATGTAGTGACATAGCGATGCGTGGTGACATACCGATGCGTGGTGACCAAAAGTCACTAAAATAAGAAGATGCAGGCCTAAACATGATGGAGAGACGAGATTGATGCTTATTTACGATAGTACGTTTACGTAAAGTTGACCTTTTACACAATATTGCGTAGATATTAACTATAAATAAAGGTGAAACTGTTATTAAATACAAAAAAAAATAGGTAATAATAGATCTTTTTCACAAATAGTCCATCCGACCTTTCGAAAAGGCAAATCCGTTTTTTTGGTTAAAAATATAGCATCCTTCTATTACTTCAGTGAAAACGAGGTCCTAAACGGTATTTTCTTATGCATTATTGCGAGCCCCTCTTGCTTAATTATTTATTTAGTGAGTAAAAACAGGAGCTTTTTCTGTTGCCTTTGAAGTGGTTTAAAGTCAAAACGAAATGCACCTATCACCTTCCATCTATTAATCTAATCTCTATTATACCACTTGTGGTGATATTGTGCTAGTCGGATCTACTGCTCACCTACTGCCCTCGTAATGTTGTTTGACCATCGAGCCAGACAAGTCTGAGTCAAAGCCGCCGCATAACTTTTGATTTCGTCCATCTGTGACCCTCCCGCGTTGTACATTCCATACCTACTATAAATATGTAGTATTGATAAGTACTATTTTTCAGAAATTGTATTCAGGAAATCAGATAAAGGCAAGCTTATTCTCTTTGTGTCGGGATACAGATTCTGCAAGAAGCAAGTTTTGGGTGTGAAGATTCACTGGTGCTGTTCCAGGCAAAATCGCGGTTGTCCCGCAGTAATGCACACCCTCAATGACATGTCTATCATCAAGTGTTTCAATGTACACAACCATTCAGTTCAGCGTAATTACAAAGTTTAAGGGAAATTTGTCACCTACGTTGAGCAAATAAAACTATCATCAAAAACGTATAAGAGTCATCACAGACAGGTAACAGACAGGCCGCGATTGTTAATCTTTCAAACTGGAACAAGCATGCCTTGTCAGAAATAGAGGAAAAGTAGCAAGGTTTTGTATTTACAAAAAAGTATATAGGTAAGTAGTTTATCAATCATGTAGTTCCCATAATGCAAGCTCTGCTTAGTTTAGGGTTATAAATGATGCTGTTTGAAAAATGTCCACCATTTTTTGATTGCTATCTCAAACAGATATATTAAGTACCTACATTTTTAATTTTCGCTACGTAAGTAAGTAATAAAAAAAAATAAGCATAAGTAGTTCTAGTAAACATTACCATATGTATTATTTAGAAATGCATTGCGCAAGCAAATGTAAAACTACGACTGTTATCTTCATAAAGGACATCCTTAGATCTATACTTGTGGCCTTAATTATAACGATTTTTAAACAGTTGATGATCTGAACACTGCTTTGCCAGTTATATGTGACTAGCCTACTACTCTGCCCACGGCTTCGCCCGAAGCCGGGTACCACCCGGATAAAAAGTAGCTTATGTGTTATTCTAGGAACTATGCCTGTTCCAAATATATTATCATTAGCGGCCAGCCGTCACGTAGATTGTTAACAACAAACATCCAAACTTTGACATTTATAAAATACCCAAGTTTATCCAAGTTGATGTCAATTCCTTTCATTGTGAACTAAGATTGTGAAACGTGTAATAAACACTATTTATAAAATTGAATAAGATCATAATTCTAAGTGCATACGTAACCTGACCCCATAACCTAATCTGGTTAAGGAAACTGTGCAATCATACTGAGTGATAATTTATGATAATTAATATATTCCAATTTTTTTTTCAGATATTATACCTTCATGGTCCATTCACGGCAAACCCGTTATATTAGCGTCAGGATACAAATTCTGCAGAAGATACACAAACGGGATTAAGACGCACTGGTATTGCTCCTTTCAAAGTAAAGGCTGCCGCGCAGTAATACATACATATAATGACATGACCACGGCAAAGTATCACAATGTACATAATCACCCGAAATTACTAAGTATGAAGAAAAATAACGGATCAATGCAAGGTGATGCAAGACCCAATGCAAGGTCGTACTTGCCGATGATGTGGCAATAGTACGGTTCGCAGAACAGACAGCTACAGCTACAGTGGCGACGAGAAATAACAGTAGTTTTTTTTTGTAGTTAATCTTTGTTATGTCATTTTTATAATGAATGAATGTAACCCTTTATCACCTTAAGAAAAATTTGCACTAAATAAACTAAAATATGATGGGCGGTCTTATCACTTACAAGCGAACTCTACCAAGACAACCTTTTGATGAAGAGAATTATGGTGTATTATACAAAAAAGATTTGTCTACCTATCTGTTATAGGGTTGTAGTAACTATGGTTTTAGTAACCAGGCGGGTAGCATATATATATATATATATATATAATGAGTTCATTATATAATTATGCTATTTTGCTAAATCGTCGATAAACAGTGGCTGTTAGTTAATGAACAATGTTTTTTGACGATGCTGAAGTTTGTAGCTCATTAAGTAGAAGAAAAGACTGCATTTTCAATTATAAATATATTATCTGCCACTTGTTTTAATAAGGTATACGTACTTATAAGTTTTACTGGTCTTTATAGCGTTTAACTTTTCATTATTTTCCCAAAATTTGGACTATGTTGCAACAGCTGGGATCACAGCTAAATACGGGGAAAAGACCCGTAAAAAACGTATTATTATGTTAATTGATCGCGAAACTTCGAAAACACGAAACATTATTATTATTTTAATAATGTTTGGAAGGTAATCTTCCAAATATATTTTGAAATACTACGACATGTTAGTCATAAGTGAATTATAAATTCTTATGATAATCAATTCTTAAACAAGAATAACTCGGTACCTACTTGCCTATTTTTAATTTATCTTTGACTAAATCTTTTCCTACTGACTTTCTGTTATAAAATATAGACATTGCATGACATAATGGTGTGATATCTACGTTGTATAACACAAAAAATATCTTATAAGATTAGTTTTTTAATTATTTTTAAATAAATTACTAATTCATTCTCGAATATTCCGTACCTTATAGATTACTTAAGTACCCAATTTTTTGATGTGTAACAATTATCTGTTATGAATAAATAAACTAAAAAAATACAAATATCTATTGGTTACAGGTGCTATGTTCAAGATGTCACAACTGGGCAAGCCCAATATTCTTGTAGGTGGACACAAGTTCTGCATAAAAGGAATGAAAGGGATAAAAACTTACTGGCGCTGCTCTAAGCATAAGAAAACTGCTTGCCGTGCGTTGTTGCATACTGTAGATAATACTATTACTAAATGTTACAATGTTCATAATCACGAATAAGATATTGTTTATATACCTAGAGATAATAAAACTACTAACAAACACTGTTTTACATAAAATGTTATACATATTAAATAAAAAATAACAAAAAAAAAATTGTTACTCACACTTTTAAAAATATATTTTTTATTTAACAATAGGTTTACACAATGCTTAAATTATTATAGTTATAATGGGCCGTGTTGGCCTGGTGGGCGGGAACCAGATTCCCGCTCATGCACCAATGGATGTTTCCACTAGAAAAGTTATGTGCGCATTAACACGTGCTAACATGTTAAACCGGTGAGCGGACACATTGTAAGAAAACCGGCATGCCCTAGACCAAACATTCGAAGGCATGTGCCAACGGATTGTGTTCCAAGCGGCGATGGCCTGGATGCTATGAAATGCTAACTACTTGTAAAACGCGGGCACATAAAAAAAACTTTTGGCACATAAATGTAATGTTAAGATGTGCTTCTGACTACCCCGTACTTGGTGTCCTCAAAGAGCTATGCACTGAGTATGTCTATCGTGGGAAATACAGTCGTGAGCGTGTTTGTTTTTTTTTATTCTTATATTTATACACTAATATTTTATTTATAAATGGTTTAAGTATCTTGGTTTTTAATTTAAAATATAAAAACTTTATTCACCTATCTGTTTTTTATTCAATTAGCTTAGTTTATTTATTGTGTAAAAATAGTTCAGTTCTAATGTCGTACTGAACATTTTTATTAAATAGTGATTGGAGATAATTTTAAATTGTAAATAAGTACCTACGTCGATTCTCTGTTCAACCAAGGTACGTAATCGTGAGCAAGCTTTAGAATAAAGAGCTTCCAATTTAGTAATCACCACTTTTTTTCTTCAAATCATCGTAAAACAATCTCAGTAATCAATTTTATACCGTTTTTAAAAAAAAAAAATACTTTTCAACAAACAATTTTTATTTTTATGACAGATGTATAGGTAAAATTAATGTATATCTGCTTATTATATTTTCTTTTTAAAATTATTGAGATACAGATGTATACAACATCTGTATTCACAATTTCCTCACAGAATAACCATTACACCTTAAGGTATCTGTATCAAACAACTACGAAAGGAAAATATTTACTGGCAGCGTTCAACAACAGCCAATAAATTTGATTCGCCATTAAATATCCCTACTGACAGTTGACACTTGTCTATTATACGAGTATGTATTGATATCGAGTTTTATTTAACTAATTTTATAAGACAAATTGAAAACGAGTATTTTTTGGAAAACTACTTGTCTTAGATTTAGAATCCCTCACCAATTTATCCTCTTTTCTGCTCCATCATGAGACATGAGAGATCTCCATCATGAGAGAGAGAGGGGATGTGAGGAAGTTGCTCACATCCCCTCATCAACTAGAAACTAGAAAAGAGCTGATGATCTTTAAACGGCTAACCCATTTTCTTGAATTATGATTCAAGAATGCCAAGAACATTTTCGATCAAGTCACCTTTCAAATCAAAATCGTTTCATCCATTTGGGAGCTACGATGCCACAGACAGACACACAGATACACAAGTTAAGCTTATAACACCCCTCTTATTGCATCGGGGGTAAAACAAAGAAATGAAGCCAGTAACAGCTATTTTTAATGTCGAAATGGTAGAACTTTATTAAAAGCATTATTTTCTACGTATTTCTAAAATACTTCTAAAAACTTCGAGGTTTTATTTATTTATAACTTAATACCTTTCGACTAATTCCCATTTTTACAAAATAAACTAGCATGGGTTAGTTTATTGGTTGGGTTAGTTTTTAGAATATTATATGATCTCGACATCTTTGAAGTATAAGTGTTACTTAAATTGCAATAATATATGATAATAAAAAGTTGATGATTACTGCAGGGAGTGACTACACAGAAGATGGAAAAGGATTTACTAAAACAGGTAAACCACGTAAAAGAAGAAAGTTTAATGAAACACCTAAAGAGAGGGAAATGAAGAAAAAGTTACTAAATATAGAGAAACGTAAATTGAAAGATCCATGCACCGATAAATGTAAAAAGAAATGTCAAACTAAATTCACTGCTTAAGAACGACAAGAAATCAATGCGAGCTATAACAAACTTGACTACGAATCACAAGGAAAATTTATAAAAAGCTTAATAGACGAAAAACCAATCAACCGAAGAACAAAATCAGCTGGAGATTATAAAAGAAAAGTAACATTCAAATATTGTTTGAAAGGCTTTGATGACATAAAAAAAGAAGTGTGTAAAAGTTTTTTCCTAACAACTTTGGGTTTTATGCCGAAAAATGATGGCAGAGTTTCAAGAGCACTTTTAAAGCCATTTAATGCACAGAAAAGCAAACGAGGATCGTACAACAGATCAAAACACATGTAGAACAAGAGTTTTTCTAGATTAAAGTAGTGATGCAGTTTTAGTTTTATAATTGCAAGGTCTGGTTACAAAGAAGAAAAAGGATTTACTAAAACCGCGACACAGGAGAGATTATAGTAAATCAATCGAAGCGAAAAACTTAAGTAAAATACAAATAACATTAGAGAAAAGAAGGTTAAAAGACCCTTGCAGCAATAAATGTAAAATAATAATACAAAGATCACTGCACCAGACTGGCATGAGATTAATGCAAAATACAATAGTCTCGACTACGAATCGAAAGGACAATTCAAGTTTAATTGACGACAAAACCACTCCCCAAAGCAGGTACCAGGAAAGTTATAAAAAGAATTCAAACCACACATTTTATTTTAGACGCCACGATAACTTAAAGAAGCAAGTGTGTAAGACTTTTTACCTAAAAACTTTAGGCTTTGCGCCTAACAATGCTGAAATAATTATAACAGCGCTGAACAAGCCTTTTCATTCTCAACAAAAGGCTTCCGGAAGGCAAAACAGCAACAAAAACACAGGCGAAAATTACTAAGATAACATAAATTATTAATATCTGATTAAATGTTATGTCTCAAAACAAGTAACATCGAATTTATTTCATTAATGATTCACACCATTTTTATTTTCTGAAACATTATTTTGTAAGTTATTGCTGAGATGTGATTGGCTTGTGAATTCAAATAAATAAAAATAATATTTTTTATTTTTAGTTTTATTAAAGCTAATAAAGAAAACATCGTTAATACGTTCAAAGATATGTTCTATCGATTAGTTTTCAAAAAGGGACGATCCTGTCGTCGGAATGTTAGTTGCCTATGGCTCACCTACTCTATGGGTAATTTAGTCGTGTGTTTTTTTATCAACTAAACTTCAATTTTTGTTTCAGAACTAATATTCACGATATCAGCTAGGAACAAGCCAATTATTTTACTATCTGGATACAAGTTTAGCGTGAATCAAGTGAAAGGCCTTAAAATCCATTGGCATTGTGCAACGCATAAAGCTAAAGGATGTCGTGCTAAAATACATACACTTAACGATAATACTGTATTAAAGATCTACAACATACACAATCATTAGGATTAAATTAATCCCACTAATAACTTAAATTTGAAAGTTTGGATTTTTGATGGTAATAATATACGTAACGGCTAAACCGGTTTCGATTAATTTAGGAACATAGGGTCTATGCTGGGTTACAAATAATATAAAACCTTGTGGTTGATCGTATCAACAAGGTTTACATAAAAAATATGTAAACGTGACCGTTCCGACATGTTGCAAAACTCAGCATAGACTATTATCCGGGTACCACGCGGGCAAAGCCGTGGCTAGAGGCTACTATAAAATAATTTAGACATTACGACCTTTGATTTGATTTTGATTTTTTTGATTTGGTTCAATTGTTTGATATGTACATTTTGTATACTTCTCACATATGTAGTACCTATAAAAAAATATTTGTAATTATTAGGAATAGGCACTAAGATCTCGCGATATTCGAATGTTGAACCCGATATTCGAAGCGAATGTGGGAGAAAATTGAAAAGTTATATTTTGTTTATGAAACACGTCGGTCCTGTTTCTTGAGAGGAAGAAAAGCCGCCGTAGGACCAAATTTAGGTTAGAGTTTAACAATTGAGAGTTTACGATTCACATTTCTTGTTGACGCAAGTCATGTCTGAAAATAGTTACATATATTTGAAATGTGTATTAAAATTATTTGTTATGACATCCCACATGATCTGATATTTTATTTCACCCTCTTTGCTCTTGAGTGGGACTCGAGAGCAAAGAGGTTAGATGGGATTATATCTCAAAAATAATCTCATCTACTCAAAAACCTCCGCTACAATAGATATTTGGTATTGTTTGTGTTATGAATAATGTTTGTGTTCACTATTCACTGTTTACATTTTATGAAGATCGGTAAAATCGACACTCATAAATACATAAAGTTTCGATTTTACCAACTCGACTCGGAGATCTTCGCTCGCTCAATCAATTACTTTTTCCAATAAAATTAACTGAAAATTGTTTAGTTTTCATTTTTTATTCTAAAAAATCAATTTTATTATTATTAACAAATGTCTTAGGTAATCGTAGGTAAATCATATCATATGCATGCAGTTAATAAAATATAGTCCACTCTAAACATTTTTAACTTTCAGAGGCAATATTCAAGAAGTCGTCTCGAGGACAACGCGTAATTTTTCTGTCTGGCTACAGGTTTTGCAAAAACAAAGTTATGGGGCAAAAGATTTATTGGCAATGTTCCACACATAAGCACAGAGGTTGCAGAGCGAAACTTCATACTATAGATGATGATACCATTATCAAATGTTACAATGTACATAACCATTGAAATAAGATATGGTCTAGAGACTTAGCCATAAACGGCTAAAACCAATGAAGAACACCATTTATATATCGTAATCACGTAAATGGCTTCCAGATATGTACCGGGGTGTTGTTCTCCAGGTCCTCCCCCTAAGTGGTTCCCTTGTGCTAGTCGCCCCAACCTAACTTTTATAGGTTGAGCGCCTTCTGCGCACCACGATAGACCGGTGAGGCTGACAAGAAGAAAAAAATTGTGTCTTCCATTTCCGCTTTAGACGAGGTAGACTACGCACATAAATTAAATTAGTGTCTTTTGTATTAGTGATTAACTAATATTTAGCAAAATAAATTTGTTCAATTATAAAATTTGAAACTAAATTAAATGTACTCATAAATCAAAGAAAACAGTCAATCAGTCCCTACTACTTTAGATTTTTTTTAATTCCTGATTATAAAGCTTTTAATATTTCTAAGCTAGATGGTTGAAAAATATTGTTTAGGAGATCTCTTGGTATCTAATTACTGAACATGAATTAATCATTTCTACGAGTATAAGTGTTTAAACGAAAAATACTACGCATATATAATTATTAAATAAAAATGTATAATGGCAATTTACTGTCCATAATCAGTCCAAAATATGATCTACTCGATAACTCAAGGTTGGCACAATATACGTTACTTAACTAAGTATCTTTTTTTTCGATTCACTAATTTATAAATAAAGCAGTTTAGCAGTTCTAAAAAAAAAATTTGTATTTGATGACGCTGACTTCTGAAACCTTCACTATGCGATGTCAGACACGAGTTCAGCCATTTTTTTTGTCATAGATAACTTTTTTTTTCAGTAACTGTTTTCATGGAGTCAAAACGCGGTCAGCCTGTGATGTTACATGCGGGATACAGATTTTATAGACATCGAAAGACAAACGAAAAAATACACTGGCATTGCTCTTTCAAAAAAAAAAGTGGATGTCGTGCAATATTACACTCGGTGAATGGTGAAGTTATTAAAACGCACATGACACATAACCATTAATGATATTAGGAGTAAAAAACAATTTTAGATCACTTTAATACGTAATTGTGTTGAAATTTTAAACTTACCTATTCTCTAGACTTAGCATTATATGAATGTTCCATTTCGAA
Organism: Perizoma affinitatum; assembly: GCA_961405105.1. Lineage (NCBI taxonomy): Eukaryota > Metazoa > Arthropoda > Insecta > Lepidoptera > Geometridae > Perizoma > Perizoma affinitatum. The sequence continues at coordinate 11,013,475 of OY560197.1, forward strand.
AATGAATCTGCATCAAATTTCATTGTCAACTAGCTACAACAGCTAGTTATTTTTTATTATATCATATATAATAAAAACCTAGATATGTTTGTGTAAAAAACTTAAAATAAACACGCCCACGACTGTTCCAATGATGGACATTCTCAGAACTCATTTCAGTACGCAGTTCCGTGAGGTTCCCAGGGAGAAGTCAGAGTTAAGTACGTGAAAAAAATATATTTGGCACATGACCCATTTTTGCACAGAGGTTAGCATTCCACGTGACATGTTGCAAGTCCATCGTTGTTTATAAGAACACTAACCATGGCAGATACCAGTTAGTTAATGAGTATATATCTGATGATGTCCATTTTGGGAAATACAGTAGTGAGCGTGTTTTTTTTTTATTTGATGGTAATCGTAGCATTGACATTATGGTTTGGTATCGTGAACGCCATCAAGAGAATAGTAACGTACGTTGTATAGCCGTTCTAATATTCTAAAATTATGGTAATCGGTTGAATTTTTTACACAAGTTTTTTACTTCGAGTACAATTATGTGGTTAGTATTTACTGTAGATACTGTAGAGTTTTTTATGTTTTTGTAAATTAAAATAAGTATCTGGTACCTAAATATTGTATATTCGTAATGGGCCAGCTGTCGCTACATTAATCATATAATTATATCTACCGTCTTGTTTACACAGTTGCACAAAGAAATATTATTATATTCTGATTCTGATTTATTTCAGAAAGAGCACAACTTGTCACCACGTCACGCGGAAGGCCTATGATAATATACGCGGGCTATAAGTTCGCTAGAAATCTGGTCATGGGAGCGAAGACTTACTATCATTGTACCCATAAACAGAAATATCGCTGCCGTGCAATAATCCACACTGTGGATGACGGAATAATTGTCAAATGCCACAATGTGCACAATCATTGATTGAAATGAAATGTTTATTGCTATTTCAAAAAGATATCGTAGGTACATATTTTGTTATCGATACGTAGATAATATAACATAATAGTCGTATAACAGTACATTAGGTTATACTCTGTTCCCCACACTAGGACTTTATAGCCTGTATGGCAGGGTCACAGGGTTTTGATGACATTGTCGTCGATTCTCTAGTATACCAAATATACTTTATTTAAACTGTCGCGTTCTTTTACGGATGGTGCGAGCAAGAAAGAGATGACAAGAGTTCTTTTACGGATGGAGCGCGCAAGAAAGAGATGACAACAGTTTTACTCCTCTCAATTAAGTTTACATGTCGCTTTTCTTCGTGTTTATAGTCATGTTTGGAAATCACAACTAAATTTGTATTGAAAATTTAAATCTGACTAATTTGATAGCACTACAATTGTTGGTATCTCTTTCTTTTAAATGTTACTTTAAAAGAGAGTCATAGATCAAATTAAACTTTGAGTAAAATTTTCGTAATTATAATTAGATACTTTGGTGCTCTTACAATGTCATGTAAATTATTAGGTATTTACTCGTTTATGGCTCTTACTTAGATCAAAAATTCCTGTCTATCTAAAGGTTGTCTGGAATAGATCGCTATCAGCGATAAGACTGCTCGTTGTACTCCCGAGATTAGCTTATATTAGGTTGGGGAAAAAGTCTTTTCGCATTATTGTATGTATGAACTTGTAATAAAATCTCTTTGGCTATACTATTTGTATCTGGCTGGTTTTGGTATCATTAAAAGTTTAAATTTTAAAGAAGATAATTCCAAATTCAAATTAGGAAAATGTTTGATTTTTATTTGTTTTTCGTACTGTCAAGATGAGTGAATCTAATGAAGAAATTCGATACATTTTAAAATTTTACTACAAAAAAGGTAAAAATGCAACGCAAGCCGCGAAAAAAATTTGCGATGTTTATGGACCTAGTGGCAGTGTCTGTGAGAGTAGCACAAATTTGGTTTAAGCGTTTTCAATCCGGAAATTTTGATGTCAAAGATGCACGTCGCTCTGGTCGCCCTATTACGGATAAAATGGATGCCATTTTTGAAAAAGTGGAGCAAGATCGGCATATCAGTAGTTACGACGTAGCTGAAGAACTGGGAATTGACCACAAAACAGTTTTGGCGCATTTGAAAAAAACTGGGTACACAAAAAAGCTCGATATTTGGGTACCTCACGAGCTCACTGAAAGAAACCTAATGAACCGTGTTCTCATTTGTGATTCTTTATTACGACGTAATGAAACCGAACCATTTTTGAAGAAGCTGATAACTGGTGATGAAAAGTGGATCACGTACGACAAGAACGTGCGAAAAAGGTCGTGGTCAAAGGCCGGTCAGGCTTCACAGACTGTGGCGAAACCCGGGTTAACTCGCAACAAGGTGATGCTGTGTGTGTGGTGGGATTGGAAGGGCATTATTCATTATGAGCTGTTACCACCAGGCAGGACCATCGATTCTGAACTCTACTGCGAACAACTGATGAGATTAAAACAAGAAGTTGAGAGAAAGCGGCCGGAGTTAATCAACAGAAGGGGTGTGGTTTTTCATCATGATAACGCTAGACCTCACACATCTTTAGCCACTCAGCAAAAATTAAGAGAGTTTGGCTGGGATGTGTTAATGCATCCGCCGTATAGTCCTGACCTTGCACCTTCAGATTTCCACCTGTTTCGGTCTCTTCAGAATTCTTTAGGCAGTGTCAGGTTAACATCACGAGAGGACTGCCAAAACCACTTGTCGCGGTATTTTGAACAGAAGCCCCAAAGTTTTTATAGCAATGGGATCATGTCCCTGCCTACAAAATGGCAAAAAGTTATCGAACAAAATGGTACCTACATACTTTAGTTAAATGTAAATAAACTATATTAAAAAATGTTTTGAATTTTCTTAAAAAATGCGAAGAAACTTTTTCCCCAACCTATTAATATGCTCTGTTTGAAGTTGTACTATAAAGAGTAATCTATCTATCTAAGAATACAGAAGTGAGTGTGTTTGTTTGTTTCAATAAAGATCTATCTGTTTTTATTATAAAGAGGTAGTCTTTGATATTTTTTTATTTATTTATAAGTTATATAAAAATAACAAAAAATTAAATACAAATTGTTTTAAAAATAAAAATATTGCGTTTCTTAATAATTTAAGCTACAACATAACTTTTTCATATTCTATAAGTTAGCTATACTACGATATTGAAGTAGTAATTCTTAATTATTTTTTAATAGATTTTAAAAAACTTTTAAACGTCATATTTTTACGCGCTAAATTGTATTTGTTATGGCGCAAGGCTTATAACTATCTGTGTAAACGGTGAAGGAAAACATCGTGAGGAAACCGGCATGCCCTAGAACCAAAAATTCGGAGGCATGTGCCAACAGTTAGTGTTCTAATAAGCGGCGATGGGCTTGCAACCTGTCACGTGGAATGCTTACTACTTGCAAAACGCGGGCATGTACCAAATGTAATGTTTGAACGTGCCTCTGACTAACCCCTACTTGGTATCCTCAAAGATCTACTCACTGAGTATGTATCTGAGGATGTCCACCATGGGGAAGACAGTCGTGAGCGTGTTTGTTTGTTTGTTTTTAAATCTGAATTTAATGACCAGCTGGATGGTGTGACGGGCGAATAGTCGGCTGCGACGCATGAGGTGCGGGTTCGATTCCCGCTACGCGACATGTTTGCATGTTCTGCAGATATTTGTTCCGGGTTTAGGTGTTGTGGGACCACGGTACTCTAAATTCCTGATACCAACGACAAAGGGAATCCTGGTATGCGATGACTATATGTCTAATGGGTGTTTTTTTATTTATCCATGTAAGTTCGTTGATGATAATTGATTTCAGATGCCGGTTTCAGAATGGTAATATCACACAGAGGTCAACCTATAATCGTCATGTCAGGGTACAGATTCAGCAAACATCAACAAACATTCAACTTGTTATGCCGTAAGACACATTGGCACTGTTCCACTCACAAGCACCGTGGCTGCCGCGCTATTTTACATACTTATGAGGAGAACTCTACAACGTTTATAACTAAATGTCACAATGTACACAACCATTAAAAAATAATTTATCTACCAGTTTCTTTAATGTACGAAATTGCTATTTTTATTATTACAAAAAAAATGCTCCTATTTTAACACAGCATCATCTAGCCCCATACTAAGCAGAGCTTGTATTATGGGAACTACATGTCTGATATACTACTACTTATGTACATTTTTTGTATTTTTTTGCATATGATACATAGAAAACACCCAGACTTGAGACAAATATTTGCAGATCATACAAACATTTGTTTCGTGACGGGAATCGAACCCGCAACCTTTTGCGTCTCAGGCGGGACTTCGCACACTGCGCCACAGAGGTCGTCGCCACATTAACCTACCCATTTCTTTAATGTACGAAAATGCTACATTTTTTCTTTTTTTTCTTTTGAAGAATAAATAATGTCAAACTGCTAACTCTATTCTGTGATTATTTATATCATTGTTGGATATGCGTGACAATTGGTTTGTCAACTTGGTCTTGGATATTTTCATTCTGAGCCACGTTCTGTACTTCATGCCTTTTTCTTCCCAGTATAAATATTATCATTATATCCTTTAAAAAACATGTTAATAGTTTGCATGATATTGTATCACACACACTCCACGGCTAATGGATATCAAGGTCAGATGTGTGTTTACGTACTTAAATGTTGTAAAAAAAAAAACACTTATCAAAACACTTTTTGTGCTTGTTATGTATTATTTCAGCATTTGTATTAATAGTTGGAACTTGTCATTATAAACTATGAATAAGATCATTAAAAATGTACCTACCAACAAATATTTTACAACAATACATTGTTGTAAAAGTATTCGGTTTGGAGAACATAGAGGATCTCAAAAAATATTGTTTACTTATTTACAGATACTTTTCATATTGTAGAACATGGAAATTTTCACGTACCTTAATCGGTGAAGGCACTGATACATGTAGTTTCGTTTCGATGAAGACTGCAGGAATGGTGAGTGATCGCGACGTTTTCCATCCGCATTGCGTCTTGCACGTTGGTGCCTTTACCGATGGTACAGAACGTTGAATTCCCATGTTTGCAGAATGAATTATCTATTTCCAGATGCTGTATTTACGATGTCACTGCGAGGTCAACCTATAATCCTTCTGTCAGGGTATAGATTCTGCAAACATCAGATTCAGGGCCATAAGATACACTGGCACTGTTCTACTCATAAACGACGAGGTTGTCGCGCTATTATACATACTTACGAAGAAAATTCTACGACACATATAACAAAATGTCACAATGTACACAACCATTAAATGTCACAATGTACCTACATCGTTTTTACCCGACCGTATAATATGAAAAAAAAAATGAGAACGGCTTGCTCATCCAAGTCGTGGTCTACCACGCGATGGTTTTGTGCTGGGAGTTTTTGCTTATAATGTATGGCATAAGGCAAGACCGGCCATAAGTCTTATCCCATTTGAATTAATCAAGTTTTGGTAATATATTTTTTATAAGTCTTTAAGAGTCTTTTTTTACGGCTGTCGCCTGACTCCTAACATAATACATTTTAGCTCGATGGCAGTCTTCATGATAGGAATATTGGTGCATTGTCAAAGAGCTGTAATGTAAGCTACGCATTGTCAGTTGCATTGCCAAAGAGCAGCCAGGGTCTGTGAGCCGTTATGGGGAGCACAATGTCCATTGGATATGTTTACATTCCAGGCATAGCGGTACTTCGCCTTTGATTAGATTATCATGTACCAAAAGCCACTCCAGGAATTTTGTATTTTTATTACATTTTTTTATTATAAAAGTTGAACTAACAATATTATTGTTATCTCTCTTATTAAACCTGAGGTTCATAATAATATACAATTGTATTCCATTTCATTCCATTCACGATGTTAGATTTTCACGGACGAACATTTATTTCACTCGAAATCGTGTTACGATATTTTTTTAGTTTCTACCATAATCAAACTTCATTTTAAATATGAAACCAGTATATTTTTCTATTTCAGAAGCGTTTTTCATGCATTCAGCAAAAAGAAAACCCATGATCTTTCTGTCAGGCTACAGATTTTGCAAGCATCAAGTAACAGGTATCAAAACTCATTGGAGATGTTCGACTCATAAGAACCGAGGCTGCAAAGCGAAATTACATACGCTGGAAGATAATTCTATAATAAAATGTTATAATATACATAATCATTAACAAAATACTAACATGAAAATAAATAAAATGAAAATAAAAATATTTTTCACCATGACATAAAAAAACAAAATATTTATATTAGGATGAACAAATATATAATTTAATAAGCATATTAGGATCAAAGTCCTAATATTTTTTTTTTATAACAGAAACATTTGATTTACTTTTCCAAGTCAAATTAATGATTGTTCTCGATATTTGTATTGCATATTTCGGATTTGTTACCGCACTTTCACGGCAAAACATATTTATTTATTTCAAAATACAACTATAATTCAGGGTTTCCCTAATGCACAGTCCACAAGTCATGCAATAGTTTTTATAATAAATTAACAATTTAACTGAATTCTTATACTAACATAAAGTATAGTTTTTAATTCACTCAGCGAACATTGGAATAGGTAAGTCAATATTATCTACAACCTTGCAAAGATTCATTGTGTGTATAGTGCGTGTTCAAAAGCGCTTTGTCCAACAAGTTGTTCCTTACGAGCGTTGTAGTGAATAGGCGCAGCTGCCTTCTGCTGCGCAAATACTCGTCGGGCACACGCAGTTTCTACCCCTCTAAAATAATTCTATGTTGGTAGATTTTTTGTTTTATAAGGCAACCCAGACTAGTTATGCACCGTTTTAATTTGAACTGACAGTTTGGTTTGATGACATTCAGATGTTTTGTTGTTGAGTGGAAGTAAGAGACTTAGCTGTGACAAAATTATTGTCAGGTAAGTTACTAAAATTAAATACTATTTACTTTTGTTTTCTTTTTTGAGTGACACAGAAACGCAATTAAAACATTTTTTTTTCAAAGCAATGTTGCTTTATTTTTGATTAAATTGAATCCTATATTACCTATACATAATAGACTAACTTCGAAAGTTATAAAACCGACTGCATAAAGCTGAGGCGACAATATTTTATTATTTCATCATCATAATCAGATAGTAGACCTTCTACTGCAGCTGCCTCCTCTTAGCCCTTATTTTTACCTGTTTCGCAAGGTGCCGGTACCTAGTATCGGTTTGGGGTAAAAGGTTGTTCGTTCGTGTGTATCTTTGATTGTATATTTTTTTTTATAAAATGACTTAACCTACTGTAATGCGTTTTTCGTTATTGTTGGGACGCAGTTTACATAGTAAAAATAGTTCTATTATATAATTGAGTATTATCTCTAATGGTAGCCCTGAGCGGCGGATCGGATTAAATAGATTTTAATATTCTTTGTCATATATGTGCATCTGTTCTGCCGGCATGCATCGTACCTACTAAACTGCGCTGCACCGCTGCCGGCGCTGTTTAATGCGATCCGTCCGCCCGATGTGAATGTAATAGCGCGCACTGTGGCCGAATACTCTTGTGAATGTCTCAGCAATGTTCGAAATGACCATCGACCTCTATTTGCTTGACCACAGACTATAAAACATAATAGTAATATGTTACTTGTTTTTTTTTATATATAATGTCACTATGCATTGTGCTAACTTTGTTTTCTCAATTGTTAAATCTGATTTGAATGATAATAATATCAGCGCTGCTTCTCACGCTGATATTCAGACACTGTGCGGGGCAGCACTAAGTAGCAACAGGACCTGTTTGGCCCATATGGCACAGATGGGACTGATTAGCATAAAACACTCCTCTTTGTCTGTGTTTTTGTAATCTGTTCCCTAATCACATTCTATCTTTATTTATGTTGTATCTGTGTATTGTAGTGTGGCTTACTCGGCGCTACCCAGTGGATGTTTTTTCTATAAGTATGTATATAATGTAACTCCATTAATGAGTTCAACATGACCTCGATGACCTCGTTAGTGCAGTAGGTGAGTAGCGTCTGAGACGCTCGATTCCCGGGACAAATGTTTGCATGTTCTGCATGTATTAGTTCCGCGTCTGGGTGTTATAGTACTATGGTACTCGTAGTTTTTGATTCTTGACTTTCTTCTTTTAGCCATAGTATTATCTACATTATTTACAGAAATAACAATACAACGACTTAACTTATAGGAAAGTATATACCCCATAATAGAGATGAAACTGTTGAGCCATCTAAAGACTGTTGCAGCTCGACTGATCCAAAACACTTACCAGAAGGAAGCTTCTCCAAAATTCTGCCTGCACGCCGAAAGACAATGCTAATCGTTGACCGCGATAAAGCCATCTTGGGTCAAGTATCGCATATCATTTCTTGGTGTATCGCTGAGCTCATAAAAATATCTTTGTTGCAGGAGCTGTATTCACATATTCATCGCGAAATCAGCCGCGCATAATTTTATCAGGATATGCTTTTTGCAGACTGTCAGTGAAAAGGAATAAAATATTTTGGCAATGCACTAAGCGCCGTGACTGCAAAGCGAAGATACACACTTTGCATGATAATACAATTATAAAATGTCACAATGTACACAATCATTAAACATAAGGGTGTCAAGTGTATGGTATCACCGGAATAAACGTTTGCGTGTGTATGTTATAATTACTATTAAAAACAACACAAATACGCCGAATGTATTCCCCATGTACATCCTAAGATACACATAAAGTGAGCAGATCTTCGATGATACTAAGTAGAGGATAGTCAGAGGCATGCCCAAACATTACATTTGGCACATGCCCGCGTTTTGCAAGTAGTAAGCGTTCCACGTGACAGGTTCCATTGCCATTTTTTGGGATATTGTAAAAAACTAATAAAAAAACATTTAGGTTTAATTATTTTTTTAAATTTCAGATGTTATATTTACGTTTACGTCCAGAAACCAGCCCCGTATCATAATAGGGGGATATGCATTCTGCAAACACATTTCCACAGGATCTAAAGTGTACTGGCAGTGTTCAGCACACAGAGGTTGTCGCGCAAAACTGCACACATTATTTGACAACACTATTATTAAATGTCACAATGTACATAATCATTAAGCATTCGACACGCTTAGGGTCTGGTCAAACTGGCGCGGTGGCGGTGGCGATCAGTACATTCACGCGAACTTTGACAACCACTTGACAACCATTTCGCTTTGATCGCTCCGCCACCGCCACACTTTACTGAACAACACTATTATTAAATGTAACAATGTACATAATCATTAAGTATCCGACACTCTTAGGGCCCGGTCAAACTGACGCGGTGGCGGTAGCGATTAAAGGGAAATGGCAACCTCTTGAATGTACTGATGTTACTGATGAATGTACTGATGTTATATCACGGAAAGCAGTCCGTAAACTGAGCATCTGTTCTGCGACTTTGGTGGTCCTTCCAGTTTCACTTCTATTGCCTTAGATGGTGTATCCCTGCCAGTTCGCTCCGGCTTTTGATATCTCGTATCATAAATACAGAATGATGGCGAGATAGACTGGGACGTGAGGAACCGAATAAATGCGGGATGGATGAAATGGCGACAGGTCACAGGAATACGTGTGATCCACGAATTCCCCTTAGGCTCGAAGGGAAAATTTACGAAAGGATCATACGACCATCATGATTCTGAGTGTTGGGATTGATCAAACAAATGGTTTGATTATAAATGCACACGACTGAGATGAGAATGTTGAGATAGATGTGTTACAAGATAAGGATATAGTGAATGATTATAATTATCAGGGGAAGTCTGAAAAGTACTGAAATGACGGCTGATAGCGAATAGGGGAAGAAGAAAACATTTTGTACACCACGTATAATAAATAATGCTGGGCATTTATATAATATAGTCATTAATCACTCTTTTATTATTTTGTAAACAATATTTTAATCATGTTTTAATTTGTCACAAAAATATATATATTAATGGCTATACCTACATAGATGACATAGGTAATTAAATTTATGGTTATTTTTTTCTGTAAATTAGTGTTGATTAATCATGTTTGTATAGTTTATTGCTTTTGGAAATTGAAGCAGCGTCGTTTCCACTCGTCGTATGCGTCTTGATCTTATTCAGTAGGGTCAGGTAACTAAACATGATATTCTACTTTTGGAGGATAAAATAAAATTAATAAAAACACCGCCTAACTTCGATGCCGGTTCGCACCGGCGTTTAGTTATAAATGGATGTCTGGAATAAATCGCTTTCAGCGATACTACCGCCGATTGTAGTACTATGTAACATTACCTATATTATAAGGTTTTTTCACATTTTGTTCGCAATAAAGATTCTTCTTGTTTCATTAGAAGGTTCTATATAAGTAGTACATGCTAACTAGGTTTTAAGTTATTAACAAATTATTAATATTATTATTTTAAAAGTAAATTGTGCCTAATTAACAAATTAGGCAAATAATAATAAAAAGGGTTATTGTAAAAAAAACAATTTGTACCGCATAGAACACAAAAATAAATATAATACCTAATAAGTATGTACATTAAAAAAAATTTTAAAATAAATAAAATTGTTTTTGTTTGTGTATTTCTTAATGAATTTATATATTTTTTTTAAACTACCGTATTGAGAACAGTTTGGCAAACTACTTATACCACAAAGAATTGTAATTTTATAAAGCTGCGTTAAATTGAAAAAAACTTTTTTGCTTTATTAAGTTAACGTGAATTAACACGCTAACTTAATAAAGCAAGGTCACATTGCTCCACTGTTCTCTTTGATGGTAACCATTATTTTTATACCAAATGACCATGTTTTTTATAAGCTTTCCGTACTATCTAAATAATGTTGTTGTTTTTTTTCCAGAAATAGTGTTCATTGAACGAAAAGGCGGCAGAGTTTTGCTGCACGAAGGTCGTCAATATTATTTCAAATGGAGTTACAAAAATGGAGACACTATATGGAACTGCAGCCGTTTGAAAAGAGAAAAATGCCGCGGATCCATTACCATCGACGTGAGTATACGTTTGAAAGGATGTATGTATGTTTGTTACTCTTTCACGCAAAAACTACCGAACGGATTTAAATTAAACTTTGCAGTAATATAGCTTAAACAACAGAGTAACACAAAGACTACTTTTTAGCAGAGGCTAGTTAATTATAAATACAAGAATATGATATTTAAAAATAATTAATTATAAACACCCAACAGTCACTTAAACTATTGGGTGTTTATATTTTAACGACGCTAGGATTCCTTGTTGTGTGGTTATCTGGAACTACGAGTACCAATGTACCATAACACTCAGATCCGGAAAAAATATTGAAAATAACGACCTCTGTGGCGCAGTGGGCGAAAGCCCGCCTGAGTCGCAAAAGGTTGCGGGCTCGATTCCCGCCGCTGGACAAATGTTTGTATGAACTGCAAATATTTGTCTGGAGTCTGGGTGGGTACATTCTATGTATAATATGTATTCATTTACAAAAAAAAGTATATTAGTGGCCATGTAGTTCCCATAATACAAGCTTAGTTTCGGGCTAGATGATGCTGTGTGGAAATGTCCAGCATTATTATTATTATTTTTAAATATCTGCAGAATATGAAAACAATTGTCCCATAGCGGGATTCATCAATAACCTTTTTACAATGTGAATAATACAATTCACTATAGTTTTTAGGATAAAAGGTTATCAGATTACTGTGTTCCCGATTGAAGGGTTTGAATGCCTGTGGAATGACTCACACATGAGACTTTTCACCCGCTTTGTCTTAGGGTTGGCAAGGCGCGAGTTATACCTCTGTTGCAGTCGTCCATAGGTTACAGTAACCGCATAATAACAGGTGGGGTCGTATGCTTGTCTGCCTGCTATATGGCTAATGTTATTTATTGCGCTCAGAGTTACTCTAGTTTTGATGATGTAGGTATATTATACAATAACACTTGACTAGAACTAATACTTTTATTTGTTAAAGGACAACCAAGTCGTATCGAAGTGTGCTCAGCACACCTGTAAGGCGGACTACGCAAAAAATGAAATAGACTTAGCTGTGACGCAAATGAGAGGAGTCGCGGAGCGTACAAATTTGCCAATCCCAGAATTGCACAAACGCGTTACGAATCTGTTGATAAACCAAGGCTTTGAGGCTTCTGCCATTCCGGGATTAACGAGCGTGAAGAATGCGTTGTATACAAGTAGAAGAAAAAGTGGATCCAAAATTATAGAAGTCAGTGTACCGCCGCAGGATGAATAAGCAGAAAGATGAGAAGAAGAAAGATGACTCGTGATTAAGGCAGATTAAATTTTAAACATTTGCTTTTTTATTATGAGATCGTTCTTTTTCGCGACTGGAAACAGTGAAAGTCTCTATAGACCGAACAATGGAAAAAAACGATCGGACAACGTGCACCAAAGCACGAAGATCTAGAATTAGAATTTAGGTTTAAGATTGCTCGTGGTTATTATACTACTTAACATTTTTATTATTTTTATTGTAATTGCGAATGAGGTACCTTACGTAAGTTTGTGTAATCCTAATAATGTTATAAATGGGAATGTATGGATGTTTGCATATTTGTTGCTAATGGCTGAACCGATCGGAATAAAAAATAGTAAATTTCGTAGAATAATTTATATGCTATTTTAATCCAGGCAGCGAAGGCGTGGATTTGGATGAAACTTAAAATGGATATAGTTTGTAACCTAGAATAGAATATAGGCTACTTATTATGCGGGTACCGCGTGAGCGAAGCCGTGGGCAAGAAGCTAATGCTATCTAAACTCTTACTGCCTAATCAGAAATAAAACTATTATAAACTGGTATTGCTTTTTATTCGAACAAAGAGCGAAAACTTTACCATTGCGATCATTTTGGCAAACTGGATAAGCCACTAGGAATTGTCAACTATTCGTTGGCATACTGTATCTTCGCCTCTAACTGTCAATACGTTAGCCAATTACGCCATAAGCCAAGTGACGCTTAGTCCAAATTCCTTTGGTATTTACAACTCAGCTTATAGCACTGATGGAAGCTATCTGCAAGGGTCTTATTCGGAAACATTCTTGTCCGTAGTAAATTATTATGTAATGCATGACTAGCTATATATTTACCTACCTAGCTTGATCGAAGTTGTAAGTTTCACATTCGCACATTTTTTAGTATTAAAATTACCTAAATGGTTTAAGCAACTTATAAAGGCTTTTATACCTTCCCATTTCATGACATGAAGGTATAAAAGCCACACTACCTAATTTTTGTACCTCTATTGAACTTTATATGTGAGACAATCAGCAGTTCACTGCAGCATTATGCTGGAAACGGACCTATTTTGAATTTACCTTACCTACACATTAAATTGTAACAACCATAACTATATAAGATATGTGTATAATTTTGTCGTTTGAAATAAACATTTTATATTCTATTCTATTCATGGGTCCATCCTCTTATAGCACGTATCAGATACTAAATTCTAAAGGTGGCTTTCTACGGCCTACAATTGTATGGATTACGCACACGATCCTGCGCCGGTCGGTGGGAAGAGGCGTTTGTGGTAACGAAGACGCGTCGTCGCGGTACGTCGGATCTGCTGCAGGAATACGTTCTCTTCCACGTGCCATTCTGAAATGACTAAGTTCGTGACGGCGAATAGGCATATGATCTGATTCCAATTTTCTTCCAGCAATAAATCAGCTTCCTGTTCATGCTCTCCGATTTCATAATTTTATAATGCGGAGCGTGAGTAACGCAGTTGAGATAAAAACATGTAAATTTTGACACATTCAGCTACGGGCATATGCATTCCGCTGGAACACGTGGGAAGCCACCTTTAGATGCGTTACTGATTGCGTCACTGCTTATTTATTTTGTATTAGGTCACCTATCGTTATATCGTTAGATTTGTTATGTTTTATTACAATAAACGTGGCAATGAACATTTTGGTAGCTAAGATCATACTTTGTAATAAAAAATAAACTATTATGAATTTACGCCTAGAGCTTTCATTTGTGCGAACTTCTTCAATTGGGATCATTTTGCCAAACTATATGCTATACTTATTCAAAAATACAAATAGTTTAGTTTTGTACTATTATATGATTATGAATTCCTGTGTTTAAGGTACCACGCACGCCTTTATTATTATTATTCTCAAAACTTATTAAAATTACATGATATTTTTTGTTATCAAGAAAATAATTTTATTTCATTTAAATTTTATTGTTTCTTTCATTTCACTTTCGGTATTTTCTAATAAACATCATTGCTTTTTTTTTATAGAAATAGAGTTCATTGAACGGAATGGTGGCAGGGTTGTACTGCACAATGGGCGAAAATACCATCAAAGACGAATATACAAAAATGGAAACACTATGTGGAACTGCAGCCGATTGAAAAAAGAAAAATGCCGTGGATCCATCACTCTTCAAGTTCGTATGAAATACTTGCATCTCTTAATTTTAATTAATGCCTTTTGAATGCTTACTACATACTTGATTTATCTATTTTAGGACAACCGAATTCTATTGAAATCTTTTCCACATTCCTGTAGAGCTGACTACGTAAAATATGAAATTGAGAAAGCCATGAAACAAATGAGATACGACGCCGAGCACACAAACGTGCCGATCGCGCAACTTCACAAACGAGTCACAGATTTGTTGAAAAACCAAGGCATCGAAGCCACTTCCATACCGGGCTTGATGAGCGTAAAGTCTGCGCTTTATTACAGTAGAAAAAAACTTACCCAAAAATAGTATGGGATAGTTAAATGCATGTCCAAACATAAGTTCTTAAAACTCGCGGAAAATATTTATTGTTTTCACGTGGTTACGAAGTACAGTAGTTAAGCTAGTGGGTAGTCTCTTATTTAGTTTTAATTACATTTTACTTACTGAATGAGGTATCTTTAGATTCGTAAGGTATGATTGTAATAATAGTGATGCTCCCTATTCACTTATAAAAATAACCTTAACTACCATTGTCTTTAATTTTACAAGGAACACATTCAGCTTAGACTTTACTTAGAACTTATAATTGCGTCATCGAAATGGGGTATCTTTAGATTCGTAAGGTAACATGTACTTCCGCGATAAGATTGTAATTTCCTGTATTATTTGTAAGCAACTTAATATGTGGTGTACAATAAAGTGTTATCTATCTATCTATCTATTGTAATAATAGTGATGCTCACTATTCCGTTATAAAAAATAACAACTACCATTGTCATTAATTTTACAACTAAGGTATTACTTAGAACCTATAAGTAACTGCATCATCGAAATGAGGTATCTTTAGATTCGTAAGGTAACATTGTAATAATAGTGATGCTCCCTATTCCCTTATAAAAAATAACCTTAACTACCATTGTCATTAATTTTACAACTAAGGTATTACTTAGAACCTATAAAATCTTGTTTTGATGCAACGTGTGTTAATAAAATAAGTATATTGTAGTCTTATGTTCAAACTGCATAATTCTGTTTTATAGTCCCTTAAGAGTTTATATATGTAAGTAGTGTGAATAAATATATGTGAGTCTGAATGAGGAATCAAAGTTGTTCAATTATGCGTGGAAGCCTGGCTAGATGATTAGCCAGCTTAACTCCGCCCAGAAGCACAGAAGTTTCCTGGGATCTTCGCAGGCTTCTCGGAGTGACCTTGGGTTGTTGAGGATTTGTTCGCATTGAGTTGCTACGCCCGCGCTTTCCAGGATTACGTGGGCAGCTGTTTCTTCTTCAGTTAGACAACCTCTGTAGAGTAGACTGTCGGTAGCTCCGATGTTGTAGAGATGTCTGTTAAAGGGACAGTGACCGAAAAGGGTTTCCACGAACCCCCTATAAAACTGCAGAATATGGCTTCACTATTATCAATTTCCCGTTATTTAAAATTTACTCTATAGCAGCGTTTTTGTTTATGTTATAGAAATAGAGTACATTGAACGAAAAGGCGGCCGAGTTTTGCTACATGACGGGCGGCAATACTACATAAAACGGAGTTACAAAAATGGAAACACGATTTGGAACTGCAGTCGATTGAAAAAAGAAAAATGTCGTGGATCCATCACCCTCAAAGTTCGTAAAAAATACCTGCATGTCTTATTTTTTTGAACGATTCTGCTGTTATTTGACAACGAAGGCATCTGTTTACTTCACACTTAATTTGTTAATTTTAGGACAACCGATTTGTATCGAGATCTGTTCAACATTCCTGTAGAGCAGACCACGCTAAAAATGCAATTGATAAAGCCATCAAACAAATGAGAGACGACGCTAAGCATACAGACGTGCCTATCAAGCATTTGCACAAACGAGTCACTAGTTTCTTGAAGAACCAAGGCATTGAAGATTCTATCATACCGGGTCTAGCGAGCGTCAAATCTGCGTTATATTCGAGTAGAAAAAAAAGGGGTTCCAATCCAGTTGAAGATCCCATACCTCTACAAAACGAATAATTTATTCAAGATTTGTTAAAATAAGTTAAAATAATATGCCGCTTATGATTGATATTGTGTTCAGAAGATGAGATGAGAGACGTGGATGAAACTTTAAATAATGAAATAAACGAATTAATAAAAATACTTTATTGTAAACCCGTAAGAAAAATAAATACAAATTGATAAAACTACAAAATTTATGGTAAAATGGATGGTCTTATCGCTTAGAAGCGATCTCTTCCAGGCAATCTTTAGGTGACGAGGATACTATAGAGTATTGATTACAATTATAATCACTTTTTTAATCTAAGGCCATGTTGTATAAGTATGTTCCTCCTTCCTAATAAGAAATTAAACCCATAGTAGCATTGCCTTTTATTTTCACAAGGTATGAATTAGTATCTATCTCCTTACTATAATTTGGAAAACTAATTTACAAGGTAGCCTCGTAGTCATATTTTGATGTACAAGTGATGGAAAAATAAATTTTATTTCATTATGTTTTAAATTAGATAAGTATATCAAATTTAAAAGATAATGAAAAAAAATGATAAGTATATTGTTAATAAGTTTATCTAATTTAATCTAATTAGCCTTTCTGATCCCACTTTTCGCGGTCTTGTGAATAGAACAGTAAGTAAGTACAGTCTGGTAAAATTTCATAATTATACCCATGACTGTATTGTATGGTTTTGTTATTTACCTCCTGTCTGTATAAATAAGAAATGGTTATTTGGTTGAAAGAAAAAAAGTGACGCTTTGTGCCGAAATTTTCCAAAAAATTCGACCATACTGGTAACGATCTCGTGGCTTAGTTGGTGTACCCGGCGTACCAAGCGGGAGGTCGGTAATAAATTATTCTAACTTGTTTTTTTCACAGAAATAGTTTTTATTGAACGAAAAGGCGGCAGAGTTTTGCTGCATGACGGGCGTCAATACTACATAAACCGAAGTTACAAAAATGGAAACACGATATGGAACTGCAGTCTATTGAGAAAAGAAAAATGCCGTGGATCCATCACCCTCGAAGTTCGTATGAAACACTAGTATCTCTTATTTCTAAATGATTCTACTGTAACTTGTGACAACGAAATTTGATT
This sequence comes from Perizoma affinitatum, assembly GCA_961405105.1. Taxonomy (NCBI): domain Eukaryota; kingdom Metazoa; phylum Arthropoda; class Insecta; order Lepidoptera; family Geometridae; genus Perizoma; species Perizoma affinitatum. The sequence goes on from OY560197.1 coordinate 11,031,008, forward strand.
GGGTTCACATTTATTTTAGGACCGCCGAATTTTATCGAAATCTGTCCAACATACCTGTAGAGCCGACTACGCCAAAAATGAAATTGATAAAGCCATGAATCAAATGAGAGAAGATGTTCAGCTTACAAACGTGCCTATCGCACAATTGCACCATCGAGTCTGTAGTTTATTGAAGAACCAAGGCATTGATGCTGCTTTTATACCGGGCCTAGCGAGCGTCAAATCTGCGTTGTATTCATGTAGAAGAAAAATTGGTAAACCCAAATCTTTAGAAATTCTTATACCCCCACATAAAGAATAATTTATTCAAGTATTTAAACTTAAGTCATAAAACAAATAATATGCCGCTAATGGTGATATTGTGTTTAGAAAATGAGAAAGGCAAGTGATCAAGGCATTATTTTTTCAGAAAAACCATTTATTTCAATTCTAATCATGTTTGTTAGGTCGTTGATTGATAATAATAATATTAATAGATCGTTTGCAACGGTCTTTAGATAGATAGCTGTTTCATCTGTATTTTTTGTATATACCTAATTGTATTTAGTGGTATGAATAAATGTTACCTGTTTGTTTATCTTAGCCCACAATTCATTGTAAAAACGGGATTTTTCACGTAACGCACTATTGGTGAAGGCACCGACTAAGTTTCGACTCATTCCGAGAGTCTTCATCTCACCCACAATCTCAATACTACACATCAGTTACTACATACCTTCTCTTGGATATGAAAGAGCGAGCCCGTCTAACACAACTATCGTTTACTTAACAGAATGTATCTTAGATATAATTGAATCTTAGTGAAAATTGTAAACAGTCGCAGACCACATTAAACATTTTATATTTTTAGATTTTTATTTTTTTTGCCCCATTGACGTTGGCCGAAATTAAAAAAAAACTCTTTTTATTAATACGACTATACCACGTACCTACTTTACTTTTCTCCTTCTGTGATTTGATATTAAAACATACGACGATAATTCAATTAAAAAAAGCTTACGATTTGTATTTCCATGATGCACTTCAGATCTTGATACGCAGGTCTTTGAGGATAAGGCGGTCAGATGCATATCCAAACATTATATTAGACACATTTCTACGTTTTGATAAATAAATAATAATAAATAATGCTGGACATTTTTCACACAGAATCATCTAGCCCCAAAGTAAGCAGAGCTTGTGTTATGGGAACTACATGACTAGTATTTAGCATTCTACGTCACAGGTTGCCGTTTATTGGAACACTAATCGATAGCGTCCGAACTTGGTCTTGAGTCAGAATTGACCATTACATTTCCACGTACGTCATAATTAAAGCTATTCTATTATCCTACTTCCTACTATCCTACTACTATTATAAACGAGAAATCTGTGACATCTGTGAGGATGGATATTTGTTACTGTTTCACGCAAAAACTATTGAACGGATTTTGATGAAACATAGAGCTAAAAACATAGACATCAGAATAACACAGGCTACTTTTTATCCGGAAACCTCGCAGGCTAAGCCGTGGGCTGAGGCTAGTATTCAATATACCTAGGTGGGATGTTCACGTAAGACGTGTTATTTCATTGTTAAGTTGTACAATTAGGTCCCTACATAAAATAAATTAAACCAATACTACCATTGCCTTTCATTTTTACGTTATAATTAGTACCTACGTCATTAAGATAATTGTGCAAACTAGTTTCACAAAAGATCACTTAGCCTCGTAATCATACTGCTGCAAACTAGCTAAAAACTAACAAGTTTTGTATAATTGTGAATGATACAAAACTAGTTAGTTTTTAGCTAATTGTGAACCTACTTATTCAAATTGTGGTAAAATTATAAAATCATTATCTTTGATGGTCCTTTGTAAAACTGTAGGATATGTCTCACTTGGTTCATTTTTTTCCCTAATTTCCGTATGTAATTTTTTTTTACAATACTGTCTTTTCTAATTTATAAATTATTTATTTTATAGAGTTGGTGTTCATTAAAAGAAAAGGCGGTATAGTTTTGCTGCACGGTGGGCGGCAATACCACATAAAAAAGAGTTACAAAAATGGAAACACGATATGGTACTGTAGCCGTACGAGAAAAGAAAGATGCCGTGGATCCATCACCCTCGAAGTTCGTATCAGATATTTAATTCTTTAGTACGTAACTGACTGCGTCCACGCTGTAATTTTTTACATATTTTATTTTGTTTTTAGGATAACCGAATTATATTGAAATCTGTTCAGCATTCCTGTAGAGCGGACTACGCAAAAAACGAAATAGACAAAGCTGTGAAAAAAATGAGAGAAGATGCTGAGCGTACAGGCGTGCCGATTCCACAATTGCACAAACGAATCACTAATTTGCTAAAAAAACAAGGTATTGAAGCTACATCCATACCAAGCTTCGCTAGCGTAAAGAACGCGTTATATTCTAGCCGAAAAAAAAGTTGTATCAAAACTGTAGAGATTGCAATACCGCCTCAACATTAATTGTTCATCTGACTACTTACGAGTAAGATGCCGCACGGCAAAATATAATGCATGTCACATTTCGGTCATCCAGATGGATGGATTATGGAATAGTATAATCTAGATAGGTAAGAGCAACCGATAAACATTATTTATAAGTGGTGGATGAATAAATATCTATCTATCTATCTATCTATCTATCTATACTCGTCATTCTCACGGTCTGATCACGGGGAAATGACGATCGGACAACGCGCACCCATTTTGATGCAACTGACAATTGAATTTGTTCAAGAATTTTCTGTTAATAATATCTTATTCGTTCCAATAAGAATTTTCAGAGAATGGATTGCATTGTATTAGTAGTTCTGAGGTCCTACTCCATCATTAGAAATTAATTTGTTTCTCAAACCTATGGACGACTTTGACCATGGCTTGTAATTTGCTCTAAGACATTTTGAAAATAAACATTTAAGAATAACTATTCGATGTTATTTCCAATAGTTTCCTATGTTTGAGATATACTAAAATGTGTTTCAAATAAATCAGTGATGACATCATGTCGGAAAATAATTGTTAGATGATATTTTTTTTAATAGCGGATGATAATTTAGTAATTAGTAATTAGTAATTAGTAATTAGTAATGAGAAATTAGTAATTAGTAATTAGTAATTAGTAATAAGTAATAAGTAATTAGTAATTAGTAATTAGTAATGAGTTAAACCTACCACAGACTAAAAACTGTTTTATCGGATTCTGTCGCGGCCCCGAAAGTTTTAGGGATTGTATTTGACACGAAACCAGCCTAAGTTTGTTATAATTTGAAGTTCAGAATCCAGTTTAACACATTAAAAATGTTTTTTAAAACACATTAAAAAACAGTTTTAATGTGTTTTAACTTTTCTAAACATAAATTTTATTAAAAACGGAATAATGAGTTCTTTTTTCTTAATTATTTTGGTTTCTATCGAGGTTTTAGTTTCTATTGCGCATTCAATTTTGCCGAGATACCGATACGCAAAAACTCACAATATCCCTGTTTTGTGTTGACTAGAAATTGTTAAGTCCTGATATTTTCGTAGCACCCTATGATGGATTTAATTTCATTATTAACACTTGTTTTTCTTTTTCAGATAAACCTGCTTTCAGTATGTCAAAGAAAGGTGGACGGATTATGATACTCGCTGGATACAAATATAGTGTTCATGTTCAACATGGCTTTAAAACGCGGTGGTATTGTGCAACGCATTACAAAAAAGGTTGCAAGGCCTGCCTTTATACCATCGAAGATACCATTGTGCAACTTAAAAACCAGCATTCGCATCCACCCCTTTAGGATAAACACAAAAATAGTAGCTATTGTAGCTACTATGAACTCTTTATGTTGTGAACTCTTAAATTATTTATTCTTCACACTATTTTAGCATTTCATAAAACACTTCCACTTTGAGTCTACAAATATTACAGAAAAAAAGATCATTAAAAAACATTAAATTAATATATAAAAGTAATTAGTAATATAATATAATATATCCTACTTCTATTATAAACGTTAAAGTTTGTGAGGATGGATGTTTGTTACTCTTTCACGCAAAAACTACTGAACGGATTTTGATGAAACTTTACAGTAATATAGGTTATACATCAAAATAACACATAGGCTACTTTATATCCGGGTACCATGCCGGCGAAGCCGTGGGCAGAAGCTAGTTAATAATCCTACTACTATTATAAACGCGACAGTTTGTGAGGATGCATGTTTGTTACTCTTTCACGCAAAAACTTCTGAACGGATTTTAATGAAACTTTACAGTAATATAGGTTATACATTAGAATAGCATATATGCTACTTTATATCCGGGTACAACGAGGGCGAAGCTACTATGAATATAAATGGAATCTTTATTCGGGTAAATAGGCGACGTAGCTTTTAGCACGCGAGCGCACATTAAAGCTACGTTAAATGTGCCGAATATGTTAATGCATGTGGGTACTTACTGTAAGGGAACTACCCAACTCTACCTACCACAGACTAAAAACTGTTTTATCTGATTCTGTGGCGGCCCCGAAAGTGTTAGGGATTGTATTTCACACTAAACCAGTCTAAGTTTGTTATATTTGGAAGATCAGAATCCTAAAAACACACTTTTCGATGTGTTTTTAGCTTTAAGCTTTTCTAAATATACATTTTATTGAAAACGGATTATTTTCTTATTTGTGAATTCTTTTTCCTAATTATTTTAGTTTCTATCGTGGTTATTGAGCATGCAATTTTGTCGAGACACCGATACGCAAAACATACAATATACCTGTTTGAGACTTTGACTTGAGAAATTGTTAAGTCTTGATATTTTCGTAGCATCCAATGATGGATTTAAATTCATTATTTACACTTGTTTTTCTTTTTCAGATATACCTGTCTTCAGTGTGTCAAAGAAAGGTGGACGGATTATGATACTCGCTGGATACAAATATAGTGTTCATGTTCAACATGCCTTTAAAACGCGGTGGTTTTGTGCAACGCATCAAAAAAAAGGTTGCAAGGCCTGCCTTTATACCATCGAAGATACCATTGTGCAACTTAAAAACCAGCATTCGCATCCACCTCTTTAGGATAAACACAAAAATAGTAGCTATAATGTAACTAGTTGTCGAGCTTTGTTCGAACTGGAACTTAGACTTTAGGAGTGTATGAACACTCCTAAAGTCTTAGTGACTACTTTAGGTGAAGTACTACTTTAGGTAAGTCAAATTACAATGATCATCTCACGCTAGCAACAGGTAGCTACTTTGTGATTTCGACAAAGCTAGCGGCTGGCTGACGAAGTCCGGGTTGAAACAGTTCCTGATTTTTTTACATAAATAATGTAAACAATGTATGTCTCTAATGTTTTTTTAAGGATTTTTTATTGAAATAGGAATAATATGACTTATTTTATAGAACAAACTAGATTTTCGTTAATAATGTAGAATAGAAAATAAAGAAATTGATCAGAACTATACTCTAGTGTGTATAGTATAGTTCTGATCCTACCTAGTACATAGTTATAGTTATGTAACAATTTAATGTGTTTACTTTTTTGACGGTACGTATAGTACCATCAAAAAAGTTGCGTGTACAGCGCAATGCTACAGTGAACTGCGTTGATTTAAAGCACGGACCTCGATTGATAAAAGTACAAAAGTAATATAAGTTAGTATAACAAAAGCAAAATAGGAAACCATTAAGTAAGTTACTAATATTATAATTACTCAAAAAAATAATAATTTCATTTTTTTTTTATAATAAAAAAATATGCATAAGTTAAGCACGGTTTAATAAGGAAATGTTTCCGAATAAGACACATATTACATATTGTTTACAGCTATAGGTTCTTATCTTTCATAGCTACTTTACCTACACTATAAACCTTACATGGCTACATTTACCTACACTGTATTTTTTTTTCAGAATTCCCTGTCTTCAGTCGATCCCAAAAAGGTGGCAGAATTCTGTCAATAAATGGGTATAGATACAGCATTCAGTTTATTAGAGGAGAAAAAACATTTTGGTTCTGCGCATCACATCGCCAAAAAGGATGCAGAGCGAGAATTGCCACTCTTGAGGATGTCGTAGTGAAATATTTTAATGTGCATTCTCATCCACCACCACAGGTTATGAACAGCTATAGCCTATACTCGCAACAAACACCACATTATATGATGGATAGCTATGCTCCTTTGTGATGGAAGATTCTATTAGGTTTCTTAGATCGAGAAGTTGAATTTTATAGTTCTTCAAAATCACACGGATGCTGTAGGAAAGGTTTGAAACGTTGGCTCTGTTAAAGATTGAAGATATGTGACTTTCAGATAAATCAAGTTTTACTAAAGTCAAGTTAAATAATATTCTAGCCACGATCTGTCTCCTCAGACAGTACATAGACAAATCCTACTAATATTACAAATATGTAAGTATGGATGTTTGTTGCTAAGACATAGTAACAGATAAGTTACTTTTTATCGACAAAGCAAAGTAACCGTTAGCTAGCACACACACACACACACACACACACACTTTACGTAATGTACGAGCATAAACATTGTTAAGATCTCTGTTTGCCGATATCCGGTTAAGAATATTCCATCCATGTTTTCTCGGATTCGGATCAGACGCAGTGCACATGCGTTCGGATGAGCCTTATTCCCGTTTTTATTAATAAGATGTATCTATACGTGAAAACCTTTTATTGGCCTTCTGTGTTATATTATTATTATTATGTCGTTTTTATTAATAAGCCTTATCTATACGTGTAAACCTTTTATTGGCCTTCTGTGTTATATTATTGTCTTTCTGTTATATGTGCTGTTTTGGTTTTCCTAAAATAAATAAATAAAACGAGTGGTATAGTTATTTCAGTACATAATAGAACGAATTGTAGAATAATTTTGTTGTTGCAAATAATATGCTTTATAGTTGACTTTAGTTTTAGGTAACTCTTTGACAATTATAATTATAACTGATAATATATGTTATCAATTGATTATTATCAAGCTTTATCTGTAATGACTTTTGTTCAAATAATATAATGACAAAGAACATGTTATTTGTCAAAAGACGAATAGATGATTACTAACAGGATTTTTCTTTCAGGTTCTGCGAAAGCTGTTTTCATCAAATCGACACGCGGCGATATACTGGTGCTTCGCCGTTACAGATACATGAGGAAAACTATCACTAGAAATTACAGCACCTGGCTTTGCATTAAGCATGGGTGTAGCGCAAAAGTATTCACTGCAGCACAAATGAAACCATTTAGTTTCGGAAATTTCACACACAACCACCCGCCGCCGGATCCGCGCGAAAACGTTGAACGTTCAGTAGAATCGCAAGATATCCCACTAGAAACTAAACAACACGAAGCACAACAGCCGACATGTAATAGTCAGCCTCCGCTAGATGCACATTCAACAACAGATAACGTGAACCAGCAAGATACAAAACTAGTCAACCAAAACCACCAGCCCACCCCAGATGACTTAACAAGTAAACAAATAACTGATTTACAATCACAATATTCAGATAATCTAATGACTCAACCAAATCAAGTAGTCGAGATAACGCACAAGAAGCCTATTGAATATGACTCAATTACAACGGACATTTTATACCGGCCGGGTACACACCCTATATTAGAGCAACCATGTTTACAATCGGATATGATATATGAACCACTTGCTGATCTATCACGACCAGAAATAGAAAGGATTAACTACCTGCCTTACCGACCAGATACTGCATATCTACAGCCACCAGTAGAGGATAACCAATCGCAATTACAATCGGATATGATAAATGTACCACCTGCTGATCTATCACGACCAGAAATAGAAAGGATTAACTACCTGCCTTACCGACCAGATACTGCATATCTACAGCCACCAGTAGAGGATAACCAATCGGATATGATAAATGTACCACTTGCTGATCTATCACGACCAGAAATAGAAATGATGAACTACCGACCTTACCAACCAGATACTGCATATCTACAATCACCAGTAGGGAATGACAAATCGCAACTTGATCTCCAGACTCAATTGGAATTGGTTCATGAATCGTATCATGTTGATATGATTCCACCAATAAACTATCAATACCAATTAACTCCATCACCACAAAGAGCAGACTATCCATACCCGTTGAGTAGTTCAGCTGAACATGTTAACTACCGATCATATTTGCTTGTTACTCCATTAGAAAGTCCACTACAGCCGCCAGTAGATGATAATCGCCAATCACATAGTCCAGCTATACCAGTTCCATCTCCAGTGAAGATTGATAACCAGCCCCGTAATCCACTTGAAATGAAAAAAAGGTACAGACTAGAAAGTGATGATGAAGTCAAGACACCGACTCAGACTGATTTGAGTATCATAACAAACCCACTGTATACATCACCAGATACTATCAGTTTATTTTCTCCATTGGATTTATTTGACAGCAACCGCCAAGGAACTCCACAGCCTTCGACAATTTACCAACCTCGTGCTCAATATGATTCCACGAACCGAAAACAGCGTTCAGAGAATTCTTCGCCATCAGTATTCCCCCAATCGTATTCCTCCGCCTCCCCCGCCAATCCACTGACTTTGGCAAAACCCGGGCATTCATCAGCGTTTAAAGTTTACCGACCGCGAACTAAATTTGATATGATAAGCATTTATGACCAACCGGATAGTAATGTTACACCAGTTGAGCTGAGTCCTACTTCAGCCTATTTGCCAACTGGTGCTGAAGACAATTTAGGCGAAATAACTCGGTATGGAAGGATAAGTGAGGACGAACTCCCGCGTACACCCACTCAATTGGACACTAACGTTGCTGAGCTATCTCATGGTGTAGAGAAAGACGTGACGTATACCGACTTGCAGCCTGCCCTTCAAAGCATTCCTCAACATAACCAACAAATTCTCCAGCTGATGCCTCTTTCACCTTCAGCTGATATGAGCACGCTCTCACACGAAGAGCACGCGGAATCTGACACAACGGAAACGACAAGTACGGAAGAGCAAAAGCGGTCATATTTCTTTTACCGTGAAAACGATTCAAAGTAAATACGATAATTGTGCGATAATTGCTTACGAATTATTTTATATTTTACCATCACATTACTTTTCTAGTCAAAGTGCTAGTTTTATTTATAATTATAGCACCTATTAGCATTTACGAGCATATTTACTCAAAAAAATAGTTTTAATGTTAAAATTTAATTTTAATGTTTAAAAAAGACAGGTATGTACTTGTTAAATCTCATAAGATAGTCTATTTCGACTATCTTATGAGATCTATTCGTCAATGGTATCCAAGCATTGTCATTTTAATAACAGCGTTATTTGGAATGTGATATAACGTTGTTTGGCGCGCATGGAGACCAAATTGATTGTGTTTATATTTTGACTATAAAAGGAGATTGTAGTTTTTGAATACTCAGTATTATATATAAATAAATTCAGTATTTTAAGACGTGTCATGACAATATTTGTCGAAGGCTCAATTTTTTTTTTAATAATATTGGACTCTTTTTGAAATTATACATGTAAAACATAATAATACAAGGGTTAAATAATACCTTGATTGTAAATAAACAATGAATGTTAAATTATGCTATAACATTCCTTGATAATATTAGATTTTTAATTAATTACTATTTCAAATAAATTATTCATATATATTTACACGGTTTACTATAAAACCAATGTGATTATTTTTATAATTTGATCTCAATTTAGACATTAGTAAATCTAATTTATTTGTGCATTTATGCCTTATCTAGTCATGATCTTAAATTGTAGGGTAAATACTTTTATTATGAATTATGAATCTCAATATTTATAATTAACAGATTGTTCCTTATAATTTTAGGACTGCTAAAGTAATTTTATTTTGAAATGGTTCAACTTAAAAAATAATCTATAAAATGTATTTTTGTAATTCATTTTGTGGATGCTACCGTCGTGTAGCGATCTGGATTAAGCTTATCTATAAATCGTTTGCAACGATCTTTAATTTGCTCAAGAGTGTTTTTTGTGTCTATATTTTATACATACTTACCTAAAAGTAGTGGTTTTATACTTGGTGTTCACTGTTAGGTAATTCAATCACATATTGCAGTAGTTTTAAACATATATACACTTCAAACATTTGTAATAGATTTATTTGGATTGTCGTAAATGTAAACTTACATTTATCAGGGGTCTAGACAAATACCTCATGCTTATTTTTCCTTTCACGCTAACGCAAATTTAGCGTGAAGCGGACTAATTTCAAGGAAAAACTTGGCAGTAGTCGAGTGACTTTTCCACAGCGAATGTCATTTCCATACAATTCAATCTTTCCGCAGGCGTTAACGCCAACAGAAAGTGGTATTTGTCCAGACACCCTATACGTTTTTATGTAAAATCTTGGATAATCTTTGATTGATATCAAACAACGTAGAGATACCGAGCTTTCTATTTAAATCAATTTATAAATAAATGTTTTGTATGCCGATTTTTGTAGTTCTAGTTTGGTGTAAATGCTACTTTTCGACGGGTTCACCGTCATAATAAACTTCTGTGGAACTTGATTGTAAGACGGGGTTACCTTGCAGGAAAAGATAAATAATCCAACGTGAAGCTTCAATCTTTTGTGAAAATATAATCTATTATCTCTGCTAATCACATTGTATTTATCATTAATGTAATCATCATGAAGCAGTATCATCTTTCACTCTCGTGGTTTAAAATGAGAGTTTTGTGCGTTTCTTTCAACGACCAAAAAATAACCTTTTCATTCTCCACCAAACTCATGCTGCATTTTTTTCAGGTCCGATATACATCAATTATAAAAAGGGGCAACCAATCCTTGTGGCATCTAACTATAGGTACACAAAGCCACGAGTGTTTGGGCAGAAGACGCGCTGGGAATGTATCTTAAGGGGTTGGGAGCAGAAATGTAAAGCTAGTGTGTACACGTCACACGGTGTGCTTATTGAGTTGCATTTTGAGCATAATCATCCACCGTTTCCGCGTTAGCACCGCGGAGGCCTAAGCACTAAGAGGTATTTCTGCTGCTTGCATTGCTGTGTTCAGATTTGAAATCACAGGGACATTAGAATTTACAGCCATTATGTCTCAGGGTCGGCAACGCGCGTGTACCTCTGGTGTTACAAGCGTTACATAGGTAACAGTAACAGCTTATAAACAGGTGGGTCATATGCTTGTTTGCTACTTGTATAAAAGAGTGACTTCCAACAAGCACATGAAAGCGACAAAGAAGTGGCCGTGCACAAAATATTTTTATAGTAACAAATTACAGTAATATTTCCCTGTATATGCTTGCCTACATATTAATCATGAATTTGGTTTATTACCTTGCAAGACGATTTTAACCCTGTGCGACTGTGTTACCTGTGTTATTATTTTAGTGTTCTTATCTGTGACTAAATCACTTGATCTTGAACCATTTTTTTTTAATATTTAGGGATGGCTTATGTTGGCCCGAAACGTCGCAAAAAGGAATTGTATCCTATACCAATTCATGCATATAAAGGAACTAGAAAAACTTATCAAGACTTAGAAGAATCGACTGTTACTAAGAAGTCTGGTAAACAAATCAGGTGTGGAGACTGCGCAAGGTCGAAAGATCGAAAGACTAAGAACCGTTGTAATGCCTGTAAAAAGCCTATTTGTATGGAGCATGCCTTTTATATGTGCAGATGTTGTTTCGAAAGAGACAGTGTATGAAAAATACAGTTATTATAGTGTGGACAGCATACTCTACCTACATCAATCGTCACTGTCACTCCTAGCAAAAATATATTACTACTACAGATTTATTATTAAAGAAAATAAAAGGTGTACATTCTTTGTTTTTTTTTTGTTTTCTTCAGGCCGGTTTCTGAAAAGCTAGCATGTTCCCAAATCTCGTGTCAACCTAACGTGATTGGTTGGTGTTACAAAACAAATCATATAACGACGAGACATGTTACGAGATTAGACAGTTGATTAACTAATTATTGCGCTGATCAACCTTTCAGAAACCGGATGTAAATAGTGCTTGTACTATTGTGCTGATAATAGTATTTAGTCTACCAGCGCGCTGGTCGGACGTCATTGTGAATTTTAATGTTATATTAAACTTTATATTTTTTGTTTTTTTAGAAGTAAGATATGTTTGGTCGACCCGCGGGAACAAAATGTTGATGATGTCAAATTATAAGTATGCGAAACATAGCCAAATTGGGGACAGGATTCTCTGGAACTGCTCTTTGAAGAAGAAGAAAAAATGCAAAGGCTATGTTGCGACCGTCAACGATAATATAGTCTTCAATCGAGTTGAACACAACCATTTACCATTTTTCACGTAGAATACTATCACGCTTTTATAAAGATTTTTAAACAGTTTCTAGGATATTCCGGTTTTCGCACGATGATTCCTTCACCGTTTTTAGCACGTAAAGATAAAATATAAAGGTATAAGTCAAGCTAACACATGCTGAAAACGGTGAAGGAAATCATCGCGAGGAAACAGGCATGCCCTTGAACCAAAATGTCTAAAGCATTCGACATTGGTTAGTGTTTCAATATGCAGCGATGGGCTTGCACTAGGAATACATAGCAAATAGTTGCAAATGCCGCTCTGACTACCCCCTACTTGGTATCATCTAAGGTCTACACTAAGTATGTATCTGAGGATATCCATCATGGAGAATACAGTCGTGAATGTGTTTATTTTAACTACGTTTTTTTAATTTGAAATGACACATACATACACAGGAAAGACGAAGCAGTATTAAGTTAAACAACCGTTTAAATATTTATGTGTATTGAAGGCCATTAATATAAAAAAAATATAAAACATTTAAGTTAAATAGCCTTCATAGGATATTGAAAATAGTTGTAAAAACAAAAATTGTTTAAAGTCAAGAAGAATAGGAATTTTAAAATAAAAATTATAATAAAACGCTTACTATGTGCTTTTCAATATACAAGGTATTCCAGAATATTACCTACACATTCTGGAATACCTTATAATGTAGAAAGCTGTTTTAGATGATCATTTATAACGATCTCTAGATAGATATCCGTTTCATCTGTACTTTTTTGTATTACCCACAATTTGATATTTTTACATTTCTAGAAATACATTTCGAGTTCATCACTTCAAAAAAGGGAATAAAGATGCTGATGGCTTCAAACAAAAAATAAACGAGAGACTTATGAAAAAGTATTCACTCAAATACCCATTTTGAAGGTCATATTATATTATATAAAATTTGCGGGGTACCACACACACTCGCTTATTGCTCCAATGAAAAACCTAAGTCATAATTTTCTTCATAATAACACGCACATCTTGGCACGAGGAAAAACATCAGCAGGATACCGTACATATACGACATATTACAAAAGCAATTCTAGGGCGAGCTGATAAATAGTGCCATCAGTTGTTAGTGTTCCAATAAAAGCGGCGATAGTTAGGCTTGCTACGTAGGTACCACATAGCAAGCCTGGTATGCAAAATTGGATAGTGTTAAATATAACGTTTGGACGAGTACTAGGACTAAAATTTCGGTTATAAATGATGGAAAAACGTTTGCATGTACTGCAGGTATTTATTTGAAAGACGTATGTGTGAACAGCACGCTCATCATTCGCCTCGCGACTCGCGAGACTGACATAAGTCTCCGCGACTGTGAACGGTAGTTCGCGCCGGCACTTATGCACAAACGTTTTGACGAGTGGAGAGACGAATGCGAACGTGCAAGTTAAATGCGGAAAAATAAATGGGAATAATGTTTTCAGGTTTAAAATATGTAAATTCGAAATACGGCAACCGGATGCTCGTCGTTTCAAACTACAAGTATGCACATGAAAGACAATCCGGTACGAAGACTCGATGGGCTTGCTCAAACAAATCAAGGAAACGCTGTAAAGCATATATCGTCACAATCGACGATCACTTAGTAGTGGTTGCGGACAACCATACCCATCCGCAAAATTATATCTCATAGGTATAAAATTATATACCAAAGTTGGTTGTCAAGGCTGACAGAGCAATGCTCGCTTACTAACATATCTTATAGATATTTTTTTTTTCAAACTTTCTTGATTTAGTCATAATATTATAAACTCTTATTTATCGCGTTAGCTAACTACTTTGAAGTCTATATTTTCTTAGTGGGGGCTTCAAATCAAAAATCGTTAAAACTTCAAAATGATTTTTAAGTAATCGAACGAAAAAGACGGCGATAATTCTTAATATCTAAGTATTTTTAATCATGTTTTTTTGAAACTTGTACCTATAAGGACTACTTATCCAATAAAGAATTGAGTGATACTATAAAAAGTTACATAATTACCCCATTTTACCTACATGTCTGCAATATATATTCCTGAAGAACTTCCTAGCTATATCTCCTCTCCGTATAAGAACGAATTTAAAATTAAATCAAGCATAGATTTTTATGACAGCTTTCCATGGGCATATTAGGCACAACCTGCTTGATTAGATACAATCAAAATAAAGTGCCCAAGACGTGTTCAGACACGCCATATAAGGTACGTGGACTATGTGCCAACTCTAAGACTACTAATGAACAAAATTATTTATATTAGGTTAGGTTAGCAAATTAATCGAACGTTTCGATTTTTACTGAAAACTGCTGCTTTATAACTATTTTCCTTGAGGAATTATGGTCAAGTCTATAATCACAATGTTTTTTTTTATTATTCACTCAAATGCCCATGTATTGTTCTAAAGAAAGGTGGGACTTGTAAGGCAAAATAGTCCTTTGACCACCTTCTCACCAGATGGAAAATGTCAATGCGAATGAAACATGTTTGCCTAGAAAATCATTACGGCTCTTTCAGTTTCAGGGTACATTACTTCGCCCGCCGGAAAGCCACTAATGATTATAGCGGGGTACAAGTATTCACGACACCGGATCTGTGGTCTAAAAACAAGGTACTATATGCCACTATTATTTTAACTAGCTAGCTATACATACATTTGTTTATATTTCCTTATTTGAATTTAAGGTGGGCTTGCACATCGCAACGTAGCCAGGACTGCAATGCAGCGGTTTTCACAGTGGACGGGAATGTGATAAAATATACGAATGTACACAATCACAAACAGAGTTGCTTGTGCAAATATGATCCGGGGCTATGTGTTGCCTGCAACTTACACAAGCAGATTAGTGTCCAAGGGGTATAGACGCAAATGCGTCTAGATATTCGTACTAGAAGAACATAAAGGACTTGTAATTATTCACTAAAGCGTATATGTATATGTAAAATTAATTTCTACTTCTCCGCTTTGGTGGATACCATGCACCGTTTTAGTTTTATTTATGTTTAATTTGTAAATTGTCCTCTGAACAATGAATTTACACAGTTACTAAGCTTTAATTTAAGGAAAAAATATTTATTGATCGTTGTGTGATGGTATATTCAAATGATATATATTTTTATTAAATTACACTGAATAGCAAAATATAAGCACGTTTAGTTTTTATTTTTGAATTAGTTTAAA
The DNA here is from genome assembly GCA_961405105.1 of Perizoma affinitatum. Taxonomy (NCBI): domain Eukaryota; kingdom Metazoa; phylum Arthropoda; class Insecta; order Lepidoptera; family Geometridae; genus Perizoma; species Perizoma affinitatum. The sequence continues at coordinate 11,046,523 of OY560197.1, forward strand.
TGAGCTGAATAAGATAAAATGTGAAGTAACTATAGTCCGTGATCTAAAAACTCATTGTCAACTTTTTGACCGGATAAAATGCGGGCGAAGCCGTGGCCTTGAGCTAACCTCATATAAGACAGAAATCCAATTCTTACGAAAAGGTTTTGTTTCAGTTTCCATGTTTGAATATGTCAAGTCGAAGCATGGCAAACCTATGCTGGTATTCATGAAACACAGGTTCACAAAACAGAGTGAGAGGAGTGATCGGATCCGATGGGTGTGCACCTGCCACCACAGCAGGCGGTGTAAAGCGTACGTGGTTACGTACAATATGGTAGTCGTTAAGAGCAGCTCCCATCATACCCATACGCCTGTGTATAATTAAGGAGTTTTCCCTTTTCGAACGCATGCTCATTGATTTAAAGCGTAAGGCAGCATGGCAAAAATATACAGAAAATAAACACTTTTTTTTAAAAACGATAAAAATATGCGTACCACCTAATGGAAAGAGGTTACTGTCGCTTATTGTCATCAGCAACAGCCTGGGCCTTGTCTGCTATGAGACTCTTTTTATTTTTATTTTTTGATGTGTTTCCTGTTTTTATTTCCTCCTCAAAGCCTCAAAGTAAGCAGAGCTTGTATTATGGTAACTACATGACTGATATACTACTTATATACTTTTTTTTTTGTAAATTCATACATATTATATATAGAAAATATCCAGATCCCGAGACAAATATTTGCACATGCAAACATTTGTCCCGCGGCGGGAATCGAACCCGCAATCTTCTGCGTCTCAGGCGGGCCTTCGAAAATGATTACTTTTCGAGGATTACTTTTCGAAAATGTAAAAACAACAACATTTTTGATTTGAGTAAACTGAGTCAGTCTTCTTAAGGGTTGGCAGTATGCTTGTTTGCCAAGCAATCTCAAAAGTATTTATTTTTCATTTATGAGAGTTACTTTTAGACCATTTCCCGAGCGGTTGTCAGTTCGGCTCGCCCGACTTAATAATTCTGATGTTAATTTTGTAAAGAAGCCTTTAACAAAATATATTTCTATTTTTTTACACGAAAGCTATTTATTAACTACCTCTTTTAGGTAAAACACACAGTGCATTCTGTGGGTATGGCTATTGCAGCAACGCAAGTTGTTTGAATAAAGAACAATAAAATTCAATTGTTTTAAATTATTTGTAAAAGCACATTGTGTTTAATTAGTTTCAGGTAGAAGATCGATCTTTGTTCCTTAAAACAGTGTTCTTATACCAATCTTGATTTTTCAATCACGAGTTTTTTCTCCATGTAGGAATTTCTAGCTATCCTGAACGTTTCAAGGTTAAACATAACCTTGATTAAATAAGTAACCTTAACCGTAAGTTTAATCAATTTTAGAAAGAAGATTTAATACGGATCGTCATAGAAGTACCTATGTTATCCCAAAAGGAGGTCTAATTATCAATTTATTCTAAGTAGGGAAAAAAATATCTGCACTGACGTCTCGCATTATGTTGTAGGTATTAGACCTTCTTACCTGATCCCAACCGGCCCAACTTAAATAACTTTGCGACTTTTCGTTGATGACAGCAATGTTTATACGATAAGCGCACACACAGCAATTAATCAACACAGATTTATACCTGCCGCAGACGGTTTATACCTACTCTATTTTTATTTCAGTTCCAATGTTCGTCAATTCGGTGCGTGGACGTCCAATCTTGATGCATCTAAACTACAGGTTCTCTTTAAACCATATTTTTAGAGATGGTGTAAGAAAACGATGGGTCTGTTCGTCTCAGAGCAGGAAACATTGCAAGGCATACATACTGACTTGTCAAAATATTATAGTAAAAACAAATTATGTACATAATCATCCACCTCCGAAATATTCCACTCGAACATTTCGGAGATAGACAGACAGACAGCTGCACTTGTTGCATGCTAAACAGGGGTCTAGACAAATACCTCACGCTTTTCCTTTCATGCTGACGAAATTTTGTTAAGACAAAACTTTCTAGCGTGCCTGCACCGCTAGACAGTTTTGTCTAGCTAGTCTTGTAAGTCTACTTGCCTACATGACGATGCATACTTAGGTAACTGTTTAAATGATGAATAAAACCAAATTGATATAGATAGATAACTTACTACCTGCTTGTCTTAGAGTAAACCAGCTATAACTAATCCCGGTATCTGATCTCAGTGCTAACTGATCATAATATCAGTAAAATATTTAGAAAAAAATGTTTCAACGTTAAGTACGTTTTTAAAAATTATTTATTATAATTAAATAAATGCTATTTAATTATTTTGTTTTGAAAATGTTTATATGTGTGTGTTTCTTTTGAAATGGAAATATCAATCTATACTTACAAAATCGTTTGTCTTGACTGACTGACTGACAACGCGCAGCCAAAACTACAAGTTAAGAATGCTGAAATTTGGAACACACGTTTATTTTATAACGTAAGCATGGCTAGAAAATATTTATTGGAAATTACACTTTAAGATCGTTTTTTTTTAAGATATGCATTTGTATTAAATTGAAATTATAGCTACTCATTCTGTTTAATAATGATGTGCGGTTTTTAGAAAATTCAAATTTTAAAAGAGGGAATTGGGGGTGAAAACTTGTATGGGAGAATAGGTTTTTTAAACACGACTCCACGCGTGCAATGCCGCTGGCAACAGCTAGTATATAAAATATTAACCTCGACGGAACTTGAACTCCTGCTTAGTTTGTATTTTCAAGAACATAAAACAAACTGAGAGAGGCCGAATTATGTATAGAATTTTCTCTTTAAAATATTAGTAGAATACTAAAACTAACATTGCAGTTCCAGATTTTACCGTGTCGCAAAAAGGGATGCCACTTTTGATACTAGCAAACTACAGATACAACATGAGGAGCTCAGGCGTTTGTGGAGCGAAAACTAGATGGCGCTGCTCCTCTCGAGTCAGTAAGCGGTGCAAGGCATTTGTGTGGACTTGTGATAGGAAGATCATCAAAGGAAATACTCTTCACTCACACCCTCCGCCGCATAGCTGCGAAAAGTTTTATCCAATACCTCTTACTATACAGGGGAACATAATTGACTGGCCCACAAAACAGCAAAAAACTTAAAGCAAAGATATTTTCCGCCAAAATATTTAGCTAAATTAACTTGAATCTAGAAACACTAGACCCGGGCGACGGGGATACAACTGTCTCTGTATTTCAAGTTAGTTTTCTGAAGGCCTAAGTCTTGAGTTCAATAACAAAATAAACAGATGGTTTAACCTAACCTTATCATTGATTATGATGACAGATTCCTATGAAAACATGTGTCGAAAAGGCTTGATTAGGACCTAACCAGCCGTTATTGTGTTTGTGAACTCGGGCGTAATTCCACGGTCCACCTCGGTCTGGAGACTGAAACCTCGAACAGAATTTTGATAGAATTGCAGTAATAACCTCGTTTTAACAATGTCAGGGTCTCTTTGTGGCATAAAGCCATCATCATGATTTTTATGTTTTTCAATCATGTATTTCCTGTGATTTTATGTAGGTATACTTAAATCAGTAAAATAATTGTATGGTACTTACCTAATAAATTGATGGAAAATGTTTTACGAGAATCCATTCCAATTATTTACTTACCAAAACAATGATTTTTTTAAACTACTAAAAAAGGCAAACAAACTTACGTACCACCTGGTGGTAAGCGGTTAACGTTGCCTATGGACGCTTGCAATACCAGAGGTATCACTCACGCGTTTACCTCCCTGAGATATCAAGATGAAAGATCTCATGTATATACTTGTAATTTCACTGGCATTTCGAACCGGAATACAGCAATGAGAACATTACTGCTTGGCGGCAGAAATAGACATGGTGGTAGCACTTCCTTGGACGAGCCCTTGCACAGAAGCTCCACTACTATCAGATAAGACGTTTGTTGAACCGTAACCATTAAGGCTATGTATGTGTTTGTTAATTTATGTATACCTACAGATGAAGTAGGTGCCGTGAGTTTTGTGTTTTACCCGCGACGACATGACCCCGTATATGCGTTTGCTATAAGAGGTGGTTTGTTTGTTTGTTTCCATTCTCCGAAACGGCTCATCGGGTTTACGTTATGCGGTTGTGACATACAACAAGAATGGTTCTTAAATCGTTTTTAATTGGATTCGCTGGATTAAAACGATGCTAGTCAGGGCTAGTTTTTTATTTTTGTAAATAATTGATAATAATTTAATTTAAAACAAAAACCTAACTCACAGCGTAAGTACTCCCATGATAGATTTTCAGACTTTTTGTCAGTCGCAGTTTATGTGAGGGCGCCAAGTGGTATGAAATTTATATAATTAATTAGCTACTGTAATAATATATCTATTAAGTTCCAGAATTCTGCACCACGAAACGCGGAAATGAAATAATGATCCTGTCGGAGTACAGATACACTAACTTCAGGAATGTCAATAAAAGATCTAAAAGGCAGCGTTGGGTTTGCACATCTGAAAGGAGCAAGGATTGCAAAGCAGCTATCTGGACTTACAATAAAGATATTATCAAAGCGAACGTTGTTCATACGCATCTGCCTCAAACTGGGAGAACACAAAGCTATCATGAAAGTTATCTGAATATCTTAAATTAGGGGAATGCCCCGCGACATCGTCCGCATCGTCCGAACCTTCTAGGTGTGGAATTTCGAAAAATACTTACTTAGTACACCCCAAAAAGAACATGTTCTTCAAATTGCAGGTCTCTTGTTTACTTGTATACACCTTACTAGGATCTTCTCATAGCTATGAACTAGAAGCACCTAAGTACTTCTTGTACCTATGTAATAGAAGTTCCTAAGTAGGAAGCTATATTTTATTAATTAATCAATTAGAAAGTAAAACACCAGTCGGTTTTATCGATTCTAAGCGATTAAACCATTATTCCTATTATACCATTATAGTTATATTATAGTAAGTTATTTTTTATTCCATATAGTATTACAATAAAGTACTTTTATGCATCCACCTTTTTTTATAAAGTTCTTGACTGACCTACTCACTACCAAAAATAATAATATAGAGGGATTAGCGCGTGCAAATAAAAAAAAACCCTTCAGCTTTATTTTATTATAAGTGTATAATATATTTATCTATACACCTTACACTCTCTACGTAGAGTGTAAGGTGTTTTATAGTTTTATAGACTACACTATTCACTTTTCAATGAAATACCTATTAAGAATTTATATGCCTTTATTGTGTGCCATATGCCGAACGAACTGTGGGCTAAAAAAGCCACTGAGTGGACACACAGGGTGTAACGCGAGATCGGCCCAGGCGAAGGTGACGTGATGATCTCGACACATTCTCGGTATCCTGTTCACCTACCAGCGGATTCACAGGACCGCGAGGAGTGGATACACACTTTTTGACTAGCAGTGGGATCAGACGGGCTTATTACATTAATTAAAATTATTGTGACATGAATGTCGTCAGTTCCAGAATTATACACGACAAAACGCGGAAGTCAAATAATGGTCCTGTCGAAGTATAGATATACCAACTCAAAAACCTGCAATGGAGCGATTCAGCGTTGGATTTGTACTTCTCAAAGGAGCAAGCGATGTAAGGCGGCACTTTGGACGCACAACGAAGTGATTATCAAAGCGGAACTTCATCATACACATCTACCGCAAAGTGGTAGAAGAACGTAACGCGAAGTTTAACACGAAAACTAAAAATGATTTTATACAACTAAATGGCATACAAGCCGCCATTGCCGCCTACGGAATGATTTTAAGGGAATTAAATTAGCTTTTGAGATGTCACGTGACCTATGCAAAGTCATTTTTGACGCAATCGCGTTAGCCTTAAATGAAAACTCAGCAGAGGTCGTCTAAGCCGATGCCATGTCCACTCACGTTTATTTCCCCAGCCTGCCTTTTCAAGCATAAATACTAACTCACTAACAAATAGTAAATTTTACTATTATACTTGTTTTTTAATAATAAACTGTCTTTTAAAGCCGACGCACACGTGTTCAGACCTAGATCTATCTAGATAAGTACTATAAAAAATCATGAAAACGTTTGATTCAATACCGTTCCTAGAATGCCACTTCGTATAAATATACAAAGAAACAACAACTCATACACGGGCTTACGTTGCAGGTAAAAAAAAATATAATGTATATCTGAATTTTATCGTTTTGTAAACCGCGGTCTGTACAAGAGGCGCGCCGGCTCACGTCTCAATATTTTAACATGGATTTTATTAGTTGCAGAGTTTTGCACTTCAAAACGCGGACACCGAATAATGATCCTATCGAAGTATAGATATACTAACTCCAGAACTCGCAATAATGGAATAAAACAGCGTTGGGCTTGTACCTCTCAATGCAGCAAGCGATGCAAAGCGGCTATCTGGACTTACAATGAAGAAATTATCAAAGCGAATATTGAACATACACATCCACCTCAATTTGAGAGTGCATGAATGTATCATGCATACTTTTTCTGAACATATTTTTTTACCAAAAACGGGTTTTTACCATGATTTTATGTACGTAATACGTAAACGTTTTCAGGTTCGAATCCCGCTTCGGAACAAATGTTTGTGTGATTGCAAATATTTGTATCGGGATGTTTTCTATGTATAAGTATGTATTTACAATTTTATTCGGTCATTTGTGGCCAGTTGGGAATAAGATTCAACTTATCAATGATAGTGGGATTTGGTATTGTTATTGTTCCCAATAAAAAACTGAGAAAGAGGGTAGATCGGTTTTTCTTCCACTAAAATACACCCGCTGAAACTTCAGTTACTCCCGTGATGCAAATACTGAACCATAATTCACAAATTATAAAATATATTTTACAAAAAACGCACTCTCAAATCGAGTCTGGGTATTGTGATACCACTGTACTCATAGTACCCACTACAAGGAGTTCTAGCTTAAGGTCAGGACAATGTATGTGATAATTGGTTTAAAAAAATATTATAAATAAGCAAGTAATAGATATTGTAACATCGATTTATTTAGTTCCAGAATTCTACACTACAAAACGCGGCAGTCAAATAATGATCCTGTCAAAGTACAGATACTCAAACAGCGGGACCAGCGTTAGTGGAGCCAAGCAGCGTTGGATCTGTACTTCTCAATGCAGCAAGCGATGCAAAGCAGTTATCTGGACGTACAATAAAAAAATTGTAAAAGCGTGCAATATACATGTGCATCCTCCTCAAATTGGTAGACGAATATAATCTTCAAAAGATCACAAATTATAAAACTACCATTCCCAGACCATTCTACCAAAATCACATAGAATCTTCTCCATCCCAAGATTGTCTGGAAGAAATCACTATTTAAAGAAATCATTTTTTAATAATGTGCAGTAAGGTATTTCTATTCCTTCATTATTATTATGAAATTATCAATAATAAAAATTTTAATGTATTCGACTCACTTTAATTATTACGTATGTGTATGTTGGTGTTTGTAAGCTAGGCGAGTGATGATTAAATGATATTATTATTATTAAATAAGTACCATGTTCAGCATAATAATTCATACGAGCATTGTTTTGGAAAATAAACGAAGCTTTTTTTTTGTCCTGCTCCCTTGTTTTCAGACTATGATCTCGAAATTATGAAAATGTTTGATCAAACATAGATCTTGTACAACCGCTTTGTAATAAAAACTACGTCTTTGAATATTGGATTTGTCTAGTTCCAGAATTCTGCACTACGAAACGTGGAAATCAAATAATGATCCTGTCGAAGTATAGATACACTAACTTCAGAACTGGGAATAAAGGTAGAACACAGCGCTGGGTCTGTACCTCCCAATGGAGTAGACGATGCAAAGCGTCCATTTGGACGAACGACGAGGAAATAATCAAAGCTCACGTTGAACACACGCATCCACCGCTAAGTGGTAGAACACGATGCAATTATCAATAAAATATCTTGTGCCTTACTACTTTTTAGTTATATATATACATGTTTATAAGCCATGCCGTGTATATGACGCAGCCTTAATTAGCCTTTCAGTTAACAGCCTAGCCTTTTGACTAAGCAATGTGGCTTAGTCAAAAGGCCTTGACCTAGATGAGGCCTATTGACGTCCTACCGGAATGCCATTGTGATGGCTGCCAAATTTTAGCAATATTGTAAACAGATGACATTGGATGGATGTGAGTTTTTTTTTTTATTGAATGGCTGAATATCATCCAGGCCGATAGTCGAACGGCGCCCTATAGTAAAAAGGCTAGGCTATTAACTGAAAGGCTAATTAAGTTGGCTGCGAAATATAGGTACAGCAACAAAATAAAAATAGTATGGAAAAAAATTTTTTTGATTCACTATATACTACAACAATAAGAATTCCTATGAATTCCTCGAAAGTTGAATCATATTTAATTTTAGGAACCATAAAGAAAAAAACATTCCATGGGAAAAAAATATTTGTTTATGACCGCATATCGATACCTAATCCTTAATTTGGCTCGCTAATGGATAACCAGCATAACTTATTTTTTTTAGTTCTTGAGTTTTACTCATCGACACGCGGAAAACCGATAATGTTGTTTTCAAAATACAAATACACAAGATACACAATATGCAAAGATGAAGCGAAAGAGCGTTGGGTTTGCACATCTCAAAGCAGAAAGAGTTGCAAAGCAGCAATTTGGACTTACAATAAAAAAATTATCAAAGGCTATTTTGAACATACACATCCACCATTTTAAGGTAGAGATTGTCGAAGATTGTTTGTGTTAACGTTGCAAATTACAAAATAACTTTATATTTAGTTAGTAATTTAATATATAACTAGTTCCAAATTATTAACTAAAAAAATATTTAGTGAGTAATATGGAACGTTAATAATTGAAATAATATCAATCCTTGAACAATTTCAAGAATATATTATAACGACTATATCACGTACTCACTTTACTATTCTGCTGACGGTCCTTTCTCATGAGCACCTTCCGCAAACACACTCTGCAGTCATGAGACGGGAACTCATACCATACATACCATATGTACGAGTGAAGTGAATACCAAACTATATTTTTTTAATCATACTGTATATTGATTAATAAAATCCTCTGAATGCGTCTCTTGTCCTTATTGAATCTTTTTTGACGTCAAAGATATCTAACATTAGTAATGTAAGAAGTGTTATGTATAATCTATGAAATAAATAGGTTGGTGAATAGATAGAAAGACAGATAGAAGATACTTTATTGCACACCAAATAAAATATCAGCTTAGATAAGTGCTACAAATGGCAGGTTGATTATGACGTCATGAATAATTAGACAATACGTGTTTTAAATAGTGAAGCCACCCTGAAATTCTTAAGGATACGAACGTACTGCCCTAAATCTATGTAGCAAAAATACAGTTTTATATAATACGTGGTGGCTACACTGCTTGCACCTAGCTTGGCTAACATCCGTGCGAAGACACCCTTAGCACTGTCTATGCACTGCTTCGATGTGATCTGCAAATACCTCACAAACATGCAGCCGAAATTATTGGATGTCAATAGTGTCTGACTGTGCAATATGTGTTTTACTACTAATATATTGTATTTTTAGTTCCAGAATACAGAACAACGTTCCGCGGGAATTCAATCACGATTATTTCGAAACACAAGTTCGTAAAGCACAGAATAAGCAGAACCGGGGCTGTACGTTGGGCATGTATTTACAAGAGTGGCAAGCGGTCGATCGTGTGGACGCAAAATAACGAGATCATAAGAGCGACCATAGAACATACGCAGCCTCAGTGTGGAAAATGTGGTCGTTTTAAATTAGCATCGACTCATACCGAAAGTCATCATTAAGGTTAGTGATCGCGACGTCGCCTCTATGCGCTGGCATTCAAATCTTTGGCGTACAAAACGCTATATGTTCCCTAGCTCGACTATACAAATATTTTCAATGATAGTTTCACATGTTATTAATTATATTTACTAATCTAACTGAATGAGGAAGAGAACCCTACGCAATGATCTTCATTCGTAGCATTTTATTTCAAATTTAAACGACTATCAAAATTCAAAATCGAAATTCTGACTTAGCGTCACTCGATTCATGGCGGAATAAATTGGTGAACGCATTGCCGGATTTTTGGAACGGATTTTCACGCTGAATCGTAATTTTTGGATGACATTCAAATTTGATGTTCTACCTTAGTGCCATTGTAACTAATATTAACAATCTTAACGAAGCTAGTGACCACAAACCTGTTAATGTTCTCTAAATTGTGTATCCATAGTATATTCCAGTTTTATAAGTCAATAGCTTTAAATATCAAGTGCAGCACGAAACTACGTTTGTTTTTTATTCTATTATTATTCCCCATCGTTCTTGCTGCTCTAAAAATAAAAAGTCATATAGTTCGCATTTGTATGAAAAAAAAAATGTTTTTTTTATAACTTTTAAACTTACTTTTCTTATTACCTATTCAGCCATTTTAAAAAACGGTTAATTATTTTCTAAGTTTTTTATTTTAAGATTTGTGTTGTAGTTGGTGGAAATAATTATAACTAAATACATATAAATCAATGAAGACATACAGGAGCGTAAAGCGTATATTGTTAATTTATCTAGTTATTTTTATTTTTATTGTTATTCACGACATAATGTCGCTATAAAGGGAAACTAGGAAATATGAAACTAGGCATTCAAAGAAAAAAACATTTTTTTTATGAATGCCTAACAAGTAGTGAACCCTTAGATTTAAGACAATAAAAGTTATCATTGTTATTTCAAATACCTAGTTAAGCTTATTAAATCAACTTCACTATATAAACTTTCTTTTACGATACAGAAGTATCTACCTACTTTTCTACCTAGTGTTAACTACGCATTCGGACAAAATAATACCGCCCGACAGCATTTTGCCAAACACAAAGAGTATTAGTCGTCGAGTTTCTAGTTTTCCGCCGTAAAAAAACAGCGGAAAAAAAATATATTTATCTATTGGCGAGCTATACTGCCGGCACGTCAGCGTGCCAGTTAGGTGTGTAACCTTAAACACTGAAGGAATGACGGACCAATGGATATAAAATAATTAAATAAAATTATAAATAAATAATGCTGGACATTTTTCACATAGCATCATCTAGCCCCAAACTAAGCAGAGCTTGTATTATGGGAACTACATGACAAATATACTACTTATATACTTTATTTTTGTAAATACATACATATTATACATGGAAAACACCCAGACGCGAGACAAATATTTGCAGATCTTACAAACATTTATACCGCGGCGGGAATCGAACCCGCAACCTTCTGCGTCTCAGGCGGGCCTTCGCCCACTGCGCCACAGAGGTCGTCAATACTTGTTGCCTTACGTACATACTTAAAATCCAAGGACTGCGGCAAGTCTCCTATCGTTTATTCGAGTATTTTATACTCGAATAGACGATAGTGTACTGGTTAGCTCGCTTTTGTATCACCTACGCCCGCACCAAATACTTGTTTCGTCTTGACAAAGTTCACTAAAAGCGGAAAGCAAGTTAAGGTAATCAATACGGTTGATTAGACCAGTGATACCAGAAAAAGTAGACGGTGTGTTATTTCAAATAACTGCAGGACGATTAGTAAGCTTTACGGATATTAAATATTTCGTTTTTATATTATATGACGCAGCAGAAGCTCCAAGGTGGTATTTAAAAAGTGTGACGTCAGCAATGCTAACGTCACTATCATCACCAGCATGCTGGTCGCTCATAGTTGATGACGAAAGTAAACTCCAGGAGATGTTCTTCTAATTTATTCTTGGTTATACAGAGGCTTTCGAGGTCTGTACGGTCCGACGGCTCGGGAGAGAATGAATCGTACTCGGTCCGTCGCCGATGTAATAATGTTGTAATTACTTACTTTACTCTTACTAATTACCAATTTGATACAATCTATATACTAAAATAATTACCATTTGTTACTATTTTATTCATATTAAAGTAAATTAAGTAGACCGGTACCTACCTATAGTATTAAGAAATTGGAAACTGACACTTTGTCCATTATATTGTTTTGTACTCATTCGATATTGCTTCTTGAACTTATTCTGCGAACATGCCGAGGACTTTGGTTCTCCGGATACCCTCGTATCGGCTTTCATTAGTTATTAGTCCCCTAATAAACTCCAAGAGAGTTTATAAGCATAAGCGATATTTCAGTTGCAGAGTTCACACAGTCAGCGCAAAGAAAGAGTCCTGATTATATCGGATTATAGATATTCCGTTACGACTTCGGCCTTAAGAAATAACGAAACAAAAGTATGGTGGATATGTACTGACAAGAGAAAAACCGCTTTTGCAAAGTGTCCGTCGTGACCTGCAACGATATGATCCTGAAAATTAGCAATCAGCATGCTCACCCCCGATACCTCGTTGAAGTCATGATCTGAGGTCACTGCCGCTCTAAAATACAAGCAGTCAAAGAACAGATTCCGGGCAGGAGTGCGATCTAATCTTATCTTCTTAACTTATCTTATATCTTCTTATTTATTTACACTTCCGCGAAAACAATGTAGTGCTAGGAGGACTTAATGCTAAAGCATTTTCTACTAGTCATCCTGGGTGTCCAGTATGACTATATATAACATGAAAATAATATATATGAAATATAATAGTAATATAATAGTTCTTCTATCTCATATCTGCTACATGTAATGTCTTTATCTTCCCTTCTATGTATATACATTCTGGTTGTTATAGTTACGTAGCGATAATACTTACTGTTATTCTAAGTGAAAAATGTACGAGAATGTAAAATGAAATATTTTAGTAGTAAATACCTACTACTAAAATAATATTTTAGTAGTAGTTCCCATAATACAAGCTCCGCCTAGTTTGGGGCTAGATGATGCTGTGTGAAACTGGCCAGCATTATATTATTAGTATTGCATGACCAAAGCAATAAAAGATCTGTACACGCGTATACTGAAATATACACAGTGAGTAGCGAAAAGGCATAACGAAGACGTGGCGCGGACATGATGCTTATCCAAGTTTGTCAATGTTCAGTTTTCACCTATTTAGCGAGACTGATGCCTTGAGATGTGTTTGGAAAAACTGTATTACAGGTCACCAGGACCCCCCACTCTCGATTTAACGTCAGCATTTAAACATTGTCTAGATTTTAGTTTTGTGAGGAATGGTGAGTGCGTGCGTGATGTGTATAATGGTTTAGTAGTTAGTAGGTATGAATGTATTCTATGTTTTGAGTTTGAGATGTCTACATGAGTTAGATTTATCTTATGAAGTCTCCGTCATATACATACTTTTATAATTTCATTGTTTAGGGAGCTCTAACAGAACGCTGACGAGCAGAAATATAAATTATTGGAAAATGGTCTTCTTCATTTTGTTCTATCCAAAATTATTTTAAAGACTCGCTATAAGAGGGTATCTTTCAACCCAACGCAACGCCAACGGCGACCGTGTCTATTTCTGCCAATGCGCGCATTGGCGTTTTAGGGTATGTACCCTAAAATCAGAAAACGCCATCTGCTGCTGGTGAAATGACAGTCACATGACACTTTTCAAGTTATCTTTGGCTCAGAGAACGCATCATCTTTTGGTGTTATAGATGTTAACTGTTTTCCTGCTTTCAACATAAAAGTGCTCGTAGGATGGCATTTTGACAGTGACCGGTAGTGCCATGCGTCGAGATGCGTTAAGATTTCCCAGTTATAATGTCGTTAAGACATGTGACCTTCGACACCAGAGTTTTCCTCTAGCTCATATGAACTTACTTTTTTTTTTGGGTGCGATTTCTAAGTGAGGAGCCGTCATACGCTGTCGAGACATTTTTTTGACAAACGTATTTCACAGTTCCAGAATTCACCACATCAAGACGAGGGAAGCCAATTTTGGTCCTGGACAGGTACAGATTCGCGTTGCAGTCCAGGCAGAATAGTGGATTAAAGAAGCACTGGCATTGTACTCACAAAGCATACAACGGTGGCCGCTGCAAAACGACTGTCACGACCTACAATGGAGGGATTGTTAAATTTACTAACATGCATTTGCATCCGCCACCACACTCTGAAAATTAGTGAGTAGTTTCTCCGGAGAAGGACCTAGTACTAGTTTACTGGCATCTTTGTTATTGCAAGCATAACGCATGCCTCAAAACTAGTTGGATGTCTGCGTGCTCATCTAGAGCTAATTTGACCTATCACCTTATCTATTTCTGCCGTCATTTAGTAATGTACGCATTGCTGAGTTCCGTTTTTAAAAAGGGCACTCATACCCTTAAGGATATGAGTGCCGGTGAAGGAGGCAGATGAAACTTTAACGCATCAGCAATGCCCCTTGTGTTGGAGATGTTAATATGTGACGGTAACCGTTTACCATTACCATTAGCCTTCATAACATAAAAACGTGATATGAAATATTGCACTAACATCGAAAGTAGATTTTTTGTAATTATTCGATGAAAATCAATATGATTGTATGATCCTTATCCTTTTATGTGTGTCGCAGTGCATCCCAGGATGATGAGTAATTTATACAAGTTTTTAGTAAGTTTAGAATAATATGTATGAATAATAGATTTATATAGCACCATTAATAACGAAGTATGATACGCGTCCAATACAATAAAGCATTTAGGATGCTGATGGGTCCAACTCGATGCGAACTCGATTCTCGATTCGGTGTTCATGCGATCGTGCATGAATAGAAAACGGCCCGATTATGTGCATGTACTTACCTATAGATAACTACACTAACATATTTAAGGCATACTAACACAAATGGACCTGCATTGTCTCAATTAATAAATGAATTTAATTTAATTAATTAGAAGACTTCTTTTGTTTCTTTCGATGACTTTCGAACATCATAAGAACAGAACAGACATAGATACAGATATTAAAATAGGCTTCTAGTTTTATTTCTTCTAGTTTTAAACTTGAACTGGTACTTTTTTATATACATAACATTTTGGTAATTAAGTGATATTATTTTATTATTACTGTTTGCATATTAAGATATAAGATATGTAAGATCAATTCATTGATTTTCAATTGAAATGTATTTAATCCTCAAAAGCATATTTTAATAATATTGACATTAATTATTATTGAAAAGTACAAAAAAGAAACACATACAATCGCATCTTTGTTTGAATAGAAGTTTTCAACGATACGTATCAGATAATAAGGTAACCTCTTGAGCATATTACGATACTCAGAATATTCTATCTTAGAACATAGACCAATATTTTTAACAAAAGTCTACGGGTTCCAGCAATTGAGTTACTAAAAACTAAACTGTTAATACATTTTTGACACTTACATATTTTGGCGTTCGAATAACCATACCCTTTCTTTTTAAGGACTCAGGTTTTGCACTACCACCCGTGGAGCCCAGGCATTGATATATAAAGGAGAGAGGTTCACTAAGCACTATACCAATCAGGATAAAGTAAGGTGGAGATGCGCACACTACTACGTAGGCTGCAGAGCATTCATCCTCGCATTCGGGAATATAGTCGTTAAGTACAGCTACCAGCATAATCATTGATGAGTATTATTATTTAATTATGTCCGGCAGCGAGGTAGGCAGAAGACATTGACAACGTCGCGGACCGTCGAAGGTTAAGACTAGGATTCCCTGTGTCGTGGGTATCAGTACAGTTATACCATAACACCCCGACACGGAGCAAATATCTGCAGAACATGGCAATTTTAGTCCCGCTGCAGGTATCGAACCCGCATCTCTTGCGTCGCAGCTGGCTATTCGCCCGCCGCGCCACCGAGGTCGTCCAGTTGATGGCATAAACAGGATAAATCCAAATGCTATTGTGAATTAGGTTATTAATATTGTAAAACGTGTTTTTACATACCGTGCTATTCGTGAAAGCTATAGACTAAGTTTCGACTCATTCCGAGAGTCTTCATCAGTATGAGTGATCGCAATGTTCTCTCACCGCGTTACATCTCCCTCCTACACTCAGTATATGTGCTTTCACCGATAGTACGGTATGTGAAAATTCTTTGTTTGCATTATGAATTATTGCATTTTTTTTTGTTGAAAAATGGCGTAGTGTGTTTAAACACCTCCCATTTGACTTATGACCATCTTAAAAGAAGTTGATGGATAGCTTATTCCCATATGCCCAGCAGTGAACATTTACAAACTGATGATGATAAGTTTTTTTGCTTTGTTGACATAAAATAGTTATATATAAGAAACTACCTATAAGTATATTTTAATCTGTCTTCTCGCTTTCCCTCAAAATTTGAAATACAGGGGTCTAGACAAATGCCACTTTCTATTGGCGTTAACGCGTGCAGAAAGATTGAAATTAGCTGTGTTATGTCACGTTACAACTGCCATGTTATTTTTTACAAATTTGCGTTAGCGTGAAAGGAAAACAAAGCGTGAGGTATTTTTCTAGACCCTCCCTTGGTTCATATTGGCTATTCCCATAAAATTAAAAAAAATCAAAAAGATATAATTTATCTGTTGTACACTAGTAGACATTAATATTTAGTTAGGAAATATACAAACTCCCAAGTTGTCCACCAAATCCTTAACTGAAATTTACTGTACCCGTTCTTACGCCTTAAACTGTATATATAAATTATATGATCTATAGCAATAGTATATCTAGAAGAAAATGCTGGCTAGCATTAAGTTCGCCCACGCACCTACTTGTTTTATCTTGTTATATATCTATGATACCACTTGTAACTTTGAACTCTAGAAACTACGTTAAAATATAAAAAAGACGATTGTCATTTTAATTTCTACTTATTAATTTTGGATACATTAAGATTCCTCATATAAGTCGACTCACTAATACTGCTGATATAAATCTACAGCCCTGCGACATCACTCTCGTTGTTTTCTTTAACATACCTCTTCTAGGACCTCGTTATATTTTTCAAGATGTACACTAAGCAATTAAGCATTATATATATCTCGGTGTCCATATTTAATTCAATATATTTTTCCTAACAGTTAATGTGGAGATCACTAAGAGGGTCACATTCGTAAAGTCAGCGCTTGGGAACGATATCGCATTGCACGATGGGTACCAGTATCATAAGAAACGGTCTAACAACGAAGCCATAACTTGGCAGTGCTCAGCACGAAAAAAACAACCACGTTGCAACGGAACCATGGTCACAATAGGCGATCAAGTCATCAGAAGAAAAGTACACGTATGCCAGCGAGACTTTTTGGGAAATAAAAGGAAAATATTAGACTACAAGTGGATGACTAAAATTTGCCCAAATATGGTGTCGATTAAGACGATATTAAAAGAAATTACCAAAGATTATGAGAAAGTTGGATTGGAAAAACCGACATATCGTCATGTGTGGAAATTAATAGATAAAGCTAGGAAAAGGTCTCTGCCCGATTCGAGATCTTTCGATTCGGTTGTCTTACCGAATCCACTCCTCAAAATCGAATAATCATAGTAACTTTTTTGTAACTTTATGTTTTGATATCCAAAATGTTCTAGATTACCTAAGGCTGAATTTTATAATTTCTCATTTGGGATATTTGTGTGTTTATTCCTACCTCGATTGGAGTTTCCTACCTATTTTTTCACTGTTTATCATTATCCAGTGGCAAGAGATAGCTCAGGGTTTACCATTTATTATTTTATTCGTTATTATAGAACAAAGATTTTTGACGTTTGTTTATAATTTATTACTGAATGTCAATGCCACCGCCCTGGTGGTATGGCAAAGCCAAGTAATGCCAGTTTTAGTCGTAGTAGTTTTTTAACTTAATGTA